>JAQOWZ010000001.1:18750000-20000000 GCA_035578165.1 Stenolophus ochropezus | reverse complement strand
ATATTATTTTCTACAAAACAGTTTCATTTAACCTTTAAGCCAATATTTATTATGGTACAAGAATAAATTTAAAAGTGCATAAAACCTGTATCTCTAATTATAAATTATCTTTCTCTGTGGTAATAATAAACTCTTTACAGTAGCCTCCAACTATCGATCCTAGAAAATAAACCCTCTCACATAATCTGCAATATCCAAGACAACGGGGCTGTTTGCACGGGTTGATATCGCATGTAAATCGGGTGCGTTTTTTGTCGCTTGTCGTGCAGTGCTATCTCGCTCGGGATCAGCTACAGGTGCACTTGACTCGGCGTGGACATGACGCAAACAAACGTTCGATGAACGCGACTCGCGAATGAATACCGGCCTCGCACCTGACCAACACCTACAAGTTCACGGTTCTTGTGCAATCATGCCGGGGTTTTCACAAATCTGATCATATTTTGTGGCCTACTTACTACAAACAAATTTAAATATCTTTCAAGGCTATTCTGATACTTTAATCGATCATTGTATCAATATTCTTTTACGAAGGTAGCTTTTGATCACTAGACAAATAAGGAACACTCTACCTTGATGTGAAATTGTCTTAAATTTATTGCAAATTTGAATTTGAGTTTTGTATTTGATACTTTACAGGTTTCAAGATTTAAGTCTTTGATTACAAAGGCAAAAGTAACTTACAAACTAATACCGATCAAGAGGACTATACGAGTCAGTCGATATAGGTACGTTGTAAAAAATCAGAAGAAAAATATTGTAACCCTATTAATTCTCATATTTACTAATTAATTTTCCGAAATTGATGTCAACTAGTAATGTCTAAAATAATTAAAAATAATAATTCTAATAAAACCCAATAAAATCAGGTTTAAAAAAAATCAGCGTTTTTCTCAACCCTGCTTGATCATGAAAACGTTATTGAGAAGAGAATTTTATAAAATAATATTTTTACATCTGCGGCAATTATGATATAACAATCCTAGGTATGTTAATAGCTATAACAAGAGCAATTATTGTTTGTAGTTGTTACGATTTTTTATGGAAATTACAAACGAATTATTTATACATTTTGCTGGATAATATATAGGTAAATTAAAATGTTTTTTTTTTTTGTTCGGAATAAGCAGAATTTAAGCCAGGAATTATCAATTCTAATTAGTGTTGCGTGAATTTCTTCATAGCAGTAAATATTTCAAAATTAAAGAGCACTTTCTGGGAAGTTTACAATTACGAAGCACATTTTTAATTACGAAACGTTACACATTAAAATGATAAAAGATAATGAAAAGGCAAAAATATTTGCCTGCTACTTTAGCTGAAATGCTCGCTTGTCAGTTTCAACAACGAACAATACAACGGCAGAACGCAGACTTTTTGTAGCAGAATTGTTTTTTATTTCCTTCTTTTTCCGCCCGTCAAGAACAAAGGTGTCGGGGTCAATGTCATAAAAACGATTACGAGGAGAAAATATCACACGGTTCGGGAAATGACAACCTTACTACTGAGTTTCTATTCTCTTGGAATTTAAACCAATTCAGCTGCTGACATCTTCGCAAATTAAAACTTTCTGTAGCTGATTTATCAAAACGATTTTTCTAGGTCCAAGTTATCAAAATTAGCGAAAGAAATTTGATTCGACAGGACTTGGACTCAGAGAAAGATTGTTGAAAATATTTTGAAATAAACAGCAGTACACTTGTCTGTAACTTGACGCGTATTGGAAAGCATGTCGATAAATTAGCGCTGAAAACTGTCACTACACGTTGGATAGTATGACACTAGCGAGCTGTAAAAGGATCGAATCCCTGCGCGTGGTTGTTTTCAGCCTGACGGATCTAATTATCAGAAACCGCTCAACAGGAGCTGTAAACAGCAAAACACCCTGCGAACGGCGGACCTGTGCCAGTACCAGGTGCGTTCTGTCACCACTTCTATAACGTTAATGGGAACCCGGCCTAACTACATAAATTCCCACATCATTATAACACGATTTATAACTTCTTTTACACAAATTTTCAACTGGTGGTAGAAACCAAAAACTAGATCTGGTTTTTTAAAAATACAATTTTTGGGCTTTTAGAGTAAAATTGTGTTTACACATTACATGAATGTATCAATTTTTAAATTTTTATTCCAAAGGATACAATTTTTAGAGCGAAAAAATGAAAATTGGTGAAAATGTAGAAAAATCGCAAGGAATGCAGACATTTTTCTCGATTTTTGACGATTATGATTTTTTGCTCTAAAAGTTGTATCCGTTGGAATAAAATTTTGAAATTGGTACTTACGTAACTTTGTTGTGCAATAAATCGTATTTCGACCAATTAGAAGGTTTTGTTTGAAAATCCTCTTTTTTTGGAACCATCGCATAGATATTTAACTTAAGACCAGAAAATAAAATTTTGGAGAAATAAATAGGTTTTATAGTTTTTCTAATTATCATCGAATCGTTCCAAAAAAGGAATATGCGGTGAAAATATTTCTGTAGAATTGACTGGAATATCGAAGAGATTGTATTTCTAACCATTTTAGAGATATAGCAAAAATACACACTTTTCTGAGGTGTAACTATGACAGCAAAAATCTTTGAAACGGAAAGAACTAAATAAGTGAAAGATAGATAGCAGGCCTTGCAGTAATTCTTGTAGGTTTATTCTAGAACGTTAAATAATACTGTCAATTAAATAGATATCGATCTATAGTATAATTTTTTACGATATTAGATCAATAAACAATATTGTTCCTACACTTTCCTTGTATCAATTCTAGCATATACATATATACCTATTCCAAGAAAATATTAAATAAAAATGACAACAGAATTTTGTGTTCCTTTCAGAAGTGAAAAATAATATTACAGAATTTTATATGTACAGTTATTTTTAATTAATTGAATTGAAATTCACAAAACACGAGTATATTTTTTTGTAAAAAGCACGAGCGAATGAAAATTGCATTTTATAATAAAATTATATTCAAAGGGGCTGTTTATTATTTATTAGGTGTGTTCTCGTTAAAAGTGACTTTAGTAGTTGCAAATGTTATTGAGTTTAATAACGTATCACCGTATCACACCATGATGCATCTGCACTGTGAACTTAATTTGGAAGTATTAAATTATGCGGTAGCATCATACGAGCTTTATGAAAGTTTTATAACATTTTTAGACGAAGGCGAAGCATTCCATCAACAACTCGGTTGCTAGCTAGTGGAAAACAATATGGAGAAGTTGAGTTAATAGAGAATTGTTTATTAACTGAACAATCTGGCATTTTACCTTCGGAGCACAAAGGCATACTTGAACTTCCTGGTCGTTTGAAGCCAACTTCCAGGTGCATATAAATCTCTCAAGCGAGCAACGCACAACCAATTTACCAAGACGAAGTCGGAAAGTGTCAGACCAGTTTGATTAAATATTTGTTTGAAGCCAAGGGTTGCTGATTTTGACGTGTAAGCCATAATCAAACTTGTTAATTGAAAATAAAATCGAAACCGCACCGTTGTGGCTTTACTTGGAACTTTAGGTTTCAGCATATAAAGGCATCGTTTATAATAATGCTAGGTAGGTGATTTGGGTCCTTCGAAGACAATAGCGAATTTACGATATTATTTTATATTTTCTCATGCTATATTTTATTAATTCAGACTTGGAAGTACCAGGAATAAATTTATCATTGGTAATGATTTTTTTGTAGTTTGACAGTTATATAAACTTATGCCTTTGTAAATCGACCTTTTAAATTGGGTTTAGTTATCTTTATAGCTTTTAATTGCAAGTACGATTAAAATTTATTTTTAATTTTATTGTTGAATGTTTAAAAATGATTATTAATTTTCTGTTTATCAGATTTTCTGTAAGGCGATGACGTAAATTTACTCTTATCATGGACCGATTGTAGCTTTTGTAACATGAAAAGAAAAAATTAACTGCATCTACTACAAAAATGACCATTACCACATATTTAATAAACATGCTAAATCAGGGCTGTTCAAGTGGGGGTATTAGGGGTTCTCAGAATCCTGGCGGTAGACTTTGAGGGCGTCAAATAATATAAAATAATCTTGCTATTTTTATTTTAGTAGTAGCAGTTATTTTTTAAAAATATTGCAGGCAAATTAAAAGATTATAAAATTATAAAAAATCTTTACTCGCTATTAGTGTATTTAAACTTCAACTATTTTTTTACCTCTACTCTTTAGAGATTTGCGGAGTACAATTATTTGTAGTTGTCCAATTAAAATTTTAATATGTTCTGTTTATGAGAATCATATAATTGTATAACACTAGTGAACCACCAATTAAACAAGCAATTATTGTCAGTCGTATTTGCTGCTGTTTTATGACATATTAAACATATTAAACAACCACTCCCTGCATAGCTCAACTTTTATTTCATGTATATTTATATGTGTATGATAAAATTATATTTGTATTTTTGATACGGAAATAGATCGAGAGCATTGCACCTTTGCATCCATAGCTAACCGACAGTGTTCAAGTGAATCGATTTCCGAAATTGGTTTGTTTTTCTTCCGCTGAATCCAATTATTAAATTATCTATTTTTATATCCTGGTAATGGGAAAATACTGTTTTACTAAGCTGCTCTGCTCTCGATACAAATAAAATTAACTTTATCCGTTTCAACTGCATTATTAAAATAAATTGCAACAACCAGCAATTCACTAGAAAATTTCCTAGCATCATAGATAACTTTGTTAATATTAATTTTCTAGAACGAAATCCAGTTTTATTGTACTTTAAACTTTGCTGTTTATAGTTCGTGTTATTTTACACTTAACGATTGTATACAATACGAAACTGTTGCTTACTTATTGCAACAGGAGTGCAAACTTTTAAATGTCAATTAACAGCATCAAAACAAAAGTTTTACGAGAATGTTACAAGCAAAACAACAGTTTATACATGAGATTCATAATTGATATATCGTAATTGTTATGTTCATTTTATGCTCTATTACTAATTTCCTGTACACTGTATAGTTTTATGTTTTTAAACATTATAAAATCGATTATAACGACAGATTTATGAAGTTGGATTATTACATTTTTAATCATTTCATATATTCTACAATAAAGAGAATCAATAAATGAAATTAATAATTAAATATCTTTTCAATAAACATCAAAAGTACAATTTAACATATGTTTAATAAATTCGCATTTATGACAAATTACAAATACTTGTTTTGAAGTAAAGGAAGCTATTACAGAGACAATTGGCGGAACAGTATCCTTTGTGCTTGTTGAAAATTTTAATTAAACACTTGTTCAGATCAAATTGTTTCATTTAATAATCTGAGCTGCTAGCTTTGTCGGATCTTTGTCTGAAATCAACGAATACATTGATTTCGTTACAAGTAGAAACTTCACAATAATGAATTCCGTCAGTGTTTCAAATACTGTGACAGCTTCTTGTCATTTGATCATTTTGCCGTTCTCAAGAAGAAGAACAAGATTGTAAATGGAAAACAGTAATTTCTAAAAACATTTTCAAGTTTAAAATAAGAAATTAAATTATATATTTATAACAGGATAGTTTTTTCAAATAATAGCATTAAAATATTTATTTGCTTAAGGTGTTTATGCAGAAAAAAATTGTTTTTCAAATAGGAACATATACAATTTTTTTACAGTTTCAAAAAGGAAATAATTTTCTGAATACAACGATATAATACATACGAAAAATATTCATAAAAATGCAAATGAAAAATTTATTTCTATCATAGCATTTTCATTTCTATCAAATTTAATTAATATTTTTATTATGTAAGACAATTTAGTATATCGTTCTATGCAGATAATTATTTCCTTTTTGAAACACTAATATTCCTATTTGAAAACATTTTTTTTTTTTACAAAAATGCCTTCATCAAAAGAATAAAAATTAAACATAATGAAATAATGCCCGGACAATCGAAACGAAACCATCCTGAATAATTTTTAATAGAGGTAGACAGTTTCCCATAATCAGTTTCTTTAAATTTAGATAAGGTTACGTCTAAATAGGCAATAAAAACGCTAAAAGTAATGTACTACCGCACGCAAAAATTATGACGGGTTAATAAAACAAAAGAGGAGTTAAATTTTTGGAATGCGAGCTATGTTAAGAAGTCATAAATCCAGCACCCTCTGAATTAAGTAAAAAATAACATCGATATTTATTTAGTGGGACTAGTTGTTTGTGAAATTAGCTTCCCTTTTAATAAATCGTCTCCCCCGAGCCAGTCACACCCTAGCAGTGGCGCCTCATAGGGGCAATCCCTGTCCTCACCCCTACCCTCTCTACGCCAGTGTCGCCTGACGTAATCACATGACGTGGCATTAAATTTCCAATGATGACATCATATCGTGCAGCTTATCGATCGCTACACGAGTATTTTTATGTATGCGAGAATCGTCCCTTCACGAAGAGGTAACTCTTCTCGAATACCTTCGCGGAATGTTTGTTCTAGATTTTATTCCTCGTCTGTATCAAGTGATTCCTAACGATTTTCTGTCGGTTTGTATAATATTTGCGTAGGAATTTTCATGTTTTCCTTCTGTTAAAACGTTTTTGGTAATCAAATTTCGGGGCTTAATATGAGAGTCATAGATTTTTACTTCCTCAAAGTTGAAAGTTTCTGAATTTTAATAACGGCGGAAAGAGGTACTCAGAGATGATCAAACGCTTCGGGGTAGGATTTATCTCGAGCGCTCACTTCACTGTTTTTCAAAATGAATTTGACTTGTTGACATTTTTGAATCGCTTTGCCGATGTTACTGATACTTTTACAACGCTTCAGGAATTATTATGAGTTTACGCATTTTATATCATTTTATTTTCTCCATATTTTCTTATTTACCAACTACCAAGTTCTTTTACAATTTCTTTCTTTAATATACAGCAAATATAGACATTCCTTATTACATGCTACAGAGATTAGATTTTCATTTTATATTTTAGAATAGTAGGTTTTTCAAGAGAATTAATATTATGATAAAACAGAGCACAATAATATAAGAATTATTATAAAATATTATTGTTTGTAGCCTCGAGGGGTAATAATTTTATGAAAATTTTGTTAATTTAGCTCTTGTATGCTATGGTCTTTCATAAAATAGAAAAATAAACGTACATGTGTACATATATAAATATTTATGTGAGAAACATATTTCATAAATCCAATAACCTAAACAAATAATTCAAAGTAACAATAAAACATGACTTTTATATATTGTTATTTATTTGTAAGAAAAAAATGATTTATTCTTATGTTCAATGTTTTGCAATAGGTAGTTTCAGTGTTTTTTCTTAAATTCAGTTACATTAAAAATTCTTAAACTGAATTTTTTCATATAATGCATATCGTGAAAAAAAAAGTTATATGATTGATTGAAAAAGTTTTTTTGGAAACAAAACAAGTACCGAATTTTTTGAATGCCAATATAATATAAATTTCAAATGAAATTAGGAATTCTCAAAATTAATTTTTCACGTTGAAAGAATTTCAACTTTCTTGTGGTGTAAAAAGTGTAAATGTAAATGTTTTTAAAAAATTGCATTCCTGTTCGTTCTTAATTTATTAATTTTCTTTTAAATGGTCGGCTTTCCTGCTAAACTGATTACATTTTTTCTCGGAAACTGCAAAGGTCATGAACTAGAGTTTTATTGCGAATCCATGTAATTTCAGTGAAGAAAAGGGGTAAAATTTAAATTTTTCTTTTTACGAGGGTGGCTGGTTGAGTGGCTGATAAAGATAACAGTGCGTTAGAAGGAAATGGAGACCAAATTGCTCATTAACAATGTATGAATAATGTCGAACAGACTCAGTTAAACCGAACCCGTATTTTTTTCAGCACGTTACATATGCAAAATACATTTATCTTTGAATCTACACGTACACGTTCTGCATAATGCAATGAACGCGGGGATACAAGCACGAACCCTACAACAATTCACACAAAGTTTCATTCTCTGAACAATGCATCACGTTATATTGTTACAAATAAAACCCAGGGTTTTGTTTTACAACTTTTATTAACAAATCCCTTTTGTAACATGAAATTTTTTATAATATTCAAGGATTTAATCCTCTTTTGAAACAATGTAGAATTAAAATTTGTTCTAACATGTTTTAAAATACCATTAAAAATTTTAAATCTTGAATAATTAAATTACCGTGGAAAATATTTCTTTTATACAATACAGGCTAATATAACATATTTTGTTTGTTTTTACTTTCTTGTACAAAGTAAAAGAAGTGTAATCGCAAAAAAATAGGTTTTCAGGTTTCAAGGGAAATATTCATTTTGACTAGTTTTGGCTTGATGTCTGAAAATTTTGATATTTTGAATATGGGACTGCTATAATATGTAGTAGTGAACCTCCCTTTTTCATTGCATTGCAAAAGGGTATTTTACTCGTAGTGTTTTTTGAATTTTTCACATAAGTCGAAAACAATTAGCCGAAGTATCTTGACATGTTATTTATGTAGTTACTATAACATCTAGTTAGGCACTTCAATTTTTTGTTCCAATTGGCATTTTCAAAGGGCAGTTTACTTTCAGCAGAAACTTAATAAATATAATAATTTATTTGGCTTTTCATTTTTGTAGGAGACATTTCGTAAATATGTACGAAATAAATGAAAACAATATCTGTTTCTTTGCAAGTTTTTGAGCAATAAAAATAATTTTGCGTAATGCAATAAGGAATAGTGATAAACATTTTGATAAAATTTTAAAAATATGATCAATTTCGAAGGGACGTTCGAAGATATGAAACTAATGGAAGTTGAAGAATGATTAGCTGTAGAATGATCTCACTTTCACGTACATTAGTGGGACTAGTTTAAGTTAAGTAAAAGGAAGTCCTGTGGAGTTCACAACAGATTTTTTATTTTTAATAATTATAGTAAATTGTTTCAATAAAAATTCTGTTCTCCCTTTTCAATTTCCCTACAACACCAGGATAAAAATATCACAAAGGAACTAAAATATCTAATGAAGAGCGAAAACATCAAAAAGATCTACCTAACGCAATTGTTTTCAGCAAACAACAAATTATAAAAGTTCCAATTACAGAAAACAAACAGAGAAAAATAATTAACTATAAATTCAGGTATTGTTTATAAAACTAGTTGTTGTTTGTAAGGCTGCTTTAGAGAGAACAGGGCAGAGGTAATTACTTGCGTAATGAACAATTTATGTTTGCGGCATGATTCATCTGAAGCGGTGAATATCAGGTTACCGGGAATTATAATAAGGATTCCACGTGCAATGCTCGATAAGATACGCTAAATTAATTAACTTAATTCGAGCAGCTACTCGTACTATAGCAACATCTCTCCAGCTACGAATACTCAAACTTAAATTATCTGATAGTGTTGTTTGTCTGTCTGATGTCTAGTTTTAATGTTATTTATTCCTTACGTTTCACTTATTTATGCACCCGCGAGATTCCAGATACTATCTCTAGATATTTCCAGCGTTCTACTTCAGCCAATATTTGAGCACTTTATATAAATTTCCTCAGAAGTGTTATTCAAGAAATATTATTTTGCTGAACAACTAAAATATTTTTTAAACTTTTTCAAGTAATTTCTTTTATTATAAAATATGCTTTTTGCATTAAAAATTCAAAATTAGAATTAATAGTATAGGTACAAGTATTAAGACAATTTTATTTCTGGCAAAATTCGAAAGTATATATAAAATGAAGTACACAATTTATAAAACTGTATAAAAGATCAGAAATTAAGCGTTTTTATACAATTGTGAATAAAATGAAGTTTTATTATTTATTAAAGATACTCTTTATTTCACTAATTTCAGTTAGATTATTGATTCCATTATTTCAAATATTAATAAAATAGTTAGTATTACATTTATTAGATTCACAGAGATTCGTATTTTACAATTAAAAAAATTTAAATGACAACTATTTATATCGTTTATCTGTTTGTAACCAACAATTTTGTTCTAGTAACGTAGTAACCCACAAATTTAAGGAGTCATTGGTATTGTCTTTTTTATTTATTTTGTAAATGTTATCAAAAATTCATAATTTCAAATATATTTATGCACAAGTAAGGAAACTAGATGGTTATTTAACTTCTGTTCTTATAAAACTCGCCTGCGTCTTGTTTTGTGGCTTTCGCATGCGTTAAATAATCACATTCGTTACCTTACTTATTACATAAATAACTATTATCAAACTAGTTACATAATGTGCACATGTTTGTTACCAAAACATATTTTTTTTTGTTTTGTAAATTGGAATTCTGACACCAATATACCTCAATTCAATTGAGATTTCATTTGACGATTTTTTTGGCTTTGCTCATAAACCCCATCATCTGCCCGTAATACGAGTTTTTCCTACGCCATAACTTCACCGGTTCATAAAGCCCATCATCCGATAACCCCATTCGTGATTAGGAGTTTTGTCGCGGATCACTTTAATTTCACAGTCACTTAAGTCGGCGGACAATACATGCTCCAGAGGCGGAGACAGCGGGGCAGAAGGGGCAATGGTAAGTTGAGAGGAAACCGGATATCCTATTACCGCAAACGAAGCTCTTGCCACTAGAGCACGAAGATGGACGTGTTTGTATTCATGTGGAAAAAGTTTTGCTTGCTCTAGAATAATAATATCCTACGATGGAGTGTTTTGGAATATGAATTGCGCGAATGGAAAATTGTCTTCACATAATCGATAAGCTCCACGAATTTTAAACAACACAACAGTCGATTTTTCAAACAACCGAAATGTTTTCGTTTACAGTCTTACATAAAACTTGCAATACACGTGTCTTATTTACATTTTTCTGATTACTCTCTATTCATCCAAATATTTTGTAGAATTCTAGCAACGTATTAACAAGTAATGAAAAATATTCAAGAAATTTTTATATTACCATGGTAACCAAACAATGTTTCTATTGGCTGCTAATTATTGTCGTTCGATATTCCCTCTAATCTTTATACATGTAGATTCTGGACGTCAAAATAGATAATCTCAAATTGGGTGACCTTTTTTAAACATATTGAATATACGTCCGTATTTTGAAATTGTTCAAATTTTGATTTCCAGGTTTTTTAAAACAAAAATATAATATATTCAGAACATCGAAAACATTTTTCTACAAGCATTAATATATGTACTTGTTTGTTGTATGTTTATTATTGCTACGGATACATAGTATATTGTATACACTTCTTCATTTCCCTTGGTAACCATAGACAACGTTAAAGTGTAAATTCATATTTTACTGTTCTGTCAGAAATCATATTGTTTAATTTTGGTTTTTACCTATTTGCTAGGAAGTAGTGAAATGAAGATTTTTTTATTATTAAAATATAAATTACTTGTACTCGTATGATTTGTAGCATGAGTAGGATGAGTACTATTCCATGCTTGTTGTACAATATACTATTCCAGTTTCAGTAGTTTTCTAATTTTATAATATTGATAATCAACTACAATAATTACTTGGATACATGGTAGATATATGTACTACGAATGAAATGAAACGTTAGTAATTTTATTATTTGTAGAAAACAGCAGATGTTTAATAATGAACGTTTATTAAAATCGAAAGATAATTAATGTATGGCAATGTTTAATAACATGTATGATATGTTTATTTATTTTTGTACTTTGGTGGACATATCCCAGTAGAACAATTTGGGTCAGATTAACGTGCCACATGTAACGTGTATTATTTGTCAAATAACACCACAATTACAAACTGAATATGAAATATGTAATCAAGAGTAATTATTTAATAAACAATAACTGGAATAATTAAATTAACAGTTACAAATGATTGTTTTTGGTTAATTACCTCATGGTATTGAATAATGTAATGACGTAACGCCGGTGGGTCAGTGGCAGCGAAGTAGGGTAGGAATGGGGGCAGTCATTCCCCTTACAACTCATTTACAGAGCAAACAACCGATCATTTACTTTTCTAATGTACGTATGCATTTCATTCATCTTGATTAAGCTCCACACATGGAAATCTATTTTTAATTTCTGGTGGGTTTGAATATTTCAGAACTACGTAATTACAAGGAAACAAATAGTTAATTCCATTCTTTACTTATTCATTGCTTAACAGTCACAAATGGAATGAATTTTTTCAATTAAACTGTTATTAATTTTACTGAGTTTTTATTTTGTAATTTTGTATTTGCATTTTTCTACCTACTCAAACTAAGACTTTCCCCATTTTATTTTACAAATACGAACGATCTATAAACGGAGTGAAAACAATTTTTCAGTAGTACTAATTGTTCTTATGTGTGTAACACTCGTATTAAGCAACCTACAAATATTACTAATCGTAACCGAACCCATTTTACAAATCTGACTGCACCTATATGCTCACTCCTACAGTCAAATTTTAGTACCAGTAGAAAACAGTTCAAGAATGACAGAAAAAGAAAATGTGACAACTTATTTTTTTTTCAATAGGAAAATATAATAAGACTGGAATTCTATTACCTATTTCCAGGATTACATAAAAATCTGATTAAAAAATCATTTTTTTATGTTTTAAAAAGGTTATTATAATTTCAAGAACATTTTTTACAAAATAACAAATATAGGTATATAAAATACAGTAAAAATTTAAAAAAATAATAAAAAAACTACAGTATAATCCGTTCTATTAAATAGATTTAGTAGTTATTGAAAGTATTGCCATTATGGTGACATTACCCAAACGCTTTGCTTCAATTTAAGAAAATTTGGAATGTTTAATAATAATTTGTCAAAATTTGAGACGCCACTGATTACCATAAATTTATACATCAGCTCTTGTTATCTATTTTGCATATTTTTGAATTGGGCTGACGAAAAATACAACAGCCTTTTCATTTTATTTTCATATTTTGTGAAAGTAGAAAATTTTTGCTTTTATTATTTTGATAAATAATACTTTATTGTACTGTTATATTAAAACAAATGGAATTACCAAAAATATTAAGAATCATGGATACTATATAATTTATTGAATTATGATTTAAAATTTTGCTAAATTAATTTTTTTTGCACAAATTTCATTTTTCTGTTTAATAATCCATATTAAATTTGCAAATCTGGTCTCATCTTGTGACTGTTTCCTAGCTGTACGAACACCTTCTGAATATGAATACTTGGTGGAATATGCTTACCTCTCGCAACTCCTTGATCTTGTATCCGCCCTTGCCGATGACACAGCCGGCTTGGCTTTGGTGAATCATCATACGGAGGTCCAGCTCATCACTGCTTCCTCCTCGAGTTCCGTTCTGAAACCGCATGGAGTTATAATGTTGCAAACAATAATATACAGTGTGTAAAGTGTCAACAAATTGTATCTCGACAATGTAACTAAATGAAAGTATAAGAAAATATTTCGGGACTTTGTTAAAAATATAGTTTGTAAAGAATTATAATGTTGCAAATAATACTATTTTGTGTAAAGTGTAACCAAATTGTTTCTCGACAATGTAACTTAATGAAATTATAAGAAAATATTACTGAACTTTGTTAAAAATATAATTTTTAAGAATTATAATGTTGCAAACAATACTATTTTGTGTGTGTGTAACCGAATTGTTTCTCGGCAATGGAACTAAATTAAACTATAAGAAAATATTACGGAATATAGTTTGTAAAGAAAAGGATTGAAATATATTTAAATGTTTCAAGAGTTCAGACGGTGCTTTTTGTTGCAATGCTGTAGAATTATGTTTGTAATGATGTATCGGTAAAGTAGTTTTTTTGTGTAATAGTAATAAAGTAAAAATATCAACTAAGCGCTGTACATGTACTTTCTATGTAAATAAATAAAGAAATTACGTTTCTCTTTACTTTGTAAAACAAATTTAAATAAATGATAAAAATAAATTGTTAAGAATTGTGTTTTCAAGAAATAAAAATTATTACAAATGGATGAATGGGCTCTATCGAAGTATAATAAAATAAAAAATGTAGGTTCCTTAAATGTTAAATGATATTATACATTTTTTATATATTTTATATTTTGAACTTAAAAAAGCAATGCTATTTACTTGCTATATGTATTTTTAAGTGAAAATTTATATTTATTATTTAGCAATTTTAATAACGCATAATGGTAATATTATCGTTATTCTCTTTTGAAAATATGGAAAGTCGTGAATTTTGTGTAATTAGAGGATATGAAAAGCCGAAGTTTAATGAAACGTCGTTATTGGAAACAGAACGAAAAATAGAGCCAAATAACAGCAAAAAGCAAATTTGGCTACCAGACTATCAATAAAACATTATTGTCACACCATCGATTAGCAATAATGGAAACAACTGTCAATATTTAAAATTAGTCACGTGGAACATCCATCCATCTTTTCACTCGATAAATAAAAGTTCTGGAAGCACTGTACGGCGTTAACAATTCATAAAATCAATAAACCGTTCTCTAATCGAAACGCAATACGTTTTTACTAAAAGTTCAGTCGTAAGAATACATAAAACATTGAAAAACAGTTCCACGAAATGTCGATCACGCGTAATTTAAAATTTATGCCGTGGAAACAAGCCACAATAGCTTCCAGAATAATCACAGGGTGCGAGGAACAGACAAGTGAATAGAAGACAGTTGAGTCTCTAATCTGTCAAACTGTGACAGGCAGCTACAACTACTTCGATTTCAAATTACACATATTATGATGTCAATGCAAATTGCTTCGTTTTACACGTAACAACATATTGAAGTTTTTATGATTTCCTAGTAACAGTTACTTCAAACAGAATAAAATGAATCATATAAAACAATTATTCTATTAATACTTTTTACTTCCTTATACGAAGTAAAAGAAGTATTGTAATCGCAAAAAATCGGTTTTCAGATTTCAACGGAAATATCCATTTTGATACTTATCGGCAGAATTTTGTATATTAAACTACTAAAACATCTAGTGCATATTTTTTATTGCAATCGACAGTACCAAAAGGGTTCTTTGCTCGAAGGATTTTTTTTTTTAATTTTTCGCATACCTAACTCAAAAACGATTAACCGTAGAATGTTGGAATTTTGTTTGTGGCCCTGCTATAACATCCAGTTGAGAACCACTCTTTTTATTGCAATCGGCAGAGCCAAAAGGGCACTTCACCCGAAGTTTTTTTTAATTTTTTGCGTAACTCAAATTACGATTAACTGCATAATGTTGAAATTTTGTATGTAGGACTTTCAATTTAAATGAAGTGCAGCAATAAATGTGTTTATTTTAAAATTGCACATATTGTGAGCTTGCGAATCGATTATTCAAGGGTTGTAATTTAAAATTTTCAAAATTTATCACAAAATGCTGAAATATCAGTAATATATAAGATTATTTAAAATTTTATCAAGAAAACAATACGAAACATATATCGTACATTGTCAGAATTAGTTACTCTATAATTGCCCCAAATTTATAAAAACTCATTCTTAACCTCCTGTCATATGTATCATAGAATTTAATGTTTCTGTAAACATTTATTTCTGTGTAGAGATGCAAATTTGTAAAAATTGTTGTTTAATTCTTTTCTATTGAGGGAAGGGTAAATATAATAAATTATATTCATTTTTTGTGTTAAAACTGTTGGTTTATTATTTATACGAAAATAAATATTGAGAAATAATGTGAATTATTTTGACTGGAAATCAATTTAATTTTATATCGACAGAGATAAAAAGAAATTGTTTTGTCCAACAAGTCTTGTTATGTTTTATAAATGTACATTCCAAAGGCAATGTTTTACTTTGTCATGCAGCTATTATCAGCCAACATTTCATGAAGTCCTGAGATATTAATAAGAATGATGACAGTCTGCACTAACCGAATACTTTGTTAGGTTTCTGCCAAATCATTTATCATAATTATTCATATGCATAACCGTATTTAATTAATAAATTATTTCAGTAAAAAATAAATAAAAAGCTATATCAATTATTTTACATATAAGGTTTAAAAGGAAAAGAAATTTATATCACAGTATAAAATAAATACAAAGTAAAATAAGAAAAACAATTCTGTGTAAAATGAAGCAATTATGAAGTTTTGATTGCAGAGATTCAATTCCTACATCATTATTCACTTGTTTTGCAAACAGCCGCCTACAACCCGTGGGCATGTTGCATAACCTACATCCCTGATTTGACAGCACAATTGCATCTTTCAATGAGATAATTGGCCAAAGCCTGCGTGATTGATCCATACGGTGGCCATTCGCTTAATGAGATTGTTTTTAGATTCATAATGATAGCATCAGGGTTATTTTTCAAAATAGCCGAAGAAAACAAGCATTGCCACTAAAGTAATCGTTAAAGGATAATTTATTTTAACTGTCAGTAGTTAAAACGGTTTGAAAGTAGCTCGAGATATAAATAAAGTTAACGATTTTCTACAATCGTTCATCAGCAATTTGTCATTATTTTATTTTTGACACTGGAAAAACAAGACACTGCAGTCATGACAAACTAAACATGAATAATTTTGTAGTTTGAAAGGTGCTATACGGTGCTCTATAATTTAAAACTGGCATTTCTTCACAATGCAGTTCAAAAGGCAATTAAAACTTGATTGAAAAAAGAAACAGAGCATTATTTAGCAAGTTTTTTCTTGGCCATTGTAGCAATGGCTGATTCAGAATTGTGCATTGTGGTGTAGGGCGTCACGACACGACATTGCAGTGGTGTCGCATGCGCCGGCACACAAGGGGTTGTCACCCCCTAACGTCATATTGTACGTAATTAAATTTCAATATTCAAAAAAAGTAAGATGAGCTAAAATGCACTACTGTTCTCATAACATTAATATTTTTTAAAAGAGTATCAATAATTTTATGTATTGAAAATCAAATAAATATTTTAGGCAAGAAATATATCAATTTAAAAGGAAGATTAAGTTCATCTCAATTAAATTTAAAAATTCGTATTATAAATATTTATTTACATTTTTTAAAAAACATGGTAGTTACTGCAACAAGAGGTAACCTTTAAAATCTAAAAAAATATCGAGTTATTTTACCGCACCGCGGTGCATAAAATCGAAACTATCGTAGACGTCGACGGTGTTTCCTTGTTTTTTTTTTTTATACTTTAGGATTCATTAATCGCAAGATTGATTTAATTCGGATTTTTTTTATTTATATCAGATATTTTCAATTTTTTTAAAAGAGTATAGAATAATTTTGAAACTTGTTTCACAAAATAGCATTTTTTATGAAAACAAAAAAGTATTGTAGTGAAAAATTAAAAGAAACATTACAAAACTACAGTAATATCAGTTTATAACGATACTGCTTGTAGCGACAAAATTTAACAAAAAATCAGTACAGTGCGTGACAATAGAGATGAGCTATATAGCAGAGACAAGTACTTTGGTTCTTTAATAAAGCTATCCAGTTATATTATTCTCATAAACAATGCTTAAATAATTATTTAGATCACTAAAAATATTACTACTTCGCGAACTAAATATTAGTTATATTTTTTCAATAGCTCATATTTTACTTCGAGTACATCTTTACAGTAAAATGTCTTCATAATATGGTAGATTGCTATCTCATGCTCTTGCTTCATAAAGGAATTAATGAACTTATGTCAGTTATTATAATTCGTATTTATAAAGGAAAACACGTGTACAGAGTTCTTTGGTAATTGGTTTTTCCCGTATAGTAAATGATGTAACATCAAAGCACACAAATAGCAAAGGGGATGTTTTGGCTAAAAAATTCCCTGTCTTCCAAGAAAAACTAGTCCCCGCCACTGAGGTAGTTCGAGGAAAAGCGGTCACGTGACTCACTAGTCGCGCCGTCACACACGCGACGGATAATGGTAGATCTATTAAATGTTAGATAATGTTAGCGTACAGCGGCGACGCAAGGGGATGCAACAAAATGTCACAAACGCGCTGCTCGTGTGCCATTAGCTCCGATTCCTGTTATTATACTTGTCAAGGTGCAGCCTAACAATAAAATTACGGTTTCAGCGAAAATAAATGAACCACGGAGGAGCCACCATAACATGGAATGTTATTAATGTTCACTCACTGAGAAAGAATAGAGTGGAACAGAAAATTACGTTTTTATCGTTATTGGACACTAACGAATGCATTAACGAAAACTATATAACTTTAGTTTTACTTCCGACACTGTTATTACCACGTATTTGTTTTCCTTATCGCGCCAGAAATAATTGAACAAAATGGGAAATCAATTTATGGAATGACAAAAACATATCAAACTTTAGAAACAATAGAGCTGCGATAATGTCAGTTAAATATGTTTCCTTTTTAAGATAATTACATTTCATACGTGGATAAGAATTTTAGCTGTCTGACTTATAATTTAATTTTCAAGATATTTAATGACATTTATTCTTCAAAATTAATCAAGAAAAATTGTTTCAGGAACCATTTTTCAGGAAATTTCATGACAGGAAAATTACGATTAATACTACAAAAAAGTCATAATTATTTGTACAGTATTTCCAAGGTTTTCTTAATCATAGATTTTTGTAAGCAATTATTTGATTTGCGTGGACAAGAAAGTACATGTTTGGTTTGCAGAATAAATTCACTACTGTGTAATTTAAAGTTGGTATCTCTTGTAGAGATGATAGTAAGATAGTGGAACATAGTAAGAGGTACCTAAGCAGTTTGCTAATTACTGGCATTTAATTGATATTCTCAAAGTTTGACAATAAAAGTCATTTTAAAGACAAATAAAATAAACGGCGGCTGTAGCTGCCCCTTGGCGGCGCCAACACGGACGGAAACACTGTTCAAACAGTTTTAATTTCCACGGGACAGAGAACGAGGAAAAACAGAGAACGAAAATTTAATTAATTATCAGCGATTTTAAATGTCAAACAGAATGGAAACCGCGACCATTCTACAAGTAAATAACACTGCACTTGCGTTCTACGCGTATGGAAACGTTTGGCCTTTGAAATATGTTTTAATCTAAAACCTTCTGACGAAGTAAGACAACACGAACCATGTTTTTAAATCAGGAATGGGAACATTTCGTGAAAGCTTTATTTACTTTGAATCATAAAGGAAAAAAGTTTGTTCTCGAGCTTAAGCAAATAAAACTTTATCGAATTTTGTAATATAATTCAAATATTCTCCCCGGGGTTCAAATCGTATGCAAATTTGCTCATAACTTTTACTATTAACTCGAATATTACCAGTCGATAATATGAAATGTAAAGATGATTATAATGCACTTCTCTCTTGTAAAATACTTGAACATATTCCCAATATTCAGGAAGTAACTCATACATTAAGTTAAGTAGCTACCAATAAAACTGTCCACCTATTTTAAGCGATAATCTGTAGTTATCGAAAATTCTGAATAAAATTACATGTGTTGCTTAGATGATGAGTTTGTTTTTATAGTAATTTGCCAAAGGATGAGTTTGTTTTTACAGTAATTTGCCAAAAAGTACTTGAGACGTGATTAAAAATTTAGTTAATAACTATTAACAAACCTACTTAGGATAGTTATGAGTATCATAACCACCGCAGATGTCAATTGAATTCCGAACTCGGATAACTAGGATTTTAAGACATCTAAGGCCTATGATTCATAAGAACCGTGGTTTGTTCAATATTTTATCTGTTTCACATTATTAATAAATATTATTTTATAAACGTGTTTTCATGATCAAGCCTTGATTTGATATATAACAATTGCACCATGTTATTTTGACAAAAAGTCTTTACAATACTAAAATAGATTTTATAGGGAATTTTACATCAGGTTTGAGTGCCTCTAAAAACATTATCTATCATTACATTTGTGACAAAGTATATTGATAAAATCAGCAATGTATAAAAATTATTGCATATCTAATAATTAAAAACACATAAAATTTCTTTCCTCTTTTAATATTATAGCATTGTCAATTTGAGAATTTTCTGTTATACTTTAATTAATACTTGAAGTTAAGCAGAAATACAAAAACAATATTTTCCTGTTCGATATGAATCTGCAGTTGTCGTCTGTAATGACTACTTGTTATCGTGTTTTTGTATTGAGAAAAATATTATACTCGTTATTTCAGTATCAAGGGACCTAAGTCGAGTGCAACATGCATCGCAACGAAAATTCCTCCGTGGAACTCTAGTTTCACAAAAAGTTCATACGAAATGAATCATAGTTGAATGTTTTGTTGATGAATTGTATTAGTTCTGAGCATTGCAGGAAACCAAACCGCGAAAACAAATAAAAATTCTGCTTCCAACATAAATTACTCAAACTTCCTTCAAACTATCGCGAAACACTCGTGAGATAAGTTTTTCATAAACGAGATTAGTGCACGATTCATTTTCGCGACACTAAGAAAACAGACATTCATAGAGCTTTTTATACTTCTACTTAAATGTTAAGAAGAAACCTACTGTATATATTTTTCTATATTATTTATACACTCAAACCAACTAGTCTTCGTACACACATCTTTGCGCTTTGTTTTTGAGATATATAAACCACCCTGAAACGTTCTGATTTGTTTCAGATGAATTAAAATAAACTTTTTTGGATCTGATGAACGAAATATTTTTTTGGAAAAGGAAGAATGAACAAATGAAAAAAAAAAATATGCCTAACAGTGAAATGTGGAGGAGGATCTGTGCTTGTAAGGGGGCTATATGAATTCAGAAGGAGTGGGAAATTGAATGGAAAACTGGGCCAAATGGGTTATTCGAATATTTTAAATATAATTTGGAAAAATTTGATCAAAAATTAGATTTAATGTATTCTTATATCTTTCAACCAGATAATGACCTCAATGAATGAATCCCATTGAACATTCCTGGAATTTATTTTAAAAAACGTGTAAAACAAGACGCCTAAAGGATATAATATAACTACTACATTTATGGTAGAAGAATAAAGTAAAATTGATTCCCAAACACCAAGAAGCGGTCCTAAATATCATTGATTCTAATAATTTACATATGTAGGGAGGCTAAATTGGCGAACTTAGTCGTTATAATAAATATAATATTTTCTTTTCTCGATTTCGTTATGAAAAATTTAGGAAGTCTTTACATTATTTTATTTATTAATATAGTTAGTATAATAGAAAATTTCTTTCGAGTATATATAAATAAACAAATTTACAAATATTGTATACTTTACTGTTGTACAGAGTATAATTAGATTGAGTGTATAACTTATACTTAAATAATCTGAAATTATAAGTAAAACTTATTAAAACAATTTTATGTACGAGTATAGAGTATTTATGCTGTGATGTGTAAACTGTAGAAATAAGAATAATAAATCAAACATATATAATAACATCTCTTATTCTTGTTCTAAAATAGAATGAACTGTTTTATTACTAGATATAATATACGAATAAATTAATTTCTTTTATAATATTTGTTCTGATATACTTTTAGAACGATATTATTTTAATTTTAAATTATATATCCAATCAATATTTTATATATAAAAGTAAAATATATTGTTTCATATAATTTAATTTACATAACAAGGTCATAAAATTTAAGGAATTATAGTATTCTAATAGGAAATGTTTTATAAATAATACCCCACTTCAAAACATACATATAACAGAGTATAAAACACTTGAGATAAAGTGGATGGTTTAATACACGAACAGTCCATTTGAATTATAGCACAAGACGAAGTGCATACATATGCTTGATCTACTACAATGTTTGTTCTTACCTCCTCAAGATTGGGAACAACATCATTGACCACGTTGCAGATGGTGTCCAGATCCGAAGACAGAGTCAACATACTGTAAACATAGAGCAGTGATTACGCTAGCCAGTGGCGTAGAGTGGAGGGAGGGAGGGCGCGGTCGATATAGGACAGGACGCCTCGTGTTCGCTCATCAATTCTACTTCGCTCAGATCACGCAACAGACGCCACAAACGGAGGACGTCGCTAGCCAGGGTGGACTCGTGTAGCCACAACGTAGGGACACCAAGGGGTACCAATTTAGACACATGTGCAACTTAATTCGCAATTGAAAATAATTTTATGTAGGGATAAAATTTTAAATTATATGTAAAGGGTTTAAGAAAATTAATAAAATTTAATGAAATTATAAATTTAAATGAATTTTATATAATTCTGTAACAAACCTTTTAATTATAACAATTGTTTCTTTTCTATTATTTCAAATCTTAATATTTATTTTGCTTGTATGTATTAAATGTGATGTTCTTTTATTACCGTTTCTTTGTCAACCATAAACCATACTGCAATTTAAATTATTTCGCACCACCAACATAAATCGTAAATGACTGATAAAATTTATTAATTGGTTACCATTATCAACAGATTGTTGAAATAATAGTCTACTAGTAGTGTAATTATGAAAATAATTTAACAGTTAATTGCTGCCGATGGCGCGAACATACAATAAGCGGAATATTACAATACTACGTACTGCAAGTATGAGTATTTTCGTACGGTAACATTAACATCGGCTCCACAAGCTCTGCCTTAGTTCATACCTTCACGAATGTTATAATGTACTTACATTTCTTGTAGCTTCAATAATTATTAATTTCTTCTAATGAAATATATTTAATCTGCATATCCATGCGAGTATAATTTTTGCGACACGAGACATGATCGAGAATCGCATTTTTATATAAGCATGGACATAAGCATTTTTTTTTTTGACTAGTTGCACACTATATTTTTTCGGCGATCACATAAAAAAACTAGTGTATTTAATCCTTACTTCAATAATTTTTACACAAACAATCAGTTTGTTATGAAAAAAACCTATAATTTGTTTTAAGCAAAATGGAAATAATTGTTCTTAAATATGATTGATTTTGGTCAAGGTTGATCTTTTTGACAGATAAGACAGACGGATATAAAATTTTAGCACGAGACGAAGTTGAGTACGGGACTCACACAATAGGGCGTAAGTAACCTCATATTTTCAACAATAATAATTCTTCACACTGGCTGTGTGGTAAGTAATGTGACAAATAATTTTATTTGAAAGATGTGATGTTTTCTTTCTATTCAGATGGCATATTTAATGAAAGTGACTTTTACATATATTTATAACTATTTTTTATGAAAATAATTATTATATATTTTGGTAATTTTATAAATGAGTAAAACAATTGTTATAGGATGTAAGTTTTGTTACAGAACACAAACTAAAACTGAAGGCAACAGAAATAGAAACAGGTGAGAACGCATATTCCAACCGGCTCATGTGGTCCCATTCCACCTCGTACGTTGTGGGCTTCGCGGACTCCCGCTACCTAGAAGCAAGCGTGTGGGGCCGAAGCCTAGCACCTAGGTTAGCTCGGGACCTAGTGGCCGCCACCTCGTGACAGGGACTCCAACTACGACTGTCCATCCTATTGATTGGATTGGTTGCACCGTAAAGAGGTTTTCATTTAACTGGGATTGTGCTCGGCTTGATGCCTGATGGATTGAGCACCAGTTGGGCTTGACAACAAGAATGCCAGATTTAAACGCTCAACGATTTGTTCGCAAAAAACAGTTCAAACGCTTTTTTTAATTATTTAAAAACAAGAAATCAAAACTAACCTGCATTCATTTTAAAAAATTTATCATAGAATGTGATATTTGAAAGGCCTATTTTTAATTTTTTGGTTTATTTACTGTAATATAAAGTGACCTTTTACTTCTTCCATTGTCAATATTGACATAAAAGTGCATATTGAGTCTGGTATTGAATATTTGTAAATGTCATACGCGTATAAACATCAAAATAAAAATAGCAATTCGAAGAATGCGTAGCAATACTGAGAAATTACGTTGGTGAATGTGCTTGAAAGCAATGTCGGAGCAAATATTCCTTTGAACATGACTGCATAACTTGCAGTTTCGCTACGTTGATGTACTATACCTGCAGATGAGTGATAATGCTACAATTATTAATTATCTCAAGTAAATCCGACGCGATAGAGCGAACTATCGAAGTTTGAAATTGCAAATTGGTGTCGATATTTCATTAACAAGATATTACATTAGAGGGCCAAGCACACTCCCAAATTGAATGAAAAGCTCTATTAGCGAGTACATCAAGTTTTCACATATTTGATTAACTTTTTCACTGGTTTAATGCTGTTATGGTGTGTTAGGGCTTAATGCGACGCAGCAAGATTAGATTTAGAATTCTGGTTAATCTAGTACAATCCAATGTAGTGGAAGTGTACTACGGTGGCATTAATTGCGAGGGATGAATTTTTAATGCAAGGGCAGATTTACTTTCATTTAACCTAATTACACACAAATTATTTTCAAAATATTTCATGAAATGTACTTTCTAGCTAAAATACTAAGTTATCCTTTCTAGATATATTAAACTCATGTTTCTAAATGTCTCAAATACAGTCTTTTATCTTTTAAAAATGAGATCGTTGCTTATTCATAATATTTATCTTTAAATTTATGTTTAACAAAACTTAATTACTTCATAAATTTTGTCCTCAACATGTCTTAGAGACCGAAAAAAAAGTGGTATCAGAATATAAACCTTTTTAGAAATTTATAATAGAAATTTATCTGAAAACTAAACAAACCCGTTATGAATTATAATTTATGATTTTTAATTTTATAAACATAACGAACATGGTAATAACACAAGTATTTTAATGACAAATTTTGTAAATCCAAAATTAAGAACACCATTTACTGAAATTAAGAGCTGCAATTTTATTTTTGAAATAAGAAACTAAAAAAACGTTACTTCAAAATTATAGTAATTTTTTTGGATTTTATTAATTAAATGATCCACCCTATTTGTAAATGAGAAGTAATGAAATGTATTATTATGTATTGGTGAAACCATCGTAAATGTCAGCTCTTGTTAATTTTTTTATTACTCCCGATTTTAATAAAGTGTAATATAGGTGTTGAAAAGTAGCACAAAATTATTTTAAATTTCAAAAAAATACAATAAATGTTCACAAGCCTACTCAGCACCAATGTAATAGCGACTGACTGGCGTCGCTTATTATCAGACAGTTTAGTGACTATTTTTAATATAAAACAAATAATGAAATTTGGTTGTCAATATATCTTGTCTGCAATGTTTGATAACTTTTAGTGAATGCAACGACCCCATTCGTAAATGAGAATATAATGGTTATAACCCATATTTGAATTTGGAATGTCAACTGTATTTGATGTGTGTGTATTTGTAGAAGCACAGGTCGGTCTGAAACCTGTTGAGTGGCTCGCAGATGTTAAGTGCATGGGGTGCAACCAGTGGACAGATCACGCGTCCGTCACTAAGGCATGGGGACGAGTAGGACAGTATAAGTAGAGTAGAGTAGAGTAAATGATGCTAGTCTTATAGGTAGTGTTGTGTATGTTTATATGGTATATATGAGACAGAGAGAGACAGAAAGTGATGTTTGATTTACCGTTCCGGGCCCGGACAGTCAGGGACAGTAATGGAGGCTTTGTACTGTGGTGTACACGCAAATTCCAGAGGGCCAGGGCCACGGCAAAGTGGCGGGCAGTTTGGCGGTTTGGCGGGCGTACAGGTGGGCAGATGGGCCAGTGCGGGCCGTAGATGGGGCCAGGGCCGGGGCCGGGGGACAGAACAAATCGCTATGTTAATTAAATCGCACAACTCCTGCTGTCGTGTCGGAGCCACACACGGAAGCGCACTCGTTTCATCTCTTCTCCACACAGTGCCATCTTCTCCGCTCAACTCCAAACTCCGTCAACCACATTCATCCTCACAAATACAACCCCAATCACCTCAATTATCACCAACTAATTTAAAGACTGCTCGCCAAATCGAAACATCTATCAAATTTAGTTTCGCAGATTTTATGCTTCCTATTTGCAACTTTGGGCCTATTTATTTGGTACCTTTAGGTGCAACCCTGAACTTATCCAGAAATAACTCGTTTTACTTCCCAATGAATGTTCCATTTTATGTAAATACTTAAAAAAATAACGGTAAATTTAAAATAATGTCATATTTTTGTTATTTCATTTTGTATGCTATATCTACCTTTGAATATAAAACTTATACTTGTCATGGGAAACAAGAAACATAAGTTGAAAGAAAGATATAACAAATGGTTTGAACCTGGGTTGAATCTACCAACCCTCCAAAATAGTTGACACTTGGATCAGTTCTTGAACTGTTCCTGGGTACTTAAAATAGTGCCAAGTAAACAAAACTAACCTACAGGTGACTTTAAAAGTTTCAAATAAATACGGCCTTTGTTAATTTCCAAACGATCAATAATAATCGTTATTGAATTGTGTTGTTGACAGCAACCAAAAAATTGAAATCGTGAATTTCATTTCCATTGGTTAACTGGAACGATTAAATTACGGAATAAATCCATTGAAGTTAATGAAATTTTAGTAGTTTCAATATGAATATTATGCACAATTCCAAATGCAAATTTTTCTTTAGTGATATTTGTACAGAAATTAGGTTATATTAGAATATTAGAACATTTATAAGACATCCGAATTGTAAGTAATTTGTATTTGTATGAGGTATAATTGCTGGCTGTCGACGTGTTTATTAGATTTGGCGGTGAAACATGATAGAACGTATGTGGAGCAGCGAAACAGGAACCCCCGTTGACAGCTGAGATGACACAATCACACTACAATCACATAGGCATACTTAATACGAGTAGTTATACACGTGCAATCAACAATCGCTGTGACTTGGCTTGCTTTGCTGGTGTTTGAATGAACACAAATTGAAATTTACTGCAATCCTGAAGGGTGAATTGCCAAGAAATTGAGCAGTGAAATTTAGGAGATTACACAACGGATTGTATTACACCCCCGGGTGAGAAAGCTCGCGTGAGGTGCGCAAGCTCAACAACCAGATGCAAATGGGGATTCCACGGTCCGTCTTACTTAAACATCCTGCTCTACAAGCTCAAACATTCTCATTATATTGGTTTACAACCAGCAAAAATGCACATCAACTAACAACCCTCAATGTGCACGTCCACGCAGAATAATAAATAACTTTAGGATTTCTAGTACGAGTAAAAGAAATAGTAACAACAAAACCGAATAAATAAACAGGTAATTTCCTGTCGAAATCAGTTCGCTGATGACTTGCTTTTGAACTGTAAGTACTAAAATATAACGCAGAAATTTGAATATATTTTTTATGAATCTCAAAATACAGTTGTCGTATTTTAGTTAGTCAATGTATTAAAATTTATGTTGACATGTATTTATTATTATTATTTATGATACAAGACTGTTATATTGCATATAAATCATGCGAGAAAGATATGGCTCACAAGATTGTTAGACCAAGATACTTCACAAGTGACTAATGCAATTAATACAAAAGTAACACAAAAATTGTTTTGAAATTTCTGAACAAATTTTAATTATTTATTTAAAAATAAACGGCAGAATTCACCATTCCTTAAGAAAGGCTTATTTCACAGATCAACTTTAATCCATGAATCAATTCAGTTCATCATAAAAAAATCAATGATCTATTGATCCGTCGTATTCCATTAAACAAGTTTTGATCATCTGATTTGATCCTTGTTTTGACACAATGTATTTATATGTACGCAAGATTTTGACTGGTAATATTAATCTAAAATATTTTAATTTTTACTAATTTATATGAACCAATTTAACTTCTCCCTTTTTCATTCATCTTTGCTAACTGTCAAACATAAACAAAACTGTGAATCAAGAATTAAAACAAATGTTGATATACGGATCAATTTGATTCTTGAATCAGTTGATCATTTATCAATGAACTGATGGTGAATTCGGATGTAAATGATTTTTTCTTTTAATATTATTAAATTAATTAGAAGAAAATGTTTGGTTGTTAAATTAAGTAATAATTTTCAAAGTAGGTCTTTGTAGATCCATTTTTAATTGCTTCACTATGTAAATTTTCTGGAATCGTTTTAATATGCTGTCGACAAATTCACGATTCAAGAATTTTTATTTTTACTTTTTGGCATTTTTGTTGATGTAAACCAATACAACTGGTAGATTTTCGCTTGTAGAACTAAACGTTAAACATGAAAAATCGTAGAACCCTCCATTCAACAGTGTTCCTTCACTCACTTAACAAACACGGTAATTAACTAAACTCGGTATTTACAAATTTACACAGATATGTACAGAGTATGAATATCCGAGGCCTATCCACTGTTAACACATGTCAGTTACAATGCATTCAGCAAGGCTCCGGCAACCGGCAACTACTCCATTCGGAAGAATGAAACCCGGCCGAATGTTACTAAAATATTAGACACTGATTATTGTAATTAGGAGTGGCTAGTGTTTCTGCTAATGTTACGTTGTTACAGGAACTGTGTAAAAAAAGCATGGTGAATCATGTTATTCAATTCTATTAAAATCAGCGCCTCCCAAAACGAATTACACCTCTCTTTGACAGTTGCAGTATTCATTTAGTTACCCGGCTTTAAAATCAAATGTAATTTTTACTCTTTGTTTGAAATTTTGTTGGAAATTACGTTGGAAATTTTATTTAGTTTGAAATTAAAAGTAATTTTGATTGAAACGTTTTGGGAAGTGGTATGTTTCCTCATTTTAAGTTTTGTATTTAAATTATTTACAGTAAATTGGTGCAAACACTGACCTGACTTCTCAGCTTCGTGATGTTCTGGCCACCCTTTCCGATTATGGATCCCGCAACCTGCAACAGAATACACTTTTAGAAAATATGAACACTTAGAAAAATGCAATTTTAAACGAATATTACATTCATCTTTTACTTCAAAATGTCTTTAGTTAATTAAAACTTCAAGTTACATATATATTATTTAGTATAGCAGACGGTTGATAAACAGCAAAAAAAACACAAAAATATTATTGTTTTTTTGATAAAGAAACAGTAATTGTGACTCTAACTTGCAAAGGAGGAAAAAAGAAGAGAAAAAAAAATTGAAAAAAGAAGGAAACAGTTTTCTTTCACTTTTTGATTTGAATAATTAGAATTAACTAAATCAATGAGTTTTTCTTCTTCAGCAGTCTTTATTTAGAAATTTAGGTTTACTAGTGAAAATGGTTACTAGGAAAACGCTAACATTCCAAATTCAAATCATTCATATAATATATTTTTATAATAGTTTTGAAGTTGAACGGTCGTTGAATATTGGAGGAACAGAAAATACTGAATTTTATAATTTTGTGTTATTAATGATATACCAATAAAATCCTCAAAATGTAATAGTTTGTCAGCAGAATATAAGTTGTCTAATTTCAGCTTCACACAATAAAGCTTACCGCTTAAGTTGAGATTAAGATGCATCAAATTGATGCGATACACTACGCTCATCTTCAAAGTGCGTACATCTAATAATTCTAAGTGTCATTAAACCAAAATTATTTCACATCTCAAAAGCTCAAATAATTAATATTTAAATTAAGCCGTAAAAATATCAACAAGATGTAATGTCTAGTTTTATAGATTTGATCGTGTGCCAAACAAAACATACTCAAAGGAAAATTGCATGACAGAATTCAGCATGGTGGGTCTTGGAATATAAACATAAATAATTCTTTAATAAAACACTATTAAAAACGTCTTTGAAATTTGAGATAAAATATTTGTTTTGTTGTCAATATAAGTCAATCATTACAAAATGTTCTAATTCTGTTTTAAAATTGACTATGAGTGAATGATATATTTATATTTCTAATTCAACGCGAACTAAATAAACATGGTTTGAAACGCCGCTTGCATTTAATGACAACTAAGAGTTGAAAAATCTATTTATTGCTTTATTTAAATCATTATCAATGATACATTATTATATTACACAATAAAATGAAAGGAAATGATTATGACATATAATGTCATTTTGAAAATTGTATGTGTTTGTGCATGAAACATTGCTATGAAATTTCAATTATATAAAATTATATAATGATGATAGATTTATTTTCTTTATTATACCATAAATAAATATAGATTAAATGGAAGATATCTTGAAACTTGTGATTTGTGATGAAATATCCATGACATATTTAAATGTGTCCATGAAAGTGAAAAAATTGATGATATATTTATTTATTTATAAAAATGAAGCTAGTCTATATATTTATGTAGATAAGTATTTTAATAAATGTTAAAACTGTTCTAATAAATGCTTGCCTAGAATTTTTTAATCAATTTAAAAATTTACCTATTAGTAAATAAAAGTACTTGTTCATCGAAAACCAATATCCGGTTGCGAACAAGTTTTAGATAAAAAAAAGGTAATACCGCGAGTGCACTCACAAAATATTTCACTTTGTATTTCCGGAGTCATCTTTGATCAATTAAGAATTATTAATTGCATCTTCCCAGCGCGACTGCCGATAAAGCACCGATACAAAAATAGCAAACACAATATCCTGCTCCCCAAGGATATCATATCGAGACTAATATCGCAGTAATTAAATTACACACAGGAATCCAATACAAGTCTTCTGGAAAATGTCAGCTCGACACGGGAGCATTTCACGTTGTTTTCCAAAAGTCGGCCGGCCGGAAAATCTTCCACGAGCACACGATTCCAAATTAAATGATGGGGCTGTCATTTATTTTCTTGTTTCGTTCTTCACGAGAATAACCAAGACGAATTGTTTGAAAAAGTTCCTTGACGTTCATTTTGAACGATCGGAAAGCATTTAAATTTTCCTCTATCGTTCACTTCCAGCCTTTTCAAGAATACATTCTACCAAGAAAATGCGGAAAATTTAAAAGAACATCTTTTAAACAACGTATCCTTATGGAATATTCCTTAGATGAGGTATAACATAGAGATATGGCATTGCCCAAATATATTTTCGAAAGATCTAAGGTTTAAAATCGCTTGCAGCCAGCAGTGTGAAAACAGTGGACCAGTGGAGTAGTTATATGGAAAACTCAATCAAACAAATAATGAGGATAGGTGACTAACACTATGACCAATATTTCGTTCGTCTAACTGTAAGTGTGCACTACTCAGCTGGCGTTAGGCGATTCTCGACCATACATGTTTTGCTTGCTCAGTAGTACGTAGCTATAGGAGTGTGCCATATCTCTATGTTATACCTCATCTAAGGAATATTCCATAAAATATAGAAAACATCATTTATCTATAAACGGCAATTGTTTTCAAAATATCACACAGAGTGAGATTCCATAAGTTGTAACAACTGCAAATAAAAACTGTTCTTGTTAAGTATCAATTACATGTGTCAAATTACAGATGTTACCATAGCAGGAATTGTTTGCAATGAATTTGAAGAATTTTCTCATCAGTGTAGTGTTATTTATTTATCTTGTTACTTATTAACCTATTTTAAATACTTATTTCTTTCGTGAAATAAATATGTTATGTTGTTTGTCTAATACCAAAAAGAGTTAATATCGTGTTTAAGCAAATATGGTTATATGGACAAGACAAGACTTAACTTAATTACTATAAGTAAGCAAAGTGTAGAGAAGTAGGTAATGAAAGGATTATTGTACAATAGTTTGGTATAATGCTAACCTTTTGCAGGCTAAAGCTTATCACCCCGATATTATTAAATTTAAGAAAAATTATCATGAAGCCAGAATTCACTATCATAATAATTACAAATATTACATCCTTACACTGAAATAAATGTTCACAGAACCATCAAATTTAAAGTAACACTGAAATTGATCTACTACAAATAATGCCTAATAAGATAGACTTTATATTTAATTGGACCTCTTTTATTTTCTAACATCAAATCGATTTGGAATAAATTTTACTAAATTTTTGTCGTAGGCAGGGTTCATTTTTGCTCATTATTCCTTTTTTATATCATTTTTCTTAGATATCGGGGATAAGGATGATTTTTTATAAATTTGGGGAAACACTAACCAGTTTAAACTATGTATGAAGTATGATGTACATTTTAGACTGTTTTATTGATAAAAATGTTCAAATACATATTACCCATTCTATGAAACACAACCCTATACCAGTAAGTGTCCACTGCCGTGTTTTATAATGGTGCGCAAAATTTTCTCTTTAACTCTTCATTCGGTTTTCTCCAGACTAGAGACAGTAATATGTTGATTAAAATAATTTAACGTGATGACATCTGACGGTAGCATAAATATTTGCAGACAACCAATGTGTGTCATTTTGAAGTCACTGTACATTTATATTTGAGTAACATTCTCCGAAAATAGAAGTGCGGGAATAAATAAAGTAGCGATTTGACGTGTTCCGTGTCGAAATCTGACTTACAACCGTACAAATACCAGCATAAAATTCCATATCCTTGTAATCCTGTGAAAGCTTCCCGTCACAGTTCTCACATCCTGGACAATGTCGGTGTTTGCGTGCCGAGGCTGCGACCTCTGACCTTTCCACTTCAGCATCAAACTACACGCTTCAGGCTTCAGCTTTCAGTATTTCACTTCAATTACCATCGCTGTTCACCTCTATTCCACCATTCAATCATGTTTGTAGCTCATTTGGCTTACTCTGGTGTGAAGTTGTGGATTCGGTTAGTTGGGTTTCAAACGCACACAAAAATTCAAGTAAATGCTTTTTAATTGGTAAATTCGCCAATCGGTAAACCTTTACAAAGACCGATTTAAATCTGAACTACACTTTGCTTTCGATTTATTTACAGTGAAGTTTTATACAGTTTAGATCATTTTTAAAATGTTAAATTTAGAACCCCAAGAATCAATCGTAAAATTAAAAATCTGGTGTGTCCAACACAATACCTCCCGCCACTGTAATAGTAGTTTGTTATTGCAGTTCAGAATATTTTTAATTCATTTCATACCTAAAATTTCGTTCATAAAATTTGTATGACCAATATGACAGCTATTTTTGACGTTACTAAAACCGGAACCGAACTTACTTTGATTCAGGCATGCAGGGGCGGATTTAGGCATGGGCTTTATGGGCTGCAGCCCAGGGCCCCGCGAAACAAGGGGCCCCCTTCTTCGGACAATCAGAATAACCCCACAGACATTAGCATTCTCTGCATGGATGCTTAAATAAATTTCGAAGTCACTTTCTTTTTAATCTAATCCTAGTATCTATCTTTTTGTATAACAGTGAATATTAAATTTTAAATACCTGAATAAAATAGAATTCTCTAATCAAAAATTCAGGATTAGTTCTATCATTTTTATGAATTTGCCCATATATGTATTTAAATTCTTATTATTTATAAGAATAAATGTTCTTTTTACCTCCCGCCTATCAATATATAGATAAGGGAGGTATTGTTTTTGGTCAGATTTCTCGAGTATGAGTTTTCAACATATGAGCACGAATTAGGGTTCCTACAATACGATTTTACTATTTTTAACGTGATGTCTGTATGTCCGTGTGTGTGTGCGTGTGTGTGTCTGTGACGATTTTTCGTCCACGATAACTCCAATACGAGACATGTAAAAATATAATATTTGGTATTTAAGACTTATATTCAGATATGATGAACTGATTAGATTTTGACTACAATTGGTTAAACGGAAGTAGTACTTTACTTGAAACTTTAAACCGTTTTTCCTAAAAAATACCTCAAAAACCATTTTTTCACAAATTACGTTATTATTAAATATAAAGATTTTTTAATTTTCTACCGATCTGCATAATTACGTTTATACATAACTTCTAGCTAGATAGAAAAAAATATATAAATTATAATAATTTTACATATTGTTTAGGCTGAGGAATTTCGATAAAACAGATGAGTTATTCATATGTTCACAAAATTTGACATGTGATGTCAAATTTGATGTAAGTTAGTGTAAAAGATAAAATAAGTAAAAATGAAGTAATTTTATTGTAAAATTTAAAAAGATGGAATAAATGTATTAGAAATGTATTCGCATGCGTGAATCAAAGTAAGTTCGGTTTCGGTTTTAGTAATGTCAAAAATAGCTGTCATATTGGTCATACAAATTTTAAGAAGGAAATTTTAGGTATGAAATGAATTAAAAATATTCTCTTAACTGCAATAACACACTACTTTTAAAACTACAAATTAAATGTATTGAAAAACATATAGAATAAATTACTACAGTAGCGGGAGGTATTGTGTTGGACACATCAGATTTTTTGTTTTTTGTTAATGTTAATTTTAGAATATAAAACGTCCGTTGCCTTACATATTTTTTTATTAAAAAAACTTAAGGTGGGGCCCCTAAACAGTATAAGCCCAGGGCCCCCAAAGTTCACGGTCCGCCCCTGCAGGCATGCGAATACATTCCTAATATATTTCTTCCATCTTTTTAAATATTACAATAAAATTACTTCATTTTTAAGTTTATAATATTTAAAATTAGTGTTAGCGAATTCGAGTAAGCAGTGTCAGGATTTAGACAACCAATTATTTATTACAATAATAAAAAAAATATATTTTAAAGTTGATATAAAAACTCAATTTTATTGCCTCTCCAATAAAATTGCTGAAATCCCGCCAATACCAATTAGGCATAAATCCGTAGTCATTATTGAATCTTTAAAACTACCACATATCAAAATTACTTTCTTTTTTGACTGGTTTTAAAATTTATGTACTGTTAGACTAGACAATGACTAAATTCGTTATTATGTACGTTATTTTGCATACAAGTATACTAAACTTATACACCGATTATTTTGTATTGTAAATGAAGCCTGAGGTTAAATATGCAAAATATTAAATAATTAAATGTTATCCACGAGATAGAATTTATTCATAATAATCATTTCTTGAAATAATACAATATTGTAGCAATTTTAATAAATAATATTATGTTTACTTATATGAATTTGAAATCAGTTATTGTGAAGTTAGAAATAAATTGTTATAATGAGTACTATAAATACTGAAATGTGGAATATAAACAATCTAAATATGTGTAAAATTTACATTTACGTAAGTTTCCTGTTTATCAACATGCTAAGTGATACCCTGAGGCCATACTTTTATTACAGAATTACAATTTCAATTCAATACATTATTTAAAACGTATAGGAACAATAATCATACGCCTACCACACTCTTTAGAGGTCAATTGTGTTTACAACAACTCTATAAAAAAAGTATTTAATTACTGTGTAACTTGCATGCGTAAATAAATATAGAGTACATTAACAAGGTAGTTCTGTATTAATGTAAATGTAACATCTGTTTTTAAAAGTGGGTAGTAATCCCTACATAATATTAAATAATATTAACCTTCATAATTTGCATATCTTGTGATCTAATTACAATACAAAGAAAATAAATTGAATTGTAGCACATGTCGGAAATATTCCACTGTGAAATTTAAATATTTAAGATCAGAGATGAAAAACAATTGCAAAATTGTTTTAATTTCCAAATTGGATTTAAGTACTTATAATACGTTTTGATAATTTATCTAAAAATCTATTCGTGTATTGTGACATATGATTATGAACATATTTGGTTGAAAGAATTTTAACGAAACTTAATTTTTAAGTATATCATATATCATGTTGTGTAAATATTTCGATACAGAAAATTTAAAAAAAATGTACGAAAGTAATTTGCTGTGAACTTATTCTAGAAAGCTTTTTTTTATTTGTGAAATTTTTATGTAGTAATTTTTTGTTGTAAAGTGTTTTTGTTGATAGAAGTTTGATTAATATTGAATGTTTACATCTTTACAAATTGTCGTTAACATTGACAACACTATACCAATTATAACAGAATATAAAATTTCCATGTAGATGCTTCAAATAAAATTTCGTTTTTAATTTAGTATTTTTTTATTGACAACGGAATTCACTATTATACTACTATAAATTTATGCAAATAACCTTCGATTCGAATTACCATAAAATTCTCAACAATTGCAAAAATATAGCTTTAAACTACTGCTACCGGCATTACTTTAAAATAATACAATATAAGCTTGTTAAGGTCCCAGTTACGAGCTTCTAGAATACAAATCACCGAACAGAATGCAGTTGGTTTGAACAATACATAATTTTAAATAACAAGGAATCATAGGATTTCGTGACTACATCATTGGAATAGAGAAGCATATTATTTATATATAAATAGAAAATATAATAGTCTTTAAAGTTTTAATTAGGTATACAATTTGAAAAGATTTAAATATTTGTTAATAAGAAATTGATTGAAACCGTCAGGAATATCTAGTTGGAATAAACCTTATATCTATCACTTTCGTGACTGTTTTAGAGCCATCTAAGACTATAATAGTTATTTATGATATAAGTGTTAAAAGTGACATTTTATGAGTGAGTGGGGAAGTTTGAAACGAGGCGAAGCCGAGTTTAACAAACCCCACGAACGAAATAAAATCACTTTTAACACAAATATCATACACTATTTTTCCTACGACCACAGTTATGTACCTATTAGTAAATAAAAACTAAGCATTAGAATGACATTTATGACAGGACATGATGTATTTGTTATGAACAACTGAACATAAGACGTGTTAAAAGTAAATTTGTTTTTTACTTTTAACACGTTGTCAATGGCAACGTTTTAAAAGTATTTACTGTGTTATAAACTGTTATTTTTAACTTGCTAAGCAACCGTTAAAAATACTATTTTTAACAGTGGTCGTAGGAAAAAGTCATTACATTGCTTCCCCTACTTCTAGTTTGATTCATACGAATATGAAGTAATGACGTGAAGCCTACCACAGGAAAAATGAACTATAATTCCAGACTGCAATGTTTTATTATTTAAGGACGCCTAGAATAGCCTTGGCAAATGTATTAACAAATTTAATCCAATTTGGTCGTCGGAAGAAATATTTTATACGATGTAGGCAACAGTAAGTCGGGAGTAAATTTAGGGGAGACAATTAATTTGGAAGAAGTAACACGAATCTATCAATCAACGACATACGAGATGTTCTGTGTCTAAACAACAGCACGCAATGTAACGTGTGAGCCAAAGGTTGGACGAAAGGTCATTTCTGAAATATCACTGCAAAATATATCAGCTCAACCCTTTGCTACCTATCAGAAAGTCAGATTCTACCCTTCGCGGAATCAGAAATTCAATATGGTCAAGATGCGGAGTCTCACGTAATAAATACAAATAGAGAAACGTATAAAAGAGCAGAGGAAAAGAGGACAATATGATGAACACGCAAATGTCGTTTAGTAATTTATTTTGACGAAGCATTTTCTTCCAAGTACTCTCCGATATTGGTCACTGGAGATTAATTACCATAAAAGTCACCACAAAAAAGAAAAAAAGAACATCTTACACGCATAACTCAGAATTTACGTTACCACTAAAAACACAATGGCTTATTGTTGTGGTTAACATATGTTAAAATTTTATCATTTTATTAACTTTTATTAATCACAAATATGTACCATATCATTTTCATTCTGTTTTAGCGAATGTTCTATACAAAAAACTGTATTAATTTACTAGTTACATAATACGGCAATTTAATTTTATTAAAAGCTTTTATGGCCGAGTAGGTATATAACGAGTCGAGCTCTTTATATATTTGAGTATTTTTGTTTTCAACTCTTGATTTCTTCTCCTAATGACATAATATCCTGTTATTAATATCTTGCAATAAAATGGTGACTAAAATTTTTCTACTGCCTAATACATAACAGAGCCAATTTAAACATAAATAGAAAATAGCTTCATTATATCAGTAATTTGATTATGATTGTACCTATATTAAACTTATTAAATGAAATTGAATATAATGAAAAATGATTTGTATTTCAGGAATTTAATAATGAAACATACTGACACAAGTAGTTATCGAAATTAAATAAATTAATGTTTATATTATAATTGTTTATTAGTATATGTAAAATAATTTGAAACTGATATATGTGTACATTTTAATTACCAAAACTATAACATTTCAATTATCTATAACAAATTAATTTTATATTGTCCGTCAGATTGTTCAAAATTAATATTATAATTAAATTGTTAAAACGTAAAAAGAAAAAAAAGAAAATAAAATAATAAATAAAATAAATAAATTTACAAAATATTATAAGTATTGTTCTAAACAATATAAAATGTAGTAACAAAAAGCTACTTTGTAAGCAGATTTATATTTTGGCTAGACAGATTATTTTAAGATTTAAGACGAGATCGTTCGCCAACCTTGCAGTTTTATTTCACACGCATGTTTACGGAAAAGCAGTGGACTTATTTATTGGTATTGCACCTAAGTGACGAGCCAAAATGTGTTTCAATAAAAATTCTTGCGCACATTTCCGAAATTTGTTGTCAGAGAAGAATAGTAAACTTATAAAATGTAGGCAATGAATCATTCTGCAGACAAGGAATCGTAAAGATTGTGTTTAAATTATGAGCATTATTTTTGAAACTATGTCTCATTTACACAATACGAATAGCAGTTTAGAAATTGTAACAGGTGAAGACAATAATACATTGTGTAACAAGTGCAATAAATAAAACTCGAATATCTAAGAACCTAAAGTTTATAAGAAAAAAAAAATATATATTATAGGTTAGTTATTTTTCTATAGTGACAGATGCTTAAAATGTGCCTAATGAATCATCGCTTAGTGATCAAACTTTTCTCTCGACGTGACAAACCAAATTAAAACTGTCCAGTTTCATTGGTAAATTTACTTAATTTTGGTAAAGCTTATATATTCGGGGACGCCGAAATTAGGTATGACAGGTGTAACTTTTGAAACAAAAATTAATTTTTAGAAATAACAAGTATTTTCTTATTCGATTTTTTCTTTAATTAATTTATTTTTTCAATTCTTCTTATTACCAATAAAAACTGTTTTATCTCGCTAATACTATTTTTAGTATGGTAATAATATTACTGTACAGATAATTAGTACTAAAACCAGTAATAATAATTACTCCAAAAAATATTATTGATATCTGACAAACTTTCGGAATAAAAATATATAAAATTTGTGAGAGGAACATACAGTAAAGGCAGGTTGTTTATTTTGTCTATGTAGTTCAAGTGATTTTGCTTTTTTTGAAGTTTCTGGTTGAAGAAATGATTTAAAAGTGGGCGAAAAGGGCAAGTGTCTCTCGCTCCGCTTCTTTGAAGAAGTGTCGAGGGCACAAAGGAAAACGGAAGTGGCGATCGACTGTTCCTTGCGCGGAAGTTCCTGTTTCCTGTTTGCCATACTTTAATTACGTCGCAATAACGGTCAATTCGAATTTTCCATCTTGCAAAGTGTAAACAAAGCAGTGTTTACAATAACTTCATTATACGGCGTATCTTTGGGCTGTTAAATTAAGTGCGTCTAAGAAAATCGAAAATCTTTGTCGTCCAACTCATTAGCAGCACAATCAAAGCAAAAGCTAAAAAATTGATGAAGCGAGAAGCAAGCAAAAATAACGACGTACTCTGCGCAACTGGAGGGAAAAAAGTAATTGGAAGTTAGTATGGAAATTGCTGAAATCAATGTTCCGCTATGCCGGCTGGAACGACGCATCCCGGGTATAAATAGAAACTGCCCGGCTCCAAATTATCTGACTTCCCAGTCCACTACAATCATACCAACTGTTACTCTACTGTTTCTTTTCTCGCATGCTCATAACCAACTACTACGTAACTACTTCCACGCTTTTTTACGCTTCCTCGTACTCCAGTTTCTCTAAATTCTTTCCCGGAATTCAAGCAAAAATTAACATCTGCTCCGGTTTCTATTTTTATTTCAATGTTGTTCGCTTGATTCTACAGACATTTACAAAGATACGCATACATAAAACTGTTAATGCTTTACTATTATTTTTTGTTAGCGATAATTTTATTAAATTTTATAAATATTCATGTAAAAAAAATATTATTTAGGCGATAACTACAGAAAATTGTTCATTTCCATTTAATACACCATTACTCAAAAGAAACAATTGCCCACGACTTATAATTAGGCGATAGAAATAAATATTTCCATCTTGACTAAAACCAATTATATTTAAGCAAAATTATTTCTATATTTCCGTTTTTATTAGAAATAATATTAATAGAGAAAATAACTTTGTGACCAAATATAACGATTACGTAATTTATAATTATTTATTTCTGGTTTGTTTTTGATAATTCCGATTTTTTTGTATTAATAAATTTTTAATCGATTAACAAGCAAAGCATTTTAACAAAATTAACAAAAAAATTAATGGCAAAACAAAAAGAACGATATTGTCGGTTTAAATTACTTTGCGTTAACCAAGTGGCATTTAGAATGAAGAGGGTCTCGAATCAAGATCGTATTTTAATCTTTTAAATTAGATTTTATTACCGAACAGTCTACAAAATTAAGGCCAGTAGTTCGCGAAACTGAACATTCCAGTTTTCGTCAATTAAATCATCAGAAAACTAATTTAGGAGTTGGATTAACTTTTGCAATTTTCCATAAAATTAGATGTTGTGCAACGTGTATGAGCAAAAAGAGTACATCTAAGCATATGTGTAATTACAATTTAACTTGTTAAACGATTGCATTTAAACGGAGAACTTAATTTTAAGTTGAAGGTATTTTCAAAGTTCAAGTTTTCGAGTACTACAGACAAACATGAATTGCAAAGGAATTAATGTTAATCAATTGCAAGTAGGCATCTTTGATTTATAGAATTTTTTCTTATTTTAAGTTTGTCCCAGTGTTCATATTCAATTCAAAATTTAATACTTATATTATCTATCGGCCTTTGTAATATTTATTTTATTATTTAAATTGAAAATAACAAAAATATTTGAAATGTACAATTTTTCAACACGAAATATAATATAGGTAGATGGAGTACGAACTTCGTTTAACGCCGCACAGAAACGAATGACAGCGCATCTCTGTCGAGAGAGATAACACATTGTGTCTGATTCTGTAGGGTACCAGAATAGTTGTCATTGTTGTAAATAATATTATTTTAATATATTTATTTATTTCTATTGATAATATAAATAATAAAATGTAATCTACCAAGGACTATTAAAACCTCCCTACTTCTAAATTATACTTCGTGGTCCCGAACGATGGTATTTTTATTTCACATTCCGCTCAATTCGCGTCGGAGCGTGCTAATCAAATGAGTCACCACTACTCGTATTTATTTTATTCTGAAGTTAGAGAAAAATAATCGCCTAGATCTATCAACTGTGAATACATTTCCTGTTTCAACCTATGTATAGTGTGAATTTAAAAATTATATAGTAATAAAATTTAGCACCGCGTTTAAATAAAAACTTGTAATAGAGGTAAGTAGGTAAGGGATTGGCTTGAGGAAAAATATTAGAAAAAAGAATTATTGATAGATCTGATGGATTTTTAAATGCCCTTGAATTCGTTTTATATTAACGCGTTGATTGGAAAATGTATAGATAAGCAAGCTTGTATGTTTTTCCATAACGCTTTTTTGGAATCAGGTTCCACAGTCATCTCGTTCATAATTCCATGAACTACTTTGCGGAATCAAACAGACAAAATATCAGATAAATAAATATGTTTTACATATGTACTGAATTTTTTGGTATCTATTAAAATGGTTGTTTCAATAAATCATTGGTATATTTTAAAATAGAACTAATTTGTATTATTAATAATTTGACGTTTGCTCTTTTTCTATATTATTTGACAGAAACACCTGATAATGGAGCCTATTCTGTAACTCAATAGTTAATTTTTAACCAGTTGCTAAAATTTTTGACAAATAAAAACAAATACCTATTACATGTGATGATTTGATATTTTCTCCAGTGCTATCTATTTTCATTGGAGAAAATAATTAGCAACTGGATAAAAATTAACCACTGAATTACAGAATAGGGGGGGATTAATACAAATGCAACCAGACATGTAGGTGAAACGAATTTTTTCATAAGCTTGCGTATCTACTATATGTTTTTCAATCAACGATTAAAGTTATTGTTTATTCTTCTCTATTTTCATGTTCTATCTGTGTTATGTTATGTTGTTTTAACAAAGATATTTACTAAGTTAATATACTTTCATTATAAAATTAATTGAAAGATCATACGATCTTCAACACTTGTGTTGCGCTCGTCATGTAAGCCGACCTGTGATGAAGTTCTGGATGGCAAATAGAAGTATGTTGACACTTACTTTGCTGGGGATAAGTAGTCGAACCTCCTCATCGCCTCTGCGAGAACGTTTGTGCGGCGCGCCCATGTCTCCGTCAGCCTCACGCTTCATGGCTAGCTCTGCCTGCAACAAGAACAATCCGTTAACCCACAACTGCAACAGCAAGAACTGCAAGAAATCGCGGAAGGACAACGTGATTCAAATTCACAACTTGTACTACCGCAGCAACTATAAATTAACAACGAAGTACCGCAATACCATTCTTGCAATGTATGTACAGGTTTCCAACGGTCAAGTTTACAACTCTTTTAGATACGTAATGTCACGCAGTAATAAATCCATAAAAAGATAACAATATTTACAATTGTATGTTACTAAAATATATTTAATTTCCTGTCTTCTGTAAACCTGTAGTCATAATTTTATTATTATCAAACAATTTACTCATATTTAATAGCTGTTCATAATAATTTTCCAATTATGTAATAAATTGTTTGAAATAATGTTGCTAATATTGTTCGTACACTTACAAGTAAATTAAATTTAATAAATCATGACTCATTCTTATTACCAATTGTTGGGATTATAAGATATGCTATTCTATATGAGATTGCACTTCATATAGACTTATATCGTGATTATTTCACACACGTCATCTTCACCCAATCAGAATGCTTCACTTGATGGCCATAGTTAGTTGTTCAATAAAGAACTTTGATAATACTAGAGTATCATAGCCATGGCTACATTTTGTTAATATCAAAAAAATTGTTTGAACTGTTGTCATTCGTAAAATAATCAAGCAAATATAATTCGAGCTAGGAATTGAAGTGGTAAAATTTACTCATTAATTCCTGCGAAGTAATGACACTTCACTGTCATGATCTAAATGTCATTTTTGACATTCGTTTGTCTGTTATTACGAAACAAGTATCAGTAAAAAATTCCAATAAATTCATGGCTCTTATTATATTACTTATGAGTATTTTTTAACGTGAAACAACTTGATATTTGATTAAGAGCAACATATTTGCTTGTCTCATTAAAAATGAAACATAGGGAATGAATTTAACAGAAGTAATAAATTTTAATATTGTAAAAAATGAGGTCCTGTACATTTTTTTTTTAATTTTATTTTCTGAAAGAACAGAGTGAATAAGCATAATAGTGAAAACGTGACTGAAAAATATACCGTGGTAAGCGAAATATCAAGTGAAAATGTTGGCCTCCGACGTCATCTGTCTTCGTCAGTGATGTGATGATAAAACGGAAGTTTATCTCGTTATAATATCAATGAAATTATTTAAATGAATTATAGTGCTGGCAAAAAGAATGTAACGAAATTATTGCACGTGTCTTTGGGGCATATGAAGAATAAAATGTAACATTAGAGTTTCCTAAAAAAGATTCACTATCAGTGTTTATTTTGCGTATTCTTTCTTTTCCACAATTACGATATATTTTAACTAAAGTTTGAAATGTACTAAAGTAAAGTAATAAGAATCAGTATAATATATTATGTGTAATTAACGTTTATGAAACTGATTTGAGAAATATTAAATATGTAACAAAGTTAATTACTCTAATTAAATTATTTTGTGGTCACTTCAAAGAGTACCATATAATTTCAGTCAAACAATGTCAATCAAATAAAAATGTTTTTCCTCTATTAGTTAATTAGTAGATAACAATCTGATATGCTAATTATATGCAAAAATTTGAAGATATCATTAAAATTTCCTTCTAATTATACAAGAATTCATTAATATAAAATGTAAATTTATTGTATTTATTTTTTTATCGATGCACTATTTCTTGGCTTTCGTATTTTCGTAAGCCAAACCCAAGCTTACTTAAAACTTTTAACAAGATTTAAAACTACTTCAGTCTGGGATTGAAGAACTGGGCGAGTTTTAAAACTTCAATTGTCCTGACTGCTTTAACTTTCAAACAGAACTGCTGGAAGGTTTCAGCTTTTTTATAGTTTTCAATTTCTTTGAAGTATAATTTGACTTCTAACTTGAAAAGATAATTATGGATTAATCACGACAGCTTTGGAAAACAAAACAATTGATCATTTGTCTAACTCATGGTTACTAGTCCGTCAGTTTTTTGTTGTACAAAACATTTGAATTAGGAAGTTTTGTAATTGATGAAAATATAAACGTTAATAATTTTATAGACATGAAAAGCTCTACTTATTCTACTACGAGTTGACAGTATATTTTGTGCTGACCTTGTGAATAATTACTCTTTTGTTTGCTGTACAATTCAGACCAAAAAAGGAACTGGTGAAGTCAGTAAGGAAACATAGTTATTAACAAACTAATCAAGTAGTGGATATAATTATATTTAAATATCATGTATATTGTATATTTAATTAGGAATAAAAAAGCAATGTGGGTTAATTATAGGTTGATTAAGCAATAAAATGTGCATAAACAATTGAATGATGCACATCCCATAAGAATGGGAAGAATGCCATGCAACCTTGTCAAAGAGTGTATGTAAATTGTACGTCCAAGGCCAACTACTTAGAGAGCGAATATGGAATTTCTAAATAATGCAAAAAACTTGAAACCTCCGGCAATGTCAAGAAATAGGAGCTATTACGAATTTTCGACCGTTTCCTAATTTAAACCGGTCCCGGTTTCACAACCGGGAAATTAACCATAAATTTAAATGAAGAAACATTTTCATATAACGGAAAATTTTGAATAATGGTTCTTTTGAACTACGTGAACTTTTAATCAATACGGAAGAACAAAAATAGAATCGCTTTGATAAAATACTTCAAATAGAAATTGATCAATAACATACTAAGCCCAAAAATGATAAACGAAAAATATTGTACAGAGTTTTAATATCACGTTCGTTATCTTCAGAACGATAATGTGTAAAAACATTAAATGTGAATCATAGTTAAAGAAAACAAAACACGTAATAGTAAAGTGGAAAAATATTTTTCTAATGAGATAAGATAAAAGTGTAAGTACTCTTAGAAGCAGAATATTTCTACAACACCTACATATTTTAGTAGTTTGTAGTAACATAAAATTTTAAGTAATATACAATATTATATTATTTAATATTGTACATTAAAATTGAGGAAAATAAATATTTCAAATTTAATGTTTGAGTATTGCCAATATGATAAGAAGTAGAGATAAGTAAAGAACTTACATAAAACTGTTAGTAGACGTTTACGAAATTCGAAAATAACTGTTAAAAATGTAGAAATCAATAAAATATCGCCTGTGAATTTGGCGGCAAACATAACCTTTCACGTACGACATTCCTCGGATAACCAAACAAACCATAACCTAACAAAGCGAGAACCAATAAAAACCAAAAATAAACAACTTACAAAGCACGTGAGTCAATCTAACACTCCCTTAATCTTTAATCCCAGAATTAACACGGAACAGAACTAGAACTAAACACCTCAGTGCGGTTGAGAAATCAAACAACGCTGAGAACTGCGCGACCTTTGATCATGAACACAGGCACAGTCAGCAAGCTCAGCAGCACAGCGAGATGTAACTGGCTGGCGAGCGAACAGTCGATGATAGCGATCGTCGCAAACCAGAAAATCTAGTTTTGACAGAAACGCATGCGTGCGGTCACATGTTATCAACGATTGCGAGGATCATCACAACGATATAAGTGATTTGTTTTGTATTTTTCTTACTTAGTCATTTGTATAATGTTTCTATAAAAAATATACTATTTTTTTTCCTTACTTTCAACACACTTTAGCAGAATATATTCTTTCTTTGAAGTATATTATTAAAACAATAGAAATTCATATTTACTTTGATACATACATTCTATTATAATTTAATATGAAACTACGATACGAATATATTAAATGTTAAATTTAGTAAACTAAAAAATTTATTTCATGAATTCATTCGTTCATTACATTTGATCTGATTTAAAGAAAAATATATACTTTTGATATAGGGACTGAAAATGAAAATCAAACTCTTTGAACACCCATGTGAGGTTCAAACCAGTCGGTTAAGAAATAACCTTCCCAAATTGTCTGAATTCCAGAAATATATTGCCTTGTCCTATTCATCGACCAGTCAAAAAGATCTCATGCCACATTTTACTATCACTAATAATCTCCTTGTACTAATGTCAAGTCGTTACTTTTTATTATTCGATATAATAATAAACAATCATAGATTCCTTTCTACATATTTTTAAAAATTAAATCTCACTTTAAAAATTATAAATTGCTAACTATTATTTCATAAAGATCATTTATTATATTTATTAATTATTTTTCAAGATCGATTTTTTAATGTAAGTTTGATGTTTTAAAATATTTAATGCCCTATTTTCCTGTTCTGTTTCTGACACATGATTAATAAGATAAATATTTTACAACAAATACTGGCTTATATTTCCTAAATAACAGTATACATTAAAAATATCGGTTTCTATGTAACTAATAAATCATGTTGAAATGGAAATCATAAGTCACAGATTTCTATAAGTTTCACGTTGGTAAATATTTATAAATTTGTTTGAAAATTTTCTTAAAGTATTCGATTAGGTAATTCAGCTTTTCACATACTTGATGTAAAACATTTTTATTGTGAAATGCATTTACAAGCTATTAAGGTACATTCGTATTTGTTTAGAAATTACAATATATATTTGTTTTCACTTAACTTCTTTTAACTTTTAACGACTTTTCCCAAAAATCTTAAGTATACATTCAAAGTAAACTGGGGAAGTGTTAATCTTTACCGAGAAGGATTAAAAGCAGGGTATTTTGTTTAAAATGTTAATAAAATTAGTAAGTTAATAAAAGACAAACAAGTACACATTGCGGCATATGCAATGTTTGCAATTCGGGTGTAATAATTTCATCGCTCCCCGAAACTTTGTCAGATAAAATCTCAAACGCCACGGGGAATTTGAGCAAGGAATCTTAGTACACTGTTTGCTAGCTCGGTTACGGTAACCATGGATGCGTACGAAAGCTTGTACACCAAAACGTAATGTTAGTTAAATGACACAACGTTGTTGCTCGCATCAATTAATACAAATTGCTAGTATTATTATATTTACGATTTACGCAACACAGCTTATTGTACACAGCAGAATAACAAACGTGTAAAAATAAAAACGTTTTTGTTACGTCTATTAGCTGATGCGATAATCGAAAATAATTAATTTCAATTGTAAATACATTTTACAAAGACGAGTATAAAGTTTAAATATATTAGGTAATAAGACAGACTTGAATTGAAATAAATTATTATTCTGAAAAGTATTGAACATTTTTTATAAATATATGTAACTATTACATTTTTATGTAAATCAATTGAAATTTTTTATTTATCGCAAATACGACGAGAATATGATGCGTATAATATACATGTTCAAATTAGAATGTACCTCAATATTTTAATTAAATTATTTATCTGTTTGAAGAGCTGTGTATAGAAATTTTAATTAAAATAACAAAAGAATAATCTTATTTACTTTATAGATAATATTTTTACCAGGAATGTTAAACATAAAACACATTAATAATATTTTGAAATATATAAATATTGTACTCGATAAGTTTTTGTGATAATTAAATTTAAATATATAACTTTCTACACATTATCTTTTATGTCCACAGTTCATATTTCTGTAATGTAGTGATAATATTTCACTTTAATATATTTTGTGGTTTATTAAAGAGAAAGATATAATATTACTGGTACGTACTCATTATGTCATTTCGTTGCATACATACGTATATACATAAATATTACTTTAAGATTGCATATTTCATTAAATTAATATTACATTAGAGCGTATCATTTTGGATAGAACATAGAACGTATTTAAATTCAATATTACCTTAGTTTAATTAGCAACTACACTCTATCGTAATTATAGAACATGGGAGTATCATTACAAAGGATCTAATACGATGCAACGCAATTGCATATGTTCCGATCATTAAATGCACTAAGATATGAAATTCGATTCCTAGTATAATAACCTCACTCCTACAGGATTATTACATACACACAATAGAAACTTTAAGGAATAATTTCTCTACTACTTAGGTACCTAGATTACAGTAGGTCAAGAATTCCAAGACTTTCTTAACATTTTTACGTAATCTTTATGAAGATTTCAACGAAGATCGTGATTAGCTTATGAATTTAGCAAGCAGTGTTATTTTCTCTTAATAAAGGACGAATTTCACTTATTTGATAAATAATATTATTTATTTATTAGTCACTTATAAAACATAATTTCTTTAAACTGTTTATTCACTACGAAAATTAACAAGCTACTAGCCTGTAGAAATTTTACAAATTAGTAATTATTTTTTCCATATTACTAAAAGTTGTACCTGTTACTGTCAAACAAATTTTTGATACAACATTAATACATGACAGTATTTGATTTTAATTTTAATAATAATAAAATATTGTCTTGTCTGGATATCAAGATTCTAGATTGTATCAGTAGTAAAAACTGTTTTACCTTGCTAATAATGTAAAATATTAATAGAGGTTATGTTCTAAATATCTAAATATTTATATTAATACAATATATAATTGGGCATCAATAGTGATTATTTTTACAATCTGTTTTCTTTACTAGAAATAAAATAATATATAAGTTGAATTGAATTGAAATTGTTCATGAGAAAATGTGCAGGCAGTTAAAGCTGGTAAATTTTGAGTATTAAAATCTAAAGGACAAAAAGCTAGGACATATGTAAACTGCAAATATGGGAAAATACCGAAGACCGTTTCTAAAATATAATCAGATTTATTTTAAATTCTTCTGCTTGTAAGTGGTAAAATAATAAACTACTAGTTCCCTCAACTAATATAGTCATTGAATACAAGGTAAATTTGCAATCTGCACTATAATAATAGTCGGTGTTCATTATTGGCTACGGAATTACCCATCTTAATATCCACCGTACGTCAGGTATTACCTGTACAGTTGCTCATACATAGTTTCACATAAAGTGATGTATTTTCTATACAATGTGTGCAAATCTTGATTAAGTAGCTACACATTACCCAATCTCCACATGTTCGGTTTATTGAACAGGGATATTGGCAGCGGGCCACACTGCATTATCATTACCATTCAGGGTTGTATTGAGGTAAAATTACGCCCGAGCTGGTCTAAACCGTGCCATGATGGATCACGTGTGACTGACACGTTCTCTGACGGAAACAATGACACAATGTATGATAATGGGTAATTACGGCCCATTGTTCGTGAGAAACTAACCACGAAATATACATTCACGAAAAATAAGCCAGTAGGCGGATTTTGGCAAACGGTGTGTATTTATGAATGAGCTATGTAAACAAATGCTGTGTATGTGTCTCTCAATTCTAATGAAACGTTAATAACACACTTAAAAAGCTATTAATTGCAGAAAATAGGTTGAGAGGACTATTAAAGACTTGTTTATTATTTATGTGTTTACATTAAATTAGCATGAAGTATAAATAAATATATACAATAAATAAATAAACCAATATCCTTTGTTGTAACAAGAATATAAATATTTATACTTATCAGTTTCCTCAGCTAACATTAGCTAAATAATTATAAATTAAAATGTAATTGAATTGGCACTAACACAACATTAATTGTTTATACTTCATTACTAATAAGTTGTTTTAATTCTGGATGAGACAGGAATTTCGCCAATTTTAATTATTCTACACGACACACACGCCACTCATAATTAGAGTCTGACGGTTCCTGAAAGGCTCAACGAAATTTCAATTTGTAATTCTTCTTCTTGTTCATTTAACTTTTTCATTTGAATAATTTTATTCGTTTTATTAGTTCATTAATACAAATCAAACTACTTGGATACTAAATTGACGCTCTGAACGCTTTTGAGTAAACCGTAACCACATGCTTTTGACTGATATGAGTACTATTTTTAAATTTTGATGCTTTTTAAAGAATTAAAATTGGAATAAAGGATTCTGAGCAAACCGTTGCGAATATAAACGAAACAGCTGACAAATGGTGGAGTTGTTTTTACAACACGGCGGTTTCATTTGTTCAACAGCTGTTACATGACATGTAAAATTTAAATTTTACATCGTTTGACAAAAAATATTTAATAAACTTGTAATCTTGAATAAATACTTTTATTGCTTGAATATTTGGCACACTATGAATTAAATTTTAAACACTAACTTTCTAATGTGCTGGGCATGTTCTCTGTTATTATTGAATATAATTACAAGAAAATTCACTTCGCCTTCTTTATACAAAAAATTAAATTTTGAGAAACCTTTGAAGAATAATCCTTGAAGTATTTTTAACCCAAAGTGTGAAAATAATTTCCGCTTTGAACTTAAAAACCAAGTCCGACATTGAGGATGGTGGATGTTGCAATTAACCATCCTTAACGCGGCATCCTATTTAGTATAACGCGGTTCAGAAAACGAATATAAGCAGGCTGTATATTAACACGAGATAACTCTAAAAGAGAACCAAATCAATGTTGTTATAAAACTTTTCATTAAATTTCCAACTTGAGATTAGGATTACACGAAAATAACGTCAGTGCTGGAATTTAATTTAACGCAAAGTTTCACTTCATTATAATAACGAAACTGATTTATGCCGGAGTGTATTTACTTTTTAGGGGTATTTTTTATTCCTCTCAAAAGGGATTTTCTTCTTTTTGTAACGGAATTCCGCCTAACTTTAATACAAAAACCTACACCTGTGCTACGATTCTCAGTATTTGAATTTGTAATAACTTTTTGTTTCATTTGTACCTACTCGAAATAGTTGATGAATAAGGAAGCAAAAAAATTGCCGAAATTTGATAGACCCTGCGGTCAGACAGTTGCTAGGCTAGTAATTTTTTATAGGAAAACGAAATTATCAAAAATAAATTATGATACAATGTTTTTGTATTGTTCAATAAAAGCTGTGACCACTACAGAATCGACCGCTGCCACAGAAAAAAAATGAAGGTTGTTATTGTTGCGTGTTTCATATTTTCAATAATTTGATAACAATTTCTCTGTTTTGAAATATTCGCATAAAATTATATGTGTAAACTTCCACTTCCAGTTGACCGATATTTACCAGAGATTTATAAAATAATAATCATTTCAAAAATGGTACAGGAAGTCAATAGATGAACAGATTAACTAATGAGATATTAGAAGTAGTAAAAAACTTCAAATTATAAATATTTGTTAAAATATCAAAAATGTTATCAATATACGCTGGTACAATAGCGTATTTGAATGACCTGACAAAATAGTACATTTTATATCAAGGAAGGTTTTTGACGAGTAGAACAACTGCTTTTCCCAATAATAAAATTAAAATTTATGTTGTCTGCTTTTTGTCTGCCATTTTTTTATAATATTTTCATTACAATTTGTTATATCTGAAATGTTTCTCTTAATCTAAATAATGAATACACAAGACGTTATTAAAGTACAAGTACTCGGTACTAATATTAAATTATGTGTAGATTTAAATTGCTAGTTACGCCACTGGGCTGGTATGTATGAGTTTATTACGCAAATATGGTTTACATATAAGTTTGTTAAATACACATTTGAAGAATTCTAATATTTCACGTTTGTTCATTTCTAAAATGCTAATAAGCTCATAAACACCATATACGACAAAACTAGGTTATTGCGATTAAAATTCTCATAGAGTGCGTGAAGCTAGGTTCGCTTTTGCAACGATAATAAATAAAACAAACAGCGTCAACAGGTAAACAATTTCATTAATTCGCTTCCATTAACAAGTCCGCAAGTTCAGATATCAGCGATCTCATATCCACGCTGCGACAGGTTTCCAACTTGGGACACACAACCAGTAATTTACAAATTATGCAACAATAACTCGTTCCATGGAAAGTGGATCACAAGGACAAGGCCACTCACGCACTGGAACAAAGACCCACGTACGCAGATTCCACAAGATAGCCCAGTGGGCGGTGAGTGACAGCCGATGGAATACGAAAACAAAAGTTCCTGTCACGACAGATCACTTTGCACTTCGCTACGATTAACTTGTCATGTTTTGTAGTTACTGTACAAGTTTGAACTTGGCATATCTAGTTCGTTGCTTACCGTTTGGTATATAAATAAAATAAAATAGTTATTTTTTATACAAGACGATAAAATAATATTTTATCGACAAGCGGAAAGTGTTAATTCACGAGCGATATAATCGCGAGTGAATTATTTTTCGCGAGTCGATAATTTAATTTTATCGTCGTGTATAAAATTCTATTTTTTCTATAGCAGGTTTTGAAGAGAATAGTATTAGAAAAATTAATGGGCCAATTCTGAACAAATCTGTAAGTCTTACAGATCTGTAAATTTGTAAAAAACTGACAAAAACGCATCAATTTTTGTTGATTAATGTAAAATTTTGCATAAGAGCGACTGATTTCGTTGCGATTATGTTCATCATTTACAGATTTACAGATCTGTAAGACTTACAGATTTGTTCAGAATTGGCCTATAAATTATTATTTAAGAACAATTTTAAAATGTCAGTAGTGTGCGTTGTTATGGAAATGTACTTCTGATAAACAAAAGTTAAAGTACTTTATCTACCCTTGCTGTTAAAGTATTACTTTATCTACCCTTGCGGTTAAAGTGCTACTTTATCCACTATTTTGAGTTGATAAAATTGCACTTTAACATCTGCTATAGAAAAAAACAAATAAAACACCAGTATGTAGTTATCAAATTTGATGTACTAAAACTTTTACAATTACTAAAACTGTTCACATTTATAAAAATTAGCACTACAGAATTGACTTTTTTTATTCAAACGTAGTATGTATTGATAGTACTGGATGCTCTGATTTCAATTTTTAGAACAGAATTGTTTTATATCTCCTTTCAGTTTTGAGATATTTTCAATAAAAGTTCCAAAGTTTAACTATTATTAAAAATAGAATTTCAAAGTTTTTACTATTCAATTTTGTAAGAATAGTTACATAACAAAATGTTATCTCCACATATAAAAAGTGTGCAACGAAACTCGAAACATAGGACTTAACACTAGATTTCAAATAATTTCTTGTAGGTACTCTCTGTCTCTCTCCTGATAGTTTTAGAGCAACACTACACGAGTACAAAGTTGTTCATAATTAATTTAACAGATCGTCTGCAGTACTGTCAAAGATATTTTCTTTTATTTCCATGGATGTCCGATTTTGAACGAACATGTTACATTTTATATTTAACACATTTCGTACTGCCGACGTGCTATTTCATATCAATTATGATCTTATCTGATGTAGAATTAGAATATAATTTTCAATAACTTTGCACTTGTAGTTTTGCCACAGAATAGTTACATAAACCTATTTTGTGGTTTTGCTCTAAATATATCAGAAGAGAGAATATCCACAATTTTTTGAAATCCCATGTGAAAGTTCCGCGTTTCGTTGCCTACACTGTATATCTTTGAGTCGATTCGGCGAAAAATAAGGAAAACGAAAATACGGAAATTTCAACTTTTCGTCGAGAAGTTTTTTTGTTTTTCGGATTTAAGTAAATATGTGTTTATTCAAATATTTTCCATTATCTCTTCTAAAATTGAATTTGGGGAATGTCTAAGAAAAGGTTTTTTGAAGAACCAAAAATGTTAATTTTTGAACTTGCTGACCCCTCACTGCAACAGATATTTATTGTTTCACATATCCACGTTTGACAAAAAGCTACATATGTATAATATTGCTAAAATGAAACAAAAAAACTAGTATTCTTAATCATTGCAACATATTCTGTAACAGGAATTCTCTTTTGACATCTAGAGTAACCCATGACAAAGAAGCTAATGAATGAATTTAATTTCCACCCGAGCACCTACTTGGCGAGAAGTAGCTGTTCGTCACAAGACTATCAAAACGCTGTGCTTCTAGTAGAACTTGTTCATGCACTAGCAGATAGTTGCTCGTGTGATAGGAGCTTTAAAGGAAGTTCGCAGGAAAACCATTAAAGCCTAATTAAGATGCATAAAACAATCTTGCAAAATTCAGAATGAATTTCGACCCAGCGCTTTAGTTGCTAGACACGTGCAGGACTAAGCGAAGGAACAGGATTCCAGAGAAAAAGGTAATGAAAATTTAAGAACTTTTTATACAAAAAGCCCACGAACTATTTAATGGTATTATGATTTCGCTTTAATTGCATGGTGACTTTAATTTCAAACATTCCAATTCTACAAACAGTACAAACGTACATTTCTACATTTCACAGTAATAACTAAATTGCTGAACATATAAACTTTAGAATTATTTCTGGACCGTAAAATGGGTAACATAAATAGTTTAGTAATAACTCGCATCTACTTCAATAGCGTAAAGTGAAAATTGTGTTGTCAAACATAAACATCTGATGTTGCCAACACAGTTAAATTTATTCTTCAACATAAATAAATAAAAACCAAATTTGTTTTCTTAATTTATATTTCGACAACGTGTACTTAAAAATGGCATGACGGCATGACAACTGGATTAAACCATTGAACAATTAATTTTAATAACAGTTATTTCAATACAAGTATTTAACAATTTCCAATTTGTATATGGATAATTACTTAAAAATTTAGAACAAGTGACTTTGACATTTTAATAATAATTTACGAACAAAAACTGATTTAAAGAAAGTATTAACGTAATACATGAACTTATTTTTTCATGCAAAAAAGTTTCCATATATGAAAGAATATTTAAATTTAATTATATGTTTGTCTTTAATCTTTGTAATTTGCACCTTTTCAGTAAAAAAAACTGTAGCATTTTGAAGGCTAAACACCTTTCATCTTTACAAGTGGTAAATCACCTCCTGTTCTCAAGTGATTTATGAGTTTAAAAATCCTTGAAATATGCATTTATTAACCTGTTGTTTTAAAAAAACTATTGCGTTAATAATAGCATCAGCAACTTTCAAAATCAATTTACCTGGCAAGTGAATACTGTAGCTGTAGCGTATCTGACAAAAGTATGCAAAGCAGCCAATTTGGGACAAACAATTAGCTAATATTGACAACAATACGTGATTTTCAACTATTCCATGGCCAACTAAACCCAATCGTGTGATGTGATGTGACCGCGAATACGAAATCACAGCAATAACATCCAGCGGGCAATCTAAAGCTCGTTACGGACAAGGTAATAGTTCTGGGTGAATTCAGTGAATTTTGCAAACTTCACAGGGATATCTGATTGTGTGAAGTTTCAGTTGATTAAAATGTGTTTGGATTGCAACACTGTAGCGAATAAACAAAAAAGGACAGTTAATTTACTGAATATAATTATCTTTGCATGTTTGCTTTATTTGCTTTTGAACAAAATTTGTGCATGCAAATGTTAAAATGCAGTTTTTATGATCTCAAATTGGAATGCGTTCACGAAATGGCCAGAGAATGAAGATTTATTAGCCATTTCACCAAAAACTAAAAAATTTTTAGTGCAGTTAAATATATTCAAATAACACAATTCTAATTGTTAATATATTATAATTCATTTTAATACCGTTTGATATTGCTAATCAAACCCAATTCATGTAATAATATGTACAAGTAATTTGAATTAATCTTTAATTTTACAAGTATTCAACTATATCTTGATACGGCATAAGCCTAATCCTATTTAGAACATGACTAAATTTGAATAAAAAATTTGATCGTCATACTTATAAATATAGCATCTTAAGGTGAACTACTTTGTTATAACATGCATGATTTACGGACATATGAAGTACCTGTCCTCTTAAACTTTATTAATGTATGAAACATGTGAAACTTTCGATAAAATTATATTTGTTTAACCCGGGAGTGCTCACGCAAATGTCAACCCCTAGCAAGTTTATATAAGTATTATTTAGGCTGCAGAACTATCCTGTCTGTTCATGTTCTTAGTAGCTGTCTATTATATTCTTATATATAGAATAAGCGAGTTTTCTATTCAGTTCATTCGAAATTATTGAGAATATTTTTAAAAATTAAAGATAATAATTTATACTGTTGTAAATAATAACTAATTTATAAATAAAAAATATATGAAACAAAAAATATTTATTAGAAATATAATGATGGAAGGTAATGCGCTAGCCGAATCAGATTATTATCCCAACTGAAATGTTTATAGTTAGCTAATGTAGGAAGTTGGTAATTTATACTGATCAATGATAGTGAAAAACAGAGTTAATAGATTTGCATCAGGAAAATTAAAACGTTTGAAAAAGTATTTATTAGTTCAATTTCAGCTTTGAGCAATTTTGTTTGTACTGCAGCTGTTCATCTGATTCCCAATAGCGTGATTAGAGCATTGAATAAAACTGTTTCCACCCAGATAGTCCGCTATCGAAACTAGACCACAGCAAACTCCTTGCTCGCGTGAATAAACACCTATTGGGACAAAAGGAACAAGAAGTTCCATCCGCATTAACCTAACCTGTACAAGACTTCTCAATCCTCATACGCACTTTCACGGGAAATAATCCAGGGGTTTGAATTCGGAGCTGCACTTTGATCTTGGTGGAAAATGTCATTAGAGGCGATATCAATTCACGATTCAACCGCAGCATAGGAGCAGCGCGTAAAACAATCGGATGTCGGAAACAATGGCATGTCAGAGCCAACTTGTCTTGCGAGAACAATGGCGAACTTGTTCTACACCAGATATTGTACCTATATGAAGATTTGACTGATACATGCAAGTTACAGCAAGATAATCGCTGAGATGAGAACTTTGACTGGCTTTTCATACACTTTGACTAATTTTAACATACTCCGTATCCATTATCCTGCTTTCTCAACTACCCAACACATTCATTGTATATCTAACATTTTGACAGTACTTATCCTCTTCATGTTTATTTAATAGCATCCAATTACAATATATCAAGAAACAATTTTAATGAACGTCATACAGTCACGAGTTTTTTATCTCTAGTATCTTATTTAATTTTTTAAATATTGTTTATAATATGATAATATAATATAAATTTCCAAATATATATCCAAACCTGATGAAATAAAATAATACTACGAAATGATTTATAATAATTAGTGATTGACCGAAACACGATTTTTAGTCGAAACCGTAACCGAATATTCGGCTTCTCTTTTAGCTTCGGCCGAAAATGTAACCGAAACCGAAACTTATGGAGTTAAGTTAAAATTTAGTTATATTTTTATTAAACACGAAAATCTAGTGTTTTACTCGTATTTGTTTAGAGATACTTCTTTAATAAAATCGCTTTTAGGAAGCCTGATTTTACATTATAATCTTACGAGATCAAACATAACTTTTAACAATAGATCTCAAAAAAAAGAGCTCGTAATATGGGTCACTATCTTTACTAACACCACCTCACAAATAATCATAATCAAATAAGTAGTCTTTTCAAGAAGTATTTGTTACTAACTATAACAGGTTCTTTTATAATGTATGCTATTGTCTTAAAATAACGTTACTGTTTTTTCTTAATTCTACAATAAGTCTTTGTCTTAAATCCACAAATTAAATTAACGAGATCTTGCCTCATCTTACACTTGGCACATTTATACTAACAGCCTCAGAATAACAATAATAAAATAATTATATCTTCGAAAGGAAAAGAAATGAAATAACCTACAAAACAAAACTATTAACTAACAAACAAAAAGAAAATAGGCGAGTGAAACCGTTCCAAACAAATCCGAAAGCGCCAGACACGAAAGAAACCCTAATTTCGACCGGACTGAAGTTTCGGTGAATTTTTGGCCAAAACTGGCCGAAATCGAAAACGAAATCGACAACGAAACCAGAGCTTTGGTTGGATACTAATAATAATAAATAGTTTAATTAGAAGGATGATACATTAGTAAAACCTTGTACGTAGTCACTATATACTTAAGAAAATACAAAGTAATTCCATCCTCTCTCCATAATAATATTTATAACAATATTCAGATTTTTTAGTTTCCATAGCCACACCCAAGAGTAACTGAAGGCTACGATGTTTATATCTTTCCGATTTCTTTACAATAAAAAGGCTAGTTAACGACATTAATATTTATAACATAAAAAAATATCCAGATTAGTGTCTTCCTAATAAAGCATGGATAGCTGCGTGTTTATTGTTGCTAACAATCAGATGCTAATTAAATAAATACATATAAAAAAAAAGTTGACGACAAATGTAATGGTGTAAAAAGATTAATAATTTATTTCCCATTGTTAGTCTGGCAGAAATAGATAACAGAACTGTAATGTTTCTACATTTACCACTATTATGAAATAAATTGAATTTATAATAGAATTTTTCATCACCTGTCGTAAAATCTATTTATTTTTACGAGCAGTAAAATACCTATAAATTTTGCCAATAAGTTAGACCACTATAAAAAAAGAATATCGTGGAAATATCTTATTTATAAAAGTCGAGTTCTAACAGCTTCTACGTACATTTATTGCTTCGTAACTAAAATACAAGAAAATACTTTTCAGACGTAGTTTCTTTTTAAAACTAGCTTGTTTCAAGTAGATAAGCACTTCTTGAAATAGCAAATATCAATACATGTTACAGATATTGCAATTATTTTAATTATTATTTCTTAGAATCAGAAATAATATTTACAATGCAATATAAAGTACGTATTTAATTAGTTTTTATTTTGTCTGCATACATTCAATAAAATACATTCTTATTTTTCATTTGATGATATCGTTGTTTCATTAATACTATACATATACCTTACATGGCATAGATATATACCTTACATGGCATAGATATAATAATTTCTAAGAAAATATGAACAATTCATGTTTTTTTATTTGTGTGATTTCATTTACTGAACAGAAAGTTAAAGGAGACAATTGCCACAGAAAATAGAAAAACTAAGTATTCTTTAACTCACGACTGTGAGAAATGTGCAACTTTGAAGCTTTTTGTAGTAATATGTAACAGAAATATAATTGCTTCGAGTTGGATATAGATATTTTTTATACTTGAGCATAAGTAAATATAAATATAAATAATGAAACTAAAAAATAATATTTAAATATTTTACATAAACTAACAACTAAAAGAATATAACATTACTAATGGGAAAGAAGCCATGTAGTAGTAAGCTAGATTTAATCATCCTAAAATCACTTGGACTACGAAACTGCTACAACAACAACAATTTGACGAAAAATCGAAATCGAAAACAAAGTTGAATAGTTCATTTGACAATTTATTCCGATGTGGTAATGTCCATTTGGGAAACTAAATTTAAGTAATATTGGTGCAACCGACTGAGAGTCAGTTAAATTCACTATATTTCTATTGTAACGAGCATGACTTCACTGCCAATGACTCATTTCGATCTGTCTGATCATGTATGTTGCTACATAGGTCAAGTAAGACAAGTGCGACGCCGCTATTGTTCGTGAATTTTATAGAGTCCGGAAGATGCTAGGAGGTTCGAAATGAATTACTCGCAGGTATAAAGTGTCGCAGCATGCACGGAATGGAGGCAGTGAGTTGAAGGTGAAGGAGCGTGTAAAGAGTAGAGTGAATTAAATCGAGTTGAGGCAGACGATAAAGCAGAAATATTTTGTGGAAATAAATGAATATTAGTTAGTAATTAGTATGTTAATCTTTTTTATTTTTTTTTTAATGAGAGAGTTTGTTATTTTTATCATTATTTAATAAACTTGTAACATAAATATTCGTGTTTTATGACTTTTTACACTTCACCCACATAAATAAACGTTATATTATTATAAACATAGAGAAACTTCTCTACTACTGTAATCCCACTACCGTAAAAAGTACTCCTAGTCGTTTTGCATCATCCATTAATTAAAACAAACTCTTTCATATTACATTACCTCAGCGAAGAAGAGAAGGTAATGCATTTCGCCTCGGCAGATAATAAAACGACTTCTCAACTAATTGTATGTACCGTGCACTCGGTACGCAGTCGGTAACAGGCAGCCGGTGTTATCGACTGGGGTTAGTAACTACCTGTAGCTGTGGGGGGCCACCTGACGATGTTCAGGAAACTAAGATGTGGATATTTACGATTCACTGAACTGAACTGATTAATCTGAGTGTGTATTGATTAGAGACGAGCTTCAAGATGTTTCGACCAATTTTACACTCACTAAAGATATAAATTCTCAGTGTCAAGAGTTGGTAATAACACGGAACCACAATACGTTTGTTCGAATCACCAGTTCGGAACAGTTCCGGATTTGGGAATTCTGCTCATATCACCTAAGAAAGCAAATTCAGAATAGTTCTCACTTGGACAGGTTCGATCGCTCATTTTTAAATGACGTACGTTAAATTTGAAATGTTTTTGGTACAATGGGATATATGACCATATTTTGTTCTTCCACTTTATGATTCTGAAAAAATTAAAAATACCAGTTTTCAAATCGCTTAATTGTTAATATTTCCAGAGAAAAACAATAATGTTTTGGAGACCTATATGTGACGTTACGAAGGATAATTAGTAAGAGAATTTCAATTCATTCTATAAAAATCATTTATTATAAAATAATCTGTATATGGCAGGTTTCATGATATTTACAATGTTGACAGTTGAGATTTCAATGCCAACCAATTTTACACCAAAACAATCTGTTATGTAATATCAAAATATTTTTATTTTATTCTGTGAATTGCCTGCATTGATATTTTATACATTAATAGTTATGACTAATTTATCATTAACATTTATTCGACAACGTTAACAAAAAATTAGGTTCATTAAATTCCTACATTTAGAGATATGGTGTCGTTACAATTTTAATTTCAAATGCCAATTTTAATGAAATTATGAGATAATATATGGTTTTTGTTATTATTATTGGCAGTCACTATAAATTTTCAAAATTTAATTATCATAATCCAAATATACACAATCCGCACATGAACAACTACAGGCATGATTGTGAAAATATTAAAATCGGATTATAAAGATTTTGAAACGAATTTGTTTATGAAAGCTGATGTGTTAGGATTAACACAATCTATTCATCTATTGGATGATGTTATGTATAATTCAGTTTATGTAGTACGTTAATGTCTCTGAAGTTTTAGCGTTAATAGTTTATGGTGTAAAATTTCAGCGAACCATTTGAACTAGTAGACAAATGCTCTAACTCCAGCTTTTGTAGTTAATAAGTGTAATAAATATTTATTCAGCGAGCCTTGTTTTGTTGTTTTCAGTAAAATAGATGGCTGTTTCTGCTCCAGTTTCAGTTCGTTTCAGCGCTGAAACACAACAAAAGTAGCCCGGAGTGTGAGAAAGGTGTGTTTTCATGTTCTTCTTTTGGCACTGGTTTTGGTTTACGCATTATATTGTTCCACATTTATCTTTAGACTGTTCTTTTTTACCGACATGTCAAAACAAAATTCCTTTTCATTTTCGGTTTCACTTTAACTGAATCATCACAATGACGAATGAAAACGCACTTAACAAACAAGTTCCGCTGACATTGTTTCGTTAGAACACAGCCAACTCCGTTTTGTAGACAATTTTATATAATAACTTCATTGTTTCATATTGCAGTGTTTTATGAATTGTAATTAATACTTTATTTTGTTATTTAGTTACATGTAAAAAACAAAAGCGTCTATTTGTTGGTAAAGTTCACAAATATTTTAAATCTGAAAAGGTTACTTTTCCGAATCGATACAATTTGTTTTTTTTTAACGAAACAATCATAATATATAGTCAATCCAGTTGCAAATGACAATAGTCAATCTAAAATATAAACCAATTAATTACAATTTATGCACAGGTCATAACTACATCAACATACCATTACATGCAAGATAAAGTTCCGCAATCAAAAACTCAATATACGACATTCCTTGTTTAAAGTACAAGCGATTATTTATTGTTAATTGTCCATAACATATTGCTAGTCATAAAATAAGCATATATTTATACTAACTTTTACTTTTATTGACTACTACAATATGCAGTAAAATATTTATTTAAAATATGCAATTTCCAATAATTATTTATTATTATTAAAATTCATCATCTAAAAACAATATGGACAAAATAAGAGCAAGATTACACAACATTTTAAATCTATTTGCAGTACAAGCTCATTTCCTTTATAGAGTACAAATACTGTCTGCAAGTGCAGGAAAGGTTTTCCTGCTGCGGCTCACTGCGTCAACAGCAGGATAGCTCCTGCAACCTACGCGGTTTAAAATGGCAATCGTGTAATCCTATCAGGAAACTGTACTGCAATATCAACAACTTCAGGTATCTGTCACTTGTTTGCAATTCAAGCGAGTTTGATTAAAGAAAATATCGCCTCGATAACTAAAGTTTAATAAGCAATCATATTGTAAAAATAACATCCTCCTAACTTTATAAGGCGTTCGATGTAAATATATTCTTTAATAACCAATATAAACTAGCATAAAGTTTTATATTTTAGAATATTCAAATTTCATATTTTCATATGTAATACCACTAGTAACTAGAATTATGTTTTTTCAATTACTTGTCACAATTTTGACGGACGTTGTATCTAGCAACGCCTATTTAGTCGTGTAATTTCCGCGGCAATTGCCAGTAACTGACAAATGTCAGTGAGATTTGAATCTGATTGGTTCAATTCACTGCGATTTAATTGGATGACAAATTATGAGTGAAATTGTCAGGACAATAATGTACTATATTAAAGAATAAATTTCCAAATTTTTTAAATGTGAAGGAAAAATTTTGCGTAGGCAATAAATTTATCTAGTATAAAACATTAATTTACTTAAGTAAATATTTACTTAAAACATTCGCATGCCATTTTTATTATACAGATACAATAAACTAACTAAATATAATACTCAATATTTATTTTAGGAAAATAACAAATTCTGTTATTATTTTATTTTAAATTCACCGGTATTGAACTGCGTTGACTTTTTTTTGTGAAATTTGCATAGTTTGCCAATTTTTAAAATTAGCGAGGTTATTTTTATTTTATTTGTGAATTAAACTGAGGTCATTGAATTTGAACTTGCTTGGGTTTTGCTTACATAGCGAATATGTTATCCGCTATTCATTTAACTTTTACGCAAGACCACTTTAAATGCCAAATAAAGTTTAAGTTTTGTTCGTAATCTTCAGATTTCTTTAATTATAAGTTGACGTTAGTACTATATTATCTTGACATTTGAGTCATACATAATAGTTTGTAGGAAAACCATACGCAGTTTATATTTTATTTTATAATGTCATATGTATTGGTAATAAATTATTATAATTTATAACAAAGCTAAACATAATTATTTATACTTTATTACTATCAAAACTAATACGTACTATATACCTACAGAAATACAAGATGATTCACAAATTTAAAAAATTGTCCCAAAATTTGATATGCCTTTTAATAATTTATATAAATATTAATAACGCAAGCAATAATCTATATGATATGGAATTTTGAGAATTAAGTACATCATGGAGCATCTGCCACTTTTTTATCTTGAGGTTGTGGAACATGCCAAATAATGTTATCATAAATATATTTAGAAGTGTATAACTCGTTTCAAAATTAAAAAAAATATAATAAATTCTACGAAGATGTGCTTCATTGAATTAAAAACATGTTATAGCAAGATAAGATTCGAAAGAATAAGGTGATAACTACTATGTAATGAAATATTCCTAGGTAACTTGAAGTCTTGTTCACTTTACATAATTTATTTTTCATTTCCCCTTCACTTCATACTAATTCTGGTATTAAATTTAAAATGCAATCTTTTTTGAATTTTCTTATAGTTCAACACTATACAAATATCTTGGATTGTATATGAACTTTATACAACTTTTTGTGATTTATCCCAGTTGTTCTTATATCAATATTAAAAACATTGCCAGAATAATAGATGTATCAATAATTACAACAACTCTTGCACATGTTAAAGATAAAAAAAAAATTTTAGGAAAAGTTGGTACCTACGTTTTAATTTACATTAGAGCCCGGATTGACTTTGAAACACAGTCATGTCGATGCATTGTTACGGCATTTAAGATATGAGTAACTGGTACAAAATAAAAAATAGTGTGACACATATACCTACATAAACATAAAAACAAGTGAAAACTTGTAATAAAGGTTAAAAAAATGCGTAACAATGCGTAATATCTATTTTAGGTTAAAATCTGAATATCAGATTTGAAAATGAACGGTATTTTACCCTTGAGCTACGAATGAATAATACGTGAAGTCAACACTATATTAGAATACACCTGTGAAATTAAATACTTAGTCAACGTGAGAACCCGTGCCATAAATAAGAAATCATGACTGCTTGGCAATTTGTTACCTCATCTTCGGACTCAGAGACCGTGAAATATGAAAGTAAGATTGATTAATCTCTAGATAAAAGACAAATGAAAATTGCTGTTAATGAAGAACTGCAGCATAAATTTTTAATTGCATTGTTTAATTCTCTCTTATTTTTCCTGAATTTTCTGCGAATCATTAATTATATAAACCAAATTTCCCGCTCATGAAAATGGTCGCTAATTATATACCATTTATGGCACTTTCTAAAATTAGAAATTTAGGCAATTCACGCAATAGGACCTTCACTGAACATCTCCACAGTCACCTTCGACCTCGGCCGAGGAATTTGTGGAAGAGAAAGAATCTGCAGGTGCTTGCGACACAATGGAACGATTACTCTATGCGGCTGATGTTTATGCAAATGCAGAAACTATTCAAACATGAATCATTGATTGTTTTCCGAACGCTATTACAGTAGCAGGACTTAATTACAGAGATTTAAAGAGAAACGGATAGTTATGACGCAATGATTACAGATTAATAAGCGGGAGGACGTAAGTTCGAATTCCACACCCAATAAATAAGAAATGCTAAGAAGGGAATCGAAATTCAAATTTGCAACTTCTCTAGAGAGTTCGAGACTGCAGAATCACTAACTTGCACAATAATAACGTTGGTTGGGAATTTCATTAATTATGATTAGGTGTTTATTTAATTAGCAAAAGAATTTTATCTCCGGTATTTATAAACTAAAATTACTTGCATATCTATTAGTACATATTATTATCGTTAGGTGATGGAGATTTTAAGATCATGCAAAAAATTTTGTATCAAAGTTTTGATTAATAATATTTTCATTTATGTATGAAAATTTTTATTCTCCATAAAAATCCTCATTATTAACAAAATTTGTATTTACACAGTATATAGATTTTGGCAAAAAAATTTGAACCAAGAATAGTTAGTACTTATTTAAAATAGTACAATATTTTTCTTTGAAAATAATGTAAACTTTATTTTCTTACATACATTATGTTATACCAACAATGACAATCATTTAATTGTCTTTGTAATTGTTGATTTAATTTGACTCAAAACTTTAGTAATTTATTCAAGTTATATAATTATAATAAAAAATGCCTATATTTCAATTTGTTACAATATTAACGCCCAGTTGCACCAACAAGACTTAAATTTTAAGCCCATTTGCACAGCTTAATTAAATATGTAACTAGATGTTAACAAAAATAGTATATTGTTTATCTAGTAGTAAAAGTAATATATTCCCGGACGGTGGTGGCATTTCGATTTATATTCAATAATGATGGAATAAATATGATTGCATTTTTATTTATGGAAAACAATGGACTGCGTACTGTACGGGAATGCTTTGACACAGGCCGGAAACATACAGGAATATTTGTACATCCGGCTATAAAGAGCATTTTTAAAACTTATTAAAATTCAAATATAGAGAAGCAATATAAACAATTTTTATACCTAATCTATTGTTAATTTATAACGAATTAACACGTAATGTATAAAATGAAAGTTTTTTGACCTAACCTGTAATTTGGCAAATTGTCAACAAATTTGAAGATAATGGGAGGTCTCTTTTTTGTTCAGTATTCAGTTACGCGTTTTTGTTACTCAAGTGTCTAGTTACGGTTTATAGTTGAGGAACTGGCTTTTTTAAAGCTGCTACGCAATTCTGCTGTGATGCTGGTACTATTTAATTATCCTAAGTTCTTGAGAGTCGGAGATGAAAGTAAAATTTGACTGCAGGCTATAGAACATCTAACCATCTAACCGTAACATCAAACGTAAACTTTATGATGGGAAAGGTGCGTAATTGATATAATAGTTGTTACAGAAAATAAAACCGTCGTTCTATCGCTTAAAGGTTATTTATCTGTGTAATAACGTCATGAGAACTCACGTTTTCCAACCACACAAATAAATATACCAACAAACAGACAACACTCGTAATTTGTATGCATTACTTTGCTCTTTTTCTTAGCAGCTTACTTTAATTTATAGGATAAATAAGGTATTTAATTTTTTATATTAATTTAATTTATCCAATCTATGTTTCTGTTAGATGTTTACATTTATAAGTTCCGTTTCCATGAATAAACAAATTCTTTCATGAGGATTATAAATATATTTTTAGAAATTTAATTCCTTGTTTGTTTGAATATATGATTACATCTGATATTTTATTTACTTTTCCGAAAATACCCAAGGACAGACAAGTAAGACAGTAACATTACTGTATTCATTTATTCCAGTATTTCGCTTCAAATATCAAGTATTTTTATTTTCTATGTTCAGTTATTTATATGTATACTTTGTCTAGATCTAGAATAGCAAAGGATAATAATGACTAGAAATAATATATACATTTACCTTCTATTGTAGATGTACATAATAATTTTGTAGAATTGCTTTCATGTAATACCTATAACATTTACTACATATTATCCCTTTCCTATAAATATTATGTACAACTTATTGAAAGAATTTTAGATTGGTTTTGCAGTAATAAACATCTTTTTGTATACTTGTTAACAATTTCGTACATCATTAGTTTCTAAAAACAAGCAAATTACAACGGTATATAGAGAGTTCGTATTTGTTGTTTATACAAATGTGTTATATGTAGAATTTAAATTAAAGTGTTCTTATTGTGGTTTGACAAGCCACAAAAATATATAAATCACACTTTCTAATATATAAAAGAATATCTATAAAGTTTTTCCAAGAAATAAAATTACTTTTTAACTATCGACTTGTTTTCAAAATATTCGTATTAATCTAATAGAAGGCATTGTGCCAAATACCACACACGCAAAATTGATGTTAATGCGAAAAATATTTCTGCGATGAAAAGTAAACATACCAAGAAATATGAAAATATTATTATAGTTATCCATTAATAAAATGAACTCAGGAATTTAAACGTACATTTATCTTATTATTAACCAGTTATTTATATGTAAGTATATAAACTATATTATTGTTTCATGTTTATATTACAGGAACTCAAGTATCTACAGTACATGTTTCGTGACATGTTTTATTTGCAATGTAATGGTATAACATAAAGTTCAGTTTCAATTTTTTAAAATTTTATCATTTTCGATGCGAGAATAATACTTTGTTAAAAAATATATACAAAAGTTGAAATTTCATTGTTTTACAATTATTAAGCTGCAAATAAGTATCCAAAAATATTATCTTTCGTGGTTGCATGTATACTAGCTATATTCAGGAACATTTATTTATCCGCACAGTTATTTTCTGAATAATAGAAAATAATAAATCTCCTGAAAAATCAATATTAAGAAATCAACATCTTTAATCAATTTTGAGATTATCATCTCATTTAGGGATCCACCAAGTCTTTTTTTAAATTCTCTCGGACTCAGCGATATTTTAATTTGAATAAAGGTTGGAGAAGTTGAGATATGAACCACAGACCTTACGTTGTGTTTCAATAAATAATATTTTCTTTGGAACTTAAAGAAAGCTACAAAACTAGAATGAATTACGTAGTTATTATTTTTATGTAAATATATGTTTAAATATGGTGCAAAAATTTTTATAAATGTAATTATTTGTTGATGTTACTGTTAGAAATTGTAAATAAGCCGTGATGATGAATATATTTATCTATCCATAAACATATTGCTAGTGTTCTACTTAATAATTTAAATTCCTATTACAAATTGCATATTACAAATTCATGTACATATCGATATCAATAAAATATATTCTATCTTCAATTAGACATGTCCTTAGTATTTGCCAGTTTAAATTTTTAAATTCCCACTAAAAGAAGAAAGCAAGGGAGCAATTTCCTGGTAACGTATGTTCGTGTTGGGTAAGTGAATATTAACATTAAAGGGTTGCAGGGGGATAGAACGTAATCCCTGGGGTTTAGGCCGAGTGCACGCAGGTTCCCGCAGGTTCAGGGATTTATCTCGGTCAGCCAGGGAAAGGCGCTCCGCTCATTTTCAATTTCATTTTACTCTAACTGAATTATAAACACATTTATATGTGGTTTTTATTTTGCGGGCTAAATCTCAACTTAAACTGCTTTTACCACCAGTAAAAATATGCAATAGTCAGGTATTATATCACCACACAATTACCTAATGCTACCAGATTCTAAGATTTATGTGACTTGTTTATTATACTTGTAAGGCAAAAATATGTAAAATTATTCAAATTCTTCTTATTTATTAAAAAAAACACCTATTTATAAACAAATATTTCCTGGCGTTTATCAGTAAATTATTATATATTTTATACATAATATATGGCAGTTTATAGAGTACGTATATTACTCTATTGTTGATCAAATACTAAATATATAATTATTACACATTTATGACATTAATAATAAATTAGTAGTATTAGCTATATATTAATAATAATGTAAATTTTATGGATACAACAATATTAAACAATTTACTTAAAACCTTTCTTTTCTATTATTACAATGCTCAATTTATATATTATAAATATCAACCAATGACCTATAACTGTTTGTTTTAATTAGAATTTATTTACTAATTTGAATCATAAAAATTTCTTTCAGATCTAAAATTTAATTGGCAATAAAACTAATGTCTACAAGGCTACAGGTTGCCATAAAGTTAAAAGTTTCTAATGTGTTCCTAATTTTTAACCGTAGAGAAAATAAATTTTCAGTATACGTTTACGACATTACCTAATTTTTGCATTGCAAATGTGGGTTACGCAATGCAAGCACAAACCCGAATACTCACTACTGATAAACACTTTCCCAAACGGAAAATAATGAACTTGCAATTTGATTACTTTGTTAATTGAATATCCGCCGAGGGAACTATCAAATTTCCAATCAACGTATTGATTTTTGCAAGAAATGCCGTTTTAATTATTTCTTCAACTACGTGTAAGTCACTGTAATTCACTCCCCATACGCATGAAAGAATAAAACAATTATTATTCCAAATATGGAAATTGAATACAACGCATAGGTACTCCTACATTTAATATACCGAATAGTAAGTATGGCTGACCTATAGCCACAAGTCAATTATTACAATAATTACATATTCATTAATCAGTATCTGTTATACTGCCTGATAAAACAATACAACTGGAAATTAAAGAATATTTGTTGTCATACAGATATAAGCATAAAATAAATTTGATTAATTAGTTAGTAGTATATTAGTAATTAAATAATATTTATACCGTAATAATTTTTATTATTACTTTTGTTTTTAAGTACATATAAAAAAATAATTTTAATTTCAATCTAAGATAGTAACTATGATTATACTTTTGGTTTTTTCTAGGATTCGTTCTATTGTAGCGATCCCAAGCTCGCGCCACAAAATACTCATCCGGGAAAATAGCGTTCCCACACTTAAAATGTAAATAAATATTATGGCAGTTTTTTAAAATGAGATAAGAAATAAAGCATATTTAGAAAAATGAGTTTTAAATGAGGTTACTTAAACGCTTCTCATTGTCCATTAGAAAACATTTTCTTTCCTCGCTCTAGTGGTTCACATTAGCATTTGCAACAATGCGAAGAATTTTTTAACATTGTTAAGATCAATTTAAGGTGAAGAAAGTTTCCAGCTTGTTTTGTTAGGAAGTGGAGATGTTTGTTTTGCTTTTCTCCAAATAGTTGTAGCATTCCTCACACTCAACTGAATCAGATTAATTTATAAATAGCCAATTCGTGCAAATTCCTGCATACTTTTTTATAGTTTAAAATATGATTGTGGATACTGATACGCACATAACTGTAAACTAAAAATTTGGGTAAATATAAAAATAAATATTTATGTAACAGTACAATGGCGAAGCATATGAGAAGATAACAAATGTATAGTTTGTTGACCTTAACATGTTTATATTCTTGTTATAGTTTCAGTTGTAAGTTCCAGTTCCACCCACACACAGAAAGCGCTAGGCTGAGTTTAAATTTATTTCGTTTTAAAACAGAAAAAACAACCTCATAAATATTTGAAGCCAACAGTTTCTCTATTATATCCGATGATACCAAGGGATATAATTAGAAAAAGATTTCCCAACTTTTGTCATTCATGAAAATAAACACCAACAAAATTTGTTACCGTTTTTTAGGGATATAGAATATTTACGCTCATGAGAATGAATTCATATTGTATTTTTTATTTAAACTCAATGGCGGAGAGCAAGAGGAGGCAGTGGTTCCTCTAACTTTTAGGTATTTTTTTGCCTGGGGACTAGAATTCATATTACTGTTTTTATATATAGTATGTCTCGTTATGTATTAATTACAATAAAAATTATATATTTTAAAATTGATATAATGTCTCTGTTATTGTTCTTTCAATGAAATTGTTGAAATCCCGCCACTATTTAAATTGTATAGATTATTAGCATAACAAAATATAAAACAACCATATCCTGTTTGGTATAAACAAGGTAAAGAGCACGTTATTAATTTGCTAATTTTTGATGACGTAAATTGCATATTTTAAAGGCCTTTATATACTCGTACGTAAGAATGTTTGATTTTTTTTTGTCTACACTTTCTACATGTAGGTTTAGTTTACTATGTCTCTTGTATTACAAAAAAATATATACACTGGTATAATATATGTACGTCTGCATATTAAATCATATAGCACAACTAACAATGAATTGTAGGTTGACCGTAGGACGATTAATTTGTCATAAAATTAATATTACAAGTTACGAGACGATAGTCGAACTCGACTGTAACGAGTTTAAGCAAGGTATAAAAAATCCGTTAAATACTATTTATATCCTAATATTAAACTTGTTTTGTAAGTACAAAAAAAAACTAATGAAAACAAAACCAAATTTAAATGAGGTAAGTTAATTGGAACAAAACAAAAACCAAACGATACTTACAACAAACAAAAAACTAAAACAACACAAAACCTCACTTCTTCACTTCCACCTCACTAACAAACGCAGCCAACGCAGCCAATGCAGCTAGAAGAAGCGCGAACCCACTGGTAAGGTAACCCAGTGCAGTCTGACTCCGTGAATGACGAACTCAGCGCGAGTCGAGTGGGGCAAAGCCCGGCTCAGAGCCAACGGCTTCGCCATGTCACTCACTCCAACACCGGAAGAGCCAGTTATGTGAATTACAGGTGCTATTTATCACAAGGATACAACACAGGTTATCAAATTGTATTGATGGCTGTATCTAATGAGTAATTGGGAATCGGGATAGTTGGTATCGAACGAGTTTGATTTGGTTTATATCCTGTAGTGAGTAGTGATCTTTCAAGTATAGACAAGCAGATCTATTTAAAACGTAACCCATTAAAGGGGTTATAGGTTATGCATTGTGAAGAATTAAAAAAATTGAAATAAGTTTTGTTGCACTTATTTTCCTGTCATGTGTTGCAAAGGATTACAAAAAGGGAGACGTAATAACTATCTTCCGGGCGACGTCCCGGTTGTTACTAAGTACTAACAGCTTAGATCATAAAGATGAAATGACCGTACCTTTTGCTAAACTGATACAGCTTCTTAAAATTCAATGTACAAGTATCATATTGTACAACAAGCATGGAATAGTACTCATTTCATACGAGTATGAAATGCACATTCCAAGCGAGTTGTACAACATTCTTTTTCTACGATCACCATATAATTTCCTAATTTATTTATATTTTAATAATAAAAATGTTTTCATTTCACTACTTTCTAACAAGTAGCTACAAAATAACAATTATACACATTTTTTGACAGAACTGTGAGATAGAATTTATACCTTAACGTTTTCTACGATTACCTTGGGAAATGAAAATTTGTTTACAATATACTATGTATCCGAAGCAATTACAAACATACAACATGCAAATATCTTAACGGTCATATAAAAAAACTAATTGTCCCGTAATCCCATAAAAATATGGAGCAGACAAACTCGAGATAATTATTTCAAAAATTCTAAACATTTCATTTAATGACACTGATTATTTGCAAAAGACCCAAAGTTTATAGTGCACATAGCAGTATTTTGTTTAATCAATAGTTAGCGACATAAAGAATTGAACCCCAGATCTCATACTCCGTCCATTACAAGCCCAAGCGTATTTAACCAGTGACCCACATGACCCGTTATAAAATTAAGTAAATAACTGACCAACCGGATTCGAACGTGATTTGTGAGAACCACAAACATTGAATACTTTTATTTTCCTTTTACCTGGTACATTACATACCCTTTTATTTGAACAGTCATGCACGACTTGGGTGCTGTGAAGGTGGCACAGCCATATTGGCACAATTTAAAAAAAACTATCCTATTATTTAGTACTAATTAATTACTAATTAATTACCACAAGCTAAAATTAATTACCATTATCATTAACGAGAAAACGCAACTTTTTCAGATTTCCAAACAAAGCTAGCGCACGAACGCGAAAGAATATATTCCTATGTCAAAATGCTTCGAAAATAAAATAAATCAAGTTGCTAAATATACCTAACAATAATAATTGTCGATATAAACTATTTTAGAGAGATTGTGCTGAAGTTATAAATTGTTAAATATAGTTTAGAGAATGATTTCCTCGGAAAGAAAGATTTTCGACGAAATTTTAATCTTAAACTAAATTTTGACAATAGTAATTTTTATAAATCAAGTTTTTAAATATACCTAACAATAATAATTGTCGGTATAAACTATTTAAGAGAGATTGTGCCGAAGTAATAAATTGTTAAATATGGTTTAGAGAACGATTTCCTTGGAAAGAAAGATTTTCGACGAAATTTTAATCTTAAACTAAATTTTGACAATGGTAATTTTTATAAATCAAGTTGCAAAATATACCTAACAATAATAATTGTCGATATAAACTATTTACGACAGATTGTGCCGAAGTAATAAATTGTTAAATATAGTTTAGAGAATGATTTCCTTGGAAAGAAAGATTTTCGAAGAGTTTTAATTTCAAACTAAATTTTGGCAATGGTAATTTTTTATAAATCAAGTTGCTAAATATACCTAACAATAATAATTGTCGATATAAACTATTTACGACAGATTGTGCCGAAGTAATAAATTGTTAAATATAGTTTAGAGAATGATTTCCTTGGAAAGAAAGATTTTCGAAGAGTTTTAATTTCAAACTAAATTTTGGCAATGGTAATTTTTATAAATCAAGTTGCTAAATATACCTAACAATAATAATTGTCGATATAAACTATTTAAGAGAGATTGTGCCGATGTAATAAATTGTTAAATATAGTTTAGAGAACGATTTCCTTGGAAAGAAAGATTTTCGACGAAATTTTAATCTTAAACTAAATTTTGACAATGGTAATTTTTATAGATCAAGTTGCAAAATATACCTAACAATAATAATTGTCGATATAAACTATTTTAGAGAGATTGTGCTGAAGTAATAAATTGTTAAATATAGTTTAGAGAATGATTTCCTTGGAAAGAAAGATTTTCGAAGAGATTTTAATTTCAAACTAAATTTTGGCAATGGTAATTTTTATAAATCAAGATGCTAAATATACCTAACAATAATAACTGTAGATATAAACTATTTTAGAGAGATTGTGCTGAAGTAATAAATTGTTAAATATAGTTTAGAGAACGATTTCCTTGGAAAGAAAGATTTTCGAAGAGATTTTAATTTCATCTTTAATCCCTTTTTGCATAAATGTTTGACATTTATATTACTAATTCTAAAGTAATGATTATGAACAATACTGTGAGTAGTAACATTTATTTTTGATTTATGAAGAATCATAGCGCTCATTCGATTTTTGAACAATAATTAACAATTTATTACAACAGCACAATCCATCGCAAAGGAAATAGTTCTCTAAACTTTATTTAACAATTTATTACTTCAGCACAATCTCTCTAAAATAGTTCATATCGACAATTATTATTGTTAGGTATATTTAGCAACTTGATTTATAAAAATTACCATTGCCAAAATTTAGTTTGAAATTAAAATTTCGTCGAAAATCTTTCTTTCCAAGGAAATCGTTCTATAAACTATATTTAACAATTTATTACTTCGGCACAATCTCTCTTAAATAGTTTATACTGACAATTATTATATTAAGGTATATTTAGCAACTTGATTTATAAAAATTACCATTGCCAAAATTTAGTTTGAAATTAAAATCTCTTCGAAAATCTTTCTTTCCAAGGAAATCATTCTCTAAACTACATTTAACAATTTATTACTTTGGCACAATCTCTCTAAAATAGTTTATATCGACAATTATTATTGTTAGGTATATATAACAACTTGATTTATAAAAATTACCATTGCCAAAATTTAGTTTGAAATTAAAATCTTCGAAAATCTTTCTTTCCGAGGAAATCGTTCTCTAAACTATATTTAACAATTTATTACTTCGGCACAATTTTTCTTAAATAGTTTATATCGATAATTATTATTGCTAGGTGTATTTAGAAACTTGATTTATAAAAATTACCATTGCCAAAATTTAGTTTGAGATTAAAATCTCTTCGAAAATCTTTCTTTCCAAGGAAATCATTCTCTAAACTATATTTAACAATTTATTACTTTAGCACAATCTCTCTAAAATAGTTTATATCGACAATTATTATTGTTAGGTATATATAACAACTTGATTTATAAAAATTACCATTGCCAAAATTTAGTGTGAAATTAAAATCTCTTCGAAAATCTTTCTTTCCGAGGAAATCGTTCTCTAAACTATATTTAACAATTTATTACTTCGGCACAATCTCTTTTAAATAGTTTATATCGACAATTATTATTGTTAGGTTTATTTAGCAACTTGATTTATAAAAATTACCATTGCCAAAATTTAGTTTGAAATTAAAATGTCTTCGAAAATCTTTCTTTCCAAGGAAATCATTCTCTAAACTATATTTAACAATTTATTACTTCAGCACAATCTCTCTAAAATAGTTCATATCGATAATTATTATTGTTAGGTATATTTAGCAACTTGATTTATAAAAGTTACCATTGCCAAAATTTAGTTTGAAATTAAAATTTCGTCGAAAATCTTTCTTTCCAAGGAAATCGTTCTCTAAACTATATTTAACAATTTATTACTTCGGCACAATCTCTCTTAACACGTTAACTGCCATGAGGTACATCTTATGTGCCTCACTAAAATATCCTCGTATGCTCTGAGATACATCGTTTGTGCCTCAGTGTTTGAATACACATTATGCTTCGTCTAACGTTTGTACCTCGCAACGCATATCTGTGAACGTACTTTAATTCTCGGTGGCCTGGCAGACCAAAACCTATTCTTAGCGCATGATTTTTTTTGTCTTTTAGTCTCTGAAATGATAAAATACTGCAAATTTTGTGCCTCAATAAAATTCTTCAAATTTTAGAGCAACATTTAAAAAAATGAATTCTGTTATCATACTTGTATTTTCTAATATGAAAACACCCTAAATCTGTAAAAAAGAAAAAATGGCCCCAGGGACCCAACTTTTTTTTTTAATGGTGGCAGTTAACGTGTTAAATAGTTTATACTGACAATTATTATATTAAGGTATATTTAGCAACTTGATTTATAAAAATTACCATTGCCAAAATTTAGTTTGAAATTAAAATCTCTTCGAAAATCTTTCTTTCCAAGGAAATCATTCTCTAAACTACATTTAACAATTTATTACTTTGGCACAATCTCTCTAAAATAGTTTATATCGACAATTATTATTGTTAGGTATATATAACAACTTGATTTATAAAAATTACCATTGCCAAAATTTAGTTTGAAATTAAAATCTTCGAAAATCTTTCTTTCCGAGGAAATCGTTCTCTAAACTATATTTAACAATTTATTACTTCGGCACAATTTTTCTTAAATAGTTTATATCGATAATTATTATTGCTAGGTGTATTTAGAAACTTGATTTATAAAAATTACCATTGCCAAAATTTAGTTTGAGATTAAAATCTCTTCGAAAATCTTTCTTTCCAAGGAAATCATTCTCTAAACTATATTTAACAATTTATTACTTTAGCACAATCTCTCTAAAATAGTTTATATCGACAATTATTATTGTTAGGTATATATAACAACTTGATTTATAAAAATTACCATTGCCAAAATTTAGTGTGAAATTAAAATCTCTTCGAAAATCTTTCTTTCTGAGGAAATCGTTCTCTAAACTATATTTAACAATTTATTACTTCGGCACAATCTCTTTTAAATAGTTTATATCGACAATTATTATTGTTAGGTATATTTAGCAACTTGATTTATTTTATTTTCGAAGCATTTTGACATAGGAATATATTCTTTCGCGTTCGTGCGCTAGCTTCGTTTGGAAATCTGAAAAAGTTGCGTTTTCTCGTTAATGATAATGGTAATTAATTTTAGCTTGTGGTAATTAATTAGTACTAAATAATAACAAAAAAATTACTATTTTTTTCGGTGGTGTGCTAGCTTCACTGAGAAGCTGGCACAGCCACCATTTTTTTTTAAACGGCAAGGGTAATAAATTTTTTTTTGCGGTAATTAATTAGTAATTAATTAGTACTAAATAATAGGATAGTTTTTTTTAAATTGTGCCAATATGGCTGTGCCACCTTCACAGCACCCACGACTTGAACAGGTTATCCTTGTTCATCCTTTGCTAGATGTTCTCCATTCTATAGGGATTATAGAATAGTTCTAGAATGTTTCTCACATTTACAGTAGGTATTATTACTTAAAAGTGTATTTAAGAATCATAATTAGCTATTTAATATTATTATTATTTATAGTTTGTATATTCGATTTGTGTTGAAACATTGATAACAAAATAATTTTAAACAAAAATTAATTTCCAAAACTTTAGTTTTCTATCGATATATTATTCTTAGTAAAATTATCAAAACTAAAAATTTGTTATTTTCATAAAATAATTTGCAGGGTTGCATTGATTTAAATCAGTTTTGAATTACTTAATTTTTTTTTATATAAAAATCAATGATTCAAATCACTTGTTCTGAAAATGTTATTTTACTGATTTAGCTAAATGAGGGGAAAAAGCGTGTGGATAATGTTACCGTGATAATTTGATATGTTTTTAGAAAATTATAATAGGTATATGAATTGATATTCTGATAGGAATATTCAATTCTTTATTAGATTTTTCGTACCAATAGCCTAACCACGCTATTCAAAACAAAATATTATTTTTTAACGTAAAAAAATTATGTACGTTATACTTCTAGTTTATAAGACTGACAAATTATACGTCGTAATGTCATACTAGTTTATATGCATCATTTTTTAAACTGGGACAGGAATTCCATTAATTTATTTCCGTCACAATTTTTCACATAATCTAACATGGTTTTTTTATATATTAAAACCAATGTCGTTACCTTTCTATATATTGAATTAAAAATCATGGACAAAACTATATTAATTTATTTACCTCTCAGATAAATACATGAATATTTTTCAAAATTAATTGAGATTAAAAAATGATGTTTTAATATTATTACTTGTATTCTTAAAAAAATATTGATTTAGCTAATATTAAGGCAAATTCATATTTTATGGAATAAATCGTTGAGGCAAATTTCTGCAAAAGCTCGGTATCAAGAAAAAATGAGGAAATAAAAGAACGGAAGTCAGGATTTTCGCATTTCCGATTAATAAATTTACAGCAGTGAAGTGAAGCCAAGCATAAGGCATTTAATTCAAAGCAAATTAATATTTTTCGCTGTTAATAATGATTTTAATTTGGCGCTGCCTACAGATGACAATAAGGTTGATTTCTGTTTGAAATTCCTGAAATTTTTACTGAAATGAAATATTCTCAAACACATTTATCATAAAATTAGGCCTATGGCAAAAATAGTTTGTGAATAAGAAAAAACAACTCATTAATTTCACTAGAAAATGAATGCATTATTACAGTAATAAATTTGAGAAGTTTATTTAATTCGCGGAAACATGCTTTGAAAATTTCTTCATTAATTTATTTCTGAAATAAATTACTTTCGTTTTAAAATCTCACAGATGTTGAAAAGCTTTTAGCTATTTAAATTTACAAAAGAATAATCTATATAATGTTTTACTACTGTTTCAATTATAGATTATGGCGCATATATCTCTCTGAACAACATGACAGAATTTAAAATAAACCAGAAGTAATTTAAAACAACACGATATATTAAAATAAATCAAACTTGAACCAGAGTAGCAGAAACATTAGCCAGATTTTATTGACATAATCCAAATATAGTTGTATTTCACATGTAATTAAATTTGCATTTCATGGAAAATCCATAGTTGAACATATAAAATAAAATAACAAATTTTTACACTGCTGTCATTGTTCACATTTTTACATATTTAAAAATGCATAGTAATATTGATTACTACCCAAGTACTCATTTCAAAAAAATTAAAATTCTACTATTTAACATTTCAGATTTACGATTTACTTTTGTCAGTCTTGTTTTGATAATCTAGACCAGACAAGCCAAGAGCCTACATGTACATGGCAACAGTAGAATTCGTTATAACCGATAAAAGTAAAATAACATTTGCATATGTGAGCTTTGAAACTACGATGTTATAACCAGTTTGTCGCTAAGCGGTATCGTTATAGACGGATTTTACTGAATTTTTTTAAATATTTATTTATTATTTACAATGTTTTAGAAATTCGATTTAAATCATAAAAATCAGACTTTTCTTAAATCGGATTTTTATGCAATCCTGATATATTTTTAATCATAATACTTTAATTTTGATAAATAAACTTTTATTTTATTTATATTAATATAGATTCAAAGTAGAGGTTTACATTTTGTTATAGATTGAACCTCTACTTGAAGAGGTCAAAGTAAATTTCCAAATTATAGTGGATTTTTCATTTTCGTAATAAAGGTGTAAATAGAAGCGTTATCATGCGATTCTATTTATATAAGGGTCTTTAACCCAGTTGTAACACATAATTGAATCGAATAAGCCTATTCTTTGAATCCCGACGAAAACAAAAATACCAAAAATCAATAGCGACCAAGACAGAGAAAACAATGCACTATCTCTTTCTTTATAAACAGCGTGTTTCAGCTGAAAACATTGCGTGTTTGTGTTCACCGCTCCCTGTGTGAAAACACATAAATCACAGGGCCGGCTCGAGGGGAAGACTAACTTATCCCGGTAGTGAATGGAGCGCGGTCGTGCAGATCTTACGATTTCACGAGCCGCCGTAACGTGGAAAATTTACATCCACTACGCGTATTATCGCCCAGAGAATTAAAAACACTCGCGCAGGAGATAGAAGAAAGCAAAGTAAATCCGAATCGAATCAATGGATAGCATCTTAGATGCTTCTTCGAATTACCTTTTTTACATATTTAAGAAACCTTTAATAAATAACCAAATAACGTATTGTAAGAATTGAATAATCAACGCGTTAGCAGTTGCAAATATCAACTAACTGTATTTCAGAATACAAATTTAATAAACTAATGGGTCGATGTTCATGCACCTGTAAATTTGTAAATTTTTGGCTTATAGTGATCTGTACGTAGACGTTTACAAATTTACAGATAGGGCAATTCTGATCATATGTCTGTAACGAGCAAACGAGCTGAGTTAAAGATGTTAAATTGTGCAACTAAACTAACTTCACATGAATTATTTTGACGTCAAAATACAAAATTTTCAATTTTAAATCATCACTACACAGAAAGTATTTTTTTTTAAATATGCCGTAAATTTTATTCTGGAATTTTAATTATATCTAATATATATACATATATATGTAGATCTGAAGAAAACGCTAAAATAAAACTTAATTAGTAATCAGTATATGCTGATCTCTTAAAATAAATTTGAACCTTATTACTGTTTCATTTTTGACAAAAACTCATATCTGTAAGCTTACAGCCAGGTTTATGTCACTGTAAGAATTTAAAGGATCTGTATATAAGGATTTACAGATTTTCTGTAAGCTACAGACATAGTCAGGATTGCCATTTAGATCGTAAGCGTTACAGGTTTTACAGATTTGCTTACAGATCTAATAAATGTGAACAAAATCAACCTATAAATTATAGTTTAAATTTTTTGTTCGTGTTGCCTAAAATTTAAGCCTTGTTAGTGCAACTGGGCTTAAGTGGAATAGACCCATGGACGTAGCCATTGATTTTAGGGGGAGGAGGCATACAAAATGAGGACTAAAAAAGAAACTATTTTTAGTTTGACCTAATAAATGAAACAAATAATTTTTTGGAGTCAACTTTTAATTTTGCAGGTTTATGTACCAAATCAAAATACTATTAGTAAACAATAGTGATATCAAGATAATTTCAACACGCAAAATATCTAAATCCGGCTCTGTGTAAATTGATTAATGTACTCGTACTCGTATTATTTGTGGTTTATTGTTGCTATGCACTTACTATTTGATACCGTTAAAATGCTCAAATATATATGTACAGTATTAAAATATCTATTTCAATTGTCCATATTAAATTCCTATTTACATATTGATATACAGATTATTAATGTACAAAATGCAGCTCATATTTATGACCCGGATAATGGTAACCGTATAATAATTATGTTATGATTATAAATTACTGCTGTTAATATGATAATCAAGTGCCCATGGTCAAACAAAAGTAATCATCCTCTAGGGACTCATACTGGCTTTTGTTTTTGGTGAATAGCATTCCCATGCCTAACAATAGCGGTCTTTTATAAGCTGAAACCGCACGTATTGGTAACTATGCAAGCTGTTCATTGATTCAGCTTTGTTCACTTCAAATGATCATTCGGTACAAAAGTTTAGACAGAGATATTTCAATATTACTTGCTAGTGCAATTTCAATGAAGGTATTATTAAATACTAGGAACACATCTAATTATTTGCAGATTGGAAATGTAATGTGCTTTTCATATCTTCTATATTATAATGAAATATATAATATACAGCAATAATACATTAACTATTAGGAAGGTATCTTCCCACACTTTATATTTTTTCGAAAAGGATGTTAATAAAATAATGTTATTACATTCTGGATTCTGCAGTATATTTCTAACACTGACATCTGTCTGTCAATGATGTCAGTCATAAATATTTCAATGTCTCAAAACTTTTCCTCAATGAATCATACGTTACCACATGTTTGAAAAATGAATTACTTAAATTTATATCATTTAATTCGTGCATAGTATAGAAATAAATTTAAATGTAACACAAAAAAACTATATTTAAATGTGTTTTTTCTAGAAAAAAACAGCTGAAATCTTTAAGAGTTATTTACGGCTATATTATTTTTCTTTTGTTTGTAGATACACCTCGAAAAAGTTTATTTCTTGTAAATATCTCTAAAATGGGTAGAGAGACAATTACATCGATTAGACCAGTCGACTGTAAAAGCAAAGTTTATAAAAAGAAATTTTTTCTCCACATATACCTTCTTTGGTACAATTTGGTGGAAAATGAGACAGAATTTCATGTTTTCGCTCGGGAACATATTTTTATGCAGCTTTGTCATTATTATTATTATCATCATTACTAGCTCTACCGATTTTAGAGATAAACCAAAAATACATACTTTTTGAGGGGTAGCTTTGTGAGCAAAAATCTTAGGAACGAAAAGAAATAATTAAATTCTGACTGTAAAATTAAATATGGTCTATTTTCAAAAACAAAAATTTTGGACCAAAAAAGGTATTTTTGAATTATTTCGAATGTTACAAACATACAATTTTACGTTAAAAAAATTTTCCTTTGACATTTTATTCCGCTGTGTGCCCATTTAATGGAATCTTAAAATTTAATAATATTGATACAAGCGACCATTATTCAATCTTATTTATTTATTATGTTTCTGCTACAAATACAAATAGCATTTGTCGTCGTTATAATTGGCTTGAAATTTATTTCTGTTGACACATTAAATTATTTATGCTATAATATGTAATGAAAATGAGACAACATAGTCACAAATTATTGCAAGAAATTCTGAAAAAATTAGTAGGAATGTGCAGACAGGTGTAATTCCATATTTCAGTTCCTCGGATGGATAATTAAAATTAACTAATCACTTCACACAGCATGTCAATTACGTTTCAGCTCGTTAGGCTGGCAAATCTTGAAAAACATCTCATCTCAACCGAAATTCAAACGAGTACGCAAGTGATTTAAATAAATGATCCTCTAGACAAGTACCGGCTCGAAATCTAGATGTTGCAATAAAAAAATTCCCCGACGCCGAAAACTAGACGTTGGCAACAGGCCACGGATTCTAAATTAATTATTGTTAAATAGTGGTGCTGCTAATCGGACATCGAGACATCATTCGCTTTTTACTACTAGCACAATGGCTCTTCTTAAATTAGATGCGGAAATCGGCTACTAGCTTACATATTTAAAACTTACAACAAAAAACTGTATAAAAATAAAAAAAATATCATTCCAGCTTTTCCTTAGATTTATGACTTAGTGACAGAAATATTTATGAAGAAATATAAACAAATAATTTTCTAGTACATTTCCAATATTGATTTAGGCCAATTGAAATTTATTTTAATATAATTTTTAATTTATGAATCAATGAATAAAACTAGATTTCTTATTGTTAATTATTATTTTATGATCATTTAAACAATTGTTTTAAAGAGATTTATTTCCGACTGCTTGCAGCAATGTCAATTTATATATTATTTTGAAGTAGAGTACAATAAAAATAATATTTATGATTACAAATAACCATCAATTTTAAAACCATAAATAATATCTGAAATTGCCAATAAATGATATTTTAAAAAATAGAGAAATAATACACATCTAATTTTTATAACTTGATATCAAATAATTATATTAAAGATTTTGAACTCTAAATTCTTAAAGTTTTACGAATGAACGTTTTAAAATCTGAATATGTTACTATTCAAAAACGGAAAAAATGTACGTACAAAGAAAATATCTAAAAAAAAAAAAAATAACAAATGAAATATCTATATAGACAACTGGATTGTCTTTTTTATACATGTATCATAATAAATATATAAAATTATAAAAATGGAACACGGTTCATACGTTCTAATTATAGAACGGAAGAGTTTTGAGCTTGACGTAACCAGTAATTTTAACTAGAGTTGAAATGTTTTGTCACATCATTTTGATGAATGCGACATGCGTTTTTATCATACATGCATGGTTTGAATAATTTTCTAAAAGCTTTTAAATTTTAATTTTTATCTCTATACTGTACATATAAAGTATTTACATATTTAATGTGACATAAAAATAACACTTTACATGCGTGCTGATAATTTTTTTATATAAAAAAAGAGGAAAATGTCACTACATTTTTACCGTACTTTTAATAAATTAATAATGATTATTAAATTCTATGAAATGAAATAAAAGTAGATCTATATTTTCCATTTATAAAACAAGTTGTCATTCCGAGAATTCTGCATTAAAAATATTAATTAAAAATATTAATGTACACTATTAAAATTTAAAATTAACCCTTTTGTATTTTCAATTTGAAAAAAATATTCTAACCTAACTCCTCTTTTTATTGCATTGTTGCATGCACAAAATTCACAAAAAATGCTATGTTTCAGTAGCTAATGTCTTAAAGATCGTTGGGAAAATGTCAAAATAATGACAAAATTGGGACAAAATCCTTGAATAATAACAACTTAGAAAAGAAATACTGTGAAAATATTGGAAAGAAATAAACTCACCTAAGATAGAAACGAAAACTGTCGCAAAGTTCCCGTTCTCGAGTCTTTGATGTTTTTCTCTGCCAATCTGTAAAAGAATTACAAGGGTAAATATACTCAACGTTAAATAACTTTATGCAATAAAATATGAAATATACGTGCGGATGACAACACAAAAGAATGGAAAGAAACATATTCGAATAATGTAGTCAACGTCAGGGAAGATGGATTATATTGATATAGAATGCAGACGGCGAATTTTATATCAAAATGTTCTATAGAAATTGCTAGTGAATGCGAAGAAAATAAAATTATAAAACTTCCAGCATTCATTAAAATAATTTAAAAAAAGTTTTAGATAATACTAAAATATTTATATTTTCCTCGTACAATTTATTTTTCCTCGAAAACGTTTTATTAATTCTGTGAAATATATTTTGAAATTAAATTTCTATATGGTACTTTATACACCGTGGTATTATAAACGAATTGCTTTCAATTAGATTTAATAAATAAGTATTTATTTATTTTTTGTTATGTTTTGTAGTCTTGTAAATATCCTCTTAAAATTTATAACATTTATTTCTCTGATATACCAACTATCTATGCCTGCTAGAGTAACTGGAAGTAATTTGTTTATTAACAGTCTTTATTAAATACGAGATAAAAGCATCCAATTTCACATTATTTGAAATATTATATATTGCAGTAAATTTAATTTGGGTACATCCGGCAGACATTTTAAATATTGGATCTATAACAAATTTAACTAAAAATTCAATAGAGCAATATGCTTTTAAAGTTTACATTTACAACTACCTACGCAAAATTGAACAAAGTAAAATTTAAATTAGCTAAAAGCTACCTATAATTAATATTATTTTCAAATTTAACCGTAAAAGCTTCTTCTATGTTCATATAAAATTGATACATTTAAATAAACAGGCTGATGTTTTTATTAGTGTATGTAATAAAATTGTATAAATGCAGAAATTTATGTTTACGATTCACTAGAACGAAATAAAGTTATTTACAACGTTTTATTTAATAAAAGATACGAGAAATATGAAACGAATTTCGTTTGATATCAAAATATAAAATATCACATTATTATACACGATATAACAAATATTACATATATGTAAGTAAATATTTGTAGTATTATAATTTGCTAAATATGAAAATAATAAAATAACAGAAAATAAATAGAATTCATATCGAAATAAACAAAGTATTAATAATATAAAAACGGAGTTGGTAAATAAAAATCGCAACAGTTAACCTTACAAATTTCTAAAAAATTAAATCAAATTTTACAGAAATTTAGATTATAAACTGCTACTCATAATATTATAGTAATAAAAATAGGAAACACTAAAATAACAAATTCTTATCGTCGATGTATATGTAGGTATATAGTCCACAAAATAACAAAACGATAAAAAAATTGAAACAATACAATAATAAACATTTCTAGTCATTGTTTTCGTAAGTATTTGTACTATGTAGTATGTAGTAAAATTTGTAACGATAATCAGATAATAATAGTTACAGTACGTAAAACAGTAATAGGAAACAAAATAATCATATACCTACAATAATAATTTCTGATTTAATAAAAAAATTCAATTGTTTTGTCGCATTTATTTATAATATTATGTTAATGATTACTTTTTTTAAATGAATATACTTTTATAAATAAATTTGAACAAACTAAATAGAAATCCGTATTTTGTATTGAATAATAAGTTTCATCAAGTGCTGACTTCGAATTATTTTACTTTAATTTATACTGATTGATCTAGCAAGTACCCGTATTTTGCAGTAATAGTAGTTATAGTATTAGTATACATGAAATAGTATACCAGAAAACAGAGAATGCAGAAAATGAATAAAGTAATAAAAAAAAACAATGTAACTAAAGGTCGGTTTTTCCACCTCTGAATAAAGTGCCAGTTACCTTAACCATCGCGACTAATAGAAAAATAAAACTGTTGTAAGTTTTCGAAAAAATACATTATTTACTATTTCGATGCGGTATTTTTCGATTAACGGATAGTTAAGGTAACCGGCAGTTTAACCAGAGGTGGAAAACCCGCCCGTAACAATAATTTCTGGTGTTTTACAGAGAACGTGTAGATGTAAACTACGAAATCCGAAAACAATATATAATAAACTGGCATTATGTGTATTCAGGAGAAACAATGCAATAAGTATATCGAAACAAATATTTCTGTTTTATAATACTTATAGTACCGGTAGTACTTAGTAATAATAAAACTAATATTAGTAAGTTTATATAAAATGCAGTAAAATTTACAAAATAATAAAATTTAACAATAATTTCAAATGATTGCTTTACTTTAAAACAATAGAAATACAGTGCAATATATTGAATTCTATTTTATAGCAATAGTAGTGCTGTTTACACTAGCAATAATACGTGTAAAAAAATAATAAACTGATATTGGAGGTTTTATACAATGAAGTAAAATTTACAAAATAATAAATATTTAAACAATACAATAATTGCTACTGATTGTTTGTTTCAAAAATGAATTCATAAGTGCATACAAAGTGCAGTTCAAACAATAAAATACTTTCGTATTTGGTAGAATAGTAGTGCTGGTAGTGTAAATAGTAATAATACGTAAATTCATAAAACAGAAAACAATAAACAATAATAAACTGATACAGTTATTATACAATGATGTATAATTTATAAAATACTAAAAAAAGTCAAAAGTGTACACAAAGTGCAGTTGAAACAAGTATATACTTTTATATTTGGTAGTAGTGCTGGAAGTGTTAATATTACTAATACGTAAATCCGTAAACCAGAAAACAATAAACTGTAATAAACTGATACAGGTTTCACACAATGAAGTATAATTTATAAAATACTAAAAAAAAGTCAAAAGTATACACAAAGTGCAGTTGAAACAAGTATATACTTGTGCTTTGTACTACCAGTAGTGCTAGTAGTAATAAAGAGAAAATAATAAACTATGAAATATCTTGTGCAGTAAAACGAGCCAAGTCTTGTGCGGTGCGTTGCCGTACCTCATCTAATCCAAGTCACAGCCCCAGGAGGCTAGTGAGCGACAGGGAAGCCGTCACCAAACTGACCATCGGCTGTGCTACTATCAGCTTATCACACAGCCATCAGCGGCCAAACTATAACGCGATTGGCCGGCTGCAGCTATTCAAGAGTACGTGTCCACAATTGATTGTTTAGCATTCACGGGTTGTCATAGAGACCCAACTTCAAATACAAACAGAATGCGCGCCAGTGTCGTGCCGGCGCACTAGAGGGGGTGGCAGCAGCAAACAAAGAATTCCCCAAATTTTTTATGTTTCAATGAGTAGGAAACCACATTAATTAAGACAAATGTACAATCAAATTTAATTTCGTATCTGTCATAGTCATCAGCCATAGATGCACTAGTTAGTGTCTTTAACATAATGACCGAATTGCTGCTGATTTGGAGATTATACCGCAAACCGAAATAGTTCATTTTGACAAAATATAAAAATATACCATTATTGGTTTATATTGTTGTTTCAATGAGTAGGAAACCATATTAATTAAGACAAATGTACAATCAAATTTAATTTCGTATCTGTCATAGTTATAAACCGTAGATGCACTATTCAGTGTGTTTAACATAATGACCAAATTGCTGCTGATTTAGACCATACCGCAAACCGAAATGATTCATTTTGATAAAATATAAAAATATACCATTATTGGTTTATAACCAAATCTGGGTATAACAAATTTTTCATGTTTCAATGAGTAGGAAACCACATTAATTACGACAAATGTACAATCATATTTACCAACATTCAGTGTCTTTAATATAATGACCAAATTGCTGCTGATTTGGAGATTATACCGTAAACCAAAATGTTTCATTTTGAAATAAAATATATAAATATACCATTAATGGCTTATATCCAAATCTGAGTATATTAATCTGCTCTTTAAACTAACATCCAACCCTCAAAACAACAACTTGCAAGTTCGAAATTTGCATGTGGAAAAGTGTCATTTGCAAGCAAACTAATAGAAAACATCATTATATTATTATATATTTGGGATTTTATTATTTATTGTCATTTTACTTCTTATTAAATTAAAGTTTTTTTTACTTGCTATAAATATACACTTATACCATGTTAAGGCTGGTTTATGATGGATTTAATTTATTTATTTTAATTTAGAATCTTTAATTTTAATTTTTATTTTTTCTTCTGGTTTATGATGGATTTTAGTTTCCTAAAACTGTCCCAATCAGGATATATCTCGTGATATTATGTAGGTGTGTTTAATTTTCATGTTTGACTGTTAGTTTTACATTTCTTTGCAGTGCAGTGAATTTGTTTTGATGCAAAGTGAATTTGATATCTGATCGTTTCTATTTTAACATAAAAACCAAAATAATACTCACGAACGTCATTTGCAATTTGATAATGTCCTAACCCATAAATCAGTTCAATGATTTCTGATGATTGGCTGGATTAGGATTTAGAATATAAAAACGGGTTTTATTTCAAAACTAAATTTTAAATTTCTAATTTTGTAAATCGTTTATAAACCACCACAACACAATACAATTCTTTTTGTAACTATTTCCGTAGAATCAACTGGTACAATCGTTGCTTGTATATCTACCCATTTTTTAAATATAGCTGAAAAACATACATTTTTGAGATGCAACTATGGCAGCAAATATATCAGGAACGAAAAGATAAAATTAAATTTGAAACCAGCGCGTGGAGATCTACCAATACTTATACTCTATTTTCCATAATAAAAATTTTGTGCACAAAAATGAGTATTTTTGAGATATAATATATTAATTTAATAATGTCATCTAATATACTGTGGTGATTTTTATCATTTATGAAAAAAAAAAAACTCTTTTGAACGACTGTTACACGTTATAAACATATATTTCGAATTTTTATATATTTATTTACAGATATAAACTGTAAATAAAGAATATAATAACAACTACAATAGACTTTGAACTTCAAAGCATGTAAGTTCAAGACACTTCCATTGACCTTACGTATAAGATCGTAGGAGTTCATAATTGCAAAAATACTTGTAAGAAAATTATCAAGTAAATATTACATTAATTCATGTTACTACATATGGCATGTAATAATTAATTCTACTTAACATTTTATTTGATTACTTCATGAAATTAACTATTAGTGTATGTTAAAACATAGTAACTATTTTCCATTTACATTGTTGTTACTATTAGATCATATTTATTATTTTAATTACGCACAATTTAATTATTTCCAAGTCGCTCAGTTATTTTAATTTGTTTAATTTGAATGCACAAAGAAAACACGTCAAATAATTACTTTGTAATTATATCATAGTGCATATTTGCTCTGTAGATGTTATCTGAACAAACACTAAACGGAAAATACTTCCAACCGCAAAACTATTCTACTAATGTAGAGTTTTCTCATATAAATTAAGTAATCTTTCAAGCAGAACATTCCAAACAGAGAACCAATTCAATATTCGGTGCAATTGTAATTAATATTTCATTAAACTCTTGATGTATACAAGTACTTCAGTCAAATATGTTGTCAGAGTACACACACAAATTGTAATATTAATGATTTTTGCCCTATTTGGATACACAAGTAGGTATATATGTATGTGTATTACAATATGATTCACGAAGGTTACCATTTTGTTATGACCACCAATTATATCAAAGAAATTATTTAAAAAAAATCATCTTTTTTAATTTAAAACAAAGAAATTTCAATGGGGTATTCCAAGTTTTTTTCATTTTTTAATATGTTATTCTATGCATAAAAATATTAGACCCGTATTTTTTCTTTTCGCCGAAAGGTTTCAAACACGCCAGAAATAAATTTTTAAAGTTTCAATAAATTACACCCTAGAAAATCGGCCGTGCGTGTGACGTCACAGGCACTGAGAATCAGCTGAGAACATCATTCGTAGGTCTGAGTCAGAGGCGTGGCGCGTTCGAACAAGAGCCAATAGGCTGACGCGAGTGCCTTCTTCGTCAAAACAAGACTGATACTGAATTTTACGTACTCGATTCAAATGCATTACAATTTCATTTTGATATTATGGTATTAAAAATCAGAAAAATAATGATTATATTTACTTTAATATTACTTATATATGGTAAACAATGATATCCAATAAGAATTTCTTTAAAAGCCGTAGGCTTGGAATACCCCATTCTCAATTTTATTATCATAGGAATTTGAAGCTTCTTTAAAAAAATTCAAGTAATAACTGTGATCACTACGGACAAATTAGATACTAAAATTACCAATTAATGTGCTTGTGAACGGATATTTGTTGTAAATAAATTTATTTCTCTGTGATACAAGCAAATAATTCGTTCATGCTTGTTTATAAACAAATTCAGCATCATAATCGTATATTTTGATGTAAAATTATCCTGTCATAAACATACTAATGACTGGTAGATAAACCCTATACTTTATATTCTATTAAAATATGTAATATACAAAGGTTTGATATACTCGACTATCACACCAGTGAAGTAATGTCTACATACTTGGTATGTATGTATGTATTTTCACATACTTTTATAGTTCATGTAAATTTTATTGCAATTTATGTATAGAAATGATATAATAAATGTATGTTACCTTTGAAAAAAGTAGAATCGCCAGAAACACACGTGTATAAGGAAGTATATAAAATGTAAAATATATAATACACAACAAAATGTAAAATTACTGACATAAAACAAAAATAGACAGGTTAGAGTCAAAGAGTACCCAGATTAAATGTAATTAAATGAATACATAATACAGATCATATATACTATGATTTAGAAATTTTAGGTACCAAATTATCAATAAAAAAATTCTAAATAATTTTCTGTATTCGCTTTTTTTATTGAGGATTGATATTATTATTTTAAATATATGATACGTCAGTAGATATAACAAACTTAAAAAATAAAATTAATCTAGGTTATTAACACATTGATATTATTATTATTATTAATAATACTGTTTTTCAGGGTCGTAATATCTTTGTTACAGATGCAAGATAAAAAAAAATATAATTATTTATTAGTCATTTGTAACTTGTCGTTTATTTGAACTGTTTATTCTCCAGGAAAACAAAATTTTACAATCTACTACTCCGTAAAATTGACAGCTAACTTGTAGCAGTTTTATAAGTTAGTAGTTGCATTGTTTACATTATTAAAAGTTGTGTTTTGTTGCTGTTATACAAATTTTTGAAACATCATTAGTACAGTAACTGACGGGATTATGTATAATTTTATATTTAAGCTTGAGATATTCTCCTCCTACTGAAGTATCTGATAACTATTAGCAGAATAAGTTATTTATTATCTAAATATTTTATTTTCTGATATTCTCAAGTCAGCAAAAGCCTATTTAGAAAGAGTGAGATAAAAATACCTAATAAACAATGTGTTGAAGATAAATGAAACATTAAAAATATATTGTATTTGACGGTTTGAGGTTAGATGTAAATTCTTATTGGCACATATTTGGAAATTTGATTTCTGTGGTAAAAATAATAATCTATAATATAAAACCACATAATGTATTTGTAAAATTGTTAACCTGTCGGTATGACGACGATGTCTTATTTAATTTTCAAGTGTTAAAAGAAATAATTCAGTTTTACCTTGCTAATAATGTAAAATACTATATACTTATAAACCATTTTAATGAATTTTTTGACTGATATAAAATTTTCTGTAAAAATAGTGCTTCATACATGTTTTAAAATCAGTTTCGAATATGTTCCAAAAGAAACGTTTCTTGCTATTGCGACCCAACGGAAATTAGAGTTAATTTTTCCATTGCATTATTGATTATAAGTACCGTCGTTTTATGTAATGTGTTTGTATGTTGACGCTGCTACGCTGACACCGTGTAATTAATAACACGCCGTAATTATAAATGTTACCAATTTTTTACAAGGTACTTAGCTCAATTGTTTTCCTTATTTACCAAACACAAATCAAGTTATGCGTGAGACAGGTTATCAAATTAAAATTGCGGAATAAAATATCTCTGGGTTTAATCTACAAGGGTGGTGAATTATTTAGGAGCTCATAATTCATTGGAACTGTGTGTAATTAACTACATTACATGCTGCAAGTAACATATCCGCTTATTTTAAATCGTGCTGTATTATTTACAAACTATTATTTATTTACAAGTTCCATGTACTTTAAATATTAAACTACGTAAAACTAGCATGATTTATCACATTTGTTTTTGTTAAACTGACTCGGTAATGCAAAACAAATATATCTAATGACTGTCCAGAAAGGCTATTTGTTCATTTGTATTGATTAAACTGAAAAAGTAACCTGATTCTGCTAGTTTTCGAATTCAATTTATTTGCTTTTAAAATTGTCCGAGTAAATTTACTTCGATTTGTTTTCATTGTCAGGGATCCTACGAAATGCTTGGAATTCAAAGAAGCTGAAAGCTTTCAGGAACGTTTAAACACGAAAGTCTGCGATATTGTTCCTTCAAATGTCCCAATTCATTTTTCAGTATGGTTCAATCTGTACGATTACATCAGTATAACACGAAAATAGCTTACGTTAAAAATATTTCAGTTACTTGATTGACATTAATTAGGTAAATTAGAGAATTATGTTTATTGAAACGAAATCTTTAGTAAGTGGGAAAAGTAAACAACTGTGAGGTACAGCTCAACAATCTGGAGCTTCTTAATGCAAGTAAAACTAATTTTGAAACACATGTTCTTGGAATAAGAAAATCTGTTTATCGGCCGAATTCACCATTGCTTAATCAAGGCTTGATCCACTGATCAACTCTGATCAATGAATCAATTCAAGTCACCATAAAAAATCAAGCTAATCAGGTAATCAAAATGAATGACCAATTGATCCATCGTATTCCATTAATTAAGCTTTGATCATTTGATTTGATCCTCGTTTTGACATTTGACATATGCATATGCACAAGATTTTGGTTATTACGATTAATCTAGAATATTTTCATTTTCGCAAATGTGAATTTATGTAATGTCTCCCTTTTTCGATCTTCTTTGCTGTTTTTTTTTTCAGATGTGAAAAATATAATATTTTACATCATACACTCGTAAAATTATATGAACTGTCAAAAATATTAAACAAATTTGTGAATCAAATTGGTGAATTAGAACAAATGTTGATCTACGAATCAGGTTGATTCTTGTCATTAATCAATGGACTAATGGTGAATTCGTATATCAAACAAATTTTCATTTATAGAATTTATTTAATAATACAATAATTTATAAAAACTCAATTTTCTTTTAAGCTATGAATAGAAATAATTATCCTTATTTTTGTTAATTCATCTTGTTTTCACGGTCAAGTTTATCCGATAATTATAATTTTATTGACACAATTTTATTGTAACGAACTATTTCCTCCAATTATTAACATCTTATTTATATGTATAGTGTCGATATGCATTATTGTAATTCTTACGGTCAAAATGATCGTTAAATTAACTTCCTAGTACTATTACACGCCACGGTACTAAGCTATAACACAGCTGATTGAGTATTGAATGTTAATTGTGTAATTAGTTTCGTGGTTGCATTGTACAATTTCGGCAATTAGATTTTGACACCAATAATATTCATCATCACAAACATATTCGCATCAACTCACATTAATTACATACATACATACACGATAAACAACCATGATCAGGTTTCGAAAGAACGTCATTCAATTCACTTATTAACAACGCCAATCCCGAATTTTATTTAACAAATAATTTAATTATTTATGACTTTACAACAATTGGCTTATTGAATAAATAAAGAGGCAATTGTTTGTTGATAATTTCGATATGAGATTCAAAGAAATAACGATGCTGTATATTAAATTAAATATACTAGTACTTTTGAGACAAACAAAATAAGGTTACGATAACTCTGTTTAACAAATGAAACACTAATAATAATAATACTAAAAGAAACAAAAGAGTTCCCTCAATAGGAAAGTGCTATATTTTGAATAAAGGAAGCACAATCAAAATTTTTTTCTAATAATTACACATTTTAAAATTATATTGTCATTATGATAAGTATAATTTCAAAGAATAATTTTTAATTTATAACTCACAGTAAATATTCATATTACACATACATAAATCATGTAAATTTATCGCGTTCGTCCCAAAATAAATATTCCTCATTTTCTTTGATCTGTGATTCGTGTAACATGTCCAGATATTAATCCTATTTCATATGTTCACAGCTTTGATAACCTAAACCATATAATCATACATAAATAAATTGAATACAACCTCCATCCGTTTATACAACATCCTATATTTAAGCTAAATCAATATTATTAGAATAGATAATAGCTTAAAAACGCATTAGTGATTATAGATAAGGTTAAAATTTAATTCACGTGACAAATAAAGAAAAACATGAATTATTTACAACAAAATATGTAAAAAGCGTAGACAATAATGATAATGACAACAAAGGTCATACTGAACATGTTTACATATTTGCGGGGACGATTACAAAGTAAGGATAGTTTAAACTTTACAATGTCCTAGGTATTACATTAATGTGTACATATAATATTAATGTATTTAGATAATATCAATAACAAACTCGAAATGAAACAATAAAGAAAAGCAATCATTGCATAAGCTTATTCCTTAACTCAACAATAAAAAAAAACATTATCTTGATGAACCATATTCCTGAAAAATGTTACCTATTTTGGAACAGTTATATGACATACCTAATAAAAAGACATACCTATGAATCAAATAGTCCGTAACATTGAATATGACAGCGATTTTGAGCAATTTATTAGAATTAATGAATTCATGATTTCATCGGTGCATACAATATTTTATTAGGTTAAATGTCAAACTGGTCTTTTGCTATTAGATGACAGTACGTAAGAACATTTCATCGTTACTATTTCTACTTTTTTCAAGGATTCCGTTTGGAATAGGAACCGGTAAATGAATTTCAGGAAGGGTACACCATAAACCTGATCGAACCGATTGCTTTATGGAACATACTATTAGGTAGGTTCATAAAACCTCATGACAACATCGAACAATATTTAATATATTTTTCCTACAACTGTCAAACAAATATGAACCGCTGTCACGAGATTGGCTAATTTTATTATAGAATTTAATAAAATGTAATCTATTGTAAACTAAATTTATTTTAATATTTAAAACAATTGCAGGAAAATGTAGCATTTTGCACCATTGAGATACAAATAATTATTTTTTATTGTTTTTAAACACTTAAAATGTAGAAATAAAACATTCTGATACTAGATCTATTTTAAACTTCTACGTAGGTTTCCATTTAGGTTAACATTTGATTGTAATTATTTCATTTTACAATATTTATTAAATTATTGCATTGTATTGCACGTGTATTTTAATTAAGTTGATGGCTTGTTTTATGTTGATGTATTTTCTTACAAGTACGTATATATGTACAAAAATAAGTAATGTCATTCTATTTTAATTAATTCTTCTAGTACCTTTAAAACAGTTTAATATCTACGAAAAGTACTCCTTATCTAATTCCTTCTGTGTAAAACGTGCCTTATAAAAACTTCATTGCAAACCAATATAAAAGAAGCCATTAGATATTTAATGGTAATAAACATAGATAAATTACCACATAAAGTTTTATCCAGCAATCGATATCAAAATAAAATAATACAATGCGTTTCTATACCTACTCCAACTTTTGGTACAAACAAATGAATAATAAAAAAACGAACAAACAACATTAACAAAATTATATTTTATAGAATAGACAACAACAGCGCTGCAGTGGACAAAAAGAGAACTGAAAGCGGTCAAGCGAATAGGCAATATACGAGGTGTTGCGTTGTGTTACTATGTCAAATCAAAATTACACGACGATGAAAAAACAGTAGGCTATGTGATTGTCACTTGAAATTATTTATGGTCATTGTCTTTGCCTGAGTGCTCAATTATAATAAACACTGCCTATCAAGAAATATTATTAAGTAAATGTATCACAATATATTTTTATTATTATTATAGAGTACTACACTAGATTCCATTGCTTATGAAAAATAAAGCCTAGCACTTTACTTTCCGTTATTGTACTATTATTATTTAATTATTCTGTATATAATTCCAAAAATTATTTCACTTAATTTAATTAACATGAATTCAAACTCTTTAGTTAGTCAATAGAAAATATATGTGTAAATACTTCTATAAAATATAAAAGCTAGTTGATAATGAACCTTGTTTCACTGTCTTATAAGTAAGTAAAACAAGTAGACAAAAAAGAGCAAAATAAAATTCAAAGCATTTCCTTAATTATAATATCTTCCTCATTTATCTGTTTACTAAACTTGTGTATTTTTTAGTCAACAAGTGAATACAAAGTTCTTGGTAAAATAATTTTAAATTTAGTTTGTTTTACAAAAAGTTTATTTAGAGAAGTTTTAATAATTCATTGTTATTTCAAAATTATTTCATAATACTATTTTGTAAAATATTGTAACAAACTTTAACTTTAATCCATTGATAAAATGATACAATCTCATTTGGAGTCGAAACTACAACGAGTTAACAATTTAATCACTGTTGCTGTCCTTTGAAAATGAAATAAAAAGAACACAGAATACCAGAATTTATGTTTTACATTTAAAAAAATGTGAACGTATGCACTAAACAAGTGGCAGCTCGTGATTTTAAATCATGCAACTGCAACTTTTTCAAAGACACTGTAAATGATAAAATAAAAAATAAACAAGAAAATACAAATATTTTTTTTTTCTAATTTCTTGAGATTGCATTTCTGAGATCATAATTGTAAATAATTCTATTGTTGTAAAATATAAATTCTGTAATATTTTGTCTTTAATTGTAACGTCCACAAATGTAAAGGAACTGCTTGTTTTGCAGTGCCGAATTACGCTTCTCGCTGTGAGTGTAAATGCTTGCGCGCGCATCGCTATAAGCTATCTTGCTATATGATATGACACTGTGATAAACACTGTTCTGCTAGAATTCTTCGCCTTTCTTTATGTTGCTAGACATATTTTTATAATCTTTTATACAAAATATGAGAACTACCTATATATAATTGTTCATCATATAATTAATTATTATAAGCAGTTATAAATAAATTTAAAAATATATTTATATATCGAGAAAACTTGGGGGTGCTGCAGTACATGACCTCCCTCTGGTTAAATATATAAAATATTTACTTAATTTGAAATAAATTTTTATATATTTTCTTACTTATTTTATGTGCCTATTATTTTAAAAGAAATGTAGTTCACATTATTATTATATTCCAAACTAATCATTAACTTTCTCCCTCTTGTTAATTTTCCAATATATGTCGTGTCCCTTATTTATAAAAAATGCACGAGTTTTCCCAAGTTCCGTTCGCGAAGAGACAAAGAAACACCTCTTTTGACCATATGGTCGACGGGAGATGTCCTGTACAATTTTCCCCTTTCAATAATTCAGACATTCGTGAGAAATACAAATGTGATGGGACTATTACCACGGCGGAAGGACCTCACTATATTATTACATAACTTTTAAAAAATTCATAATCTTAGCTAATATGTGTCATTAGAACAAGGGAATTTAATTTGTGTGTTTTTAATTTTCTAATTGTACATAGTAATTTTAAAGGAAAATCTTATTATTATTCATTAAATAGCATGATATACAAATGCGAATTAATTTATATTTCTTATTGAACAAATACACAATACAACTTTATATTGATCACTAGTAACTACATCGTTTTTAAGAACGTAATAGATGTCACTTTAAAAGCATTAAATACTAATTTTAAATTATGATGGAAATCTATGTATTCTAAGACTATATACTAATGCTATTTTTTACCTTAATACTCGAAAAATGAAATATTATTATTTAGATGAAATATTCGTTATATTAATATGAAAATAAACCAATAAACATTTTGTATTGGTTAAATTTTCGATCTTATCTTACTAAATACTATATTTTTCTTCAAATTAGACTATAGATTATTATTATCGCCAATACGCCAATATTACAAGAGTCAAATGTTTAATAATTAATATCTTAAATTCTGGCAATAATGTAATCAATAAGTCAATTTCAATCAATATATCTATTTCAATTAAGATTATTAAACTAAAACTATCATACCGATCCAAGAATACCTCAAAAGTTAGGAACGTACCTGAAAAAATAAATAAATTGTAGCAAATACAAGATAATTAAAATTGCATATTATATGAGCTTAAAAGAAATTGTGTTATTAAGAGTAAAAATGATACTTTGTGTGGTAAGCGAGACAATTGCATGCGAGGCAAACAAAGACACTTTTACTTTGAATGACACATACTATTTTTTCTTCAAACGTAGATATTTTAAGTCATTTCAAGATCGTGTTTTTTTGAGTAACTTAAAATAGAAGCCTTATTGGTGCAAATGGGATTAAGATTAATAAATTTCCAGAATTGTTTATTTTCCATTTATAAAAGCAAAATTTGTTATCACAAATCCACGAAATTAAAACATTCACCATATCACATTAAAATAATCGATAAATGAAAAAGTTTTTAGTAAGAGTCCATGAATTTGTGATATTAATTTAATGCACTTTTAAGTAGTTTTAATTTCACTAACTGCAAGCATTGATTTTTTAGGAGTAACTAGACGAAGTTGATTATTTATTTATTAATTATCATCAGACTTATTGGATTTTTGTTGTAATGCGTTATTAATATCTTTTCAGAACATATATGGCAGGTTACTTTATCTAGATCACGTGTAACTATTGATTAGGAATATAATGTAGGTTAATATTATAAATTGTCTCCATATAAAAGTACTTTACAATAATTTACAAAAGTAGAAAGTATGTATTCCATACAAAATAATATATTATTCATATGAAACAATAAAATATAGAAATGTTGGAATTCATGTTACATTACTTTGTATAGTTTTCCTGATAAATAAGTTTTTCTTCGTACGAAATAAACGGCTAAGTCGTTTTCATAGATTCATTAGTTAGTTATGGGTAAATTCCTTATAAATATTTAACCATAAACATATACTATTTGTAAATAAAATGTGTAGATATCAAAATAAGTATTATCATATTTAGTAAAATAAAAATTAAATTTTAATTTTTATGTATTCGTAATATGTATGTGCATACATTTACATACATTTCAATAATACATTTGTCAAAATAATAAAAATTTTCCACTTTATGATAATGATAACATGTTTATGATGATAAATTTAATAATTAATTATTGAAATTAAGTTTATTTTAGATCTAAAGTAAATGAACAAATTCCATTAAGAAATTACTCATGACAATTAAGTTTATCTGATCATCGTTAATAAAACATTACATCTTGTTCACTAATTAATCCAAATCTAAATATTTTTTCATGTGACCATTGAATTAATCTTTTCTAGAATATTTATACATTTAATTCTACGTTAATATACTACATATATTTGTAAAGTATTATATTTGAATTGTATGAAACAATGAAAATAAAATGAAATATAAAAATGAAATAATTTATTAAAGTGTCTTCAGTGCCGTCATAAACAATGTAAATATAATTAACATTTAAGAGTAATTTATAATTACAAAATGTTAATTATAACTTTCGTCTACCACCATTAATTTTACAGTAAATATCTTCATGTAGATACAAAAGATACATGTAGTAGATATTAGATAACATGACTTTTAACAATGAAAAATTGTAAACAATACACAATAGTTAACACGGCGTGATATTTTCAAAATCAGATAATTATTAATAAACCATAAAATTGTTGATTGTAATGCCAAATGTATGTTACGCAAAATGATTTATAATAGTGTTGAATATATTTTGCAATTTGAAAAGAAAACCATAATATGTATGAGTATTTATAGTTTTCTATAAACTGTATATTTTTAACACAAGCTATCTATTATAATGATCGTTATTAAAAATAATATTTTAACCTACTTCTATATGAATACATACATTTGTATTCGACATAGAAGTAGCTCACAGTTATAGAACGACACAAAACAGAGGTTTTAATTTAGGTCGCTTATTAAAAAATATTTAAAACAACTTCAAGAACATGCTATGAATATGCATGCAAAATTTTTACATTTGCTGCGTAGTTAAGCTCAAATTAATTTTTAAATATGGCAATGGCCCGAATACTTAAAGAATGATTAACTAATTACTCTCTTTTTATAGTTACCAAAGTTTTTAAAATTATAATTTTTCAAGGATTTAAGTTTTAATAAAATCTGGAAACCATTTTGTAATGAAAAATGTGTTCAACTAAGTACCTTCCTTTTTTTCAATATCTAATCCTTCAGTTACTAAATAATACTATAACTATTATTAGTATTTCGGTCCAAAATGAAGGAAATAGTCTACCTACTGCAAAAGTGTTATTCGTACTTTTCTAATAACTAATTTTTGTTAAATTTTAGAGAAAAATGTTAGTAGAAAAAGGTTTTTAAAATAATATTCTTAACATCGAACTCTTTTTCAAATTTTGTTTGATAAATGTATACCTATTTTATAAAATTTAGTAGTAGATGAAACGTTATATATCTAGTGACTTCTCTATCATCGAAGATGAAAAGAGATACATAAGTACATATAAGCGTTGCCAGTTTTTTTTCTGGTAAAGTGGGATTTTGTAACCTTTTGGGTAGAAAAAAACGGGACATAATAAAATAAAAAACGTAAATAATCAGTTATTCTTTACTACTTTGAATTTGATATATGCTTTTTGGGTTACAAAATTTTCTGATAGTGCAACAACAATTTTAAGAATCATTAATAACTTTACAGGAAATGGTAGGTATAGCAGAAAGATCTGCTAGATCACTCGATTTTACATATCTGGATTCTTTTTTTGGTGATCTTTAAAATCAGAAGTTTGTATACGGAAAAAATCTTCAAAGATCCAAATCATTTCTCAATATATTACAATTATCCAAATATCATCCTATGTAATTCAAGTTTTAGAGCAGATTGAGTCTTTGCTTAATTGTTCATTATTATAATTACTTGGTTGTTAGTTGGTTTTTATTTTTTTATTTTGTAATATCTTACAATAATAAAATTTAATACTTCTGTCAAATTCATTCCCTATGTTTCATTTTTAATAAAACAAACACATATACCGTTTCTGTCAATAAATATAAAGTGGTAACTATGGATATGATAAATCCCTATCATCCCCCCCTTCTATGTTTCGCGTTAAAAAATACTCATGGTATAACTAGGTATTTTCTGTGAGACAGACTTCATGCCTGTAATGAATTTTTTAAATAAAATAAAATTGTAATTTAATATGAATTGTAAAAGTATGTAAAAGTCTTCAATTTCATGTAGTTCGCAACTGGTTTTAATTTCATTTAAATAGAAGCCAATGTAAGTTCCAAGTTGATATTTCATTTGTTTTCATATGTGTGAGTTTTGTGGCTTTAGGAATAAAGAGTGATTAATTATGAATGTGGCGGGTGGGAGTAACTATCGAGCGGGTAATGAGCGGTAAGGCAGGATCTGCGTCGCCGACTCTCGTGACTGGCTATCGTGACCGCTTCAAACATCTCAGCGTGCACCCGTTCTCATCATTACAAAATCATCTTTAATTCACCCCCGTATTATTTAAATAATTCCCTTTCTACTACAACTTCAACTTTATCATTTATATATATTTTATTTAAATTGCTCCTCTTTTCACTCATTTATAATTTTTAGTTGCAACTCTCAATCAATGTTTCTCAGAATATATCATTTTTACCTTGGATATGTTTTTATTATTCCGTGCATATTTCATATGATATTACTATTCTAATATCTTCTTACGTATAATGTCACTTCAAATATATTGATATTGGATTTTTTATTATATATTTTTATACACCTACATGAAATTTTATTACTTATGTTACAAATAATATTCAACAAAAAATAAATTCATAGCATTCTTCATTACATAATATAAAATGTCTTATTTTTCACTTTCAGTGGTTGTTTACTGTGTTGCTATTTATAGTAGTAGTCTGCGAAAGTATTATTTTGTTTTAAAAAAATGAAACTAAATATAAAGTGACATTTGTTATTCATGTGCTGGAATAAAAACTTTTGACTTAAATATATGGTTGTAAACAGGGCATGTAACCGGTTAAAAAAACCGGTTAATAAAAACCGGTAACCGATATTTTTAACGAAAATTGCGAACTTTAACCATAATTTTAACCGATATTTTTCAGGCCGAAAATACCGGTAACCGTTAACCAAAAAAAAATAAACCGGTTTTAGCGAACATTAACCTTTATTTTAATATCATTTAGCGAGAAAAAAATTTAATATTTTTTTTTATATCTGTGTTTTCTATTTGTATTTGAACATGAGTCATGCCAGTTTTTACAATTAACATTTTATTGGAGAGTCATAAATGTAGGTCTCTTTGACCGTTAAGGTTACTTAAAAACTCGAAATAAATACGGCCTTTGTCAACACAGGCAAGTTTAAAATTGAAAAGTGACCTGCGTTTTTCTGAATAAATTACGGGAATTTTTGTGAATATTTATTAATTAAATTGTTTTTTTTAATTGTTATATTTTCTCAGATAGTAATTTTTTATTATTTTTTTAAATTATTTATTTTATAATTTTTTTTAATCAAATATTTATAATTACTTTTTTTTTAATTAATGTTAATAATTTTTTAAATTGATATATTAACCGGTTTAAACAGGATTCCAATTTTTAAAAACCGGATTTCGAACTAAAACCATTATTATTATAACGTTCTCTATAAGGGTTAACCGTTAACCCGTATTTATTTCGGTTACATTCCCTGTTTGTAACTAACTTTTAGTAATTTCTAATTACAGTTGAATATAAAAAGTTACAATTTTTAGGTTTTTACTGTAAAATTTTTCATATACAGCTGAAATATTCCAAAAATACCCATGTATGAGTCCAAAATTTTGGTTTTTGATTGTTGACACCCTTTAAACCCAATTTTAGGTCAGGTTTGGGTTCCTTTTTACCCATTTTAAGGTGTGACAAATTTCCAAATGTACTATACAATATGTTTAGACACTTTTCAACTCATTTTTGGGTATAAAATGCAACACATAATCGTGTTAAACTTATTTTTTTAATTATGAACACCTAAATCATTGTTAAGCACTTTAAACCCATTCCAGGATGTAAAATAACCCAAATAAACCCATTTTTAGGTAAAATTTATTGATTTTTTTGAAAAAACCAAATTGATAGTCGCCGATGCGCTGATTTCAAATTTTCAAACCGAATTTAATTATCTCTTCCCATTCCTGAGATATTTGGCCTCAAAGTTGCACCTCAAAAAAGTGTGTTTTTTGAACATATCTCTAAAATGGGTAGAGATACAGTATCAACGATTACACCAGTCGATTTTACGCGCAAAGTTACATAAAGAAATGTTTTCTCCGCATATACGATCTTTGGAACGATTTAGTGAAAAATGAGAAAAACGAAAAAAACCTGAATTTCAATTTTTCGCTTGGAAACTTTTTGTCACCAAAATTTTTTATATTCTGGACTTAAGTAAATACAGATGCGCTGATTCCAAATTTTCAAACCGATTTCAATTATCTTTTACCGTTCTCGAGATATTTGTGTTCAAAGTTAGACCTGAAAAAATCAGTTTTTCAGGAATAATTCTGAAATGGGTTCAGATACGACTTTGGCGACCTCACCAATCGATTCTACGGGCAAAATTACATTTTTGTACCAATTTTCAGATTTTTATTCCAATGGATACAAATTTTATAGAGGAAAAACGAAAATCGTCAAAAATCGAAAAAAATCGCAAGGGGTTCATCAGGCGATTTTTCGATTTTTGCGATTTTCGTTTTTTCGCTCTAAAAATTTTATCCATTGGAATATTAATCTGAAATTTGGTACATTTATGTAATTTTGCCCGTAGAATCGATTGGTGAAGTCGTCGAGATCGTATCTTGACCCATTTCAGGGATATTCCTGAAAAACGATTTTTTTCAGTTCCAACTTTGAACCCAAATATCTCGAGAACGGTAAGAGATAATTGAAATCGGTTTGAAAATTTGAAATCAGCGCATCTGTATTTACTTAAGTCTGAAAAATGAAAAGATTTGGAGCCAAAAAGTTCTCCAGCGAAAAACTGAAATTCCGGTTTTTTTCTTTTTTCTCATTTTACACCAAATCCTTCCAAAGAACATATATGCGAAGAAAACATTTCTTTATGTAACTTTGTGCGTAGAATCGACTGGTATAATCGTTGAGACTGTATCTCTACCCATTTTAGAGATATAGTAAAAAAACACCCTTTTTTGAGGTGCAACTTTGAAGCCTAATATCTCAGGAATGGGAAGAGATAATTAAATTCGGTTTGAAAATTTAGAATCAGCTCATCGGCGACTATCAATTTGGACTATTTTAAAAAACCAAAATTTTTGACCGAAAAATGGGTCATTTTGAATTTTTTCGGCTGTAAAATCAAAATTTTAAGGTGCAAATCTAAATATTGTTAGTTTTCATGATTAACTATGATTGTAAATTACTTGGAGATGAGAAAAGATATTAATTTTTATTTGGATATGGTTTGGAATATATTTGCGAATATAGATTGTCAGTACAAAAAATCAAATTGTTATAATTAATTTGTTTTAATTAATTTTAATTATTTTTTTAACCGATATATTAACCGGTTTAAACCGTTTTCCAATTTTCAAAAACCGGTTTTCGAACTAAAACCGTTATTATTATAACGTTCTCTTTAAGGGTTAACCGTTAACCAGTATTTTTTTCGGTTACATGCCCTGGTTGTAAAGAAAATACTCTAATGAAAATGTCTGCATGACTACACCTTGGGACTTTTAAAGTAATTTGTGGAATAAAACAAAATCAATCACAGCTAATATTCAAAAGCTACTTAGGAGTTTTTAACGCCATTCTGCAATAAACCTGACATTCACAAGACACGATTTAGATTCTCAGACTGATATCTCGAAAATTTTATTTTATTGGTTTCAGTTCACAGAAGTCTAATCCTATTCAGCAAAAGCAGAATTGAAATGCTTTCTCCCTACAGATGTTTCAAAGAATCTACTTTTATACAGCTTTCAAATCCGTAAAATTTTAGTTATTGATAAAATCTGATATGAAAATTCTCTTTAACAACCACTTTCAACAATTCACAATCCCAAACAAACAAAAACTATGATTTCAAATTCAAATAAATATAACACGAATCCATTTACTTTATTCCGTTTATTGTTATATTGAAAACATTTCAACATGAGCGGATTGTGAGATCTACCAGATTTTCAGAGTTGCAAACTAAAATGTTGCTGGTTTTGATTGGTTCGAAAACCAATGAAACTAATTTTAAAAACATATCCATTACTTTGATACTTTAAACCTTTTTCCTCCCAGGTATTAAAGTATTTTTTTTAACATTTCTAGAAGGATCTGAACGTTCTTATTTCGTGACATTTTTACTTGAACGCCAACACGAACACAAAACCTACAAATTTTAGTTCAGCTTAAAGTAGTACAGGAAAATTCAATATTAAAATATTTTCTGTTTCGAACTGAAATAGGTGGGTATTGTGAATTTTCATGTGATTTTGCACAAGGTAAAAATGCTTATTTGAGAAGAAAAGATTTCCTTCGGATCAGATTCGAATTTGAGTCTATTCCATAAAACACCTAACGATATTTACCGATTCCTTTCATTCGATTTAAACCTGAATTCAGGCGAAGATAAATATTTCAACATCAAAGTCTCAGTTTAAATTTGGTCGAATTCAAAATCGAAGGAAGGATGGCAGACAAAAAGAAGTAAGTTTGCATTGAGTTCGCGACAGGCACAACATGCAAAATGTAATAAGGAAATCGAAAATCGAAACCATTTCTATAAGAGGAACTCCGCGTTTCCTGCAAGGACAATCAATAACCGCGTGGTGACAAGGCGCGAGCCTGCTCGTCAAACTGAATTTACGTTCCTCAAATACAAATATTTCCCTGTAATGTAACATATTCCACCTACATTTCCATTCACACAGATTTCCTCTTGCAAATAAATGTTACATATCTTCTCTATTATGGCAACACAATTCTATGTAATAAAGATGCAGTACCAACATGTCATACAATAGTTCAAATCTATTCGTCATACGGACGATTTTTTTTACCTCGAGTTATAGTGCCGATTACCGTTAAAACGTTAACGGTTAATAGGAAAATATCGTATCGAAAAACTGACGTAAGTTATCATAAATATACTTTATTTAATATTTCGATGCGATGCTTTCCTATTAACCTATAGTTAAAGTAATCCGCTATTTCAGCAGGAATGAAAATATCATTCTTTAGTGTGTTCAAAGCTTCATATTTTTAATTTACTGTGTCTTAAACAATGTTATAATAAATAGCGAATAGAAATAAATTTAAATCTGTCAATTGTAGAGGTTTTTTTAGTAACTTTATTATTTATTATTATATATTAGGTTGTCTAGTTTTATATTGATATTTAGGGCAATATTACAGGTTTCTGTTGTCGCACTGTACAAGATATTTCTTATTCACTAATTCTAAATAGTTTCTATGAATACTTATTTATTTTACTTTTACTCCGGTGACGTAAAAATAAAAAAATTCTACTCCGGCGGTATAAAAATTAAACATCAAACTTTTCGTTCTACTCACAAAGGATGTCACTTTTATAAGGTTTGATGAAAAAATAAACTATAGCAAATTTTGAAGCAACTAACGAAGAAACTACACTACTCTAGACCAAAATAGTAGAAGTGCGACAGCTTAGTAATTAGAGCAGATTCCTGTTTTAATAAATAATTGAAAAAAATATTAACAATTCAAAAATTTAGTTTTACTCCAATTAAATAATAATAATAATAAATCAATACAGGTACCTTATTCTCACATAAAAGAACAGTCATTTTAAAATTAATATTTATAATGATGATTGTGTTGCATGTATGTAACATTGTAATATAACTATAGAATTTGTCACAATTACAATTCTATACCTATTATGCTATTCTGATTTTCACCACTCGATAACAAATTTACACAATTATTCTAAACAAGAGTCCATCTACATTTGCGGTTTTGAAACTGCAAATATTATCATCAATTTCATTACAAAACCGACCACTGTTCAGAATTTAACCAGAAAATAGAAATATTTCGCTGTTTTCCAACATGTTTCACATAGATTTGAATTGTGTCAGATTTTGTGTGGTAGAAACCGTGTTCTAAAGCTGTCATTTGATATTAACACAGTTGGACGGGTTAATTTTAGTTCTAGTTTATCCAGGGAAGCACAACAAGCACCGCATGTTTTTTTAACCCGTATGTACATGTTTCAGTTTACGGTATTTCATGTACTGGAAGCCTGTTGGACAAGGAGAAAATAAATTTTCCACACTCGCAAACGAGAAAATGTTTAATCTTTTTATATCATTAAATAACTAAAATACGAATACATTCACGATAAAGTTTACTTCTGTTATTTCCATGCAATCATAAAAAAATCCAAAGTTTTAATTAATATTTCTTCGAATTATAAATAATATTAATACATACATCATAAACCAGAAGAATTACAATTAATTTAGAAAAACGAAAGTACGGCAAAACGATTGCTGCAAAATAAAATTAGACGAATATAAATAACAAGAAAAATACTTCATATTACTGAAAATTATATTCACAGTGCGAGGTAAGACTTTAAATCTATATTAAAAAGTCTTTTCTAGATATTAACACTCTAGATTGTTTCAAGACTCTATTTCAACTCGAATTGAACAAGCTTCGTATGATATATTTATATTTCGAAAATTAAAAATTTTAATTAATCTTCATCTACAATAAGAAAGTCTTATCTTGAAATTCCAAGACAAGACTTTTGCCAGTCTTGTCTTGATAACCTAAACAAAGTAAGATAAGACAAGAGTCTAGAAAGTCTAAATCTAGATGGAACACTATTTATTCCAGATTTCGATAATGCTCTTATATTTTTTTTGATTTAGAATCATTTGCAGCATTTTGCGAAGGAAAAAAGTTGATGAATAATTGAAATCAACCAGATTCAACTTCGACTCGTTCGAACTACAGTTTATGATATTATCTTCTTAACGATAGAATAAACTAAATTTATATATGTATGTATTTATTTGCTCAATTTTCTGAAGTTATAAATAAATCATACTAAATAATAAAGCCATTTATATTTCTGTGCAGTAAGTGAAACTACATGGAAAACCATATCGTATATTCAGCTGTCAGAGTTACGAAGGAAACTAGACCAACTAAACACCGAAATGTGTTAATTCATAAATAATTTGCATCCTTCATGTTTCTATATCGGTTTTATGAATAGGCACTTGACGTTTGAGAATAAATATAACATGTGGCAATATCCCAACAACAACAAAAACTTTGACAAAAACTTAGAGGCCATGGTACAAAATCACTACCCAATATCCATGTTTCTGTTACAACCGACAGCAAAAACGAAACCAGTCAAGCACTAGCTAGCGTACAACGTTCTTATTCATTGCATCATTGATAGATGACAGGAAAGCTCTATCAAAGCTTTTAGGTCAACAGGCAAGCTTATTCTATGGAAAACACGGAAAATTGTAAACAACGTATTTTATTATAATTTACATAGGTATAACTCCTGGTTTAACAGATAAATACCCCAATTCTGTTACTAACATCATTAGCCAATAAAAATGGTAGACACTAAATAAAATATGAAAATGACAGCTTCTTCTTTACAGAATTGGGGTGAAAATTTAAATATTCCAAGATCAATTTTATGTCGAAAAACTTGATTTTTCAAATTAGTCTATTTTGATAGACTTCAATGCACTGATTTCAAATTTTCAAAAAGAGTTAAAATGTCTGTTTTAGTTCCAGTGATATTGAACTCAAAGTTGCACTTCAAAAATAGTAGTTATTAGTTTATTCCAAAAATTGATAGAAATGCATTCTCAATTATTTTATTAATCGGTTCTACGGAAAAAGGTACATAAAGAAATTTTTTATACGTTCTTTGGAACGATTCGGTGAAAAAAAACCTTAAATTTCGTTTATTTTTGCGGAAAAAATTTTCTCCTAAAAAATATTTTCTGGACTTGAGTAAACATCGATGCTATGATTTTCAAAAAGAATTAAATTATGTCTGTTAGTTTTCGACATATTCGTGATTCAAAATTGTATACATATATACGTATTCATAAAAATGCTATAACAAGAAAAGTATTATTTAAAAAGCTATTGTAAATTTACCATAAATTAAAAATAGCATTAGAATTTCTAATTATAATTTTATTGATCATAAAGTATAAATTCCTTGGCTACAACAAGAACTTTCACTTGTATATGAATCTTCAATCTTTTCATTACAGTAATAAGATTAATTCTACCTATTTCATGATCATTTTTACAAATGCAATGCTGATTATAGTTATTAGAAAGCTAATGTAATAATAATAAATAAATCATAGAATAGAATATTATAAAAGATATTTCTAATAAGTTAACCAAAAATGTCTATTAAATATACTAATACTAATATTTCTAATTGAAATTAAAAACAAATACATATGCGTATGTATTCATATAGATTGTACTTTATTATTTGCTGCATCAAGTTTTTAATTATTCCTCCTATACTTCAGAATTTCTCATTATGAAAAATTAATAACAATTCATTAATCTAATAAAAAGTGTCTGGTAGAAAAGAGCATCATTCCTGGTACAATGATAAAGCTTTTATTAAATCCACTGAATTAAAATTTAATGAAAAATCAATCCGTCCAAATTGTGACAGAATCAACAAGTGATAGCTCACAAAATATTTCCTAGTGGAGACAATCTCCTCGGTCGGTTCATATTTCAACTAGTCCCATCAAGCTGCCAATATTACGTTACAATTTATCCTTCCCAGGACGACGATGTGTTCGAAGCCTCAAACCGACAAACTACCCCATCGACAGGAACTTTACCCTAACTCACAAAGAATTAACCGAAACTTACGACTTTCTCTTCGGAAAGATTATTACAAAATATATCCAGAGTTGACCCCATATTTTTTAATAGTACAAGTTTTCATAGTCAACCTGATTTATTTAAGTTAAGATTTTCATACACGTTCTTTTTACGAACTTATGTGAATACTTAGATATGAGGGAGGTATAATCATTTTGGCATTTCAAGATTTTGACACACAGATGTCTACAAAATAAGGTCTATATATTCAAAGTTAAGCAGGAACCAGTGGCGGATTTATAGTTACGCCACCTAAGGGCTACAGGCAACTTGCGTCCTCCATCCTTTACGCTTTATTCCTGTAGGTTTTTTAATATCACAAAACGTTTAGTATACTACCCTAATTTTAGTCATTAGTGATTTTGAATAAATTAAAAACCAGATCCACGTAAATTATTTGTGATTATTGTTATTGCTTGTTCCTATACGGTATTTAAAAAAAATACCGCCCCTAGAATTTGCCGCCCTGGGCTATAGCCCCTACAGCTCTCACCTACATCCGCCAGAGCCTGGAACTACAGAAGAAAACTAATACACACTAGTAGATACCAGGGCACGAAGGGACCCCAGAAAACAAGAGAGCTGATGAACTCGCAAAGAAAGGAGCTAAGCTTCCATACAACGGGCCGGAACCGTCATCTCTACTTCCAGAAAACTACTACAATAAGACGACCAAGAACTAGAGGAATCTGTCATATCCTTATTTTGGAAAACATTCTGGTCCTCAATCAAACATAAAAAAATCGCCAAAGAGCTACAGCTCTCAGAAAAGGACAATAGCCAATAAGAGCTCCTGTCATTATTCTAAAATCCAAAAATGACAGATCAATTGGGTCATTGGCCTTTCAAATAACATAAAATGGAAATTGACATCTGTCAAGTCGGAGAAGAGGACGAAGAATCATCGGAATACAATGTGTTAATAACAATTCAGTCTCAACCAACTAGGTAAGATCATGTATTAGAGCTATAATAATTAATAATAACATTAAAAATGTGGAACTGTTTCCGGAAAAGTAATACGGGCTCTGTCCCAACAGATCTTATAGGTCGTGGTAACAAAAACGACAAATACCTAAATCCTAGTCCTTAACACAATACAATACAAGCTATAAACATATTGTTCTTCAATAAAATAAACCGCTTCAGAATAAGTTCCGCGAACACGAAACAACATAAAATGTCGATCTATCGACGTTCTGGCTTTTCGACAAGGAGCTTGTCGGAATGGCGAGGTGATCCGGAACAATTTATCCCTGTAAGACGAAGACAAAGAAGAGTAGATGTCGGGGTGATATTTAGTCAGACGACAGACTTGCCACCTAGTGGCTGCCGCGCTCAACTCCCCTGTCAATAATAAATGGAAGGGTAGCGACCCTCACGGAAGCCACACCGACGTGAAATTGTAAAAAAGGCAATCAAAAATAAAATTGGATATTGGAAATTGGGTCTTCTGTCCGTTGGAAAATTCATCTGACGTTAAGTTGCCTTTTAAATTCATAAAAACAATGTTGCTTTCATCATGCTCATTTTATAATTCAACTGTCTTGTAAACACTGCTAATAAATTATTTCCACATGGACCGATTCATATTCATCTAAATAAATTTAAATCACGACAAATTAAGGAATAAAATAATGGAGTTTTAATTGAAAATTTGCATAAAGCAATAAATAAAATTTTCCAATTAAACTAGCAGTCTTTGAACATAAATATTCATTTCCAAGACTAGTTCCATTTTAATAATGAAAGAAAGTACCTACTTCAACACTGACCGATTCACCCTGTTTTATTTAACAGCCTTAAGACAGGCATTTTCTTTATTTTGCCGAAAATGAAATCAAACGTCCATTGATCCCGTAAAGTCTACTGAAAGGTTTCAGAGATCCATGAAATTGAGTGAGAAGGAATGAGCTTGTTCTAATATTTATTTAGCTTAAAATTTAAGCATCATTGGTGAAACAGAATATTATTTATTCCGTGAATAATTTTTACATGTAGTCTACGTCCTGCAGTTTAGTTATGTGATTCAAATCGTTAGGGAGGAATGAGGATTGATGAAATCATCTTGTCGGATAAAATCGTGTGATTCCCGAAGTAAACAAATGCCAAAACTGACAGTATAGCGAATAAAAGTCTCACCTGTGTTAAGCATATATGACAAAGATTCAAAATAAAAGCTTAATAAGTCTTGTCACAGAAACTGATAACGTGTGGATCAACTGCAGGAAATAAAGTGTACATTGTATTATATTCTCCTCCTATTATTTAGTAATAAAATGAAAATTTGTAATTGTAATTAAAAAATAATTTCTAAAAAAAATAATTAACAGTTTGAAATATTATCCTTGAAAGTAATTTAAAAACTATACGATTATTTTAATTATTAAATTACAGTAAAATTCAATAATGAGTCATTGCTATAAAAGCATAACACGCGTTTACAACAATAGAATAGTATGTCCAACAAAAACATCAAATCCGCCCATTGCCTCGTTTGCATGTGATAAAAATTCTTACGTGTATAATTCATTTTTACGATTTCACATGTGGAACGAGTCATTTATTTTTCAACAGATATCTTCATTATACATTATAACCTACATGTCCGGAAAAAAGATTCGCACGCCAGGTTTGAATATTCCGCTTGATATGAAAATAGCCGGCTAAATTAATAAGCACATTACACCGGGCGGCTTTCTCAGGAAGACCTCTGTTCGTTCCCAGCCATTGATGAATATTTTATCTACGTCCGTACGAAGATTACTTCCCCTTATGACAGTTTTTGTGTTGATTTGTGGACGAGATATTAAATATGTATACGTTCGTGTTATTTTATGAGAACTTGAAGATGTGTATTTATTTTTAATGAACTAAACTGTTTCTATAAGTGTTTGAGCATTAACGAAATTAATATTTTGATCCTATCTGCTGATTTTCATAAAGTAATTGGTTATGAAGATAGACATCTTTAAACTTTTTTGTTCATTACATATTTTCACTGCATTTCCAATTACATATAACATGATTAATTTATTTAATTACATGCATGAAATAGTTTTTTAATAACTAGATTTGCTCGTGTTACGTAGCAAGACAACCGGATGTCTTTGAAGTACCAAAAAACTTAATAGGTCATATTTATTTCGGGGGAATGACATCCATAGAATTTATTATTAGTATTTGAAACGCATTTAATATTTGTAACCGGAAATATATGCCATAACATCCATAATTTTCAGAATTCTATTTTACTAATACACTCACATTTGCTATAAAAATAATTTTAGAAATTTCTAATGTATTTACTTCAAATTCAACAAAAGAATTTATTTATGTATACATGTTTAGAGACATATTGAATTATTCCCATATTTTTCTGATATGGCAGGTAAATATTAATTACATTTTGAAAACAAATGAAATGCATTAGATATGCAATAAAATAAATTATTTTTACAATAGCTAAACACACGCGATAACATAATTTCTAGCATATGAAACGAAAATGATTTAAGTGTAAGTATCATAAACATAAACTATGAAATGACTATAATTATATTTTATTAAAAGCTTACAAACTAATAGATTACGCATTCCTATATATTTATGAATATTTGTAAATATCATTTATATTTTGAAACAAATGTTAAGCAATCTAATATTTTAGATAAAAACAAAGAAGTATTATTTTTATAGATAATAGCATAACATTACAGTCTAATACAATTATACATTTCAAAGCTTTTGATGTAGTACTTTATATTTACATGTATTATTATCATAATACGAGTAAAATGGCTTTCGATTATTCAACTAATTTCATTTATTAAGATTGAAGAAAAAACAATAATAAAATATAAACGTTCAACAATAAACATAAAAAGTAATTTTAGTAAATTTGCATTTACTGAATTTCAATTTGGCTTAAACATCAAACTCAAATTGCTAAAGCATAAAAATATCAAGAGAATGCCAGCTAGTTTCCTTGCAGCATCCAACTATTAACTAATGACACTTAAACCGAAATATCAACATGATTCAGAACCAACAATGAGCAAGATGCTCCAGATTTTTGCTACTGCTTCTACAAACCAAATACTGTGGATAAACATTACTTTTTCTACAACTAAGCCTAGTGTGCTTTCGCAATACATAAAATTTTCTAAAGAGAGCAATAACAATTTATTTAGATTTGAGAACCAAAAATTTGTGTGACAAAAGTTCAATAACGAATTAAGTGAATAACATATTCAACGTATTATGCAATTATTTTTTTACCTATTGTAAACACATAATTTCCAAAAGGAATTCATCATAGCTTGCACGATAAGAAATGTATTTCAGTTTTGGAATCGCTGAAGGAAGAAAATGTCAAGTGCGAACTATCGTATTGCAACTATTAACTAATGCCAGTATACCAAAATACCAGCCTGATTCATTTTCTACAAAATGCTCCACATATTTGCTTCTGAAACATACCAGAAAACATTCTTTGATGTTAAGAATCGTGCAGGCGCAGACAGAGAACATATTTGTTGGGGTGTATGGAGACATTGGTGTATTTTTATCGCATATGATGAGCGTGTCATTTGGCAAGAAAACGTTTGCAACACCTGGTTTTGTGCAGGATAAGCAGCTGCCAAATAATTACCTACCGCTATCTTATGAATGAGATGGAGGTCTCATCGCAATGCCAATTTGTGTTCCAAGTGGACGAACAGCAGTTGTTTGCTTTTTACAAGAAAACGACTTTTTCACATGTCTACACACTAGATTCGACACGAAAACTTAGACCTAGGTTCTGCTAATTACACGTAAATAATTATTTTGTCAGGAATCATTATCCGAAACACTTGCTGCGAACTATAATTTAAATTTAATTAAAGTAATTAGTAAGACACAAGATATATATCGGTTAAATTTAGAATCACGGACAGTGAGTCTAATTGGAGGCGATAGTATTTGCTGCGGAAATCAAAACAAATTAATTTATTGTTTTGAAACAAACACACAACATTTAATTTACTGTACGTTTATCCAATAGCAATTAGTTGTAATTCAATATTTTCATTGAAAATAAACAAAGCATCAATTTGCTTGTATTACATTACAATTTACTTATACTCTGATTTTTATACAAAAGGGATTCCATAGTTATGTGTCATCTATTATTGATATACGATAACCTGTCGGTGATTTATACAAATTTAATGCATTGCTACCTGCGTAGAATTTAGCTAAAAGAAATAAATGTAATCGATTAAATTTACCTAATATCATGTTCTTTTTTAACTTTTTGCTAAATATTTCCCACACATTTTATTTATACAAAGTGTATAAACTTAGTATATTCCAAACATCAAGTTTTTGCAGATGAATCAAGACACGAAACACGTTCCTATTATCATATTTTTCAACGATACAAATTAAAATTAGATAGTATTTAAACCTGATTCATAGCTTTGGAATTCACTTTATACAAAAATCCGATTATATTTCAGTCATACAAGTTATTTAACGGATTCCGAATTTGACACAGAAATATTTTTGGGTAATACTCATCGACTGTGAGCATCGAACCAGAGATCATAACAATGCTCAGTTGTGTAAGCGTGCGTATAATTGAACCATTATTGCCCATTATTATTTTGTGTCTGTCACATTAATCACAGAACTGCGATGAAATTAAAAATACGCACTTATTTGACAAATTTTGGGAAGAGAAATCTTTAGGCAGTCTAGACAGTTCAAATTGAGTGTGAAATGAGCAACTTATTAAATGCATGCAGTTAGTTGCAATTTCATTTGGTGGTAGTCGATGAAAAATAAAAGAGCATCTATTTTCACCACATACTGCATTCTTAAGTTTAATTACAAAGTACAAATAATATAAAAGCATGTAATATCATTGGTGATACTACTATATATTGATTATCTTTTTTTTAATACTCATTTATTAACCTAATAGGTACTATCATATCAATAATTTAAAGCTAAAATCAGAAAATATGTATTTTATTTCAAAGTAAATATAAATATAAAATGTTTCCTTTGACAAAAGCTGTGAAGAAGATAATAATTTCTTTCGAGAAAAAAATATGTATGAAGTAGGTTTAGAAAGGAAAAGGAAACTTGTCTTACATTATGAGATTCTAATAATAGATTTTCAATCATAATATTGAAGTAAGTGTGCAGAATAGACTGTCGGTTCATAATAACACAAAAATAATTCTCCTTTGATTCTTTTATTCCCTTTACGTACATGAAACGATGTTTGTACAAATACGGACAGTAAAGACAGTTCTTCGTAAACATCAGGTCAATGCACTTGTGTTTTACGTTCTTTAAATACTTTATATGGAAATTACGGGGCTCCTAAATGGCTTAAAATTTAAACCGTATCAAAGATCTAAAAGTCATTATCATATTATTTGTACCGAACATTTGACAAGAAAAATAATAATTTCTTTAACTCTTTAATGAAAAAAATTTACAATGTGTACAAAACAGTATAAATATTATGTATAATATTCTGAAAAAAAAACTACCATTTTGGACTAAGAACATTTATAAATAACTATCAAAATGTTGTTTACATTTTGGTACTTAATAATATTGGTATAATACAAAAAACTGGATTTTACTTAACAATATTAAAAAATTTGATTTGGACATCACATGACTTCCTTGTATGCTTCTAAAAATTATACCCATTTTTGCTGCACGTCATTTAAACTCATTTAATTTTAAATTGAGAACATTCTACGGCTAATAGTTTTTAAGTTATGTGAAAAAATTAAAAAACCCTTCGAGCATAGTGGGCTTTTGGTACTGCCAATTGCAATAAACAAGAAAGGTGCACAATTAGATGTTATGACAGTCCCACAAACAAAATTTCAACATTCTACACTTATCGCTTTTGAGTTATGCAAAACCCTTCGAGTAAAGTGTGTTCTAGGCATTGTCGTTTGCAACAGAAATGGAGGTGCACAAGTAGATGTTATAGCAGACCAATGTAAAAAATTTCAACATTCTACGACTAATAATAATTTTTGAGTTAAGTATGCGTACGTTAAAGAGATACTAGTCAATATGGATTCAGGGGTGATCAAAACTGATATTTCTATTGAAATCTCAAAAGCGAAACCTTTCACGATTACAATACTTCCTTTACTTCGAACAAGCAAGTAAAAACCGTTAAAATACACTTGGAATTTTAAGTATGTAAATAAGTTGAAAATGTATGTAATGAAATTAGTAACTTAATGTAGTATTGGTTTTCTTGACTGCAACCACAGAATAGTTACATACAGAAGCGACATTCCGTGTCAGTACTTTTCATGTTACCCTACTCAGTTCTATGACCTTGAAGCAATGTGTAGACCTTTAAATTTGTTCCCTTCTCCTATCTCTCTCTAAACTTTCTGATTTTAAACAATGAACCCTTTAAATTTATTCACATTCCTCATCTTTCTCTAATTTTCGTTTCTCTGTCTAATTGTCGCTTCTGTATAAACCTATTCTGTGCTGCAACTCAAAAAAAGACCTTCTTTTAATGGCTTAAGCTTTATGCAATGAAAATAAACTATCTTATTGATCATAAACAGCGGTGACTATAATCTTATGATCCACTAGGATCGAGAATTAATAGTGGAGAGTAGCAAATCCAATGCAGGTGTGAGATAGGGTTGCATTACAGCAGCATCCGTGACACAAAGTGTGTTACAGGGTAATGCACGGCTCAAGCGGAGAGAACGGAAACACAAGCCTCTTGTTGACAAACGAATCGAATGTTTGATCAAGAGATCTGTGTCCTCTATACGCGGGCGTCACTGCACACAGACGCTGGATGGGAATATCTCTAGTGCCTTGATTCAACTCATGTATAACAATAGAATCAATCATAGTCATTTTCAATCAATTGGTCATATTGTCAACTATAATCAGGCGGTTAGTTCGAAGGATTTCTGTCACTTATGTTGTAGCTTACACCAGATTCAATTTAAGTATATAGTTATATATTTAAAATTTAAGGTGTTTTCTAATCTCACTTTGATAGTAACTTTTTAGAAATTTTCTGTCCGACAAACATACCTTAGGTGTTCATTTTTTTTATTCTGCAAAGAACTTTGAAAAAATTATATCACTTATAGTATTTGTTATTTTTTTTGCGATCTATTGTGCTAAATTTTTAATAAAGAAAGTAACACCTTATATTCAAAAACGAATTAAATATTTTTACACTTTTACCATCATCATCGACATATGGCATAATATTCCTTTATAGAACAATGCATCCAGTATCCAAGTTTCTTGTTTTCCTGACCAGTTCTATATTCCGATTTTTACAAAAAGAGGATACCCTAGTTATGTGTCATCTACTACTGACACATGATAACCTGTTTATCAAATATCACAATATTCTTCAAAGAAAAAGGTATTCAATCTAAGGTAAAACTAGCAATTTAATTTTCTAGCAATTGAATCTCTAGTTTCTGTAGAGACTTACAGCACATACGACATATTAATTGCATCAAAGATATTTTAATATTTTAAAAGTACCTGTCTAGTAGAATAAACTCAAAATTATTGGAATATTGTTTCAACCTAAATAAATTATGGTTATACAGCATATAAAAGCAAATTTCAGATCAATATGACAAAAGCACTTATAAAATAATTAATTCAATTATTCATTTTAAACTATGTTATCAATAAACCAAGCATATCGCTAACATTTATTATTCACGGAAAAACATAACAAAATCAATTATACACTTTCCTATATGTACTACTACTCACAAATGGAAGTAATACAGAAATAAAAACAGAAAAGAGCACTTAATGATATTAGTGTTAAAGTCAACACTTTCAACAGTAATTTCTAAAATTGCGTGTGTCTGAAAACACGTGTAAACGACGGTATTGTTCGATGTTCATAAACCGTACTATTTTTGAGTTACATAATTTAACCTTTTATTCGTGTTTATAGATTTGTAGGAAAATAGTGTATAAATATTAACATTACTAGCACGACAGACATAAACCAAGGCTACAAATGTAAATACAAGTACAATACATACTACATGTTTTTTACTAACGATATCCTTTAATAATACTTTTAACATAAAAACAAAGAACAAGATATATCATATCAGCTACATAATTTAAGATGAATAACAAGAAAATTTTATACAGAAGACCATACCGGTCTTTTTATTTAAAAATCCTAAAATTTCAAAATTGCTATGGTTAATATGCCTTTGTTTCACAGATATCATATAATTAAAAAAAAACTGTTTGTTACACGTTTAAATAATTTCATAAAAATCGATTATGTCGAATATTTTGATTACTTTGATTAAATTAATCGAACAATGTATTCATATATAAAATTTTGGTATTTAATTTTAAATATATTTTCGAAATTTTATATGCTACTCTTAATTTAATTTACCTACTGTATTTTTACTGAAACTAAATCTTTTTAAAAATAATTTATTTGACCTTTTACAAAGTAAAGTCTTCTATACACCACATTAATAACATCTATTAATTTATTATTATCAAAAACAGTCAAAAATTAGACAAATGCTACAGTATATTTTTCATTCGGCCATATTCGGTCTAACTTCATGGGTACCATAAGGATTAGTGTAACAGGACCTATCAGACACTTATCCAGACAGTGAAAAACCGGCCCTTAGTACAGATTATGCAGATCAAATAAAATTTTCTATTTGCATAAAAATTCTAAGAACACCATTAATAGAGGATCTTATAACTATAAAATATTTGTTGTTATAACCATTAAAATTCCATTGAACCATTGACTAGATTTAAAGATCTCGTCATTCAACATTGATTGAATCTGAATTCAATTACAAACATCCCCGAAGTCTACACGAGTCTCCTGCACTCGTAACTTTTCCTGAATCCACTTCTGCATTTCACAGCACTCTACTCTAGAACAAACTCTTGCGTGAATATGGCAGAGTGCGGGATACTGAGTACACACAACTACATCAGCTTGGCTGTGACTCCACCGCCGTTTACCCTAGCATTTCACTTCGACTTGACAGACAGTGACATCGTCGGGGTTGTCGATAGGAGTGTTCGGTGAATATGTTACGAATAAGATGTAGGCCGAGAATAACTTAATGTACTGTGAAATAAAATGTTCTGGAGGTTTGGGCAATTTGCTGATTCATTACACACAGGAAAAATAGTCGTAATGATTCCCAAATAAATTACAACTTACAACCAATTAGATTAACTTAAGTTTCATCTGATGTAATAAAATGTTTGTTACATCAATTTATATATATGTAAGAAAAATTCGTCAGTTACAAATTATGGAAACGTAAAAAAATGTTACGTCCCCTATATTATTTTAATAATAATAATAATTTTAATATCTAGGTATATATTAAGCTTATAATAAACTGGAATAATTTATTTGGTTTTTATACAACTTTCAGAATTTCATTAATTTTGTTTTCATTATATTCCTAATAATTACTAAAAGCATATATCTATCAAGCAATTTAAATTAAAATTTAATTGCAAATTAAAAAGTAGGTACTCAATAAATACAGTAACAAACTTTTTGAATCAAAATTAAAATCAGAATGGTAAAGTTGACAACTCTGAAAATGAAAATTGAATTTTGCTTTTCTAAAAATAATAGAAACAAAGTTTAACTCAAAATTTTTATTTATTCACATTTCTACTTAAAAAGATAACAAATAAAAAATTGTAAATTATGTACCTAAACAATCACGCTTACGTAGGTTCAAATAATAAAACTTTCATGTCAATTCCAGAAAAAAATCATTATCTTTTCTATTACAAAGTCTGTGAACCTTTTTATCGTCATGAAAAAGAATGCAATAACATTTGTTTTCCGACATAACAAAGTGTAAAACAAGTCATTTCAAATAACTCGCATGTTCTAATAAATCTTATCACACCTAGCAACCGTATCAAAATAACAAAGGAATAGTTATTTTTAATTTATTCAGACTTCCTCACACTGAATCTTTGCGTTAATCCAACCTACTTAACACCAGCTCCAGTTCAGCCTACATGAAAATTTCAAATCTGCCCATTCAATTTCCTATACACTGCACGGTAAATCATCCTGACATAGGCGTGTCACCGCTAGAACAGACTTGGCGCTAAATAAAAAACATCTTAACCTACATTCGCAGTGATAAACGCTGACAAAACTACTCGTATGTTCAAATATATCACCATTAGCCCTGAAATACAGCAAATACAACACTACACGCACTATCACAGCTCGATAAATAACCCCTACTTGACAATATCGAATGGAAAAACAATTAGTAAAATAAAATAAAGGTATACGGTTCACACTAACATAACGCAATTACCAAAATTTTCTATACTTAATTTCCATACTACCAATTCAATAAAATCATATATTTTATTTTAAATGTTGTATTTATAGAAATGAAGCATATGTGTTAATGTTTCTGACGTTTTTTTTTAATTCAATATCTTCTATATTTTAGAAATATATTTTGTTCTTAGAATTACGGTGTACTGTATAATCATAAATTTAAATTAATTATTAAACAAATTTGTATTCAAGTCTAATGTCAAATAAGTTGAATATGGTTTTTACTATCAAAATATCGATTATCATTATTTATTTTAAGTTGAGCTTAAAACAATGGTTTTAAGTTCGCCACATAATATTATGTAATTTGTATATAAATAATTAACATTAAATGTTAAGAACTATTTGATATAGAGTACATTTAATACTATTTTTATTGCTGTCCTTTAATTATTTCTGTTTTTAGTAATTATTTTATTGCTTTTACATGACATAAGTAATGAATAGTAATTTTATCATTATTGAACACTGCAATTTTGAAGGACAATAGTACAGTAAATAAGTATTGCGTACTATAAAACGTGTTTACTGAAAAAAGTTAAATCTTATTTCGTACAATTTTCTGTGCATATGCACAGAACTGTAATTTGAAGCAATAAAACCATAAAAACTATATATAAGTACTCCCATGTCCATTAGTCAAAATCTATCTCCATTACTAGTAAAAATAAGGCGAGCATTTAGAAAGACAGTAGTGGTATTCATCTCATCGAATCGATCGACATTTTCTAAATTATCAACATGTATAAAATATTAACGTCGCTGCTTTCCGTCACGACAAATGGTGATTTCGTAAAATAAATAATATAAGTATGAGTTCAATTAACATCAGAATAATGATAATAATAATAATAATGAAAATGTCTAGCTGCATGTAACGCCAGGAAACAATAAAAAATTCAGTAATTACTTTACCACTTCACTATATTTATATGGAAATGTATAACTTATAGGGGAATCACGATATTACCTTGCAATATTTACCCTCATTCCGTAATTCCTTTTAGATATATTACTAACAAACGATAATTCTACTATAACGGGATAATTATTATCTGTCAGTAATAGAACTAATTAAATAATAACATACGTTCATAATAAATTACATCATTTATTATTACTTTTCCGAACCCAAAAAATATTGCTGTTGATAATTTTTCAAACGCGAGCTTTTTTTAGAGTCTAGAACCTAAATCTTGTTTTATTTAAGTACATATACATTACTACATAAAATGTTCAGAATTACATTATACAGTTTTAACACAAAAAAATGTATAATTATTATCTTTATCATTCCTTTAATACAAAAAAAGGAAAAAATAATAATTCGAAATATTACATCCCAGCATGGAAATGAATCATACCATCAAAAGAAACACACTAAAAATAATGCATAATAACATAAACTTAATATTTATCAATCGATTTGGAATAGATACCTATAAGCAAATTTCTGACGTAAGCTGATTTAATTTTTGTCCATTATTCCATTAAGCTTTTTTTTTTAATAATTTTCTTAGATATCGAAATTATAGAGTAATCAGTTTCAACTATATCAGATGAATATTTCAAACTGTTTTCTCGATAAAATTTGAGCATTTGTGATAAATTGGATTTTAAATTTTCAATTACATATGTCTGTCAATATTACTTTTTAGAAATGATAAATTTTCGACTCCATTCCATAAAATACAGCCCTATACCAGTAAATGTTCTCCACAGTGTTATACAGTGGTGCCCAATTTTTTGTTTTTACCTCTTCATTTGGTTTTCACCTTACCAGCAACAGTAATATTTTGAGATTGTGATTTAAGCTGATGACATAAATATATGGACTGTAGATATTGTATATTATTACAATAATTTTATATGTAAACTAATTGGAAAAACGGTTATTGAAAAGTTATTTTATGCTTTTATTCTCAGAATATTAACTTCGGGTCTTATAATATGATAATAATATCATAAAATGTTCAACTTATTAAATTTAATCTTTGTATACTTTATGATAATATATGTCAAAATTTTATAATCAGAACATTCTTGTGAAAACAATTTTTAAAAAAATATCGTTTACCTCCAGAGTTTGTTTATTATTTCAACAAAATGAAATTTCCGTTACATGATAAACTTTTAACTTTGCTATGTACACAGCAACAAAACTTATGAAACATTGAATAATAACAACCACGGAATTTCTGCATAATGATTACCAATTGTTTTTGAAATGACGTCACTTCCCACCGTTAAGAATATGCAGCGTCATACGTTGTTAGCATAAACAACACACTGGGAATTATTATGAAAGTATGTATCTATTTTACTAATTTTACAATTAACAATAGTTACTGGTTACACTCATAACCTCACAATGCCGTAGTCCAAAACACCTGGAGTTGACAGGTTGTGAATAAGCTCTTTCACACGCAGATTTACGCAGTAAACGCAAGAACAAGCACAGTAATTACTGAATCCTACAATACGGATATTGCGTTTAAATTGCCCGAGTGGCAAAAAATCTGCAGTAAACATTAAATACAAATTCTTTTTACTGCACTTTTATTGAAAACAGTGAAAGACAATTTAAATCGTTGGTACTTTTTGTGTAAGCAGAGAACGAGTAGTTACAGCACAATAAAAATAAGAATTGAATTAGTCTTAAAATGCAAAATATTATTGCCATGTAATTTAACATTATAAATAAATAATTTGTGTACACGGAGTTAAAAAACGTCAGAAATTTTGAGGATAAATACAAAATTAAGGGTAGTAAATTTTAGCACCACCGTATTTGAATATTTATTTTAAAATAATTAAAATTATTTATTTTGTATTATTAAGAATTGTATAGATAATAACTTAGAATTTAAAGTATTAAAATATTAAAATTTTCTGTACATAAAAATAATTTTAAATTTTAACTGGAATTATTTAATCTACTACGGTTTCGACCTCACATTCTTCGTAGCATAAACACCATAAAACGTGAATTGAGCAAACTTTCTTTGCAATCTGTTTTTAAATGTACGACCACTAATGTATGTAGCCATTATTGTACAACTCATAGGTTATCTAAGTGTCGTATTACGTAAGGCCATGTGTAAAGTACGCCATAATACAGTTGGGAAATTTTTGATTTATTGAAATTATGTTAGCAGTATAAATGAGACAAAAAATTAACCCTCCGCCGAACGGGTGATATTATTTTTCAAGGAAGAATGGGTAGTGTCTGAGATACAGTTTTTAAAAATTATAACTGATTTGAAATAAGCAAAAATATAAATATTGATTTATAATAATAAATTTCCACGGAGGGTTAATTTAAAACATTACGACTAATGAAAAAATAAACAAGAAATGTTTTACATAGTACTGTTTTATTGTGTTGTAAATAGTTTAAATTTATTCTTTAAAGGTTGACTGTTTGAAATATTTGTTTTTATGTTCTTGTAGTTGGCGCTATTTACTAATGATGTGTCAATTCTTTCAGAGTATTGTATGATTGTGATTTGGTCGAAAAACAGTCAAATTGTTATCATAGAAAAAGTATAGTACGTAGTTGTAAAGCAATTATGCACTGGTGGAATTACAAACTCGTGTATAACTTTTCCAATTCTTGTGTAATTTGCATCTTACAACTCTTAATGTAATATACTACACAGTGGTATTTATAGAATTATTACATTCTATAAATAATGCTAATAAAAATGTTTATAAAAGTGATATGAGACATTTACCATTTATAAATTTTTCTAAAAATACAAGTTGAAATCGTTTGTTTCGCAGCATGAAAAATTCAATGTAAAATTTGCAAACAAGTAGACATAAAACTTGATAGAAAAAGAAACAATGTATAAAATATGCATATGTCGCTATTTGTTATATAGCAGCGATCCGCTGAGTTTCAAGGTAGAAAGTAGAAACAAGTGGACAATAAGCCCATATTCCCAGCGTACGTCACCGATAGGCAGTAGTGCGCAATAGCCAGTATTCCTCGTCCCACTAATCATTTTAGGTTTTGAATTAATGATGAGGGATGTCATTAAATATGTATCGACTGGGGCAGCAGGCAGCCAGGCAGGCAGTAGGTAGGGGGCGTGGCAGCCGCGTGGCGACTGTCGACTGTTTGTGTGATAGTGGCCGGCGTTGCCTAGGAACGGCCGCGGCTGCACGCGATACCATCGTCAGAAAAGTACGATCAAACACGGATAAACCGATTATGACGGACACATGCTCGGTCGTCCGTCCGGCATGGGACATACGAATACCAACCCTTGCTTCGCCAGTGGCGTACCGCAACCTTTTTCTAAACGCCATTATAATCAAACAATTATCAAATTTTTACATAATAATTTTTAGTAAATTCCGTTTAACATGTTCAATATCAAATTGTTCTATTTTACACATATACAGGATTTTAAAATAGGGGTACAAAATTTATTTTTATTCACATATTTTATTGTATCATGTACTTTTTTTAAGGAAGAAAAATTTAGTATAACTGGATTTGAATATTTCTTTATTTTATATCTCGTATATGTGTTATACAAAATTAAATATTGTCTAACTGTATCCCAGGATGTTAAGTAAGGGGTACAAAAATTTATTTTTATTCACATATTTTATTGTATCATGTATTTCTTTAAGTGAAAAATTCTTTATTTTATATGTATATGTATTATACAAAGTTAAATATTATCTAACTGTATCCCGCTTTTTAGTAAGAGTGATTTGAATTTTAATCTTCATTGCCGATTCTGATTGGCTAGTGTTTATTGCTATCAACACCTAGGACAGTTATGAGTATCATAACTGCAGCAGATGTCAATTGAATTCCGAACTCTGAGAGCAAGGATTTTAAGACATTTAAGACCTGGTATGACACTTAACATCCGTGGTTTGTTCAATGGTTTACCGGTTTCACGTTAGTAATTTTAATTGTTTTATAAAATTCTCTTGTGAGTAACGTTTTCTTGATCAAGTCTGTATGGGTTTATATGACAGCTATATTATCCAATTGTCTCTTGTTATTTTGACAAATCTGTACGGTAATATTATTATCATACTGACTTACAAAATTACATGGGATACAATTATGACATAGTTACCATGTTTACTTTTGTTTTTATAAATAAAGGCTTAAAATCCTGCAACCGGTAAATCAAATTTACACTATCCATATATTTTTTTTCCCTTTAGGTTCCTATTACGTACCTGATTTCTTCATTTTAAATATGTAAAAAAACTATGAAAAATATCACTAGTGTATATCTGACTTTCGCATTCATTACTCGTAGCATTAAAAAACCACTACAATTACAATATTCTTTTCAAACAAAAAAAAAACAAGGTTTAATTGCTTCAAATCTAATAGTAAACAATGGATGTATTAAAATCTTCTAACCAAACTGGTGACTATGTTTACTTCAAAGACCTTAAAATAAAATTTCACAAATTCCCTCAAAATTTGTAACCTTTTAATAACAAATTTCAACAATGCTCTACTTTTTTCTTTTGTTTCTCAAATTAACCTCTCCACAATATACTCTTGCAACACAAAAGTTAACAATAAACTTTGTCGCTTGAGCAGAATAACATTTACTGAATTTCAATTTGGCTGAAACATCAAACTCGGATTCGTTAAAGCATAAAAATTTCAAGAGAATGCCAATTTTCTATCCTACTGCATCCAACTGTTAACTAATGACAATAGAACTAAAATAACAACATGATTCAGAATCAGAATCAGAACCCACTAGTAATTAAATTACACATCTCAAGATTAAGTAAATTCACCAAAATATATGCCCTGCTCTTAGAAAATAATAAGGTAACATAAAACTGATTGACCCTTTCGCGTAAATTATTGCACGGTGCTGTGTCGTGTCCTAATGGGACACTCGCAACGTCCCTCAATACCAATATTATCAACACGTCCCTATTTTACCACAACCGCCGGATCGAATTAATGTTCATTTGGTCTAGTGCCCATAACCATAAATCAGTTAATTCCAATTCGTTATAGTTACCCAAATGACTAACCCTCTAAATACTTCATCCAGTTTTCATTGGATAATAAATCTTAAAATTATATACCATATTTGTGACTATCGAAAATCACCCGTTAACAGATTTTTTTCAATAAATTTAATCTTGTATTTAATGTTACTCTCAACTGATTTAATATGAATTTGTTGAAGTAAGTTTAACAAGAGATAAAATTTTTGAAATACTAAGCCTAACTGCCTAAGTAACGTTGAGCATGTACTCAAAATAACTTTTTAATTTGCAATAACTTTTTAATTATTTTTATAAATTTTTAAACAAGACTGAACAACTCACAAAATTTGTTATTCAACATGAATATAAAAAATATTATAAATAACAGAAAATGTTTTAATTTATAATATATTATATACCGGATGTGTTTTCTTTAAGGTGCACATAACAGATTAACAAGGGAAATCAGTTTTCTGCAGGCTTTTGCCCCCTATTTCAACTATTTCAATTATGGTTCTGGTTACAATAGAAATATAAAAAAAATTCTGCATCAAATGACACGTCCATGTTCATTATGTTGTATTTTAATGGTATATTTAATTTTTAAATTACTTCAATCTATTAATAATAATGATAACCATGGCATTTGAACATAAAAAATAAAAAAAAAAATGTTTGACGTTTTATCTATCACAAATCGGTATCTATGATTTTTTAAATTTTACCTACTTGAAGTTCGTTTTTATTTATTATAACTAGGTTTGTGTACATTTACAAAAAAATATAATAAAAAAATCCTGACAGATAAAACGTCAAACTACAATCATTGTTATTTTATTGTTCAAATGTCACGGGTATCGCTATTATTAAGAAATTGAAGAAATTTAATATTTAATTTATTCAATTAAAATAAGATATAATGTACATGTATTTGGTTTATTATCAATTAAAACAGGAGGATCACCAGCCTGTAAAAAACTGATTTCCCATATTAATCTCCTATGTGCACCTTGGCAAAAAACACATCTGATATAAAATTAAATCTAAGTAAAAAATAATTACTAATATCTGTTCTCATCAGTTCAACGAACTAACAATTAAAACCACTAACCACTGAATAAAATTAAAATGTTTGTTCTGAGTTTATATACCGAAACAATTTCCATTTATCATTTTTTATATTTTTAAACTATGGCAACTACACAATCAGATAAAATACCTACTTTAACTTTTAACAAAAATGTCTTTTATGTATTCTATTATAATAATATACCTATAAATATATATACCGCTCGAGTGCTATCTCTCCCGTGAGAGGAAAGTGTCCCCAACATAACAATCTCTGTCCTTGTCACTCAGTATGTAGTCACACAAAAGCGCGTGCGCAAAGTAACCGTGCCTGTTTAAAATATTTGAAATGTATTGAAATATGAATATGTATATTATTTTGAATTATTTATTAGTTAAATTAGAATTGTTTTTATTTTTATCTTCAAAAAAATGAGTACCACAAAGTTAGAAAATTACATTTCTTAATTTAGTATGGCAGGTAAGATTAACATTATGTTTTTTTCAAAAAAGATTAGATTAACCTTTACTACAGGATTACAGCAATATAATTAAAAATTGAACACTTCCTAAAATTAAGAATAAAAATACAAAAGTATTTGAAAATCTGAATTTGAACAACTGCGAAATATTAATAAAACTGTAGTACATTATTAACAGATCAAAATTTGAATACATACAAAGGGACAGAAAGGGTTAGAAATTTGCAAATAATACTTATTTAAAAATACATACGTAATACTGAAAAACGAAACAACAAAAATTCTTTACAAAGAAACAACAAAATCAGGCGATTTCATTTTTATTTGAATACTCTGAACAAATATATTTCCTTAATCTATGACTAAATAATGAAAACTCATTGACAGTTCATAGATATATTCATATTCAAAATTCGAAGAAACAATTCCTGACCAATAGAATCACAGATAATCGGCGCATGCTCAAAGCACACAGACCTGACAACGGTGCAAACATATATATGTCTGCACTGTGATGTTTGGACCATCTCTCTGTCCTTTCGAGCGGTATATATATTTATAGGTATATTATTATAATAAAAGACATAGTAAACTACGTGTATCCTACATAATTATTTAATATTTATTATTTATTATCGAATTAAATTATTTACAATGTTTAATAAAAAATCTAATTATGTTTCATGTTTTTTTTCTAATGATTTACAATAATATTAATTAAAATAGTTTTATAAAAACTAATAATCTATACCACATAGCCCACAAAACCAATTTGTTTCGTTAATATTGTTACAAAAAATATAAATATTAATTAGATTGATGAAAATATGAATTAAGTTTGAGATTATTTAATTATTTTGAACCAGTTTCCCTTGATGTGTTATCAATATCTTAATTACTATATGAATTATTTATGAGTTCCTCAGTTCCCTTAGAAGCGCTACCGAAATAATATACAAATATTACTTCCCGTGTAGAAAATGTGTGCTTTTCCATTAAAAAAGTTATCAACTTTAATTAAATTATGTTTACACAATCATAAAAGTAGTTCATATAATTAAATGCATTCTTTTGAATTTAATCAATATATAATGTTTTTAATTATGAAAAATTTTAAAATTTTACTTAAATATATAAATCAGCATAAATAAATAAATATATCGGGCACAAAGTATAAAAAATTATTAAACATTATTTGAATTTTAAAATCAGAAATATATTTAAATTTATATCAAAACATTTTCATTATTATTCTATGAAATAGTTTTTGCTGTTTTAATGAATACATTGTAAAAAAATATACAAAAATTTAATTGGTCAAATAAATGTAACTCACAATTTAAATAAATTTATATCTCTGCAGTTAAAATTCAAACAATAAATAACTTTTAGGTATTATTATTTTTTCCATTAAACATATTATTTTAAACAAAGGCTTTTTGAATGTATTTATCACCAATATGAATATATTAAAAAAAATTCTAAAAAAATATTTATTTTTTTCATTCATACAATACATAGTTTTTATATTTTTGTAATGGAAAAAATCTATTGTTCCGCCAATGGTAGCCAGATCGCCGCCATTTGGACTGTACGTCGTAAGCGAACGTCGAATAGAATCGATTGGAGAAAAATACGACTGGAAAATTATTGACGTTTTAAAGAATGGAGGAAATACCGCCTGCTCGATGTGTGAACGCAACATGTTCTACGGATAATTTCACTGCGTTCGAACAATATATTTGAACTACGTTTCTCGCTAGTGGTTATTCTCGTTTATTTTTTGTAAGAATACTTTTGCAAGGAAATTTATTTTATAAAATAAATATATGACTGCTCATTACCCATTATTGGGTGCGTTTGCTTTTATAAGAGATATCGGTAATGATATATTTATACGACAGTCCCGGGCACTCTAGCTGGCGTAGAAAGTGCATCTCATGTCTCAACTGACCGATCATTTTACTTATAATAAACAACATTCTCCATAAATATTTTATACATTTTTTATATTGTTTATTTAAAAATGATCTATATTATTATATCCAATAAATTACGTAAGGTAATAAAAAATAATATCGGCTTTTTATATTAAATTATTGATGTAATGTTATAATAATCTAACCAAGCGAATCTAATAAAATATTATGTGCATATAGAAAATTCTATTGCGTTTTTTGTTTATCTATTCTTTTAATGCGTATGTGACATTTGAAGATGCAAATATACCTACATATTTCGTAGATATTTGTATTAATTTCATAATTTTTAATCATTTTGAAAGAAATACCTATATTTTTTTGGTGCTAAATAATTTTTTAGTTTGTACTATTTACTATTTTATTTCACAGTGAAATAATAATAATCTGAAATACATTATTTAATATACAAAATGGCAACTCGAACACCCGAACATAGAGATTTAACGTGTAAAATCATATTTTAGTAATTTCCTGTTTCCCTAACTATTTTAAGTAAAAATTCTACAAATAACTATTATAGGCATAAAATGCTTCTGAATCAATAAACGAAATTAATTTTAAGTGCCTTATAAGCTTAGAAATCACTCCTAAAATAGCAGTAGCCATGGAATAAAAATAACAAATGTTTAACGGTGTATCTATGAAGTTAGCTGCGTTATTGTATTTTTATTATTATCTGTAATTATATTTTGTTAAATTACGCTAAAAAATTTAGCAATTTTATTTTGTTTTTATTTTTTAAATTCAAAACTAATTTATGGAATATTGTTTACTTCAACAGTAAATGTTAGAGTATACGTATCCTTTAATTTTTTGTCATAAGTTGTGGGACACCTGTATAATATGTACTAATTTCTATTCCATCAAAAAGTACACATTTATTTTTCTATACTAGTTCTTGGATCTAAAATAATCGGACTTTTCTAACTATGTATACTTATTACTTAATCTGGCAAATATTTCATTGTTTTCTTGCTTGTCATTAGTAATGTTCATCGAACTATTCTATTTATAGAATTTGGAACGAGTTGCTTTTCTTGTTCAAATAATACACGTGTTTGGCAGAGGAATTAATATTTTATTTCGTACATATCGATTTCATTAAAAATTTTATAGTACAAGTTCTTGAAAACGTGCATTGTGTCTGTGAGTCACTAAACAATTTGAATAATCAAGTTTTTAATGTTTAAATAATCACAACTCTTCTTTAAAAATATTGCGAAAAAATGACGTTACTTCATTGCATATGAATAATTGAATTTAATTTGCAATTTAAATTAGGAAGCGATGATGAATTTACTGCAAATTTGCTGGTTAGAAAATCAAAGTTTGGTCTTGCAATTAGTTTACATTGTAAAGTTACAACTATAAGCATTATCAACATTATTAAACATAGGATCTACCAACCAACTGCATTACGGTAACTTAATACCGACATTAGTGAATTTTGCTAGTAATATTATAAGCAAGAGGTTACCTGCACTTAATGTAACACAAATAATAAATTTAATTATTTGTTCATATAGAATACAAAATTGTTATCTATTTGAATTGAAAGTATCATTTTATTTTCTGAAGTGATGACAAAAGTAAAATAATTTTGAGTACACGTTCAAACCGTAAGTTTTTTTATAAACACCTTCTAAACTAATAAATAGTAATAAACACAAATACTAGGTATGTAGAAGTATGTTATATAAAAGATGAAACATTGGCAACGGATAATACAACTGCAATAATTATTGCCTATGAATGATTGATTGTATAATGCAATTATCCAGTGATTTTCATAAACAAAGCGATTATTTGGGCAAATACAACAGTATTATTCCCAAAACAGTAAAGCTTACTAGTAAAATATTAGTCTAGGTAATAGGTTCAACAGAATTGTAATTCACTTCATATAAATGGTGATTAACGTTATATTTTTTTATCTATTAAATGTACCAAACGTTGAAACATTTTTTTTTATTGATAGGATACCATTAAATAAATTAAAATACTGTAAAGCATGTTTGTATTTGTACATTTTAAAGTCTGTTCCTATAGAATGATTCATTCAACAGGGGTAAAAGCTCAATACATATTTGCATATTTATTAAAAAATTAATTTAAATTTCCATGAAATACATTTGAAAAACGTTATGTAGATATTGCAATTTATTTTGAATGTTAATGAAAATGATTAATTTCAATTAAAGCAACACCTGCTAAAGTAAATTTTCAATGCCCTGAAAATTCATTTAATTAAATAAATAGAATTAAAATAAATTAAATTTCATATTTTCAATCAGTTTTATATACATTACAATCCATACTTAATTTCTGTACACAAACAGAGATTTTTAAAATTATGAATTAACAACAGATGCCAATACAATAATTTATACGCAAGTGAATTCCAATAATATAAACAAAACTATAAATTAACAATGTAGGTTAGTAGATCTTGGAATTCCTTTCGTTCGATAAGGCAAACATCTTAGATTTTTCTGATTACCGTATTGAGTAACCGTACGAGCTTTGAAAGTTTAATATACTTATGTTGTAATGAGAAAATAATAAACACTTGATGAATTTAAAACGCTTCATATTAACATATTTCACAAGAAATGAGTTATAAGGATGCATAAATTACATGTTTCATATCCCTATTTAATATTTTTGTTATATTAAATTACTTATTACAAAATAAACGATATTCATAAATACTTTATTTCAACAAAATGTATATATGCAGGTATCTATTTCACAAAGTATAACATAACTTATAATAATAATAATAATGAATTAATAATTTTCCAATAAAGCACTAATACTTTTTTAATTGTATCAACCTCATAATGGTATACAAGCAATGCTTTCAGAAAGTTACAGTTTTATACAGACCTATTCGTACAAGTTTCTGAACCTGTAATTATTTTCACATTTCCACATTAAGTTTGTGTATTACGAGAATTTTAATAAAAAAAACTTTAATTCTCGATGCAATTAATAATTTTCATTATAGTAAATATTTAATAGTTATTTGTATATCAAGTGCTGAAAGTCTATCTTTGTCGAACCAAAACGAAAGTTGCAGCCTGAGCGGAGCGAAGGTTGCAATCGTTTGTGTTCGACAAAGGACTTTCAACACGTGTTATACACACTATTTTTTCTACTCCTGCAAGATAAAAAATAAGGAAATAAAAAATTATTTTTTAAACATAATTTGACATTTATTGCAAATTTTGTATTTGCGATGCGCAAGTGATGCGTATCCATGGCAGCAACAATGCAACAAACATTTATTAGTGCTGCAAAGTTTTGCAGCACTGCGTGCTGCAAAGAGTCACTTTCAACATGAAAAACAAACCAGAAAATTGTATTTTCAAAGCAGGAGTAGAAAAAGTCTATTTATTCAATGCTACAAAAACGTGGTATGGTGGTTGATATGGAGACATTAAAAAATGACGCTCATATTTTATAAAGTTCCTCAAATAAAACATAAAATCAAATTTTATAAATTCTGAAATGTTCTTCTTATTACTAAATAAGAAATGCATCCAACAAACAGCAGTTTAGAGGTTAAAATACCTGTTTAAACAATAGAACGCATACCTCAAAGATAACAAAAACATAGAAAATATTTATGACGTAAACATATATTTATATAGATCAATATAATTCACATATCGTGCTGCGAAATTGTAAACAAAAATAATTTACACTTAATGAACAGGCAAACAAGTAAATGATATGATAAATAATACCGGCAAACTCTCAAGCACGCTTTGATGAAACTGCTTGGAATTTCTGGCCATACTTTTAAAATTAGCTCACAGCACACTTATAGCGAAATATTAGTTACTATGGAAACTTACCTAATAAATATCTTCTTAAAATTGTAAAATTAAAATTACAAGCACGAATTTTAACGCACCAAACACAAATGGCGTACGCCTATGCTGATAATGCCAACAGACAAAGAATACGCATGCGTACGTAACGAAAATACCGTTGAATGTCAAAAATGACACTTATGCTAGGGGAAAATATGAAAACACTAGCAAATAAGACTTTAAATATATATTATTTCTGTATTATTTCCCATGTTATATATAAAATTATTTATTTATTTTATATATACTAACATGTATGTATGTAAAAAGCAATAAAATAAAAAATAAATAACACCTAAATCATTTTATTTAATAATTTTAGCTACTCTTGCACCATCTAGCAGCGAATCTCGCAACTATCAGTTGTTGAAAGGAAGAAGAAGTGTCGAAGTCAAATAGCACGAAAATGAATTCAAATAAAGAAACTGATAACGAAGAAAAAAGAAAAATAATGGATGAATATCATTCTCGTAGGTATAAAACAAAAGATTTGATATTATCTAAAATTATTATTTACAGTTGAGAAAACTGTGGAAATAAATATGGAAAATATAGTTTCATATAAGAGTAAATTAGAAACAACTAATGAGGGAATAAGTGTAAAGAAAAAAATGATTGAAAAATACGAAACAAAACTAGAGGTATATTAAAATAAATTTTATTTTACAAACTATGAGTTCCATGGTTTTAGATTATTGTGACAGAACTCTTAAACGTTGAGTGGAATCAAACCAAAGCTAAAATTGTACAAAAATCTGATTCAGAATACATAACGAACATTAAAACAAAGCACCCAACTCAACAAGAAACTTCAAGCAGTTGGAGTACGTATAAAAATATATAATTTATTTTCCTATAACTTACATTATTTTATTAGAATCCTTGGAAGATGATAAGGAAGAAATAGCCAAATTAATAGAGAAAAAAGTTAATTTAGAGAAGGAATGTAAAAGAAGTTCAGAACAAACAGAAGAACTGTTAAGAGAGTATTATAAATTACAGAACTGTCAGAAAAGAATTAGTAAGTGAAGTTCTAAATATTTGTTAGTCTATAAAGTTTTCACTGTTTTGAAGTAATTTCTGTTTTGCTAATTTCATGTTATCCATTAAAGTTTCTACTTGTTTTCGTTCATGATCTAAACATTTCTTTAATAATAATCTTGTACTTCGTTGTTCTTGTACCATTTTTTCCAATTTTTTCTTCTTTTCTATTAAGTTTTTCTCTTTATAAACAGCCAATTGTGCCTCACAATCTCCAGTAACAGGTCGCCTGCAAATACAACTTTAAACACACTTACAATAAAACATTTGTAAACTTACCAAGCCTGAACATTTTCATCAACTTCAGAATCATTGATTAACTTAGTGAGTTCGTCATACCTTGTGTCTGTATCAGTTTCATTATAAAATTTATCTATAATCTGATGAGTATCATCTTTTATGTCTTTTGTCTGCATATTGAACAAATTCTTTGCAATATGTGGTTTGTCTTTCAGTGTTGTTATTATGTCTTGGAAATCTGATAAACTAAACAATATTCAATATTAATACAAATGTTACATGATGATAAATTAATAATACTCAGGCCGGGACCAGTGCAATTTGATAGCACAAAAACAAAGTTGCACTAACCACGACCTAAGCACTATTTAACTTGTGGATTAGTTTTAAACACCAAAGCAAATCAAACAACTCTTAACTACGTTAACAACGTGGATAACAAATACGTCAACTCTGACAATTATAGAAAAGAATTTCATTAAGAGCCGTTATACACTTTTCAAACAAAGCATGAGGGCAATGACATTTGTACCTGACGCCTGCGGCAATTTCCGTGGTAATATCTTTCAATAAGATGTTAATTGATTCTGGATTCCTCACAGGACAATTTTCCTCCATATTTTTATTATTGCCAGATATTTCCTCACTTATAACACGTTTATTTTAATGAAAATATACGAGCACGATTTGAAAATAAAGATTTCAAAGACGCATGCGCTTGTTGTTTGTTGGGAAACTGTTCTATCGATTCTGTCAAGGTTTGGCTCACGTAGTTCGGAGAATAGTTACTAGAGGCAGCAGCTATCAGATGCATACTGCTTTCTTATAAAAAATAAAGTATTTTTTAAAATTTGTACGAGAGGTACTTTGGACCTCATCTTTTATTGTGTAAATAGTCTGTCACTATATATTAGCATTCATATGAAATGTTTTTATTAATTTCTCACAGAAAAACTAACTGTATTCGTTGCCTAATTTGTGCCATATACATAACTTTAATTACTTTATCGAAATTAACATTTTAGAGTAACAAAAATGTTTATAAAGAAAACTAAAAATTGTAAAGGCAGCAATACTGATTATGGGCAGCAATACAATAAATTATGTAGCGATAAATATACGTCTTTTTATAATTACAAATCTCATTTGTTAATTTGTCTTATGTGATTATTATTTCCCACAAAATTAGTCTATATATGATCTGACCTAAAAAAAAATGTCCACAAGAAATTAAAAATACAGTTAGTAACAATAATTTAATATTATATTACATAAGAGATAAATTTAGTTTTCATTTATAAGACAATTTGTGGTACCTTATTAGAAATAAAAATTTTGAAGTACATACATCATTTGAAAAATAGATTACTAGAATATAATATCAAATTGTAATATAAAAAGAATTTTCGTGGTAAAAAAACTTATAAATACATATGAACAAAACTGAAACAAAAAATTAAAATGTTATTATTTTTAACAGTGAATTTAAATTATTAACATATTTTTCTGTCCCAAATTTCAATAAATTTAATTTTTTTATTACATATTTTTTTTGTATATGTACTTGAATAAATATTTTCATAAAATATTCATTTTATTGTGGAGACGTTGGTTCCATCCTCTATTAATTTTTCTTAGTTAACAATAAAAATTTAAATAATTGAATTAAAACAAACACTTATTAATGATAAGGCAAAATAAAAATTTTGAATAACAAAAAGTCGTAGAAGATGGTTAAGCCCTGCCACCACGTCAAGGTCTCTCCACTTGGGCAGGGGCCCGATCCTGCCTGCCTACTTACGCAAGGAAGAAAAGATAGAGCCACCCCGGTATTTAATTACCCCCGGGATGAGAGGGTAGTCATAATAGTGAAGCTATTATTAAATATATCTAAAAAACTGAAACAAAAATTATACATATTCACCTAAAAACAAAGAAAATTAATTATCACCTAAAAACATAAAAAAAACAATTATGACCTGAATACACAGAAAAAAATTATCACCTGAAAACAAAACAAAAAAAATATCACCTGAAAACAAAAACAACACAATTATCACCTGAAAATATAAAAAAAAAACAATTATCACCTGAAAACAAAAACAACACAACTATCACCTCAAAACAGAAAAAACAATAACTTAAAACAGAAAAAACATAATTATCACCTGAAAACGTAATTAAACAAATTATCATCTGAAAACAGAAAACAAAAAATTTAATAAAATTATATTTAGCGCAACTTAAAACTAAGAAACTTGCAAACCTTGGACGCAACTTAAAACTAAGAAACCTCAAACCAAATTGGACGCAACTTAAAACTAAAGGGGGCAGGGGTACGAGTACTCGTAATTGGAAACTTAAAATTAAAAGTAGATCTACTTGGCGCAACCACGTTTGACGCAACTTAAAATCTAAACGCAGGTTCTTTTAACACTGCGGAACCAAAGGCATGAGTTACACCTAAACGCAAGTTCTTATACACTGCGGAACCAAAGACGCAACTTAAATCTAAACGCAGCTACTCTTATAGCACTGCAAACCCTGAACCATGGTTCTATTTTACCGCAACTTTAAACTAAACGCAGATATCTCCATAACACTCAGACTCATAAATTCTTTGCCCAACTAGAACTGATGTGCACCTAAAAACTTTTGTTTTATTAGAATGGTTCGGTAATGCTGTATGTTGTATTTTTGTTAAAGTTAAAGAAGTATAGCAACACATAGTATTTTTAACGTTACTAAAAATTAAAGGAGGGTATGGGGTATGGCAACACTTCAAAAACTGTATGGGGAAACTAAGGGTGGAATGATACGTTATACACTTTTAAAGGAACCTTAACATCTAAATATAGACTGTTGGTAGCAGAATGCTGTTTCTTGTGACCTAATCTGTAAAATTAAAATTAGTATTTGTTGGAAGAAATAGATATAATCTGGCAACATTTGATTTTCATGGGGGAGGATTGAAAACTATAATTATTTAAGAATATATACTGCAACAGTTCCATTTGTTCTTGTAAAATCAAAATTTGTTCGCGAGTAAAGGTAAAAAACAAAAAACTGAATAAAACGTGACACCTACTTAACCTAAACTAACTTATATCTAAAGCTAGTCTTATTTGCAAAACTTCCCGGGCAGTTTTGCAAAAGAGATTTTGCTTGTCCATTCACACACCACATCTTACGTCTAACATGTCACGTCTTATTCGGTTTTTATTAAGTTAAATTTAATGGAAAAGGCAATTTGGAACCATTGCAGACAGGGTGGAAATTGACTTGGGACCTTTACGGTCACAATAGCAAAGGATTTTGAAGTAGAAAAATAGCAAAGATTATTAGGATATGTTGCCATTTCATATCCTAATAATTAGCCATATAGACTATTGTCCTAAAATTGGCCAAAACGACTTTCAACCCTAAACTAGGGTGGATTATGTCTCACTAGTTCACATCCAACAAAAAACTTAGAAGGAATAGCCATCTAGACTATTGTACATAATAAGGGAGTAAATAAATACTAGTGTTTTTTAAACTGGCCAAAATATTATTGAAAAACTTCACTAATACCAGAAGCTCAATTCGAAATAAGAAATAGCCATCTAGACTATTGTACATAATAAGGGGAAGTACTAGTGCTGTTGGCCAGAAAGTCTTCATCAGCACATGCTCAACCCTCACTAACACATGCCCAACCCTTAAAAACACCACCTAAGCGCGTCAGCCCCCCACCAACCCTGCCGGGCAGGAAGTCAAACGAACAAAGGGGGCACCAAAAGAGTCAGAACTGAACTCAAGTTCATCCAAATCCCATTCCACTTCCAGAAGGTCACTTCCTGAGACTAGATGAACAAGAGCGGTGCAATACAAGGGCAAGAATGCAACTAATGAAGAAAAAGGGGATAGCCATATAGGCTTTAAATACATGTATCAGAGCTTCAAATAATAATAATCATCTAGCCTTTCGCTAGTTCACATTTAATTCTTTGGGAATAAGAAATAGCCATCTAGACTATTGCACATAATTAGGCGTCTTTCAAACTTATATCTAGGGAGGATCGGGTATATACACTAGTTCACATTCAACTCAATAGAAATTAAGGAATAGCCATCTAGACTATTGAACATAATTAGGGAATGAATACTAGTGTTTTAGACATCGGCCATAATGTCTATGAAATGAAGAAACTTCACTAGCTCACACTCAGTTCATTAAAAATAAAGGAATAGCCATCTAGGCTATTGAACAAAATAAGGGAATAAATGCTAGTGGAAATTAAAACTTCACTAGTACAAGCTCAATTCGAAAAAAGAAATAGCCATCTAGACTATTGCACATAAGGGGAAGTACTAGTGTTATAGAATAGTCACCGAGACTATTGTTGGCCAAAAAGCCTTCGTTACCACACGCTCAACCCTCACTAACACATATCCAACCCTTAAGAACACCACCTAAGCACCGTCAGCCCCCCACCAACCCTGCCGGGCAGGAAGTCAAACGAACAAAGGGGGCACCAAAAGAGAAAGAACTCATCTCAAGTTCACCCAAATAACATTCCACTTCCAACCAAGTACAGAACTTCATACAATGAGCCACACCGGGCAAGTGGCCGAAGCGAGCTATACCAGAGAAGAAGCCCAGGGAATCCGCCCCATAAATTGAAGGTCGCTTCCTGAAACCAGGTGAACAAGAGCGGTGCAACATAAAGGCAAGAATGCAACTAACGAAGAAAAGAGGGACATCCATCTAGGTTTATAAATACATGTATCAGAGCTTCAAATCATAATAATCATTCACCGGTTATGTAGATTACATTTTATTCAATAGAAATAAGAAATAGCCATCTAGACTATTGCACATAATTAGGGGTCGTTCAAACTTATGTCTAGGGTGGATCGGGTATTATCACTAGTTCACATTCAAATCAATTGAAATTAAGGAATAGCCATCTAGACTATTGAACATAATTAGGGAATGGATACTAGTGTTTTAGACATCGGCCATAATGTCTTTGAAATGAAGACACTTCACTAGCTAACATTCAGTTCAATAAAAATAAAAGAATAGCCATCTAGACTATTGAACAAAATAAGGGAATAAATGCTAGTGGAAATTAAAACTTCACTAGTACAAGCTCATTCGAAAAAGAAATAGCCATCTAGACTATTGTACATAATAAGGGGAAGTACTAGTGTTGTTGAATAGTCATCGAGACCATTTTTGGCCCAAAAGGCTTCATTATCACACGCTCAACCCTCACTAACACATATCCAACCCTTAAAAACACCACCTAAGCACCGTCAGCCCCCCACCAACCCTGCCGGGCAGGAAGTCAAACGAACAAAGGGGGCACCAAAAGAGAAAGAACTCATCCCAAGTTCACCCAAATAACATTCCACTTCCAACCAAGTACAGAACTTCATACAATGAGCCACACCGGGCAAGTGGCCGAAGCGAGCTATACCAGAGAAGAAGCCCAGGGAATCCGCCCCATAAATTGAAGGTCGCTTCCTGAAACCAGGTGAACAAGGGCGGTGCAACATAAAGGCAAAAATGCAAGTAATGAAGAAAGGGGTAATAGCCATCTAGGCTTGTAAATATGTACATGTATCAGAGCTTCAAACCGTTATTTTCACCTACACCTAAACCTACACTATCAATATATCTAAAGGGGAGAATTGAAATATATTGTGTTGCCATATTACATTTAAAGGGATTTTTCTGCAAAACAAACTTATTTTTAAAAAGTAAATCTAATCATGTGTTGCCATTTACAAATTTAGGGAAATCTCATAATAGAGGAAGTTACATCGTCTCCAGGTGTACGGTGCATCCCTGAAAATAAAAATAATTATTCTCATGCTCATGCTTTCTGATAAATATTTACTTTTTGCATAATATTTACTTCAAGCAGACTTGTAGCAGTACAGTGAGAAAGAACAGATTAAATTATTGAAACAAATTGGTTAATAATTTGTTTTGCATCACCTACTTGTATTTAAAAATCAAACTTTCATATTAAAAAAAACATATTCAAAAGTTTTAAAATTACTTGTTAAAGTTAAATATTATTAAAAATGGTAAATGATCTCGGTACGTAATTAAAAAATTAAGTGCAAATAAATCGTAGGAATCATTTCATGTTGACTTTTGTATGCTAGATAAAATTATAAAAAAATAGTAAATGGAACTCTACATAATAATAAAAAACTGAATAAAACGTGACACAACTTAACCTAAGCTAACTTAATACCTAAAAGCTAGTCTCATCTGCAAAACTTCCCGGACAGTTTCATAGAAAAGATTTCGCTTATCCATTCACACATCACACACTTATACCTAAAGTGTCACGTTATATTCAGTGAATAAAAAAGTTTTGTTAAGAAGGATAAAATATTGTGTAAGTTCAAATTAAAAAAAAGTCAACAGTTAATGAATCATAAAAACACAAAACACTTTTTATTGGGATTGAAGATGTTACAACAGTAAAAAAAAAGAAAGGAACTGAATTTAATGATTTTGGGACAATGTGAAAATTAAATAGCCGTTTAAAAAAATTTTGAGTGTCGATCTTATATCCTATAATTATGAAGTCCGAATCTTTCTCATATTCTGTACTGTACAATTGCAATAATTGTTATGTTTTTTGAGAAATACAAAATTAAATAAATAATATGGAATACAATTACATACATGCATTAAATAATGAAGTAGATTGATGTGTTTCATACACAAGTAAAGATATAGATCACTATTTGTTAATATCAAGTTGTCAAAAAAACTGTCAAGAATCACTTACCCCACGTCTGATCTCCTCGGCAGTAGAAATGCAAATGATGCCGCCATATTAGTTTCTGTTTAAAACATTAATAGAAGTGGCAGTTTGCGTAACATTTAATAGATATTAAATATTAATTAGTAAGCCAAAACTTGAAGACAAACATATTGGTCTTTACATAATGCATTTTTTTTTTACAAAAATTGTAAGTACTTTGCGAGCATTCAAAGCTGATGTGGAGAGCGATTGGAAAACTATTAATAATTGTTATTAGTAAATGTTTTTTTAAAGTGAAATTAGATTCTATTTTCTGTAACGTCATTTTTACTTGATGCTAAATACTTTACGAAAAAGATAAGTTTCTTAATAATGGATTATAACAAGCAAGAACTCTATAACAGTCATTTTAAGGAAAAAGGATGACCGGTTAGGATACGAAAATGAGGCAAGGAAAATAAATGCTATAGAAAAGTGAAATGTAATTGGTAGTTAGGATGGAACGAGGATTGTTGAAAGCCTCAATCCGCGAAGAAGTGAGATAATAAGGAAAACGGAAAATACACCACGATGGAAGCCCAGGGCTACGTTACCTTTTTCCTTTCTCATTCTTAAACAAATGAATTTTATCTATTATTATACATTATTAAAGTTAAGCTAGGATTTTTTGAACAAGGTAAATGTTTCGTACTTATTACATAATATAAAACTGCGCATTTGTATTCATTTTATTAAGAATTATTGACATAACATAAAACAATGCACTAATTTCAAATTCAATTTGTTGAGAAGAATATAATTATTAGTTTTTTTCGTTCCTGTGATTTTTGCTTTGAAAGTCGCACCTCAAAAATGTGTTATTTTTGGGTATACCTGTAATATGGGTAGAGATAAATTATCAAGTATAGTTATACATAAATTTATGTAAGTCCAGAAAATAAGAATTTTTGAAGAAAAGAAGTTCCAGAGCGAGAGTTTTTTTTGTTTTTCTCATTTTTCTCCGAATCACTCCAAAGAAGGTATATATAGAAAAAACATTTCTTTATGTATCTTTCTCCGTAGAACCAAGAGTGATATAATCGTTGTGGTTAAATCTCCACCCAATTTTGAGATGTACCAAAAAAAACTTTTTTTTTTTGAAGTGTAACTTTGAGAGCACAAAGTCTCAGGAACGAAAAAATAATTAAATTCTGTTTGTAAATTTGAAATCAGCGCGTCGATGTGTTTTATATTAATAAAGAATTTTTTCAAAAACAAAAATTTTGGACCCAAAATATGTATGTATTTTACAGTGAAGAACTTTAAATTGTAAGTTTTCATATTATCTTTGTTTGGAAATAACTTAGATACCTACACATGTAATTGGAAACATGAATTTTTAATTTTTACTGACCCATCAGTTAAACAGACAAAAAAAGTTGATCGTCTAAACAAAATTATTTAAAATACTTTCTATTTATTAAAAATTAATAATTGTGTGACTCTTGTTAACAGCATTAGTTAAAACATTATTTCTAACGACGATTGGCGGTAGGAATGAAACATCGATCACATGACTAACGAGCAACGTTGCTTGTTTCTTTCTCGAATTTGCATTGCTCATGGCTGCAGTTAGTTTCCGATGAGGCATGAGCGATTTGCGCGGAGTGTGGCCCAGAGACCAGGTAATCGCCTCTGGTTTGGTAGCTGTCAGCCACATTCGCCCGTTCACGTTAATCCCGCCGCTGTGGCAACTGGCAAAATGGGCATGAGCTGCTGGCTGCCGGACTGCTCCAAGGCACTAACAATGCTGCAAATGCTACGAAGCTGATTAATGGAATGTGCGATGTGCAATGCTCACCAAATCATGTTTTGCAACAGGATTATACGTGGAAAAATAAGAACTAGCTGCTTCATAACTGTTGCATGCATACTAATATGCCTTATTTATATAAGTCGAAAGTAATACAAAGAAAATAACATAATACTAAATAAAAAACAGTAGATGATCATATAGACTTTTAACTATAAACATTTATAAATTCGTTATAAATTTCCTGATTTAAATCATGATTTAGATTAACTGATTTTTTTAAATATCCAAGGCACTAACAATGCTATAAATGCTATGAAGCTGATTAATGGAATGTTCGATGTGCAATGCTCACCAAATCATGATTTGCACTAGGATTATAATTATACGAATAAAAATAAGAAGGTCTCGCTGGTTCATAACTGTTGCATGCATACAAATATGCCTTATTTATACATGTCAAAAGTAACACACAAAGAAAATAACATAATACTGCATAAAAAACAAAAGATGATCATTTAGACTTTTAACAATAAACATTTATAAATTCGTTATAAATTTCCTACCAAATTTTATATATTTACCGGGTTGATCTGATTTAAATCAACATTAAAAAAAAATCATTGATTTTTATCAAACGTTAAAAACAATACAAATTGTAATGAAAATGAATTTATTTGCTACAAAACTATTAATAACAACCAAAAAAAATTCTGTATTTAATAATATCTTAAAATCTTTAATTGTCATGACAGAAGAAAGAAAAATAAATATTTAAATGTGTAACAAAAAGTAAATTTTTTTTTACTCTTCCTAGTTTTAATCAGATGAATAGTTTTGGTTTTATTACGGAATTCGTTTTTGTTTATGAAATTAAACATTAATATTGGTTTGAAGACAATTAAAAAACTAAATTAAGTAAATAGTAAAATATATTTATGTGAATTATTTCCGAGAATACAAAAATATATATAAAATAAAGGCAATGATTTTTTTTCGCCTTATGTGATTTGAGTGTTTATATAGGTTGTTTTTGATAGAATATGTATTTTGAAGCCTGTATTTATACTAGTAAAATATTTAAGAATGATGTTCTTTAATATTAAATAAAATATTAAAATCCACTTTCGAATCAACGGTTTAAAAATGTTTTTATCTACAACTATTGAAATATGGGTACATTATACGTGTGATACTACATATAATATACTACTCATATTACACAAGTGTAATATGAAAATTTATATTACACGCTACACTTTTCTGTAATAAATAGAGCATGTAATGTAACATATAACATTTTAATAAACTGTTAATTTATTAATAATATATTTTTTATCATAAATATCAATATAAATGATTATAAAAGTATAATAAATACAATTTGAATAATTATTTGACATTTAAGTGCTACTGTGGCGCCATCTGTTGAGCTATATATGAACTACTCACACCTAACTGAATATTTAACAAATAATATCAGATTTTTTATATGCCTGATAGTTGTAGATAAGTATAGTATTTGACTCGCATAATATGGCTACATTACACGCGGATGATTAAAAATACTCGCTACCGCTCGTATTTTTAATTACATCCTCGTGTAATATAGCCTACATATTATGCTTGTTAAATAATATACTTTTTTCAATACCTTAAAATAAAATCTAAAATGTCAAAATATATCCTTAAAATTTGTGACCATTTTTTTAACATACTTTACAGCTGCGTTATTATCTAGAGCAACAGTATATTAATAATTATTGTTCTTACATCTTAGACAATATTCAAATAACGAACCAATACGTAATCCCGTTGGAAGTTAAAACTTCATCAGATCAGATCAGATCAGTGTTTACGAATGAGTTACAAAAGAATTTAGAATCCAAAAACTAGGAGTTATAATTATCTCATATTTACGTGTATTAATAATTAGATGTCCTTACTCCTTGCCCTATTTAAAAATCTAACAAATCAAATCAAGTTATTACTTAATAATGAATTGGCTCCCCTATTTGTAATTTTAATCCCGGCATTGATTTGAACGCACGGTTTTTTGTTCATATCTACCATGTGTATTAATGTGACCAAATCAGCATTGAATTCATGTAGATGTACGATATCTCCATCTTTGTGCGAACCGAGATTAAGAATAGATAATGGAGCAATATGGTTTAATGTGGGGTTCCTCGTTACCATGTCTTGACCTCAGATAATGAACCGTCGTAAACTTGAGTTTGGCCCGCGCAGACTACAGGCCGTACGGATGATTCGGAGCCGGATTTCTAATCTAATCAGAGACTAAGATGGAGTTCGAGGTGTTATTTGACGATTTCATCAATATATTGTAGCAATAACCGAATTTACAAGCCTGCCAGGAGCCGTAATAGCGAGTTATAATGACATGTGTGACAGATGCAGATGCAACTGAATGTAACGTTCATGTAATATTTACATGTTACAAATATCATTTGTATTTGATATTAATATTAACTCAAGTCATTTTTCTACACAAAATATTATAGACGCAAAATATTTTTTTTTGGTATACCTATGTCATATTTTAGTAGGTGTAACCCAGGATTACAAAAAAGCAAAACTTTCTCTTGAGGTGCATTGTGCATTAAAACTATTAAAAGAAACATTTGTTTGTTATTTCCAACTGGGTAAAGCATACAAATATAAATTTCCAGTTTTGGACGAACAGTAATAGGTACATTCAAAATAGTTATTTGTATCACTAGTCCAGAAGCTAAACAAATTTGCGAGAACGAGCTTATTTGGACAGACCGAGATGAAAGCGAGGCCTGCAAATAATTTGTGGTCTCGTAAAAGAGTTTCTGGACGTGTGATACACAAGATTTTTTTGCGCCGATGACACTTTTAATTTATTAAAGTATTATTATTACTACTTAAAATTTAATACACTATAGGTTTTTATGTTAGTAACATATTTCAATTCACATGAACATATAATAATTTACTTGTTTTATTCAAAAAATTTGGGGACATTTGTTTTAACCTAAAAAAACAAAACAAATATGAATTATTATTTTTGAACAATTAACGCAATAAATCTACAATAGTTGTTTTAATTAACGTTTTACATTTCCAATAAAATAAATTAAAAATTTTGACATAATGTAATGCTAAAATATTTAAGATGACATTTCTATATTTTGCCGGCTTAAACAGCCAAACCGAGAGTTTCTGGAGGATTTTGAGTTTTGTAATAAGAGTCATAATGGCACGGAGACGCGAAAAATTTATTGTCCCAAAATTTTTGGTTAAGGTAGTTATCCGAAAAGTTAACCTTAGTCGTCGGAGAAATTACATTTTTCGTCCTTGAATCATAAATTATCGTTATATAATAATTGACATATATTACTAATAATATATTACTAATAATAAATTATTTTCTCATTATTCTTAGAGTTAAACCAAAAATTATGTTGACAAACGCGAAAGATCCCAAAAATACTCATTTTTGTACCCAAATTTTTTATTTTGGGAAATAGTGTACATTGGTAAATCTCGTCGCGTTGATTTCAAATTTTTGAAGGGAATTTAATTATCTCTTTTCGTTCTTACGATATTTGCTGTCAAAGTTGCACCTCAAAAAAATGTGTTTTTTGGCTTTTTCTCAAAAATGGGTAGAAATACAATCTTAACGATTATACCAGTCGATTCTACGGGAAAAGTTACATAAAGAAATGTTTTCTCCATATATACATTCTTTGGAACGATTAGGTGAAAAATAAGAAAATCGAAAAAACATAAATTTCAAAATTTTTCCGAGCAACTTTTTTCCTCCAAAACTTTTCATTTTCTAGACTTAAGTAAATATTGATGCGCTGATCTCATAATTTTAAACCGAATTGAATTATCTCTTACCGTTCTCGAAATATTCGTGTTTAAAGTTGAGTTTTGGCAATACCTAAAAAAACTGGTTTTTTAGCCTCATCCTGCAAAAGGATATCAGTACGTGATCGTGTTTCAGGATCGACTCACCAAGTGGATTGAATGCCGACCATTGCGACAAGCCAATGCATCCGCCGTGGTACTAGCGTTCCGTGAGTTAGTACTGTGTCGCTATGGGTGTCCCAAAACATTGATCACGGACAACGGCACCGAGTTCGACAACCGCACCCTGCAAAAGTTCCTGCAAGAGTACGGAATCCGCCAGCAGAAGACGCCGCCGTACACGCCGTACCCCTTTAATGGTTCGGTTTACGACTTCAACGATCTCACCAATTGATTCTACGGGCAAAACTACATAAGTATACCAATTTTTAGATTATTATTGTAAAGGATACAATTTATTGAAAGGAAAAACGAAATCGGCGAAAATCGAAAAAATGGCAAGGGGTATAAATTAGATTTTTTTCGATTTTTGGCCATTTTCAGTTTTTTTCTTGTAAAACTTCTATCGGTTGAGATAAAAATCTGAAAATTGGTACACTTATGTAATTTTGTCCGTACAATCGAATGGTGATATTGACGAAGTCGTAAACCTAACCATTTAAGAAATATACCTAAAATACCTATTTTTTTAGGTATAACTTTGAATTTAAATATCTCGAGAACGGGAAGAGATAATTGAATTTTGTTTAAAAATTTGGAATCAGCGTAATGATATTTACTTAAGTCCAGAAAATAAAAAAAAATGAAGACAAAAAGTTTTGATCAGAAAAATTTAAATTTAGGTTTTTTCGTTTTTCTTATTTTTCACCTAAACGTTCCAAGAAACATAAATATGTGGACAAAATGTTTCTTTATATAACTTTTCCCGTAGAATCGAATGGTAAAGTATTTAAGATTGTATCTGTACTCATTTTTTGAATATACTGAAAAAACACACTTTTTTGAGGTATAACTTTGAGAGCAAATATCTCCAATACGGAAACAGATAATTAAATTCTGTTTGTAAATTTGGCATCAGCGTAGCCAATTCTTAAAAAATATTACAATCAAAATTTTGTAAAATTTGAAAATTTTCGAGATAAAAATTCGATATTTTCAAATATTTTCGGGTTTACGGAAACATACAGCGTCAGGGGCTTTGGAAATTACTTTCCTTGTTGTTACTATTTCTCCAAGTAATATTCGGTAAAGAACAATAATTTATTTATTATTTTATACATGCCATATTTTATATACGGAATTTTGTTTTCGTAATAAATAAAAATGTATTACCTACATTTTTCAATATAAATGAAATAGTTATTTTTTTTCATATAACTCCATTTATAGGTTATAGGATTATAGATATAGTTTTATATATAGATAATTATTAACATATAAAATATCATTTTATTATTTAAAAATAAATATTATATGCAGGGCATGTAACCGGTTAAAAAAAACCGGTTAATAAAAACCGGTAACCGATATTTTCAACGAAAATTGCGAACTTTAACCGTAATTTTAACCGATATTTTTCAGGCCGAAAATACCGGTAACCGTTAACCAAAAAATAAATAACGGTTTTAGCGAACATTAACCTTTATTTAAATATCATTTAGCGACAAAAAATTTTAATATTTTTTTTATACCTGATACATCTATGTTACACCCTAAACAAGTTTCTAACTTTGTCCCAAACAATTTGGAACAAAGTGAAACATAGTGCAACTGTTTCTACTTACTCTAGAACACTTGGAACATCTTTCTGCCTTCTACAACTGTCTTTTTAAGTCTTCCTAGTAATTTCCAATAATAGTTATACATTAAAACTTACAATTTATAGTTATTCACTCTAAAATTTTTCATATACAGCCAAAAAAATTCAAAAAGACCCATTTTTAGGTCCAAAATTTTGATTTTTAAAATAATTCCAAATTGATAGTCGCCGATGCGCTGATTTCAAATTTTCAAACCGAATTCAATTATCTCTTTCCGTTCCTGAGATATTTGACCTCAAAGTTGCACCTCAAAAAAGTGGGTTTTTTGGATATAACTCTAAAACGGGTAGGGACACAATCTCAACGACTATACCAGTGGATTCTACAGGCAAAGTTACATAAAGAAATGTTTTCTCCGCATATACGTTCTTTGGACCGATTTTGTGAAAAATGAGAAAAACGAAAAAAACCGGAATTTCAGTTTTTCGCTTGGGAACTTTTTGTCACCAAATCTTTTCATTTTCTAGACTTAAGTAAATACAGATGCGCTGATACCAAATTTTTAAACCGATTTCAATTATCTCTTACCGTTCTGGAGATATTTGCGTTCAAAGTCAGACCTGAAAAAAAATGTTTTTCAGGAATAGTCCTGAAATGGGTCGAGATACGACCTCGGCGACTTCACCAATCGATTCTGCGGGCAAAACTACATATGTATACCAATTTTCAGATATTTATTCAGGCGGATACAATTTTTAGAGCGAAAAAACGAAAATCGCAAAAATTGAAAAATCGCCTGATGAACCCCTTACGATTTTTTCCGATTTTTGGCCATTTTCGTTTTTTCGCTGTAAAAATTGTATCCATTAGAATATAAATCTAAAAATTGGTACAAAAATGTAATTTTGTCCGTAGAATCGATTGGTGAGGTCGCCGAGGTCGTATCTCAACCCATTTCAGGACTATTCCTGAAAAACTGAATTTTTCAGGTCCAACTTTGAACTCAAATATTTCGAGAACGGTAGGAGATAATTGAAATCGGTTTGAAAATTTGGAATCAGCACATTCTTCTTAACTTAAGTCCAGAATATAAAAAATTTTGGAGACAAAAAGTTTCCGAGCAAAAAACTGAAATTCCGGTTTTTTCGTTTTTCTCATTTTTCACCAAATCGTTCCAAAGAACGTATATGAGGAGAAAACATTTCATTATGTAACTTTCCGCGTAGAATCGACTGGTATAATCATTGCGAATGTATCTCTACCCATTTTAGAGATATGGTCAAAAAACACCCTTTTTTGAGGTGCAACTTTGAGAGCAAATATCTCAGGAATGGAAAGAGATAATTGAATTCGGTTTGAAAATTTGAAATCAGCGCATCGACGACTATCAAGTTAGACTAATTCCAAAAATCAAAATTTTGGACCCAAAAATGGGCATTTTTATTTTTTTTTGGCTGTATATGAAACATTTTAGAGTGAAAAACAATAAATTGTAACTTTTCATGTATGTCTATTATTGGAAATTACTAGGAAGACTTAAAAAGAAAATTTTAGAAGGCAGAAAGATGTTCCAAGTGTTCTGAAATAAGTAGAGAGACTTGCACTATATTTCACTTTGTTCCAAATTGTTTGGGACAAATATAAGGCACTTGTTTAGGGTGTAACATAAATGTACTAGGTTCAACACTGTTCCAAGATAATTGGGAGTAAGATGAGACAGTTCTACAGGATTTAACAATGTTCTAGATAGTTCAACAAGGTTATTCCTGTGTTTGTACTGCTGGTTTTACCGGTTCAAATTGTGACATAACTTTAACTAAAGACGCATGTAAAAGAGATATTTGTAAGAGTGGTTCAACTTGCACTCCCCTTAAAAAAGGAGGGTTTACAGAATTATGTGAGCTTAAAAGTAGAAGCTTTGGAAAAAGCTCGTTTCTTATTTTTCCAAGTTTGAAACAGAGACATCGTCTACATTTGACTTTAAAGTAAGTACTAAATTAAAAGCTTTTTTGAATTTTTTTAATGGATGTCTCTGTTTTTTTTATAAGACACATTTTTTATATTTCTACTTTAACTTGTACAGAACAGGTTTACCAAAATAAAACAACATGCAAAATTAATAAAATTAAGTTTTATAAGCTTGTAACTCAAAAATTATTAAAGATATAATCTTAAAATCAGAGCATGTAACCTGTTAATAAAAACCGGTAACCGATATTTTCAACGAAAATTGCGAACTTTAACCGTAATTTTAACCGATATTTTTCAGGCCGAAAATACCGGTAACCGTTAACCAAGAAAAAAAATAAACCGGTTTTAGCAAACTTTAACCTTTATTTAAATATCATTTAGCGACAAAAAATTTTAATATTTTTTTTTATATCTGTGTTTTCTATTTGTATTTGAACATGAGTTATGACATGTTTTACAATTAATATTTTATTGGAGAGTCATAAATGTAGGTAGTTTCTTTGGCCGTTAAGGTTACTTCAAAAGTCCCAAATATATACGGCCTTTGTCAACATAGGCAATTTTAAATTGAAAAGTGACTTGCGTTTTTCTGAAGATATTACGGGAATTTTTGTGAATATTCATTAATTAATTTGCTTTTTTTTAATTGTTATATTTTTCTCAGATGGTATTTTTTTTATTATTTTTTTAAATTAATTATTCTGTAATTTTTTTTAATCAAATTTTTATAATTAATTTCTTTTAATTAATTGAATTATTTTTTTAACCGATATATTAACCGGTTTAAACCGGTTTCTAATTTTCAAAAACCGGTTTTCGAACTAAAACCGTTATTATTATAACGTTCTCTATAAGGGTTAACCGTTAACCAGTATTTTTTTCGGTTACATGCCCTGATTATATGTAAATTCAATTAATTCAATGTGACTTTGCCAGTTGATGTAAATATGAAGAATTTAAGGTTTGTAGCTTTTATTTTATGCTAGAAATTGGATATTAAGTCTAAAATATGTTATTAAATAAAAAAAAATTGAAGTTATACGATATCACGAATGTTCGTCCGCAATTAATGTCCATTCCCATGCGAAATATTGACACGAATGAGAACAAAGTTTAATATTTCAGAGCGCGATATTGAATAGGCCTTTATATTATTTTATTCACAAAACAATTTTTTAAATAAGCATATAAAAGTTTTATGTCCGGCAATAAAACTGTTTATTCCTGTAAAATAAAAATCAAATCAATCTTCTACATGAATACACGTCTGAATCAAATTCATAAAAACGAAATAAAAGTCAAATGTCAGGATGCGTACATTATTGTCCTCGTAAAATAAGGTTAAAATTTGATTTGCTATAATTAACGAAAGTATACTTTTATAGTATTGGGCTGTAGATTTGTTTTAGTTGAAAGAAACAAAAACAATTGTTTCGATCTCAATCTTTGTTTCATTACTTTTGTACTTCTTTAGGTAGAAAAACAGGTCTGGTTTTTAGAATCATTTACACTCCAACAAAATTAAGTAATTAAACACAAAATAGTCTCCTACTTTTATAGAATGATCGATTGTAGTTATCAGACTAAATTTGTAAAAGAATGTGATTATTAGGGATCGGATTCTATGCAAAATGCTTATTTGCCCATGTTGTAGGCTTGTAAGTAAGATTATTACCAAAACTTTTTTGCAGTTGCAGTCATTTAAGTCTAACTTGATTCTAAAATGAACTTTTTTGTTTTTAGAAAATTTGCCTGTTTTTAATTATATTGCCTATATTGTGACTTTTATGGCCGGTTGCACCAACGTTCCATAAAGAGATACATAGTTATGAATTGCATAAACTTAGAGAATCCTTAAATTTTCATTCTGTTGCATGAATCATATTTATGTGTTCCTTAGCTAACGAATACATAATCCGAAATCAACTGATCTAAAACGACAGATCTAAAAATATTTAACGAAAAAAAATTTTTTGGATATATTTTGTCAATTCTATAATGTTATATATACGAATAAAGACATTTTAAAGTTCTTCTGATACATTACATACATATATTTTTAATAAAATGAAAGATATGAGTTAGGTTGGTAAAACTGTGTGTCAATTTTAAATGAATAAAGCTAGTAACCTCCTACTTCCATTTCTTCTATTGTATTAGGAAATTTTATAAATTGTGGTTTCAATGCGGCAATTGCCGTTGAGACGTGAACTAAAATTCTGGATACTGTTGATTTATGCATACTCCCAAAATCGGCTAAACTTAATATTTAATATGTCCTCCTGTAGCATATACTCTTAACGTAGTTAATAATTGGTTCATTGGTGACAGAGTTATTTCTAAAAAATAATTTTTAAATATATATTATACTGCAATATAAATACGTAATATGTATTAATTGTCATATGGATATTCCAATCTATGTTCAATTAATCCTAAAATAGATACAACGGTTTTTTTTTGTTAACCTAAACCTTTCGAAAAATTCTTTCTCGGTAAAATTTCTGAAGTTATCGGCTCTTTCGTATATTTGACGTACATCACCATTGTTGAAAATATTTATTTCATTTATGTCGTCTATGTCGTCGAGATCGTCCACAATATCATATATATATTATTCATATTTGTTATCTTTTGGTCAACACACAAGTCATATGTTATATTAAAAACCAATACATAAATTTAAACCGTCAAAATTGGTCGTTTAATTTTAAGGAACCGTTAGGGATATTTAAGGAATACATAAACATTATTTCGGCTTGTACAACGGTTAAGGAATACATATCATATTTATGGAATACTTAGTAGTTATGTATTCGTGGTGCAACCGGCCATTAGTCATTTTTACATGCTATTGACAAAAAAAAATATTTTTGCAAAACAAATTTTCATTTATTATGTAACTATAGATAGATAACAAGATAACATTTACAAAATATTTGTTTCATCAAAAGCTCAGTGCAGCAAAATTTTTATATTTAATTTGTTTTTTTTTTAAGAGTTTTTAATAGTATTGATTAATAATTTACTTAAGTTCAATATTTAAAATCTGTACCAAAATATGTAAATAATAATTTGTTTTTCAAACTTCATACTTTGTGACATGATTCCCAAGGTTGAAGTGTAATTCCCATACTACCGGAGTAGAAATTTTTACTTTTACGCCGCTAGAATAAAAGTAAAATAAATAAGTATCCATAGAAACTACGTAGAATCAGTGAATAATAAATAACTTGTACAATACAAACTTGTAATATCGCCTTAAATGTCACTATAAAAATGTCAAATTCAAATTGATAACCAACAAAAAGAATTTCAAGTAGTATATTATTTTTTTAAATATCTACGTTTGAAGAAAAATAATAACATAAATATATTTATTATTATTGGCATATATTATTTTTCGGGAAAAAAAAATGAGAAATTATTGAATGTTTTATTTTTCCCTAGCTATTTCTAATTTTTCTTGCCTTTTTCAGATTTTTTTTGCCTATTTCAAGAAATTTGTTACCTAAAATATATATATATATATATATATATATATATATATAAATGCCTTTTTTGTCTACCTATTTTTGAGGTTTTTATTACCTAAAAATCCGATCGCTCGTGATTTCTCTGTTCTCAAAAATTACCTCCAGGAATGTACCCGTACATATGTATATGTTTGTACACGTTCAGTGGTTCAGTGAAATAAAAAGAAAGAACATAATTTCATAAAAAATGAGAAAAGTTGGCAATGAAATGTAGCTATTTATGAGACAAGTATTAAAACTGACATTTTATTTTGTGAGTACAGAAGTTTGCGGAACGAAGCGAGAACTGAAAGGAGCAATTTCACGAACACAATATCATCACATCACTTGTAACGTACATCACATGTCCTTTTTAATAAAACACTACCAAAAAATAAGCATTTATTAGAGAGACGAATATGTACTTTTAAATTCATTATAAACTGAATAATAATGTGTAGTAGTGTAGTTCGACTTTTCATAAACATCACCTTTAATTTTAATTTAACTCATATCATATCTCCATATCTAAATTAAATGAATATATTTGAATACTGTGAAAATTGTAAAATTTTACATCCATCATATGAAAATATGAATGTAGCTATAATTAATACTGAATGGGTCATAAAATGTTATTTTGTGTCAAATCCTAATGAACTATTTATTTTCATAGCATTTAGGTTCAAAAAAATATGTATATTTTTTGACGTGATAAAGAAATAAAAAATTAGTTTTTAATTTTATATTTTTGGTAAAAGCTGATACTAAAACAAATTTAAATGGATTAATGTGGTGTATTTGCGAACAAATGTCCATTACATTTTGATTATTGTATTGGTGGTTTATATCAGTTATAACTATTCTCGTAAATAAAAATTATTAACTGTTAAAAGATATTAATTACTCGTGAAAAAACAATGCATGGATGGAAATGCGGTTACAACATATAACCAATTATTATTTTGCTGAATAATTCACCGCAATCGCTTCGTTAATGGAGTTTTATACTATTCCTATTTATTTATAACTGCAATTTATTTGATAATGTACCACATTTTACACATGATATAACTATATAATTAGTTCATTATATATTATATTCGTACAAAAAGATCACAAATAATTTTGATTTTTTTAATGCATAAAAATTCAATGGTCTAGTATTCGAATCATACAATATATACAACCTTTTAAAAACTTTTTTTAAAATGGTTTTCAGATATAAAACTGTTATTTAAAAGTAAGTATTAATACTTGTTCCATTTACAAATAATAAAAAATTGATGATTCTACATTATATGTATATATTTTAGTACATTCAATTTGTAGTTTATTATGACAGTTTACAATATTTTTAATTCATTATACACCTAAAATTTTCTTCATCAAATTTGTATAATCGAAAAAATAGCTATTTTTGGCTTTACTAAAACTGGTACCGAAATTACCTTGATTCGCGAATTCAAATATATTCCTTATATTGGTTTTTAGTCAAAAATATCAAAAGTGAATTTTGCACACTTGAGCACGAATTATGGGATCTAGAGTACGATTTTATTATTTTTACAGTGATGTCTGTATGTATATGTGTGTATATATAAAAAATATAATAATGGGTTGAATAGTTATATTCAAATATGATGCAATGGTTAGATTTTGACTACAAATTAGTTAACTGGAAATAGTACTTTACCTGAAGCTTGAAACAGTTTTTCCTAAACAAAAATACGTGAAAATTTAATTTTTTTCGCAAATTACGTTATTATTAAATATAAAATTTTTAAAATTTTCTTCCGATCTTCATAATTACTTTTATATACATATAATTTTTGTAAATCATTTAACTTGTTATAAAATAAATGCCAGAGAAATTTCCAGTAGGAATAGAATGTAGTATACGTTCTTTTTTTTAATATTTAAAATGCACAATTATTTTATTTTTAAAAATGGACCCAGATCCATTGAGAAGCCATTAGTTTTTCATTTATTGTCCCTGTGCTATTTGTTTGTCCATTTTTATCGGTCAAGGATGTCTAGACTGCATCGTGCAAACATATTTCGTTGTTTGTTGAAATCTCAAACCCGATAACTAGAAATAAAATAAATTCTGTGGCGGTGAAGTGGCTGCATTTGTAGATCTGTGATTCCTGTGCATCTCCGGTCTGTGGATTTATGGGCCGGAGTTTATATCTCCTCCGCTCACCGTTCCGCGGTCCTATTCGCTCTGGCGATGATAATTGATCCAATGGGAGGGGACCTATCGCGATCGAGTTATTTCATACTCAAGTTCACTGGGTCGTTTTATTATTTATTGTGTTGATCTGCAGTTTCATTCCCTATTTTATTTCCGTTGGTTTTCCAGTTATAGTTCTTCCGTATTCACTAAATTATCAAGTAGTAATACTAGTTTATTCGTTAAAAGTAGAGCACAAGTTCTTCCATTTTCAGACAAATTAAACAAAGTTTTTTACTTGTTTTATTATAACTTCTTCTTTCTTTCTTTCTTTATTATATTAAATTAATTAGATTCCTTGTCTTGTTTAGTAATTTCTTGTCTTGTCTCGAATAGCAAGACATAAAATTTAAGTATATCTTGCCTTTCATTACTCTTGTATAAAAAAATCTTGACTTGTTTGTCAATTTCTTGCATATTTCTTGTCTTGCATGTTAATATTCGCAAATGACCTTGAATAAACTTGTATCACACGTACTTTTTTTTTAATTGAATAATATCAAAGTCAATTAAATTGATATATTTCGTGAAAATTAAATTTACATATATCTTTAAAAAAATGTATAAATTTTTCAATACTTACATATTTTTGTATTTTTATTTATTTATAGGTAGGTTTTAATAATAAAGCTAGTCTTAATATATATATGTATAAATCAAATCCTAAATATATCTTATTGTATGTGAACAATTTTGGGATATAACCCATACTTGCTAGTCCGGCCCTGGTTAGCCTTTTTTTAAATGTAAGTACGGTAGATGAGTTTATATCAATTATTGTAGTTCATGTTTATTAATATTGATTTTGAACTATATTGTTATTAGCTTAGTAATGCCCTATTAAATTATTAAAATCCGTATCACTAATAATTAGATCCTCATATTAATTAATTTGAATTGAAATCAATTTGACAAATTCAATAATCATGAATGTATGTAAATACATTATTGGGATTATTGAAATGATGTATGCCATATTGTTAAACATATTATAATGAAAATCTTTTTGTAGATATTTCAGAAATAGGATATATTTAAAGCACAGAATCTCAAAAAGAACACGTTTTAAAGTTCGATACTCTTCATGCATATTAAAGTAGTGGGAATCATGCAACATGAATTCATGCAACGCGCAATGGTTTCAGAATATAAATTGAAATTAAATATTTTCAGATTAACATTTATATAGACACTGATATGAAATACATAGACAGAATATCGTACGTTTCTAGTTCTGTTCATAACACCTTCCAATTATTAATAAAAACAAATATTTATTTTTAATTACATAGAAACATTTTGCTTTTGCTTGAAATGATATACCTGGTATTATAATAGTATATTACACTTGTATATATTGCCATAGGTTAAATTTATCACGTTGGTAATCAGTCAAATAAATATATTTTCAAAATAAGTTTACTGTATATTTATAAATAATTTCAATACATATTTGCTAGGTGAAAACGAATTTTATATTTTCTAATATGTTTACAGACTACTTGATTAATATTGCACATCCTGAAATTGTTCACGAATAATGTAATTTTCAATCAATTTAATAATTTATTCATTTAAAATCATGGTGTAAAGTGGCTCGACAGTTTATTAATAAAACACCATCAACATTAATTTCATTTTGCATTTTTTCTCTTTTGTGGTTTTATTTTTGTGTTGGACATAACTGCGAAAATAATTCGTTAGGTACCATTATTTATTAATAATTGTAGTACTAGTACCTGCACTTTTAATTTTAATAACAAGAAGTGAATGTTAAGTCATTTTTGTCTATTATTACTAAATATGAATTTACTTAGGTACTGTTTTTTACTTCTCGTATCCGTGTCTGTACATTCAAATATGATGAACTGATTAGATTTGACTGCAATTGGTTAACCGGAAGTGGAGAAATTTTCATAAAATAGATGAGTTATTTATGTTTACTAAATTTGACATATGCTGTTGTCAAATTTGACAAATAATTTTCAAAGATAAAATAAGTAAATATGAATTTTTTTTTATTGTAAAATACAAAAGATGGAAGAAATATACAAGGAATAGATTTTAGTTACGCCAAAAATAACTGGTTTCTTTGATGCAAGGAAATTTCAGATATAAATTTATTAAAAAAAATTCCGAAAAAACTAATTTTAAAACTAAATATTTAATGTACGAAAGAATTTGTATTATTATTACTACAGTGGCGGGAGTTAATGTGTTTGACACATCAGATTTTTTAAATGCCCTATTAAAAAAATCATCATATTTTTAAACAATAAAACCAAAAAAATGAAGTGTTATTAGTTATTATCAAAGGTTATTATTAAGAATTACTGTCGTAGATAACCAAGATAACAAATATTAGGACTCTTTATTTTAAGGATGCGTGTATATTTAGGACAATGTGAAAAATGTGTAACAAATGTATTATCCCTGTATATAAACAAAGCAAATGTAAGCAATTTAAGGCCTCATAAATTTTGTTCTTCCGCTGGCATGGCAGCTTGTTGGTGCGCGAAAAATCCAAAGAACGTAGAATTGTACTTTTATAATCAAATAGTTGTTAAGTAGGTCCATTAATTAAGTGAATTCCCTCCACTTTTGGCATTGTTACCCGCGGAGCATAGTGGCCGTGTTTAGCGTGCACTAGTAATTAAACATTTGATTTATTCTCGTTTGCAATTTTGAAGTTGGAAAGTAAGACAGAACGGCATCTACGCGGCGTGAATGCAGCTAGAAAAGCGCTAGAAGCGGGTCACGCTTCATTGTGGATGTAGGCACAAGCCCGAGTTCTCAACAGCCTCAACTTAAAAGAAAACTCGCTAAATGAGACGACTACACTCTCAAAGGATCAGCAATTAGTAAAAATACACGGAATTCTAAACAACTAACAAGCAACCAAATTTACTTACTCGTACTTTACAACTACCACTTTTAACTGACACATACGTTCGCGCTAAAACATTTTTAACATTTACCGACACCATTATAGTTAAACAAAATATACATAAGTATAATGAAATTAAAGTTGGAAAAAAATAAAATATAAACTTATTAAATTATAGACACTATCTCTTCAGTGTATTGCAGAGATGCCGAATATTTCAGTTTGATTTATCAAAATTCAGAAAGGACATATCTTAACTTAAATGTCGGTCTTAAATGTCACGTCTATATATCTATAATTTTGTGATATTTACTGCCTAGTAAAAAACAGGTATTTTTTATGTATTTATTTATTAATAAAGCGAAGACAAATATTTTTTTGGCTCAGTGATCTTTTTGTTGCTGAATTTTATATTGTATGCTATTCTCTTACAATAAAATTCCACAATAAGTCTTTGTCTTAATTCTACAAGTTAAATTAAGGATATCTTGCCTCATCTTGCACTTGGCACTTTTATATTAAAAGCCTCAGAATAATGATAATAAAATAATAATTATATCTTCGAAAGGATGAAAAATTAAATAACGTACAGAACAAAACTATTAACTAACAAACAAAAATAGGCGAGAAAACCGTTTCGAAAAGCTCGAAAACGCCAGACACGACACGGACACTATTTATGGCGGCCGAAAGCCGAAACTGGTCAAAACCGAAAACGAAACCGAAACTTTGGTCGGACACTATCTATATCTACTGAGTCGCTTCCAATATTGCGAAACGTAAACTGTACCGAATATGAAATAATAGTTATTTTTTATACAAGACGATAAAATAATATTTTATCGACAAGCGGAAAGTGTTAATTCACGAGCGATATTATCGCGAGTGAATTATTTTTCGCGAGTCGATAATTTAATTTTATCGTCGTGTATAAAATTCTATTTTTTTCTATAGCAGGTTTTGAAGAGAAAAGATATGAAAAATTAAATTATTATTTAAGAACAATTTTAAAATGTCATTAGTGTGCGTTGTTATGGAAATGTACTTCTAATAAACAAAAGTCAAAGTACTTTATCTACCCTTGCGGTTAAAGTGTTACTTTATCTACCCTTGCGGTTAAAGTGCTACTTTATCCACTATTTTGAGTTGATAAAATTGCACTTTAACATCTGCTATAGAAAAAACGAATTATTAATATTACATGTTAAAAGTTCAAAGTATGCTTTTGAATATTTTTTGATAAAAATCGGTTCTGTAGTCTGTAATATAAAATTATAAAAAAAATTGTCAGAATTTAGCATGTAGGTACCTATTGGTACATATTGATTGAATGAATTATTTCAGAAAAAAAATATATTTCACCATAACCTCGTTTTTGTAAGATCACAAATAATTAAATATTTCTTGCATATGTTCTAATATCGTAGATAATATTTGAAAAATTTCTTTCATTCGCCACTTTTACTACAAATCCTTGAAAATAATTACAATAACATTAAATTTCATCTGAAATGATTAATTCCATTTTAATTCAAAAGTTTTTGAAACGCTGACATTTTAATAAACCCTTATCACCAGTCCTCATTCAAATCTGTATTTAGTCAGCCACGGAACTAGTATTACCATAAGAAAATGTTCTAAAGAAATCAATGTTTAATTTATGAGACTTTAAACTTCCGAAAGAGGATTACATTTTAAAGTTTAACGGTCATTTAAATTTAGCTTGTGAATTTAGTTAACAAAGAATTAGAATCTATATATTCCTACATTTTACTTACAAGTATTTACCCCGGAAATCTGAAGCTTATGGATAAAAGTTAAGAAAATTGTTAAGAGTAATAAAATATTTATAAATATCAAAGTGGCTTCCTAGCCACGATTATATAGGCTAGTAAAAAAAAAAAAAAGTTTATGAGTATATATAGTAACAATATAATTTTTGCAAACGTCATATAAAGAATTTAATAATTTTATTTGATACATTTTTCCGTGCTCCTTTCAACATTTAATTTGTTCAAAGTGTGATATATGATTGCTAATATAACTGCTAGAAGTGCTAGATGGTCATACTATCGCCTATTTATTTATTTTATATTCATTTATTTTATATTCATTTAAAGTTGTTGAGCCAACGCGGACTTGTTAAATTCTGTTACGAGACATTTTCTGATTAGTAGTAATTGAGATTTCGTACAGTGAGTACGTACGTGTATTGTGAAAATGAACATTATTGACTGTCTATCTTTTTACAATCTACAAAATTAAGATTTTGTGTTTATTGAACAGTGAACATTATAGTGTGAGAAATCAGTTCTATCGTGTGGGTTATTATCACTTAGATAATTTATTAGGAAGTAAAATCGTAGAAGGTACGAACATCTTTGAGGAGGAGTTTTATACTTTGGTGGAACAGACAACGAAGAAGTAAGTGTGTTTAAATTTATTTTATTAAACTTTGTGTGACGAGTGACGACCATTGGAAATAATTATAACAACGTCTGTTTCTTTATTACGCAAGGTATTTATTGTAGAATAAAATGAAGACATCGTGTTAACAAATTTGTATTATTATTATTTGTTACTGAGGTCTATAAAATATAATGTAACGCTGCCCTTACTTAGTTCCAGATTTTTTATAAAACAAATTAGGTATATCTACACAAGGTACATATGATTAGATTACATTTTGTTATTGTTATTCTAATTCATTAAATTGTAAATAATTATAATAACGTTCGTTTCTCTTTTACATAAGCTATTTATTTTAGAATAAATTGAGGACATCGTGTTCACAAAACTGTATTATTATTATTTGTTACCAATGCCTATAAGATATATTGTAACGCTGCCCTTATTTAGTTCCAGATTTTTTATAAAATAAATTAGGTGTATCTACACAATATACATATGATTAGATTACATTTTGTTATTGTTATTCTAATTCAATAAATTCATGGCAAATATTATTATTAAAAATTATATATTTAAAATATGTTTTCCAAAACAAAGGAAACCGATTAACAATTTTCTGAATTTGTGTTATAATTTAAGTACTTAGTGAAAAGAAATGTTGTGTACATACAGTGGCTCACAGAATTATTCGTACACCTAAGTTTTCTATTTAAAAAGTGATAAATAGAGTACTTTTAAAAATAATATTGATATATTACTGACGGGATCATATTCTCTCATATTCCAGTAATAAAATTCAATAGCCAATTATGAAAAAAAAATTATTTTTCTTATGTAAATTAAATAAAAACAAAATGCATACAAAAATCAGGTACACAAAATTATTCGTACACTTATGAAATCTTACATATAACAACTCAATATTAATAGTTATAAATATAAAACATCTGTGATTACGTAATTACCATTTGTTTGAGTATTTTGTAAAAGGTTTTTTTAAAAATGGGTCGCAAAAACAAGAAATTACGGTAGTTGAAAGACGAATCTATGTGAAATGACTTTGCCAGTGTAAATCTTTAAGGGAGGTTGTCAAAATTGTATGAATATTGCTCTCAATTGTTAACAACATTAGAAGTAAATATAAAAATGAGGAGTAGTTGAAAAATATTTGCCGTGGGGACCGTAAGAAAATTTTTAATCAGCAGAATGAACAATTTATTGAGCATTAAATGAAATTAAATACTAAAAACTCCTGAATCAATTAACAAAAAATATATCTGAAATTTTTGGGGGATATATTGAAACATAGACTATTCGAAGAACTCTAAGAAATTTTGATTTTAATGGCCATATAGTCATAACTAGCTCCTACATATCCCCAAACTAATATGATTCTGCCGCCGTGTTTCACTGTACTACATAAAATGCAGTTATTAAGCTCAGAATTTGGATTTCTCCAATCAAAAGATTTGCAATTCCACTCAAATCCGCAAAATTATCAATTTCCAAAAAACAGAATCCGTGTTAATGTACTATTTCCAAATGCGAGTCTCTTTATTTTATTTTGTTTGGAATTGTAGGGCCCACTTTTTATATATGTAGGAGCTAGTTATGATTATATGGCCATAAGAATCAAAATTTCTTAAAGTTCTTTGAATAGTCTATGTTCCAATAGACCCTTAAAAAATTTAGTTATTCTTAATATTAATTTATTCAGGGTATTTTTAGGATTTGATTTCACTTAACGCTCAATATATAGTTTATTCTGCTGACTTAAAAATAATTTAAGGCCTCCACGGCGAATATTTTTCTACTGGTTCTTAATTTTATATTTACTTATATGGTTCTCAACATTTAGTGCGATCATAGTTTAATTTTGTCAACCTCCCTCAAAGATTTACACTGGCAAAGTAATTTCAAGCAGATTAGCCTTTCAACTACCATAATTTCTTATTTTTGTGAACTATTTTATAAAAAATCTTATACAAAATACTCAGACAAATGATAATTATGCAATCATAGATGTTTCATGTTTATAAATATAAATATTGACTCGTTATATGTAAGATTTCATAAGTGTACGAATAATTTTGTGTACCTAGTTTTTGTACATATTTTGTTTTTATATAATTAACATAAGAAAAATAATATTTTTTTCATAATTGGCTATTGCATTTTGTTTCTGGAAAATAAGAGAATCTGATCCTGTCAATAATACATCAATATTTTTTTGAAAGTACTTCATTTTTCACTTTTTAAATATAAAACTTAGGTGTACGAATAATTTTGTGAGCCACTGTATATCTTACTGATCGATTCAAACTAAGGATTTATTTTTACATTTTTACTGTACCTTTTATAATATTCAATATTCAAAAAAATATTTAATCAACTTTAGAGCTGGAGAATAATCCACTTAAAAAATACCGAGGTAATATTTTCAGATGTTTGTTTTGAATAAAACGAATAACAAATATAGCCATTTGAGACAAGGGCGATTGGGAAAGAGAAATGCAAATGGAGAAGTTAAAGAAAGCAAATAAAACGGTAACAATTTAGGAATCTTAAAAGGAAAACAAATATATCCAGTACATAACGTCGCCATTACGTGCGTAAATACCGCAATAACCATTCCACGATCGTGCCGGTACCTTTTTCTTAGGCATTCGCGTATTTTAAATATATTTTCTATTACGAACCCAACACTCCTTCGGAGGTTCGGGACGCTGTTTTGACGTCCTGTGTCCTCCCGAATACCATTCCATATCGATGGCCCTGTCCGGAAATAGAACTCTGCCGGAAACTGAGGACATGGCGGAAACATTACATGCCGTTTAGAATATGTGTCTGGTTCTGTTCCAATAAAATTATATAGGCACTCGGGAATAATTTGATGCGTCACAGGACGTCAGGTTTACAATCCTACTTTCCCTTACATACACGAAACTGTGTAACAAATCTTACACAAAGGGTTCATTAACTTTATATCTTTGCTTGATTGTTGTGGTGGAGCTTAAAGTTATTACTACTCCCTGACCAGTTAACTGTTTATACTCAGGCTCATTACTTCTCGTTGTATTATTATTATTATTATTATTATTATTATTATACATATTCTACTATTTTTTTTATTTTTTTTTTTTTGTTTTAAACGTGAGACTACATTAAATAATAATTGTCTGTTTAACTAATGGGTTGTAACAAGCTATTTCGAATCACTATCATAGGCGATGTTAGAGGGGTATTTTCTTAGATGAGGTATAATTAGAGATATGGCACACTCCTATAGCTACGTACTACTGAGCAAGCAAAACATGTATGGTCGAGAGCCAGCTGAGTAGTGCCCACTTACAGTTAGATGAACGAAATATTGGTCATAGTGTTAGTCACCTATCCTCATTCTTTGTTTGGTTGAGTTTTCCATATAACTATTTTAGCGATTTTAAACCTTAGATCTTTCGACAATATATTTGGACAATGCCATATCTCTAGTTATACCTCATCTAAGGGTATTTTGGTGTGCTAAGTACCTCTAAATTTTAAATTAGCACACTAAACAAGTTATACCTAAAAAATCTGTTTTTTTTTGTATACCCCTTAAATGGTTAGGTTTAAGGTTTTCACGATCTCACCAGTCGATTCTACGGGCAAAATTTGTTGACAGCAATGTTGAATAGTTCATTTCACATTTTACTCCGATATGAATGTGATATTGTCTATTTAAAGGCATCTTCATATTTAAATAATAGTGCAACCGACAATATCTCTAACAAACCATTTATAAAGTATAACCACAGAATAGGTTCATACAGAAGCGACTGTAAGACAGAGAAGCGAAAATGAGAGAGAGATGGAGAAGGTGCACAAATTTAAAGGGCCCATTGTTTAAAATCAGAAAGTATCCTCACATCTGAGAGAGAGATAGGGGAAGAGCACAAATTTAAAGGTCTACACAATGCTTCAAGGTCATAGACCTGACTAGGGGAACATGAAAGGTACCGACACGGAGTGTCGCTTCTGTGTGTAACTATTCTGTGGTATAACTTTGAACGTGAATATCTCTAAAAGAAAGAAGGTAACGTATACGATAAGAAAATATATCTTTACTTCTTTCGTAGAATTGCATGGTTATGTCGTCGAGATTATATCTCTAACCATTTTTATAATATACGTATGTAGTTCAGGAATGAAAAGAGATAACTAAATAGTGTATTTAAAAAATGTTATTTATTATTTTCTAAAACGAATATTTTTAACCGAAAAATATGTAGGTAGGTATTTTTGGAATATCATTTATGTAAACTTTTAATTATATACATTCATTCAGTAGTAGCATCCTTAAATATGAATTAACGTATAATATAGAAATATGAAAAATTTTGGAAAAAGAATGTTTATAAAAGATATAAAATCCTTTAATGATATTCCAGCTCTATCAGCGTTGAGCCTAAAAGAATGTTTGATTATTCCCGTCCCTCATTTCCCGTCTCTAAACACTCTCCTGCGCAGTGCGTGGCTATGAAAATGAGCGAAGGTGTCTTGATGTGACGGGGGATTTATTGCGCCGCTCTTTTCGACTTATCGAGTGCGGCGGCGGCGTCGGGACGGAGATTTACGAGCGAGGTGCGTCCGCGTCTCTGTCTCCGAGCCGCTCGCTGGAAAATATCCCAAATGGGGAGGAATGATCTATTTGTTGATTAAGATTAACATATGGAATGGGATGTCGATGAAAAAATGTAGGCCAGTTGGAAATCAACAGAGGAGATAAATATTATCAATCTCTCTCAGAGGTTTACACTTGAGAATCAGATTAAAAATTATTTTTTGGTATGTGACATCTTGTTTATTTCATTTTTATGTAAATATGGTTTTAGTATATATTCCAATATTTAATTTGTAAAAAAAATGTAAAGCTGTCACTTCATTATTTCGAGTTTTCAATATTCCAGCTCATGAATGGGACCAAAAAATTTATGTAAAATTTGATATTTTATAATTATGACAGTTTAATAATTTACCTCGTATGATTGAAATGATAATGATTTTTTAATATTAATATTAAATAAAAATAGTATATGTTTCTAGTTCTGAATATTAAAAAATAATATAAATAGTAAATAAATTTAACACTAAATAGTTCAGGAATGAAGAGATAACTAAATTTTGTATTTAAATTTGAAATTAGGGCATGATATGTATTATTTGCGTTTTCTAGGATTTAAAAAATTTAAAGTCACTACTTGGTATACCTATATAACTATTTTATTCTCAGAATTTGAAAATTGTATTGCGTTCTTGGAAGACTTGCGAAATTGTTCTAAGAATTTATAACATATTATTATTGATTTAAGGGATTAAAAAACCGCTGTATTCTCAAGTGTAGACATCTTGTTTCCTGGAATTTTCTACTTTTAGCAATCTTAGAATTCTGAACGTACAGTTTAAACAAGGGAAAAGCAAACAAAATAATATAAATCATTATAAATTTCTTATTGTGTAATTGTATTTTAACAACAGATGTAGAAAATTTTGTAATTTAATAAAAGCTTATTGAAATCAATGCAGTTCGACAGATGTGTTCTTTGCTTAAATGATGTGAAATTCTAAGGTAAAGACAGCATATATCAAAAACAAAGAAGATACCAATAAATTAGTGGAAGAGTTGGGAACAATCAAAGCATTTCACTCTCCAATCGCGTATCGCAAAGTTAGTAAAGTTAAATTAGAATTTCGGACACACTTTACGGATTATTACTTTCGGTCGTGTGTAGACGAACGGACAATAATTCATAAGATCGGATGACTCTATCTCGTGAAAGACACAACGAGGGAAGCTGTCTTTTTGTGTTGCGCAGCGGTGTGGATCAGCTTTGTGTGTGGCCACGACCCCCTTCCTGCCCCATAAACGCCGCCACTGACCAGGATGTATTGCCCAAACCGCAGGATATCATAATAAAGTCCGATGAAAGTCTGGGCTGTGTGCGAATGCTGCGTTTAGGCTCTAGCTGCCCGTAGTTTACTACCGACATAAATACTCAGTTCACGCTCTAATTTCAGATACTTTTCTGTTTTGTGTGTAATGTTAAATGAGTTTAATGAACTTTATAATAAAGCTGCAATGAAACTTTGGAAGTTCGTAATGTAAATGGGACTCGCAGTTTGTAATTCCTGTATAAATATTTAAACGTAATAAAGTTGTAGCATGAAGAAATAGGATTTTGTAGTTGCAAAATTAAACTTATTTGCCATACATATTAATTTTGTGTAATTTAAATTCCAACACACTGCTTATTGTGAAGTTTGTATTTCGGATATATTTCAACCAGACTTAATAAGCACAATTACACTAGAAACCTACATACATTGCAGAATACAACTTTGTAAAATTAGAGCACTACCAAAAATTGTAAGGAAAATACTTTATTGTGTACATGTAAAATAATTAACATGTTTTACTTGATAATATTTTAATACCATTTATCACTCTGATGAAAACTGATTCAAAGTCGAAACATCGGTGTGTTAGTGGATTTTATTAAATGACTATTACTCCAATAAAGTATTGTCCTTTTATTAACATCCTGTCGATTAAACTATAATAAAAAAATATCTTAAATGTGATATCGGAATTCAATTAAATATATGTGACAGGTATATACATATTAAAATATTTTATTTGTGTAATACATACAAATAGGCAAGCTTATGGGCAAATTCGATTCACTACATAACTGTTAATCTGGTTGCATTTAGGATTAATATTAGGAATTTCAGTTTGGGTTGTAAGTTTCGGATAACATTGGCTATAGTTTACTTAGGTTTTATTTATTTTATTGAATAATATAATAATAATAACTGTTGTTCAGTGATATAGTGCTAAATAATATTTTATAAAACATTTTATATACGGCCTAAACCAGATATTATTGTTATACCCAATATTTCATTTGGTTTTCATTTAATTGTATTTACCAAAAAGTGACTTTTTAATTCATATTTATTAAAATTTTATTGAATCAAAGAAATGTATCAAGAAATAAATTTATTAAATCAAGATTTTTTAATAATTTTCAAATGCCTCGAGCTAATAATTTGTTAAAAAAGATACATGACAGATTTGTAGGTTGAATAATTGGCAATTTACAGTAAAATGTGCTGTTTGTAGTTGAATTTAGCCTCTTGTCAAGGTTTTGTCAATTAGTCAGATGTAATAAACGAGATCGAAATTTGTCAACGTTGGATTACAGTTCATGTTCATTACAACTTGTACAGATTTTTCATTTGTACCTGACAGTTATGCTGGGTAACAAATATTTCTTTGTCAATTATTTGGGCATAATTATAAAACAAAAGCTACAAAATAACTCTACAATCAATATGGCAAGGGCAACCGGATTGCAAATTAGCGTAAAGAGAGATAATTCAAAACAGTGATACTGCGCATTTAAATAGAGATAATCAAATGTAATTGATAAATTTAACCAAGATGAAAAAAGTATTTGTGATAGCAATTTTTGCTTCTTTATAATCAGGGCATGTAACCGAAACAAATTCTGGTTAACGGTTAAGTTATTATAATAAAGGTTTTAAAAATTGGAAACTGGTTTAAATCGATTAATACATCAGTTTGTGTTAAATTAATTAAAAAATAATTATAAAAAAAATATTAATAATATAATTACAAAAATTAATTAAAATAAAATAAAAAATTACTATATGAAAAAGTATAACAAATTGAAGAATGAAATTTAATTAATCAAAAATAAAAGTCATATGGTACGGATGTTATGGATCAATGAAAAGGGATTATATTTCACTCTGCAATATTCACTGAAATTCCCATAATGCTTTCAAAGAAATGCAGGTCATTTTTCAATTATAAACTTGCCTAAAGATGATCAGGGAACTACGTATTTTTTATAATGCAATAAAATGTAAATTGTAGAAACTGTCATGTTTCATATTCAAATACATGTAGACAATAACATAGATATAAAAAAAATATTTAAAAAATTGCGTTAAATGATATTAAAATAAATGTTAATGTTCACTAAAACAGATTTTTTTTGTTAACGGTTACCGGTCTTTTCGACCTTCAAAATTTCGTTTAAAATTCCGGTTAAAGTTCACAATTTTCGTTAAAAATACCGGTCCTGTTTAGAATAAATGAATAAATGTATAACTAACGGGAAATTACAACATTTTTGAAAATACCTTATATCTTGAAGATATGTTAACGACTTCCTTTGTTGTATATTTTACACAATTTCATTTACTCTACAATTCTTCACTAAAATTAATATTTCTCATATGATATACATTAGCATAGGATTCTAAGAGGAGTATTAAATAATTATATTGATAACAAGTTATTGTTGAGAAGTAATAAGGAAGTTAGCTATTTCATACGTATCCTTGGTGGTGATAGAAAGAATACAAAGAACAAGAAAAACACTCTCCGAGAAATGAACAAATTATCAATAATTCACCGAAATCGTTATGAGAACTCCTAATCCCTGTATCCTTGTTCGTTGATGATTGTGTGTTGTAATCTGAAACAGAAAGGAAAAGGAAATTAACGCAAGGCCAAAAAACAATGAAATTGGGCGAAGGTGCGTTATAGGCATAATAACATTGGGAAAGCAAATACCCACATAAAGTTAAGTAGGTATTTTCTGTGGGCATAACAGCCCAATATTTAAGTAGGGTATATGAATATATGAATCAATAAGAGTAGGGTAGAGTTTTGGCACACGGCCATAATGAATTTCTGCGTCCCTAAACGGTATAGAATCTTGATATCGGTGCGGTCTCTGCGGAATCTTCTAATATAGAAAATATGTCGTCCAGTCAAGCGCCATGTTTGTTGTACGGATATAAAAAACCACTTCCAATATGTGACCTGGCGTGTCTTCCCCTACGTCCGACTCTGGCCACAAGACGTCGTTAAATGCTGATGTTCACGTCTCAATGCCATTCACAATTGTCTGGTGGGCGTGGCATGTCATTCGGAAAACGACAAAGGAAAAATAAATAAGGCTTGACAGGAAGTCTACTATTTATATTTTGCACGACTTCCTCTTCAACTATCCGGTGAATTGGAGCTTTCTATACAACTTTTTTTCGGGATATACGATTGTAAGATAAATATAATAGATATGCTCATAATTGTCCGCCTCTCAATATTTCCTTCCAATTTAAGATTACATACCACTCACACATTTGGAAATACGTTCATTCATGTAGCAAGATGGTAATTTAATATATTTTTCGTACCACAGTTGACGTAACCATAACTTACTTCTATAGTAATAAGTAAGTGACTGATAACATTTATTATTTGGTCAACGGAGTGTTATAGAAAATAACAATTCTAACCTTACTAATAGGGTAATTATAAATATCTTAATATTTTCATATTACACTGTAATTCCCACACATGATCTTTACGTAATCAATTTCTGCTTCAATTATTAAACTTTTATCTTGCATCTTTGTCATATACGTATGACATAAATGAGACTTTTGTACGCTATCTCATTACCGTACGTTTTACAGAGGGATATATGTACATGCTATCAGCTTTTACCTAACCAACGACAAAAATGAAATCGAAACTGTAGTGTTATCGCGTTACTGGATATTTTCAGATATTTAAAAAACATGAATATGTCATTCATAAAGCATTCATACCATTGGCGTCTACAATTTGTGCTTCATTGTGTGGTGGTAGTTCCGTTAGTTTACTCTACAACCCGTTCGTATGTTTCATCGATTATTATATTTATATATAATACTGTCAGTTTTGACATTTGTTTACTTCGGACATAACACGATTTCACCCGACATTATATCATCAATCCTCTTTCTCCATAACTATTTGAATTACATGGTTACAATTGCTGACATGAGAATCAACTGCGGGAAATGGAGTTATTTGGTCGTCTGGCAACGAACTTAAATAATTATCGCATTCTGATTATGCCAACACTTTTATTTGGTTATTAATTGGTACTCACTATGTTACGGTTTAGGTCGCTGTCGTTCTTTTGTCTATAATGTTATATTATATTGGCAAGAGCATTCAATGGCAAGAGTAAGCCAAATGCAACACACATTACAATCTTGGTATGCAAGTAGTTTGCTGAAACATTCGAAATTGGCGGTTGAAAGGATTTACAAATAAGCATGTACTCACGACAAGCAGAGAAGTTCGTTTGTTGCATTGATTGTAAATCGTGAAGTGAATGAAAACAGCATCGTATAGCAAATATTGTTGTGTATACTTACTTTATTTTTCCAATGCTATGAACTTTTAATACCAAAATTTTTGAAATTGTTAATCACAATTGCAGTTATTTTTATTTCCGAATGATATGTTTAAGTATAAATTAAAACAGATTTTTTATAAGTTTATGTTTTTGATTTGCTTTAATTCTAAAAAACGTGTTATTCCAGTATGGTAAGTCGATGTCAGACAACTTTAAATAATTGAACGGAAATATGTTACTGGACGAATCGGTCAACAGATTTTATTAATTTAGACCAGGGCATGTAACCGGTTAAAAAAACCGGTTAATAAAAACCGGTAACCGATATTTTTAACGAAAATTGCGAACTTTAACCGTAATTTTAACCGATATTTTTCAGGCCGAAAATACCGGTAACCGTTAACCAAAAAAAAAAATAAACCGGTTTTAGCGAACATTAACCTTTATTTTAAAATCATTTAGCGAGAAAAAAAATTAATATTTTTTTTATATCTGTGTTTTCTATTTGTATTTGAACATGAGTCATGACAGTTTTTACAATTAACATTTTATTGGAGAGTCATAAATGTAGGTCTCTTTGGCCGTTAAGGTTACTTAAAAAGTCCAAATAAATGCGGCCTTTGTCAACACAGGCAAGTTTAAAATTGAAAAGTGACCTACGTTTTTCTGAATAAATTACGGGAATTTTTGTGAATATTTATTAAATTATTTTTTTTAATTGTTATATTTTCTCAGATGGATATCTTTTTTAATATTTTTTTAAATTATTTATTCTATAATTTTTTTTAATCAAATATTTATAATTACTTTTTTTTAATTAATGTTTCTATAAGGGTTAACCGTTAACCAGTATTTATTTCGGTTACATTCCCTGTTTGTAACTAACTTTTAGTAATTTCTAATTACAGTTGAATATAAAAAGTTACAATTTTTAGGTTTTTAGTGTAAAATTTTTCATATACAGCTGAAATATTCCAAAAATACCCATGTATGAGTCCAAAATTTTGGTTTTTGATTGTTGACACCCTTTAAACCAATTTTAGGTCAGGTTTGGGTTCCTTTTTACCCATTTTAAGGTGTGACAAATTTCCAAATGTACTATACAATATGTTTAGACACTTTTCAACTCATTTTTGGGTATAAAATGCAACACATAATCATGTTAAACTTATTTTTTTAATTATGAACACCTAAATAATTGTACTGTAATAAAATACTTTAAACCCATTCCAGGGTGTGAAATAACCCAAATAAATCCATTTTTAGGTAAAATTTATTGATTTTTTTGAAAAAACCAAATTGATAGTCGCCGATGCGCTGATTTCAAATTTTCAAACCGAATTTAATTATCTCTTCCCATTCCTGAGATATTTGGCCTCAAAGTTGCACCTCAAAAAAGTGTGTTTTTTGAACATATCTCTAAAATGGGTAGAGATACAGTATCAACGATTACACCAGTCGATTCTACGCGCAAAGTTACATAAAGAAATGTTTTCTCCGCATATACGATCTTTGGAACGATTTGGTGAAAAATGAGAAAAACGAAAAAAACCTGAATTTCAATTTTTCGCTTGGAAACTTTTTGTCACCAAAATTTTTTATATTCTGGACTTAAGTAAATACAGATGCGCTGATTCCAAATTTTCAAACCGATTTCAATTATCTTTTACCGTTCTCGAGATATTTGTGTTCAAAGTTAGACCTGAAAAAATCAGTTTTTCAGGAATAATTCTGAAATGGGTTCAGATACGGCTTTGGCGAGCTCACCAATCGATTCTACGGGCAAAATTACATTTTTGTACCAATTTTCAGATTTTTATTCCAATGGATACAAATTTTATAGAGGAAAAACGAAAATCGTCAAAAATCGAAAAAAATTGCAAGGGGTTCATCAGGCGATTTTTCGATTTTCGCGATTTTCGTTTTTTTGCTCTAAAAATTGTATCCATTGGAATATTAATCTGAAAATTGGTACACTTATGTAATTTTGCCCGTAGAATCGATTGGTGAAGTCGTTGAGATCGTATCTTGACCCATTTCAGGGATATTCCTGAAAAACGATTTTTTTTCAGTTCCAACTTTGAACCCAAATATCTCGAGAACGGTAAGAGATAATTGAAATCGGTTTGAAAATCTGAAATCAGCGCATCTGTATTTACTTAAGTCTGAAAAATGAAAAGATTTGGACCCAAAAAGTTCTCCAGCGAAAAACTGAAATTCCGGTTTTTTCTTTTTTCTCATTTTACACCAAATCGTTCCAAAGAACATATATGCGAAGAAAACATTTCTTTATGTAACTTTGTGCGTAGAATCGACTGGTATAATCGTTGAGACTGTATCTCTACCCATTTTAGAGATATAGTCAAAAAACACACTTTTTTGAGGTGCACCTTTGAAGCCTAATATCTCAGGAATGGGAAGAGATAATTAAATTCGGTTTGAAAATTTAGAATCAGCTCATCGGCGACTATCAATTTGGACAATTTTAAAAAACCAAAATTTTTGACCGAAGAATGGGTCATTTTGGATTTTTTCGGCCGTAAAATCAAAATTTTAAGGTGCAAATCTAAATATTGTTAGTTTTCATGATTAACTATGATTGTAAATTACTTGGAGATGAGAAAAGATATTAATTTTTATTTGGATATGGTTTGGAACATATTTGCGAATATAGATAACAATTATCAAAACAAAATTTCCAAATATAAGTACTTCCCGTCATCATTTCCGTTGTAGGCAGGGGCGGATTTACGCACAGGCACAACAGGCACGTGCCTGGGGCGGCAAATTTTTGGGGGCGGCAAATTTTTGGGGGCGGCAATTTTTTCGGGTCGCTATATGTTTTTTCATAAAAATTTAGAAAATCAATCAGAATATTTCAAAAATTAAGAAATTAAGGGTATTTCGTTTTTGTGAACGAGTTTCACTGCGTATAATCTAATAATTATTCAAAAGTTGCGCCATCTTTCATTAATATAAGATTGCAGCGCCATGTCTTTAAAATGATTCTTTGCTGTTAAGTTAGGCGCGTCAGTAGTAGTAAAAAGAATAAAAATTATTTGCGATCCACAATGACGGAAGATCGGCTCAATTCTTTGGCGTTATTATTCGTAGAGAGTAAAAAGATGGATAGCCTTGACTTGACTTCGGTTATCCAAGAATTTGCAAAACAAAAGGCACGCCGTAAATGTCTGCAATAAATGTCTGTATCGATTGATCCAAATTTTGTTGTTTCTATTTTAATGATTATAATAAAAATAATTTAATTTATCTGTTTGCATTGATTTCAGATCTTCATATTAACATAAAATAATAACTAATTATACCAACTTAAAAAAAGAAAATTAGTTTTGGGGGGGCGGCAAATTTTAGTTTGCCTAAGGGCGGCAAATTTTAGTTTGCCTAAGGGCGGCAATTTCGTTAATCCGCCCCTGGTTGTAGGCCCAGGTTCGTGGTCCAATTAACAACTATCAATTGTTTTACAGACATCCTTTTGTTTAGATAAAGTTCATTTGTCCTAATTATTTATTTATTAACTGTTTCTTATATTATTATTTCCACCTTCTATATACAGGGTGGCTCAATGAAAATTATCAGCGCAATTTTTGGCCACTTAACATCAATTTTGCAAAAAACGCTCGAACACGTCATTTTTAGTATAAAGGGGGAACACCTGAATGGATTAGTTCCAATGGCATAACTTCAACCCTATAATGGGGGTGGACTGCACCTCAAAAATTTTAAATGGAAAAGAGTGTCAAACATGATACAGTTCGAAAGGCCTTTCAATTCTCTTCTCAACAGTTTTTTTATTTTTCAAATCCGATCATTAGTTCCAGAGAAATATCGTTTAAAACAAATTTTATCAGGTGTTTAAAATTGCAATCAAGTAGGCTTAAACAAATGACAAAATCGAATATCAGTATTTTTCCCGTAACGTAGAGGGCCGAAATAATAGGATAATATACTTTTATAATCTCGTAAATAATACAGTCACAGATGTAAAAGGAATAATAAAAGTTAATATATAAGACACAAACTAATAGCACTTTAAAAGTATACAACTTAAGTGTACTATTACTCAAGATCCAATGTTCCATGTCGATTATCTTTTGTTTTCTGCTAAAATATTTTAGAAGTAACTCGTGTTTGGTATCAAATGAAAGGATTATTTGATGAGGGCTGGCGTCTAGAAATGACAAAAAAATTCCTTGTCGAATGTCTTTTGTTTTCAGCTAAAATATTTCAAAAGTAAGTCGTGCTTGGTATCAAATGTAAATACTCGACTATGTTTGGCGTGCAAAAATGTCAAAATCATGTCAACAGGCTTTTGTTTCTGGAGAAAAGTTGTCAGAAGTACGTCGTATTTGGTATTAAATGTAAATAAAAAATGACAAATAATTACCATGTTAATCGCTTTTGTTTTTGGCAAAAAGTTGTCAGAAGTATGCAGGGCATGTAACCGGTTAAAAAAACCGGTTAATAAAAACCGGTAACCGATATTTTGAACAAAAATTGCGAACTTTAACCGTAATTTTAACCGATATTTTTCAGGTCGAAAATACCGGTAACCGTTAACCAAAAAAAAAATAAACCGGTTTTAGCGAACATTAACCTTTATTTTAATATCATTTAGCGAGGAAAAATTTTAATATATTTTTTTTATATCTGTGTTTTCTATTTGTATTTGAACATGAGTCATCACAGTTTTTACAATTAACATTTTATTGGAGAGTCATAAATGTAGGTAGTTTCTTTGGCCGTTAAGGTTACTTAAAAAGTCCCAAATAAATACGGCCTTTGTCAACACAGGCAAGTTTAAAATTGAAAAGTGACCTGCGTTTTTCTGAATATATTACGGGAATTTTTGTAAATATTCATTAATTAAATTGCTTTTTTTTAATTGTAATGTTTTTCTCAGATGATATTTAAAAAAAAAATTTTAATTAATTATTCTCTATTTTTTTAATCAAATTTTTATAATTAATTTGTTTTAATTAATTTTAATTATTTTTTTAACCGATATATTAACCTGTTTAAACCGGTTTTCGAACTAAAACCGTTATTATTATAATGTTCTCTATAAGGGTTAACCGTTAACCATTATTTTTTTCGGTTACATGCCCTGATTTAGACGTTTATAAAATTGAATTTAAATCCAGTAGCGTAGCCAGGAAATTTGTAGGAACTCAGCATATGAGCCAAAAGAAACAAAAAAAAACTTGAATGTGTATAAGAAAATTAAGTACTTGTACCATATAACAAACAATAAATAAAACTTAAATAATTAAAATTGTACCCTTGTCAAATAACTTTGGTTTTTATAAAAACACATTTTAAGATTAAATATTAAAAAAAATAATGATCCAACAATAAACTCAAAATAGGTACTATTTAAAAAATAACTTTACTAAATAAAATGGCTAACAAATATGTGATTATGATGCATCCTTGGACGTGTTAATTGAATTTAACTTAACAATATACTATTTCCTACATACATCTCAAAAAAGAGTAAACCTTAAAATTGTGGCTGGGTTGTAATATAAATAGCAATTAAATTACACACTACATAAATGTTTTAGTTGTGTTTGTATACGTATATAAAGAAGCAGAAATTAAAAGGTTGCCTTAAATGAGTTGTTCATGAATAAATGAAAGAGAAAGAGCCCTTCCTGGTTGTGGAGAACGCATTGAATTATGTACAGCAGGCCTGGAAAAAAGTCTGCGGCCAGATTTACGCACCCGTAGGGCGTGTTGCTGTTGCGTTAAATGTTAAAAGGAAACTGCGCCTGGATTACGTTGCACCACCACTTTTATTTGTCTGCTTTTCAAAATACGTACTTCGTAACTACATAATTCTTTTACTGTGAATTAAAATTAAAAATAACTACATATGTTAACAATGTAAATATTTACAGCTTGAAAGTTGTAGTTGGTAATGAATGAAAAAAAAGAGGCATTTGAAAATTCCAGAAAATAATTGGTATACTTTGCTAAAAATAGGTAAAAAAAAGCGGAAACTGAATATTTAAATACAATCTGGTGTTCTTTTCTAGAATTTTTTAAATGTACATAGTATGACAGTGGTATTAAGTATCTAATCATGATTTTGTACCCAAATGTTAAAAAGGTTTTGAAAAGAAACAACATCAACGTCAACTCTTTTTCGATGCTCACTCATTACTGGGTTTATGTTTAACATTTACATTCAACATTTTTCAAATTAATACGAGTAGCTCTCTTTATAGTCAATTATGAATTAATTTCTCTCATAATAAACATAATAATTTTAAATTACTACTTCACTTTGTCTTCCTTCAATATCATAATTCAAAATTAAGATTTCAAGAACGAGCTAATATTAAGATCAAAGTCATGTAATTGGTAATAATTCTCCATTACTACTATAATATCTTTGTTAAATTATTATACTGAGAAAGTAGCACAAAATAAGAATTTACTCGTTACCTCTCTATAAAGGAAATAACAAAACCGGATCACATCTTATTTACAAGTCGTTTAGCGACTCATATTTATTTAGACTTCTTGTAGGATATTTTTTTCGTGCCACAGTTAACGTTTGTGTAACTTGCTTCTACAGCAACATAAGAAGTAAGTAATAATAAAAGCCCAAATTACGGCTTAAAGCGCCTGTGACTAACATTTTATTTCTGTTCCTACGTATAAAGAAAATTAAAAAGAAAGTCAACGTCTGATAAATAAACATTTTATTCGGAATATACAATAATCCGAAAAATTAACTCACCAGATATTAAATTTTAAAATTCTTGAGTACTTAATTTTATTTTGAAAGGACCTTGCATATGGTGTTCTTCATACGGTGTGTGGAAATTTAATTGTCTTTGTTTTACTCTGTTCGTATTTATTAAAACATGAGAAATTTGTTACATAGAAAATAGATTTAGTTGAAGTTCTGAGTTAGAAGTTAAGCCGCATCATACTTCAAATAGACTAAAATGCAAAACTAGAAAATAAAATGAATGTGCGCAAGAAGAAGGTTGAAATTATCTAGACAAAGTCGAAATCAAGAAAAACTTTTGGCCAATATCGTTTCTTAAAAGTCTTTCTTATCCAATAGGTGAGCGGAAGTAAGATTTAACAATTTTCAATTTGCAAAAAGAGAGTTCACAACAGGGTTTTAGTAACTGGTAAAAATGTTGCAGCTATCTGTAGATAATTATTTGTCAAAATAGGTATTAGAAATATTTGATCTAAAACCAAAGAAATAATTAAAATTTTGCACCTCTAAGAATTTTGCTCCTGTGGCGTACGCCACCATTACCACGCACTAATTTCGACACTGCTCATAATATTTATTATTTGTCAACTGAGAGTTATAGAAAATAACAGATTTACTATTACGGTAATTATGAAAATCATACTAATTTCAGATAAATGTGGTCTTCTAGCAACAGGTGATTTATTTAGTGTACTAAAAGCTCAGCCTTTTCCTACTTCCTGGAACCTCGATCCTCTAATGTTATAATGTACCTATAATTCCTTGTAGCTGAAATTACTATTATTCAAAGTTTTATAAATCTATTTACCACTCTTTAATATATGAAATATTAGAAAGGACCAATGTACAAAATATACATTGTACATTGATATTGTGGGTAGGAAAATAGGAATTCTGCATTGTGTAGGAGCAGTCGCATTTAATTTACAAATGCGAGTATGAGTGCAAAATTTTTAAAAACTCCAGTGCTGAGAGTAATGTGGGGTGATATTTATGATGACCTTGCAGTGATTTAAAATCAGGTAGTCGCATTTCCGCTAGAATAAATTAATTAAAAGGTGAAGGAAAGTGCAGCAGATGTAGTAAAGCAGGTAATGAATAATAATGTAACATTTATTATGATTTAGTGCAGAGAGCCAGTGTACTTTGTGGCAGCGTAAAAAAGCAATGAAATAAAACAAATGGAATAGAATAGTTTGTTCGTAGAAAATGAAAATGTACCAATAAAATAAATCTCGGTGTGTTACTGCATACTGCATGGTTCATGAACCGGTAGTAAAAGAAATGCAACTTTATGCGTTCCTAGAGCGGACGTAATTCATTTCAAATTTTACATTTTGCTACAAAAATATATTGTTTCGCATACAAATTCTGTCTACACTGGCGGACTACCGAATAAATAAAATATTCAATCCCATAAAACTGCTGTAAAAACAATACTTTCTTAAAGTTTTTCTTTAACATTACACATACTATACTGGTAAACACAGAATCTACGATGCAGAAAACCTTTCAATATTTTATTTACGAGTAAAACAAAAAAAAAAATATTAGTCGTTTTAAAAAATACGTATGTTTCAATTTTTTTATCTTCATTATCTTAATATTATGCATAAATAAAAGTAATTCCGTTCAATGAATATTTTTGAAATAATAATTGTAACACGCAGTAATTATTATAATTTATTTTAAACCTAAAGTTGATTGATAAATATGTCATCTCTAAAGACTGTATATAACATTTTTGTTCCTGCGTATTTATAATAAAAATATTTATTTTACCATTAGTCATAAACTATTTACAATGGAATAATTACATAAAAATAAAAAGAGTATACAGTGAAAATATATATAAATATACCTAAAAGAATAAAAACTGAATTAAATTAACTGTAATTATAGCAGTGATTTCATGTAAATAAAAAAATAATTCATAATATAGTGAAATATAGTTTCTATTTTGTATCTATAAAAAGAACTGTATATTGATAATTTCAGTTTGTTAATAGTCTAGTATAATTTATTTTTAAAGTTAAGCGCTGGAGGGTCACTATATTTAATTTTTTTTTAACTCGACTAACAGCCGTGATAAATACGACTGTATATCTCGACTATTATTATAGTCCCTATATCTTGACTTAGTAGAGTTTCTCTCAAGTTTCAATAACCATTATCTCGACTGTTAGTCGCCTTTATTTCGACTGTTATTCGCCTTTATCGTGAAGAGATTCACATGGAAAGGTTTCTGAATTATTAGTCCAGACAAACTCGACTAACAGTCGAGATAAAGGCGACTAACAGTCGAGATAAAGGCGACTAACAGTCGAGATAAAGACGACTAACAGTCGAGATAAAGACGACTATTAGTCGAGATGAAGGCAACTAACAAACAAGATAAACACGATTAACAGTCGACATATCCTCGACCAACAGTCCTATTTATTTCGACTAACAGTCGCGTTTATCTCAATTCATTGTTTTTGCGATGATCCATTTATTATTTACTTAAAAAACATGAAAATTATGTTGAAATCTGTTCATATTATGATATAAATTTGTTTAAGAAGTGTGAAATTATTATTTATAATTACTAATTTTTAATGAAATGCAACAAATGATACAATGAAAAACTTAAGAAAATGTTTGAAAAATTTGACTATCGTATTTGTAGGAAAATAAGATTGGAATATATAAAAAGGGCATAATATGATCTGCTTTCTTTGGAAACGTTCCTAATCTGGTTGAAAATCCGCCGGTGTTCCAATTCGGCTACAGTGTGGAAGTATTGCACAGTACCTGTTGTATATTCTCCGTACGAATATTCAGTTCAATAAGAGTTCGCGAGCTGTATTGATCTTATTGGAATCCAGTGTCTCTGCGTTGTGTCACTTAAACACCGCCGTCTGCTTTAGAATCTCCTCAGTTCCTGCACTCTGTTGCAGGAAACAGACTAGGATTTCAACAAGACGGAAATTATAACATCGGATATTAAATTTGGCGAAAATATCTTACAGCTCTTTGTAGAAATAGCTAGAATAACGTTTTATTTATTTAGGTGAAGTGTAAAATTGATTAAAACGAATATTTATATAACTATGTTTAATAAAAAAAATATGAATTATAAAGAATAATGAAAAATAACTAACACTATGAATAAATAAATATGAACACTAATTAAGTACTAATAATTATTAATAAAGACTTAAACACTTAAGATAATTTATTTAAACAACTAAAACTAGGCAATATTTATTTCCACAATATTTATATCAATCTCTATTTATTTATACCACCATCTGTTCACTACACGTATCAATATAAGACTGTCCTCGCGATCTCTTACTCGGGGTATTTAAAGTAAAACACTTCATTCTGGAACATTCGCCAGTTCTCTGGAAAACAGAACAATGGGGAGCGGACGGACTTGTTGTGACCTGTCCGTTAGCTGCCGCCGCCCGCGCCGCGACTCTGGGATCGCTACAATATTTTCCTATTATGTTCGTCATAATTTTATTAAGCCGTTTTCATTTAAAATATAACCAATTTATTTTACATTTACACTTCTATAAGAAAAAAAATCACTACTTAATAATAGCCGACAAGAAAAAAAAATAACTTGTGATTAATAGATTATGTATCTATTCATAAATGGATGTAGCACTATCTTCGTTTGAATCTATAGTAGTAATGGATTTCTTACAACAAGCAATATCTGCATTTGTTATCTAAATGTTAAGGAAACTCGTTTGAAAACCATTACATGCGATAGATTTTGCTAAAGTCTAGCTGATAATCCGTATCGCAAAAAATAACAAGAAACAAATAACAAGAACAAAGAAAAGACAAGTCATTAAAGATCAGACAATCTGGTAATAGTTCCTTGTTCTTGTAGAGATAAATAAACTATTGCTCGGTTACAGAAAGTGTAAATAACTATTAACTAATAAGTTGATTAAAATAACGTTGTGGGAATGGTCACGTATAAAAATACATTGCTATGAAAAATTTAATCAGTGGTTAAAATTAACACAGGTTTATGCAACCTGGTGTATGTAGCTCAGACGGTGGAAATGCAATTTTTTGATGGCGCGATATAACATTTACTATCATTTTAAAAATTTTACATTAGATAAATTTTTATGCGTTTAAAACGAAATCGCAAATATATACACTTACTCTTTTCGCGTGACAGATCCTACGATCCTAGTAAAGAAGATTTTGATATAAACCTCAAATCATATAAAACTAACTTTATTAGTATTATTGAGATTTTTTTTACCAAATTTGAGTAGTTTAATAATACTTTTTAATTTATTTGTATTGAAGGAAAATTCAGAGGAAAAAGTTATAAAACACGAATATATATAGAACAAGTTTATTAATTAACGAAAAAAATAACAATCTTATTTAAATGAAAATAACACAACATTAACTTAACGATTTGTAATTCACATTTAACATACTAATTACTAACTAGTGTGTATTTATTTTCACACGACAGTATTTATTTCTACACTATTTACTTTCACACGACATCTATATGTATTTCCACAAAATATTTATTTTTAATTTACATGTCACTCTTCAGACCGACTACCTCGTCTCGACTCACTTCACTCAGTTCACATCTTCACATTCTCACCTGACTGCCTTCCTGAATTTACATAAACTGACGAACTTAATTCTTCAGGCCGCAACACTTTTATACCTGCGGATAATTAATCTCAAAACTTCTAGAGTCTTCCGGACTACATAAAATTCCGAACAATAACGGCCCCGCTCTTATCTTGACCTTTATTGAGTCTACCTGACCAGACAGGTGAGTTAAGCTCTTTACAATATGATACTTCAAATAACAAATTTTAATAAGTAATAAGCAGAAAAAGTTTCTAACAATAAATAAAATGGCATCTAGGTTAGAGTGCTCCTACGTGAATTGAACGAAGTGTTAGATCTGAGGTTCAAATTCCTTCGTCGCCAATCTTTATCCAAATAAAACAATTACTTGAGTCTAAATTATATGGACCCACTAAGCTATAAACCGACAATATACATTATTGAAATGCATGTAAAACTTGTCACGAAAAAATTGCTTTGGTCCTAATATTTAAAAAATATGATAAAGCCTAATCTTTCATAAAATATCCATTACTATTTTTGGGATATAAATTTCAATGCCCGCATCTGTAGAGAAATCAGATCCTGCAAATCCCCCTAATAACCAAACTACAAAATCATAATCCCCGTTACTTTGCGTAATAATCCTTCACGGGGCAGCGAGATTCCGTGAGGCGCAGCTTATCCGACACTCCGGCATGCAAAGTGCATGTGCAGTACTCCATCCACGGCGTAATCCCATTTCGCAGCCATTCATCTTACGTTACCGGCAGCAACTCGGGCGCTCTACAACGGAGTTAGTCGCAGACTGCTAACTCGTACCAACTCCAATCCGAACTGCGAAAAGCTAACTAGTTTTTCATCGCATGTTCAATGAATTACAATTAACCATAGCTTTTGTATGGGGACTTTGTTTTCGGTAAACAAACTTCAGTTTGAAATATGTCAGTTTTTAAACAATGTTGAATGAATTAGAATTTACAATGGTATACGTTTATTTTATTTTAATTGAAATTTGGTTTTTTGGTGCAAACGAAATTTTTGAATGTCCCAAAAGGATCGTTTATATTTTTGTGCAACAACACAATAAACAAAAAATTATTAATACATGAAATGAATTCCTAAATAAAATTTTAGATATTTATGTTTTTGAACTTTAAAATTGGAATTTTATTCAGAAAGTTTACAACAAAAAATTGAAATAAATCACTGAAATGTTCGCCAAAATAATTTACGCTCAACATTGAGCTTTAAAAATACGTGTTTGAAATCATTAACACACTGATATAAATCAGGTGAATACTTGTTTTTTATTAGGGCATTTAAAAAACAATATGCAGTAAAACAACTAAATACTTTAGATATTATGTTAAAATTATGACTACCTACATGGTTTATTGTATTGAAAGGTGTAATTAATAAGTTCATTCTAACTATATTAACATTTTTAACATATTAGCTTCAGACTTTTACTTATTCCCTAAAAAACAACATGCAGATTATGAGTCTCTGTTTTTTTTTTGCTATGGATAACTTTTATTTATATCAATTTAAATAAAGCTACATACCTATCTAATATTGTTTAACTTGGTAATTTAAATCTGGGAAAACAGCCTTTGGGTTATGAGATCATCTCCCATCAGTTGTACAAATTGCGTAAGTTAAAAAAACGGGTCAAACTGGTTTTTTTTTACCTGTACTTTCGTACAAATTATATACTTTTTCTGTACATACTTTTTATTTATCATATATTACCTAGATTATTTATATTTTATTATTTCGAAACATTAATATTTTATGTATATGCATATTGCTTAAACCAAAAATAATACTAAAGAAGAGATGGTAATTATTTTGTCGCATAGTGAAGAACAAAATCCATGCATAAATATTTTCCAGCGCAAAGTTTAAATGGCATCTGCTTTGCTCTTAAGGGCCCTACAGAAACTCAGACTTTAACTTTGTTGTATTGGCGAAGTTTGTGAAGTCAAATCGTATATACAATTCAGAACGCTTAAATAAATGATGTCTAGTACGAGGGCACTGGATTTTTATTCAACGAATTGATTAATTATCAATAAACTTAATTATTGATTACTTTTCGAATATTTTAAAAATAAAATAATTATTAATACTTCATTTGTAGTTGTTTAGTTCAAAAAGCATTGTAGAAGAAGAACCATAAAAACGGGGTATGAGGATTTCTACAGAAAATAGTTTTTAAAAATTTCTTGAATGGATACTGTGATGTCAATGTGCTAGAATCGTTAAATAAGAGAAATAGAGTGAGAACGTAAGAGACAGTTACCAGTTTTTTTCCACGAGTCTTCCATACTGACATCACATGTCCCTTTTTCAAAACATTAAATTGCTAAAATCTATATTACTGCAAACTAATGTGTAGTACTCATAATGTTCACATACATAGTGGAATTTTATTTTAGTATTTACTACACTGTAGCATATTGTGTATCTAGTAGGAAAACTTATTTTACTTAAGTAAAACAATAGACTACGAATTGAAAGGGAATGTTTTGTCATCGGCTGGAATAGTATATTGTAGAACAAGAGTAGATATGAGTCCTATATCGCACGAGAACGAATTTGTAGGCACGACCCGAATGAGAGTGAAGTGCATTTTATATCCGCACATTGCGTGGATATAACATTAATATCCGTACATGAAGTAAGAAGGAATATTGATATACAGTAGGGAGTAGAAAAAATATATTCTCGGACTGTTATTTTCCTAGCCTAGCAACTACACTAAAATACCGGAATAAAACATTTTCCGGTTTGGACACATCAGAAATGTGTCAGTTTTCGTCCAACCGAAAAATTATTTTATGTTATAATATTTGCGATGTTATTTTTAATTCGAGTACTACCTTCAAAATTTATTTATGGAATAAGGAAGTGTTTAGTATGAGAATGAATATTAGAAGACGTTTCAGCACTTGGCGAATTGTGAAGTGCGTGCATTCAGCAGCAGCTATTTCCTGTCACCCCATAACCTGATATTGAAGTTTTTACGAACGCGATATCAATATATTTGCACCTGAGCAGGTGCTACAAGGCCCGGTTTACGTAACAATGTAGTGATTTTTCAGGAAATAGGGGTGCTCAAGTTATAGCAGGTTATTTTATGCAAATCACATTTTATCGGAAAATACCTACATGAATAATATGAATTGTAATACAATGTGAGACGGGTATTTATTTAAAATTTTCATGTTTCGCTTTGATCTGACATTTCCTTTACAAGAATAAATACTTTTCGATTTCATTAAATACATTTCAAGTAAAAACGTGTTTTCTTCTATAAAAACATGACAAACAATTTTCAATAATAAAGTCTGATGTATAAAACTTCTTTTACTTATAAAGTTTTGCTTATTTTTCGATGTAAATAAGTAATCTTTACATTTTTTATTAGTACATATTTATAGTTATCAACTTTTTATTTATTTTCACCATTTTAAACAAAAGTGAATTCAATTTATGTATTTTATTTATTTCTAAATCTTTGATCTTATAACTTCAAACGAAAAGATATCGGACCTTTCTATAAAATTGGAATTGACTATATTATGCAATAATTATATATTTTTAAAATATCATTATTTTTATTTCATTATGGAATTATAATTTTTTATACGCTCTCAAATGCGGGCGTAATTTGGTTTTTATCGCCCGAGGACGTATAAAGTTATTCAAACAAATTAAAATTGTAGTTAATGAATAAATGTCAAACAAGACAATAAATTTTAATTTTGATTATGTAAGTATTTAGCATTCACAGAATTATTCAAATTCCTTTTCATATTTTTTATGAATTTTTAAAAATCAACTTGGTCTGTGCAGCCTCATATTCCATTAATATTTAGCCGGAATAATCAGTTCGTGACAGTCTATATATATTTGACAGTGACAGTAACACTTCGATTGTATTAAATTTGTTTAAGGAAAAACAACTAACGATGCCAAATATCTATAAGAAACGACAGCATGGAATATATCCTACAGTTTTTTTTTCGTTTCAAGTACCAACAAAACGTTGTATGTACCATGGGCACAATCAAGATTATAGTCCTCAGGAAATTTAAAGCTCTCCGCTCCGTGTCGTGCTTTAAACATTCCCTCATGTTATAATCTTTTGATTATGCCTTTAGTACTTAAATAAATATTATGTTGAATTTAATTTAAGCTTCAACTTATATTGTTTTGAGAGTCCGATTTTTTCTGCATTTGCTGTAGATGTAAATATTATAAGTGACATAACATTTGATAAATGTGTGGTGTATTTTAGAATGTATGGTCATTTTTTAAATTTGCATAAAAGCAGAATATAGCATTTTGCAGCGCAAAAAACTATGAAGATATATTTGTAATTTTTGCGAGAAATGTAAGCTATCAGTTCTTGTTGTTGGTTCAGGAATGTCTGTTTTAATTCCTGATAAATCTCTTGTCTGTACTGTGTAAATGGCCAATAATTCATACGTCGTGTTGCAATGTTAGTTTCGTTTTGCACATCATTTTCTTTCATTTGATGTAACGCTACAAACTGAATTCTGTGCACAAATACAATTTTTAACTCTCTTTACATTTGTGATGCATCATTTTTCATTTTGTGAAAAATTGTATCGCGAGAACAATAATTAAAAGTGAGAATCCGAGAATGAAATATTTTTTGTCCGTGCTAGGAGCGAGCAGAATCTAAACTACAAAGAGTTTGTATGATTTTGGTTCATCAGAATTAAGAAAAAACGCCCTGGCGAACAGCCAAGTTGGCAACATCGACTGGCAGACTCATTGTTCATTCTTCCGCTTAACCGTTTCGCAAACACTCTTAGACTATTTCATTCTATAAAATCTACCTTTTGTTTAAGAATCTGAATAAAACTTTACGATTTTACGCTCTAAGCATCAATTATCATTCCTACTTTTGCATTCTACCCTGATAAGCTCACTATTCTTAATCAACGAACAATGCACAACAATGAATACGAATTCAGCTCAAGGAACTTAGTGTTGAACTATGCTTTCGACAACCTGAAATTGGATCCAACTTCTAATTCAAAAAAATAATAGCATTAGAGTTTTTTTTTTAATCATTCATTGCTGTTCAAAATTCAGTTATTATATCGAGCTCAAAATTCAGATAATCTTCGAGTGTAGAATAGAAGACATTTTATATAATAGCTATTAACTTTCGAAGAAGGAATATTTTATACTTGTTTCAAATTTTGTTTGAGCCTTAATGAGTTAGTTATATACGTAGGGCATTAAGATGATGCTTATGCTCATTCATTGGTGAAAATGTTCTACTACGACCAAGTGCAATTATATCGTATATTTCCATGACAATTCATTTATTAAATAAGAGGCAGTTATTTGCCAATCTATTGATTTGAAAATTATGTAATAATTAGGTTGTATTCCATTTTCAGAGGATAGCGTCACGAAAAAAAGTGAAATATAACTTTTTATACTCATACCGCAGATTTGTTTTTACAAAAATAGTATTTTTTTGCCAAAAGAAATATTATTCTATACTAGGATACTAGAACAAAAATTTTAGATAAGAGAGATCGATTATTACGGAAATATAAATCAGAGCAAATTCTCCAGTAATACCGTTGAATATATAATAATAGTATTATATATTCAAAGGTATTACCTAAAAATGATAAATTTTCCAGAAAACTTAGACCATATTATATTGCTAACAACTAGATTTATTGTTAGAAATCTGAAATAATAATTACGAAATACAAAGTTGAAATGTACGATTTATAAATGACTTAAATCAACATTAAACGTGTTTGTTCTGTTTTTAAAATAATTGTTTTACCAAGATCATTTAATTATTTTCAATTATTATTTATAAAATTTTAATTGCAGGCTTTGAAAACAGAAAATTTAAATAAATTATTACTTTGAAAAATAATAATAAAATTAATGTTTATGTATAATGGAAATTCTAATAAATATGCGTGTATTTCCCAGAATCAGAATTTAATAAATAAAGAATGTATTTTACATTTCCACATATTTTCTAGTTCAAAAATTCAATTACATTTCTGAGAAATATTGCAACTGTAACTGTACGATGTATGAAACTATCGTAACAGTTTTGAGTGCAGAGATTAAAAAGCAATGAAACTGTAAACTGTCTACGTCTTCCGTGTGAAGTATAACTCATGTTTATACTCCTTAATAAACGAATAAAACTATTGTATCCGTCGTGAAAGAACTGGAAGTCTGCGTAATAAAAATTTGAGTTTGCGCTGTCCCAGATCTGTTGGAGTACTCAAAGTTTTATCACTTCGCCAGCTGACACACTTCTACATGTTGGTCGTGTCGCCAGCACCAAGTGCTCGTCTTTAAATACGCTTTAAAAAATCAACATTCCATTATTGAAGAGTTCGCTCCTTCCTGCAGGTAGCAATACGATCGCTATTGCAGACATGTGACTGTCGCTTGCAACGCCAGCCGGGATATGGCGCGATAACCTGTTGGGACTGCTCCGTAGAGACCGGCGATTTCATTTGGAGGATTTATACGATACCCAGTAAATGTATTGATGTTTCCATATTTTATATTAAAACTTTCATACAAAGTAAACATTTTGTATCAAAGTTTATGTATTATACGTATACAGTGGGTAAGAATAGTTACAAAAATGCATTTGAAACATTTTAATTTTTTTTCACAAATTGACAAAATATTTTACAGAGTATAAAAATCCTATTTTTTTCAAAAAGGTATAGCGTAATTTCAAAAACGTGTTTCTCAAAATAAAATTTATTGTGGAAAAGAAAACATACTGTAAAGAATAAGTAAAAATAGTGACCATTTTTTTGAAAGACCACATACGCCACATTCGCTAAAGTTATTTTACTTTTATCTGTAACACATTTCAAAGAAAATTTAATAAGAATACACATCAGTGCAAACATATTCTGCGTTATAAATTCAAAATAATATACCAGTATAGTCGTTTTACCGGCGAAGTTAAACAGAAACAATTTTCGTAAATTTACAATGGGAAATAACAATTTCAAAACAAGTGGTTTAAAAAAAATCAATATGATTTAAACCTGATTTAAATTAATTGATTTAAATCAATGCTTACAATGCTACAAGACGTGAAATGACAAATTTGAGGTTAAACTTCTAAAATGTAAGTGGTATGGTATATGCGTGCACATTTTACATATTACCATGGATATGTCATCGTCTTTTGGTTCTAGGGCAAAAAATGGAATGTCTTATATTTCTTTCAGTTTTAACAAAAATAATAATTACAATGTTTTTTCTTAAATTTAAATAAAAAAAAATCGAAACAATAAAAATACCAACACTTGAAACCCTTAAATTACTGAAAATTTCTTGGAACATCTAGGTTGATGTTGATTGCAGCAGTGTATCTAGATTTTATCCAGATATCTGAATGCAATAGTGATTCATTTGAATCTCATTTCGCTAATGCAGTTTTTGGTTGAAAACACGTAATTTTACTTATGGTGCACTTACCATTCATCAATTAAATTTCTTTATAATGTTTAGAAAAAACCACATAAAATTTGTTTGTGAGAAGAAATAGCCTTGGTTACTTATTTTTTATTTTCAAATTTTACATCTGCACTAATATTATAAAGAGGTAATGTTTGTAAGTTTATATGTAGAAGGTAATCTCCGAAACTACTCATCCGATTTCAAAAATTCTTTCACCATTATTTAGAATGGATTTTCTAGGTGGAAGGTGTTTACGTCTAGCTTTATTTCATGCCTCCATTTACAATTTTATTTACTCATTGTTTGCAAAATGTCTCTAGTTTGTCGTGATGTTGACAATGAATCTGGGTATTTAGAAGCTCAAATAATCATGTAAATATAACTTTAGTGTAATAATTTCAAACAATATTTTTGTAACTAATATGTAAACCAAATATTTGTACAAATATTTTATATGTAAATTATTAAACTTGTATTCATCGAGTTTCGAGTAGCAGAAGATGGACCGATGTTGGCTTGCATTATCCCAAATATATAGATAATGAAGAAAATGCAATAAGGAACAGATTGTTCCCGAATTGCAACATTTATAATTACATTCTACTTATCTCAAATTTTAATTTAAAATATAAGTTTCCTTAAAATGCAAACTCTTGGAAAACCCCAACACAAATGTAGATTGTAGATTGCAAAAATAAATAAATATTACTACAAGAAACCGTTGTGGTTTGCGAATCAGAGTTATAAAAGAACTGTCTGTGTTGTATCAGATAAATATTCTTCCAAGTTTAACCGCAACAAGAGCGGGATTGAACAAAACAACGACAACAATACGAGCATTTCCTTTGTATCAAATATAAAACATGTGGAGAAGGCACGTCAATCCATGATTTAGCACCACATCCATCTTTAAATCATGTCGCTGGTGTCGTTCTCCACTCCAGTCGCCTGCAGAACATTGTTCTGTGACATTCCGTCGACGGTGCGGCTTCCAAGTGATACATCAACGTTTATCTGCCAGCGCTGCACTCGACTGTGGTCTTTCACTCCCGCAATAAACACGGCTTGGACCTAGCCTTCCCTGTTATCTTAATCGCGGCTCAACTGCAAAACAGCCCTGGCGAAATAGACCCTGCAAAACAGACAAACAATGCACTGGAAGCAAATCTTCTTTGCGGAATACTCAATCATGTGCAATATAATAATAACTAATAATATAATTTTAATAACTTCCATATGTTTGTATACTCGGATTTTTGTTCAAAGAGGATTCCAAAGTTATTAATCACTTTTAATCAATTTTTAAAAATGAAATAACTTCTCTTTAAAGGATGACCAATGAAACTGTTTAAGCATGGGGTTCTCGATAATAAGATATACGAAGTACTCATGTAGGGGTCGTATTATACTGGTTTTTTTATAACCAAAAATGAAAATTTATCAACTTTCGTTTTTTGCTTATAACTTTTATATTACAATACAAAACATATTTTAACTTGCACATTACACAGTACTTAAAATTTTTATTTCTATAAAATTAAATAGTATACACACAAGTGGTAAAAGAGTGTTTAAAGGACGCAATGACGAACGTAGATTTTGATTTTAAATCATTTCATAATTTTGGGTACTTTGTGGTGCGTTTTGTCGTCATGGATATTGATTAGAATAAAAAAACAATGATTTAAACAGAAGCGAAATTCAATTGATTAATGATGTTGCTAAGTAACTTTATAGCACGAGAGTGATTTTAATCTTGCGTTGTCATAAGCTTTTTGGTTTGTTACACAAGGTTTGTCATGCAAGTCTATTAAAAAATATATTATTTCTCATAAAAATTAAATGAAGATGATTATTTTCCCTTTTATTTTGAACGATCGTTTAACTAAACAAAATTGACTTAATGACGGCTCATATCTTAAAAAACTCGTATCATCAACGTAAGACTGTATTGAGAATTTGTTCTTCTTAAATAATTATGAAATTCAAATTGTATTAATATAATTTTTGTTTTATATTTATATTGAACGAAAAATTATATTAAAAATAATTAAAATAAATGTAGCAATAGTTCATATTGAAACGGAAAAAATTTCAGTTATATTTTAATTTATTAATTATTTAAATCAAATCTGTAATTATATTTGCGTAGGTATTATTACTAGCAATTGGCGTGGGATAAAATATGAAATAGATGTAATCCCATTCCAGGAATTCATTGTAGATATTATTTAAAATTAGATTATTAAACTCATCATCATCACTACAAATCTTCAAAATGAGTTCAAATACGTATGTTGTACGAGTATATGTTCATTTAATTATAAAAAATATAAATTTTTAACAATAAAAAATAAGAAGAACAAAGACGTAACATCAAGTGAAGAGCATAGAAACGAAGATTTGTTGAATTGGAGAGGCTGATTTACCAGGGGATGTTTTGAAGGCTCCTGTATCTTAATCTTTGTGCGTCCAGCGCAGTTTCACTTTCTGCACTATCTGGCTCGCAGGAGGCGAATAAACACCCGGAATGGTTCATCATCTCTTATTCAGCGGATCACACAAACAATGGGGCGGAAATCGAAATGGTGAAGAGACACAGATTGCCCGCACTTCTCAATAAACTCTCGCCAAGCTGTAGGGTAAACATGGCTGTTTTTCCACGTAAAGCCGGGGATCGGATTCGAGGAGGCGAAAACCAAACACCTCACGTGCTTGCTGGACGCCCGGCAACACCATTACTTCTTTAATAAAGAACCACCAGTGAACAAAAATTTTTTTTGAGAACATTTTTAAAATAAATTATTGTTTAATAGTATATTGTGTTATTAAGAGTAAAAGTAATACTTTGTGTGGCGAGCATGGAAGTTTGCACGAGGAGCGAAGCAAATCGGACAATTGCATGCGAGGCACACAAAGACACTTTTACTCTGAATAACACATTCTATTTTTTCTTCAAACGTAGAAATTTTAAAAATTAATTACTACTTGACGTTTAATATGTAGGTTACCTGTCAGTTATTCATAATTTTTAGTAACTTTATTCTTAGGTTACCTAATTTTTATAGTGACATTTAGGGCGATATTACAGATTTCTATTGTACAATTTACTTCTTATTGGCTGATTCTACATACGGCGGCGAAGAAATTAAACGGCTGCTAGAATAAAAAATAGAATAGAAATTAAACTTCAACCTTGTCAATCACGTCACAGAAGATGTCACTTTTATGAAGAAAAAATAAATTTTGCAATTAAACACAGAACATTGAAATATATGCGATATTTATAAATAAATAGTTAAAATTTTTAAAATCTCCAACTGAAGAGCGGTTTATCTTACGGTTCTGTTCACTAAAGGAGCACATCACTTATTTTTTACTTGTTATTTAAATCTTCATTTAGGTACAACTTTTAGGAAAAAACAGCAAGCAAATATGATTAATTAAAATAACGTGTGACATACCACGGAGCATTTACAATTAGGCATAGACATTTATATTAAAATCTTTGTAAAATATTTAAATTTGATTTATTAGCTTTATGTAAAAGAATTTTGCAGTGTACTGGTAATTTTGATTTTCTTCCTATCCGCCTGTTTTCTTTTGCACGTTATATGTTTCTTCCATGTCAGACTTTTATCAAGATGCAAACACAGGTATTTTGCTTGTCTGTTGGGGTATTACTTCATTGTTAATTGTTACTGTGGGTAAATGTCACGCGAACTGTTTTATTTCCATTAATTTTGATATGCTAGTTTTTCGCCCATTTCATCACTCCATTTCAGTTGAAGATTTCTTAAAGCTTCTACTGGGTCTTTATGAGATGCAAGTATTGCATTGTCATTTTCATAAGTATAGCTACTATAATCTTCGAACACGGTAGATCTGCCATATATATTAAATATAAGATTAGACCCAGTGTACTACCTTGTGGTACCCCAGTTTTTATTTGGTAATACTTGGAGTAGCCGTCTTCATGCATTACTTGAAAACATATGTCTGATAAATAAGATTTAAATAATAAATAATACTGTTGTGGTTATTTTTTTAAATTTATTAATTTATTTTATTATTGAGATTTGTTTCAAAGTCAAAATGGATATGGGTAATATCTTTACTTGAAAATTAATACAGGTAAATCAAAAATATAAGGACCCTATTCCGGCACTTTATGACTTTACCTAATACTGTTTCTTATGAAGACAAAACTACTTTAGTATCTATATATGTTGATATTTAAAAAATCATGAATGTTAATTCAAAAAATCCATGTTAAACTTTGTAGAAAGCTCTAAATTTTGAATAAGGCATTTGTATAATTTAACTACCATTTCAAAATTTATAGTTTGCCAACAAAATTTAAACGACAGTCGTAAATATTTGAGGACTATGACTATGAATTTATAAAAATGTTTAGTTAGTCATTTTTGATAGTGAAACATTGATTATTTATGACTATAAAATATGTGTTATGTACGGACATGACATTTTACTGGAAAATCTATTAAAATAGTTATATTTAAAAAGGATTAAAGTGAAATGTATTTGTGTTCGACGCAGATGTGCGATACCGTTATGAAACCAATCTACGAATTTGATGCGAAAAACAATTGTGTCGCTGTCAGCTTCTTTTACGTTTCATTTGCATTCCATTTTACAGGCTCTTTTATTTCTGGGACGGTATGGAAATGTATCCGTGCATATGCATAAGTATAACAAGTGTCCGTATTTGTAGGTCCACAGCACCGTGCAATTTACGTTTACGCTATTATTGCTCGTGCTATAGCTACAAATCAATATGTGATAAATTGCTGTGCAAATACGCGGCGGTTGGACAAACGCTATCGAATAAATTACGGCCGTAAGTCACCGACGCATTTTAATTTTTAATGATCCTCCACTCTACACTCGAGGTGCGCGCAAAAAGCTTTTCCGAGCAATTTGTAAATGACGTTAGGAGCTTGCTCCATGCTCCCTCATCTCAAGAAATGCTTCATGTTATAAACTAATGCGGAAAGGGGGTCGCTAAATATTCGCTGTGCAAACATAAACAATCTACAGACTAACAACTTTAACATTTCAACAAAACATTCATTCGCGAATAACAAACGTTCTTGGGGAATTTTTTTTTCATGAAATTGGGGCCTCATCTGAACTTGTAATTAAATAAGTATTACAAACAAACTTACACTTCTTTATAATAATTACAAATATTGTATGAAATATTTTTTTATAAATAAGCGGTTATTTGGTTATCTAAATATTTTAAAAAATGAGACCGCATTGTACTCGCATCGTTGCTACAAATTTGTTCCATTTTTTGTAACATGGATTCTTTTATAATCTGTATACAAGTATTCCTTGATTTTTTTTTTCATTTTCAGCTCTAAACTTCAATAGTTTCTTTAAATTTCGGTATCTACTAGTTTCAGCATCACGGAGGCCGAAGTTTGAAATAAATAACTGTGACTGATATTCAGGAATTTTGATTTACCTACAAATAACCAACCAATCAAAAAGCCTATCACCCATTTTAATAGGCCATTTTTTCTGTATTCTTTTATTCTTTATAAAGTAAACAAAAATACATAGTTGTTCAAAATTAAATACTACATCAGATAAGATTATAATTGATGCAACAGCACGCCTTCAGAACGAGATTTATTAAATATAAAATGTAATATTTTCGTTAAAAATCCGACAGCTATGGGAATATATGAAAATATTTATATGACAGTTATGATAGTTAATGATACGTCATCATAGATAATTTTATATTTTTGTAATATTTAAGAAAAAGAATCTAAAATAAATTTAAATAATATTAAAATACAGATAATAGGAATTATATTTATTGTCTGATTTTCAACGAAATGTTACTTTTTATATTTCATTAATCTCATACTCAAGACATGCTGTTCAATCAGTAATGATCTTATCAGATGTAGAATTTTATTTTTAATAACTTTGATCTCCTGTAATTTTACTTCAAATCTATCAAAAGGGAGGGTATCCGCAATTTTTTGAGATCTCATGTTTAAGTCGTATGTTCCATGTTTCGTTGCAAATACTATACATATTATATTTCAATAAAAAAATAATATTTTCATGGGAAAGGATTTACCATTTTCTCTTTATTTCACATACAGGAAAAATTCGTTTGGCATTTGTCCTGTTTGGTACAAGTCCAAGGATTTTGAACGAATTAAGAACCTAAATCAAAAGTTATAAAAAAATCAGACACTGATTTTCGGAAAAATAAACATCTTATTTAAAATATGTATAATATAAATCTGAACGAATACATTTAATATTTAAAATGCGTGTTTCTATAAATGATGTCTTAAATTAAAAATCCAAGCATGTATTAATAATCTGTTTGCCATAATATAAACTATTCTGGAACTATGCTAGCGAGACTTTTTGTCTGGAGTGGGTTTAGTGGTGGCGTGTTGGTGGTGTGGGTGTGATTGTGCCGCTTGGTCACGTGACCAATATATCGAGATTACATGGGAGGGCGGCCGTGATGCGCTCCCACAAGAGGCACAATTAGTTAATATTCCAGAGGCGCGCGCCCGCCGGTATTGTAGGCGGCACAACTCCGCACTAATTGCGGGCCATCGCCAATAGAGCGCGTACGCAAAAATACCCACGACGCGGTGCCACAATGCCGATGAGTATAATACCTCAAAAACAATTCCCATTGTGGGGCACACTATACAATGTAGTGTGGTGTAGGGTGGGATAAGTTTGATGAACGACATTTTAGGCACGATTTTTTTGACGATACGAAGCAAGACGAGAGCACAGAATAGGTTTATACAGAAGCGACAGTAAGACAGAGAAACAAAAATTAGAGGAGATGGAAAATGTGCACATTGTTTAAAATCGGAAAGTTTCGTTACATCTTAGGGAGAGATAGGGGAAGTCAACAAATTTAAAGGTCTACACAATGCTTCAAGGTCATAGAACTGGATAGGGGAACATGAAAGCTACCGACACGGAATGTCGCTTCTGTATATGTAACTATTCTGTGACGAGAGTATAAAACCAAATATCTAAAGAGTTCTTAAAAGAATGTATTTCTCCTGTGACTGCAACACAAAATAAGGCAGCAAGAATTTAAAAATATTATAGATTAAGGCCATCGAACAGTATTCCGAACCGAATATTTCACTTTATGATTTTAATAATTAGAGAATAAACTAAAGTAACGACTTTTTCTTTCATGGCAGTCGGGGTTTAAAAGTATAACGTATTTAGAACTCTATACTGTAACGTTTATTTATTTAGGTAAAGTGTAAAAATGATTAAAACACGAATATGTATATCTAGGTTTAATAAACGAAATATGAATTATAAAAGGTAATAAAGATAAGTACTACTCTGAATAAAGAAATATAACACTAACTTAAGAATAACATTATTAATAAAGACTTAAACACTGAGATTATTTATTTAAACACTTAACACTACGCACTATTTATATACACTATATTTATATCACCAACTATTTATTTTCACAACGAGTACTAACATCAGACTGTCCTCGCGATCTCCTGCTTGGGGTTTATATAGTAGAACAATTAAGTTGAAGTTGAAGTTGAAGATAGGCCAAAAATCCCGATCTTCTGGAAAGCAGAACAAGAAAAGCGCCGCGAACCTGTCGTGACAGGTCTGTTAGCGGCCGTCGCCCGCGACGTGACCTTGGAATCGCTATAATACAAATGAAAACAGTCTGATTACCTGTCTAAATAAATGATTTTCATATGTTTTCGGCTAGTTCGAGTAAAGATAGATTGCCGATCCTGTCGTTTCCTATCGCACACTACTTGCCGACTGCGATGCGATCGGCTTTGCGCAGACCGGAAAAATATTCTGTGTAGAGAATGCCTAGGTGTCCAGACGTAACGCCGCGCTGCCATAAGAAACTATGGAAACTTATTTTTGCCGATCTGGGCGTGAGGTCTGTTTCAGATTGTTATTTCAATTATAATTATATAACTATTATATTTAAAAAAAAAAGATATTTATTAACTTTCCAAATACGAATTTCTTTAAAGATTATTTACAAATATGTACATTCAACCGTATACTTTTATAATTATAGGTGCACCAGGTGTAAAATCAAGAAAAAATAATCTGCTCATTTCTTTTAATTTTTTATCTTTCCAATATTTCCGTAGAAATATTAATCATCTAAAATCTACTGAAATGAGAGAAAACTCACAGTCTACCTGAAATCATTACATTTCAAAGCTTATTGTATTTAATCTCTTATAAAGCTTTACTAGAAACCCTTTAATAGTATTGAATTAAAAAAAAAGATTTAAATTGAATGTATTAAATCAGCTGACATTAGAAAACTATATTTGTTTTTATTATTCTACGGTGGGAGACATAGCTATAAAGGATATGTACAAAATGAAAAAAAAGTTACTAAATATTATTTTTATATTACATTATCTCTCATGAATTAATATAGAGAAAATGTATTCATGATCTTTATGTATAAATTATAAAACAATTTCCATACTCCATTTGAATATGATTTCCAAAACACATTTTAGAAGATATAAAATAATTTTCTCATAACAAATGTTTCGTCTCTTAATTAAAAGTAAATATTTGCGTAGTAGTCTTTGGTCTAATGTGCGTTAAAATGCAGGATAAGCCTGTAGGCTTTAGCCGCGACAAAATCTCGTATTTTATTTATATTGGGTTTGTTGGCAAGTGTAGCTAGAAGCAAGTAAATAGGTTAGTGCTTGACATTTATTATTCTTATCTTCTCCATCACGTGGGTATAATTTAACGCGAGAAAGTTTCTGCGATACAACCACGATGAGCTACGGAATGAAAATTCCCGACGTCTTTAAAAGTTAAGCTTGTTTCGTGCCCTTGAAACCGTCTGACCTTTTAGCACATCCTAATGTATTTCTTCAAGTTTTAGACTAAATAAAATAATGTAATAAGTATAATCTGTAAAAGTGGAAAGTCTTTGAAGAAATAAAAAGAAATTTCAAGAAATTTCAGTGACTGAAATATTAAAACTTTCATCTGCAATCGCTTATTGAAGTTATTCAGTAATAATTTTGAAATGTACAGATTTCAGATGTTCTCATATTCATTTGCAATTTATATTCATCCGAGGTTTATTTCATTTTGTAACAAGTTCAGAAGATCATATTGAATTATCTATTTACAAACTAACTGTTCACTTACAGTATAGTAAGGTATTAATTAGATTATTAAAAACTTATAGTAAATAAGAAAACAAAATGTATATTACATACATTATGCAAACTTTATACTTTTAAGCTTGTCTGCCTTGGTCAAATATCCTCATAATACCTTTAGTGTAAAACCAATTAAAAATATGTACACTTTATTTTAAACTTACTTTAATTCTAGAATTATTAATCGTATACATTCTTTTTTTTAATTGTTCTATTAATTTCGCATCTTAACATTTTTTTTAGCAATTTTCCATTTTTTTTCGGTATTTATTACTCATACAAATTTAAATTAAATACAATAATCGTTCCAATTATGAACTCGTCGATGAGTAATATATTCGATATAATATTCAGTATTTGGTTTAATACAAAGATAAAGTGCAATAAACCAAATACGACACTTATATGATATATAAGACTCGGCATTATGTGGATCACAACGCGTTTCAATCTTGCGATCATCATCAGGTGCCTGCCACCTGAATCTTATATTAAATTCTTCTCTGTATCAATCTATATGCTGTAAACTATATCGAATACATTACACTTCGACGAATTCATGATTGGAATGATTATCGTATTTAATTTAATTGTGACGATGAGCTCGGGAAATTCAAATATTTTAAATTCCATACAAATTTGTAGTTTTCAAAGTTATCAATATAACAAAGTTTCATTTTGTGTGTCATTTAATAAATGAAATATAAAACGGATGGTTTTAAACTGAAGAGTTCTCCTTGTGTTTCTTATTTTCGTTAATAAATTAAAAGTTAGAGCAATTTCTTTTATGAAAAGTAATTCCAGCGTTTATTACACTTTCTATAAAAGAAGATAAATTCGAAGGGGACGGGACCAGTTTTGTAAAAATATAATCGTATAAAACTAGTAAAACCCCATGTTCCAATATTCTATTTTTATAATTTAACGGGAGGAAGGCAGCGAGTGCAGCAAAACGAAACTCAGCCCGACATCTTATAAAATTTAAGCTGTTCTTATTTAATGCCCTTTGAACACATTCGCAGCTAAATTATCTCTCGCGAGGTGTAGTTTATGCTGAGGATTTGTGTAGCGTCAGCTTATTTTTTGAATTATGCATAGTGGGCCTTGGGTGACGCCGTGCCAGGCTCGGCTTAAGGGGGCGGATATTTTAAACGGAACGACTCAACCCTCAATCCTTTTTTATGGCAACGCGAAGTGATAGAACCAACACACTTACACAGAGTTAGTGTAATCTCCCGCTAACTTTGATTTTATCGACTTAAATATAGAAAACGCGCCAGCTGACTTACGTCAAGACTTTTTAATCGTAATTTACCATCTCAGCTTTTCTAAACTAGATTTCGAATATACCAATCTGTTTTAATAATAATATATTAATATTTATTATGGTTTCTTATTACAAATGAGTATATCAAGCGATGATATTTAATTGGGATGATAATTGTACGTAGATTTTGTGTAACAATACTGCTTGCTGCATATTATTTATATGAAGATAAAGATGAGAAATGAAAAGACACTACAATATCCATACCTTATCCGAAATTCGAACCTAGAACCGTAGGCACGTTGAAATAGATTCTTATTTGAAATATAATTTTGTGTACAAATTCTTATACCAATGGATATCTTACATACGGTAATAATTTTATTGCTCTTCCGGGAGTAAAAGCCTACTTTTAATGTCTGAGAGATATATGAATTTAATCCCTGTGTGGTTAAACTAATAAACAAATATTATATTTATAAAAATGTGCATAATGACAGTTATATTAAAATGTACATGCGGAAGAGCAAAAAATATTATATATACCACAGGACTAAAGTGCCTTTAATCCCTTAAGTGATAATTTCCTTCGCCTACGGTTCGTGAAATAAACCTGACTCAGGATTAAATCAGGCACTTTAGTCTCTCAGTGTATAATATACTATTAATATCAAAATATATTTTTGAATATGCTGATATGAGGGTATAGTGAGCTATTTGGAAAGTTCTGATAAATTAAGTTCATGGTTAAAAATGTCTGATTTATTATAATTTTACAATGATATTATCATGATATAAATAATTTATATTTTTTCATTATTCACCTTTATTATAGACTCATGAAATTATTAGTGGCAATAAAAATATATACCAAAATTTTATAGATTTTAGGTTTGAGAGCTCACATAAATTCTATAAAATTTTATAGTTAGTAGTAAATCGACTAATATATCGTACTCATACTCTGAAAAGTTATAAAGGGTGTATAAATTCATAATATGTATATATTCACATACTCAAAACATATTCAATGTCGTGTAAAACATCAAATATTAGATTATCACATAATGTTAAATTTTATAACAGATATTATCCTATTTATTTAATTTGAAGTATATATTTTAAGTCATATAGTGTGATATTTGAATGGTTTTTACGAATTTACGGTGTATAAATAAATAATTTAAGGATAAGGATATTAAGGTAATAAGGAGTAAGGCTTTAGTATCGTTTTATATGTTTATTTAAATAACTCACATATGCATCAGACTAAATTACACGATTCGATACTGTGTTGCATTTTAGAAATAATAAAATTTTAAGTTACTTGCGCATCAAGTCATAAAATGTACGACTGGGAATTATTGACAGTACCTTAAATATCTTAAGACGAACTTTTGACATATAGCAAACTACTTGTAAATGTTGAATGATTGAAACCTAGAGTCTAGACGCTACGTTAACAGAAGCCAAAACCAGAACTTTCCCTAAAACTTAATATGAAATCTCCGAAGAATCAGTCAGGTCCGGCATTAGCACAATCAGCATCTTTTATGAAAAGAATTCGTAAACACAAAATAAAAAGATACAGGCAACGTAGAATAAAAATAAAATAAGTTTTACGATTTCAAAAATTATATTTGTAGGCACATAATAAATATGGTTCAATAAATTTGATGAAACTTAATATTTAAGGTAAATTCATTAAAGGACGAATTAATCAATTTTGAATAATTGGTTAACTGAAATAAAATTTTTTCATGTCTTTACAATGTAAACACCCTTTATAACTGTCAAAAAACTGTCAAATTGAGTATTAAAAAAAATAATATGCAATTGTGACAATGTGGATTGTTTTCCATATGTTACTGTACGTTGTTTAGTTTTCATAAACTTTATAAATTTAAAACTTAACTGTCATTCGTGAGAAAGTGTCCAAAAAAGATGCTTACAATATATATGTTTGGCAAGAGAAATACCGCTCATCCATCAAGATTTGCCATATTTTGTAAGAGTATTCTATCAATGTTTGTACCTTACAGATATATGTCGGTATAACTTATTTGTAATGTAATAAAGTAAACTTAAGTAATAATATATTGTGTACCTAGTAGGAAAAGTGACACATTCTCAGACGATGGTAAACATTACGAAAAGAGCCAAAAGCGAAGCCAGCAATCAGAGGAGTATGGAAAGACACTTTCCAACGAGGTACACATATTTTTTATTGAGCGGTTTATATTGAATAACTACAACAAACAAAAAAAATATTTTAATTTACGGAAAACAATGGACTGCATACTGTACGAGAATGCTTTGTAACCTGCCAGAAAAAGTATTCCTGGACTGTTATTTTTCGTCGCTTAGCAACTACCTTAAAATACCGGAATAATGTACTTTCCGGTTCGGAAAAACACCGGAAAGGGGTCAGTTTTCGTTCGTTCGAAAAAAAAAGTTATTTATTCGTCTCTTCTTCGCGATCTTTCTCGCGTTTTCGAGTGCTATTGTGTAAGTGTGTCGTCTTGTGCGTCATTGTTATCATCAACGTTAGAAAGATCTCATACGTGTTACACGATGAACAACGTCTTGACATCGTACTTAGTTATAAAAAAGTATGTGAGAAAACTTTTTCAAAACAAATACAATGAAAAATAATTATTACGCATATTGTAATAGCAGTTGTTCTCATTAAATAGTACTTAAGTGGCATCTTCACTTATGAAATTATAGTTAATTTCCAGGCTTCCAGGTACAAGTACGCTGGTCTATTCAGCCCGCTTTGTTTCAGGATCAATGGCAAGCTTATTATTCCAAAACATAATCTATTAGTGGTGTTTACCACACATTTGCATTTTACATCAATTCCGCATGTAGTATAATTTCGCTAGCACAATCGATCTTAATATCAGCAACTTTGCTGTTAGACAACAGCTTCGTAGCGCGAGATGACAGGCTGCGAGGTCACAGTGCACTTCAGCGAGCGATGTGGCAACGCTGGCCGCGATAACGAACGCGACAAGTGACACTCTGACAAAATAGCGCTTAGAGTATGTGCACTCACGATGTATGCGCTGCTGCCATCTTGCGAGCTGCAGCCCTGTCTGTTTGCACAGCGAGATGATTGAGGAACTTGCTTTAAAGTTTAGCTAGTGCTTGATTTTTGTATACAGACGAATGTATTTGTCAACTAAAGTAAAGGAAATTTGTTTGAGGATGCGAAAGAGATACCTACTTACGATGGGAAAAGCGCAATATGGATAGAATATTGTGTCAAGATAGCAAAACTTTACTTTACAACTAAATTTTTATATCTTTCTTTTAAATAAGTCTAATACTGCTATTGTAGATTCAAATATATGTATATTCATCATTAGCACTTTAATTTTAGAAGATTTTTGACCGCAGGTGTTAACATCATCTGTTCCTCGACAATTTTTGTTTACATTTTGTTGAAATAGATTGTCAGCCTAAAGCATCTGCGTGTGACCTACAGTAACAGTAATAATTTATAATTGAAAAAAAATACTTAAAATGACACCCAAGGTTTGATCCAGAATAGAAATAAATAAAAACGTAGAAAAATTGGCCAACAAAAAAAAAAAGCTTTAGATTGATGAATATCTATTGAAAACAATAGAGAAACCAATACCAAAAGCACGCAAGGATAGCTTTATAAAAGGTAAATGGAATAATGATCTTCATCTTTCTTCTAATGATGAGGTCCTATATTCCATATGTATATAGTCAAGAAACTACGTTTTTCCCTAACTATTTTTACCTGAGTCACTAAGTCGGTAATTAACAATATGTGAGTTGATCATGACGGTAAATTAAAGAGTGTTTACCATTGTAAAAACGGTTGATATAGTTTTATACCAGTGGAGGTTCGTCTCTTTCTTCTAGAAATTCAATTTAGCGTGCATTATGTCCACAAGATCTAGTTTTCAAATTGCCATTGTTTTCCTATCCTATAGATACTGTCAATTTTTCTCTCGCTGCACTATCTGTTCAAGAAAAGAGTCTTGGGATATGTCTTAAGTGCTTTCTGATTAGTCTGTTTGAATGTGGGCAAAGCAAACTGAACTGAATGCTTGAAATTTTGGCCGTTGTATTTTTTGTTGAAATTGTTCAAATGTAGTCGGACATCATTGGATTTTATATTTGTTTGCTTTTAAAACTTGGCAGCAGGTAATAAATAACTGATAATATTGTTAATTTTCTGGTATATTCAGTTCCTACCGCTTGCCTTACCAAAATTTTAGTGCATAAGCCGCTACTGTGTTATGCTAAAAATTAGCTATAATAACTGTCAATAGTGACTCTCTGGAGTTGGTATAAACACTTCGCAATTGTCTCTGGTATCGGATTTGAACTCAATGTCAAGAGAAAGGAAATTTAGTATCAGCATTTTTCCTATATAATGTTGAAAATGGCTTTAGTGATTTTAAAATGAAAATATTGAAACCCTTGAAGGTATGAATATTTATGAACATGTATTTCGTACCATCTATGATGCAAAACCACTATTTTTCTTTAGATAAATAGTGGTTCTGCAAATAGTTATATATAGTAACTAACTACTTATAGTTATAAATAAATTTCTCTACTTATAAAATTTGTAAATTCATTATTTGAATGAATTAAAAATGACCATTTTCGTAACGCTTCATGTCATGTGGTTTGTGCCGTGGCATTTAGAGTGAGAGTTTGGTTGGATTTAAACATTGAAAATAAGTTTGCAACACAAAACATGGATGTAGGTTTGGTGAAAATTTGGGTCGTTTCGCGTCACGCAGGCGGGCAGAGCCGCTGCCGCTAGGGCGTCAGGACCCGAGTGCAGGCCGGCGTCCGACGTCCCGACGTCCGCCATCGTACCTTCGTACCTACGCGCGTCTGCCATAAATAAACGAAACTTTGCGTCGCTGCGACATGTGTTCCGTTGTTTTATAGCTGTTTTGTTTCCGAACAATGCGCTGTTTGCCGTTTGTTGCTCAAATTAATTTCTCGCGTGTGAAGTAATGTTTTTTGTTGCTGAGAAATTTCAATTAAATTACGTTTCTGTTACATTCACAATTCATGAACAACTTACGTACGCGCGTGTGTACATTTGTTAATGTTTTTGTTGTTTTCATAAGCGGTGCTCAACTTTTTGAAGGCTGTGAAAGGGAATAAACTAGGAGTGCTGACAGTGTTTTATGGGTGTTGTCTATACTGCACTGCTTTAATAAACAGAGGATTAACACTGCTGCAACTTAGGCAACACTCTGGTTACGAGAATCGCTGCATAATAATAATATTACTTTACTTTGTAAACAATTATTAAAATATAATGAAGCGTGACCCAATTTTCATATTTCACAATAATAGTGAAGATTATATTACAGTTCTGCCAGTATATCATGTCTGTGAAGGTGGAGTACCAAAGTAAAATAACAACTGTAACAAATTTTGAGGTATTAAAGTTAAAGAATAATTATTATTTTTCAAATGGTCAAATTTACGACTAATACCATACATATATATCAATATCCGCTATTTCATGATGCTATAATTTTATGCTCATTTTGTGCTAATTATTACTATCGTAAATCTACAGGCTTGGAATTATTGCCGAAAAAATTCTCTTGGATCACAACGTTTTACATCATACTTTATAGATTTTGATGCGAACATTTCAAATTTGTCATCAGAAAGAAGGTTACTGTTGCTGTTCTTGAGAAAATCGCTGTTTTTGTCATGAATAATATTTTTTTTGCTCATTTTTCACTTTTTTGCTTCTACACGATTAAAAAACTTGAAAAATTAGAATCTGCTTTAAATTTTGCTTAATATTATAACTTCTGGTATATGGTTACGACATAATGAAAGAAAAACCAGAAAATTGACAAAATTTGAATAAATTTTAAGCTTACAGTCTTAGAAACTTTGCCGAAAAAATAGTCGTTCTCATCATAATGATCGTGCTTAATGGGGATTGTACCAAATACTGATAGAACTTTATAACCACACCACTCATAACCAAGATGCTAAAGTTGAAGCATAAATGTTCTGATAACTTTAATAACTTTTTGTGATTCCAAACTTACTACTACTTTTTGCACTTATGTATCTAAGAAAAACTATAGAGCAAAGAAAAGAACAGTCATAGGAAGTTATTATGGAATATGAGAATGCATGCAGGAACTTCTTATAACAAAAAATATTTTCTCTACGACTGCATTTGCTACAAAAATAAGTTATTAAAAATTAAGGAAATTTAATTAGTATTTATTACTCATGATTTGTTTCCGATGTCTAGTTTAAGTTTTTTTTTTTCATATAAACATCAAGTTTTCCCCACCAACTATAATTGAGTAAAGTGTGAGGACTGAGACACAGATCCTAACTCACTATAAGTTGCATGTCCTTTGCAGATGCTGTATACTGACTACTCGAATGCTAAAATGCAAGTAAAATGGTTTAGAAACAAATAGTTCCTGGGATGGAATTACGGAATACTATTATTAATTATTTCTAATTTTAAAGTTATTATTTATTTTACTGATATTTAACCGTACATTAACTCTACATTCAAGAATAAATTATATTGGTATACATTAATTGGTTTTCAATGTAATACATATTTGCAAATTTAAATATAAAAACTAATCAATAAAAAAACGTCAAGCAAATGAAACAAAATGTAAGAACGTTGGAAGAAAAGGCATAATAAATGAAATTGTATGTATAATCAAACAAACGTCGGAATCCGAAATAAATGAAGTGATTAATTTTTGGCAGTCACCCCAGTTAGTATCAATAAATCATATTTAATTGAACCGGTATTAAACATCCCTACAGTAATTTAATCCAACGTTGGGTGCGGGCTTGCAGATGCCGCGGATATTGCCGAAATACCAGCATGGGTTCGGCGAAAACTGAATTTAAAACCAGGCGATGCTGCGGCCTCGAGTGCCAGCTACCGCTACCCGCCTAGGCAATTATACCTGTTAAGTGTTTGAATCCTTTATTCGCAAGTTCGCAGCTTTATTACTCCAGGATAACAAACAATGTAATAAAGTCGTCTGTGGATTTGTTCTGCGAACGCTGTTAGCGAAACGAATCGTAAACTTCCTCTTTATTTTGAATTAGTTTCCGAACTTTCTCTTTCGGGACAAGTGCTGGTAATAATTTAATACATACTTTTCCTTTCTGTAATTCTGTTACGGATAGTTTTCCTAAAGTTATGCCATCATGCACTTTATTTTTTTAAGAAAATATAAATATTTCTTAATTAGCATTACAATGAAAAAGATAATGATTTTTTGTACATTGAAGATTCATTTTTTTATATACTACCATCAATTACGGAAGTTGAGCTGTTCTATTTTATTTTATTTTTGGATAATACTGAAAATGCAAAAAGTCTAGTTAAAGATTTTTTTGCAGAAAACTTTTTTATGAAAACTGACACCTTTCGGTGGATTTTACAACCGAAAAGTGCATCATTCAGGTATTTTAGTGTAGTTCTTCGCTACGAAAAATAACAGTCCGGGAATAATTTTTCCAAAGCTTCTACTTTTAAGCTTACATAATTCTGTATAATGTTCATACCCATTATTGGGATAACAGTCTTCACACCCTCCTTTTTTAAGGGGAGTGCAAGTTGAACCACTCTTACAATTATCTCTTTTACATGCGTCTTTAGTTAAAGTTATGTCACAATTTGAACCGGAAAAACCAGCAGTACATACACAGGAATAACCACCTTCTTTCCGAAAACAAGTTCAACCTTGTTGAACTATCTAGAACATTGTTAAACCCTGTAGAACTGTCTCATCTTACTCCCAATTGTCTTGGAACAGTATTGAACCTAGTACATTTATGTTACACCCTAAACAAGTGCCTTAACTTTGTCCCAAACAATTTGGAACAAAGTGAAACATAGTGCACGTCTCTATACTTATTTCAGAACACTTGGAACATCTTTCTGCCTTCTAAAACTTTCTTTTTAAGTCTTCCTAGTAATTTCCAATAATAGACATACATGAAAAATTACAATTTATTGTTTTTCACTCTAAAATTTTTCATATACAGCCAAAAAAATTTTAAAATGCCCATTTTTGGGTCCAAAATTTTGATTTTTGGAATTAGTCTAACTTGATAGTCGTCGATGCGCTGATTTCAAATTTTCAAACCCAATTTAATTATCTCTTTCTATTCCTGAGATATTTGCTCTCAAAGTTGCACTTCAAAAAAGGGTGTTTTTTGACCATATCTCTAAAATGGGTAGAGATACATTCTCAACGATTATACCAGTCGATTCTACGCGGAAAGTTACATAAAGAAATGTTTTCTCCTCATATACGTTCTTTGGAACGATTTGGTGAAAAATGAGAAAAACGAAAAAACCGGAATTTCAATTTTTCGCTCGGAAACTTTTTGTCTCCAAAATTTTTTATATTTTGGACTTAAGTAAAGAAGAATGTGCTGATTCCAAATTTTCAAACCGATTTCAATTATCTTCTACCGTTCTCGAGATATTTGAGTTCAAAGTTGGACCTGAAAAATTCAGTTTTTCAGGAATAGTCCTGAAATGGGTTGAGATACGACCTCGGCGACCTCACAAATCGATTCTACGGACAAAATTACATTTTTGTACCAATTTTCAGATTTATATTCTAATGGATACAATTTTTACAGCGAAAAAACGAAAATGGCCAAAAATCGGAAAAAATCGTAAGGGGTTCATCAGGCGATTTTTCAATTTTTGCGATTTTCGTTTTTTCGCTCTAAAAATTGTATCCGCCTGAATAAATATCTGAAAATTGGTATACTTATGTAATTTTGCCCGCAGAATCGATTGGTGAGGTCGCCGAGGTCGTATCTCGACCCATTTCAGGAATATTCCTGAAAAACAATTTTTTTCAGGTCTGACTTTGAACGCAAATATCTCCAGAATGGTAAAAGATAATTGAAATCGGTTTGAAAATTTGGAATCAGCGCATCTGTATTTACTTAAGTCTAGAAAATGAAAAGATTTGGTGACAAAAAGTTCCCAAGCGAAAAACTGAAATTCCGGTTTTTTTCGTTTTTCTCATTTTTCACAAAATCGTTCCAAAGAACGTATATGCGGAGAAAACATTTCTTTATGTAACTTTGCCTGTAGAATCCACTGGTATAGTCGTTGAGATTGTGTCCCTACCCGTTTTAGAGTTATATCCAAAAAACCCACTTTTTTGAGGTGTAACTTTGAGGTCAAATATCTCAGGAACGGAAAGAGATAATTGAATTCGGTTTGAAAATTTGAAATCAGCGCATCGGCGACTATCAATTTGGAATTATTTCAAAAATCAAAATTTTGGACCTAAAAATGGGTATTTTTGGATTTTTTTGGCTGTATATGAAAAATTTTAGAGTGAAAAACTATAAATTGTAAGTTTTAATGTATAACTATTATTGGAAATTACTAGGAAGACTTAAAAAAACAGTTGTAGAAGGCAGAAAGATGTTCCAAGTGTTCTAGAGTAAGTAGAAACAGTTGCACTATGTTTCACTTTGTTCCAAATTGTTTGGGACAAAGTTAGAAACTTGTTTAGGGTGTAACATAGATGTTTCAGGTTCAACACTGTTCCAAGATAATTGGGATTCAGATGAGACAGTTGTACAGGGTTTAACAATGTTCTAGATAGTTCTACAAGGTTACACATTATCCCAAATTGTATGAGATTAATTTCAGGCAGTTTTGGAAGGTTTAACATTGTTCCAAATTGTTTGGGACAAAGTTACGACAATTGTTTACGGTTTAACATTGTTATATAAGGGTCAACACTGTTCCAATTTGTTTGAGATTAATTTCAGAATTCCAAATTGTTTGGGACAAAGTTAATATAATTATTTAGGGTTTAACATTGTTATATAAGATTCAACACTGTTCCAAGTTAATTGGGATTAATTTAAGAAGGTTATATTAATTTAACAATGTACTACATAGTTCTATAAGGTTTAACACTGTTCCACATTGTTTGGGATTAATTTCAGAATGTTGTGGAAGGTTTAACATTGTTTCAAACTGTTTGGGACAAAGTTAATATAATTATTTAGGGTTTAACATCGTTATATAAGGGTCAACACTGTTCTAAGTCAATTGGGATTAATTTCAGACAGTTGTGTAAGGTTTCACATTGTCCCAAATTGTTTTGGAATAAATTAAATCAGTTTCATTGGGTTTAACATTGTGGAATATCAATATAGACTTTTAAAAAATCAAAATTTTTGACTCAAATTGAGGTAATTTAACATTGTACTTGATCTTCTGTATTTTTTTAGTAGGTTTATAATTCATAATTTGTCCAACTAATTGAAAAATTATCTTATCAGATATAAATCTTTTAATCACAGACTTACAGACCGACTCAAATAGTTGTCAATTTACGAAAAAAATATTTTAAGTATTAAAATATTTCAGAAACAAAATTTAGAAGGTGATTTTATCTCTAAAGAATATTTGTGGACTGCTTTATGTCAAGAAAATGAATATTATGACAGAATATTCCTTAATATCGACAGTCAAGCTATGTCGTCCCATATTCCAAATTGATTAGATTTTTATGTGTCACATTATACCATTTTTTATATATTGCATTAGCTGAGCCATAAAAATGCAAGAAAAAAAATAAAGTAACATGAATATTATAGAGAAATCTCCAAGGAATCGATTGGTGTTATAGCTCAACTTGTTTTTGAGATACGCGGCCATAAACTTAAAATTTGAAAATTGTAAGTGCCAAATTGTACAATTTTTATATATTTCATCGGCTGTGGCATAAAAATGCAAGAAAAAAATATAAAAAATGTGTATCTTATAGAAAAAACCCCAAGGAATTAAGAATTTTTATTGTATCTCAACTAATTTACGAGTTACAAGCCTGTAAAGACAAAACTCATTTCCAAAAAATGTTTTGACCGCCACAAGGATTCAGATCTATTTTAGATATTCAAAAAGTGATATAAATATATAAAAAGTAAATAAAAATAGCCAGGAACATTTTTTTATTTTACGACCGCCACACGGATTCAAATTCTTACCTGAAAGTCTTTTAAAACAGGGGCATTGTCATTTACGTCTGTGACAATAACTTCAACATGAACATCGCTTCTTAGAGGAGGACTGGCTGCTCTAACTCTTAAATCATATTTTTTCCTAGGACTCTCGTAGTCTAGTTCAGTCATAGGTCATAGTCAATAGTTCTGCACTAGACGAGCCAGGTCTAGTCACTAGAGAAAAGCTGTTAGAGTCATCTCCTCCTAGAAAAAACGTGTTTTAGTCATCGACCTTCAGACGGATTATGAGTGGTCCAATGAAAATTATCAGCGCAATTTCTGGACACTTAAAGCAAAAAACGCTTGAACACGGCAATTTTAGTATAAAGGGGGACACTTGAATGGATTTCCAATGGCATTTCAACCCTAAAATGGGGGTTGCACCTAATTTTAAATGGAAAAGGGTGTCAAAAAAATCTAAGAAAAATATAACAATTAAAAAAAAGCAATTTAATTAATGAACATTCACAAAAATTCCCGTAATATCTTCAGTGAAACGCAGGTCACTTTTCAATTTTAAACTTGCCTGTGTTGACAAAGGCTGTATTTATTTGGGACTTTTTAAGTAACCTTAACGGCCAAAGAGACAACCTACATTTATGACTCTCCAATAAAATGTTAATTGTAAAAACTCTCATGACTCATGTTCAAATACAAATAGAAAACACAGATATAAAAAATATTATTTTTTTTCTCGATAAATGATATTAAATAAAGGTTAATGTTCGCTAAAACCGGTTTATTTTTTTTTGGTTAACGGTTACCGGTATTTTCGGCCTGAAAAATATCGGTTAAAATTACGTTTAAAGTTCGTAATTTTCGTTGAAAATATCGGTTACCGGTTTTTATTAACCGGTTTTTTTAACCGGTTACATGCCCTGGTTCTAATTGAATCTCAAAGTTCAGAACTAAAACGATGTAGTGATTTTATTAGGGAAACTAAAACTTAAAACAAATAATTTAGAAATTCATTACCAACAAAGAATATTATTTACTAGTATTCATTAAAATTTGCCTTCAATTATGTCATTTGGAATAATGTTTATCATTGATCAAAAAAGATGTGATGTGATTTACTGTATGAAAATATGATGCAAACTGAAAAAATGAAAAAAAGTACATGAATCTTAATTTTGATTTACCGCGAAATAAAAATAAATAAAGTGTAAAACTGAATAGTGTGTAGGACATTAGCGTCAAATGCTAGGGCATTTTTCAGGACGTGACCTAGCACGTCGCAATTTCATGCGTACGCAGTGATACATGAAGCCTTTCCCTTAATTTCCGCTGAAATGCTTCAAGCTTAGCTGGTGCCGCTCAATCCTCGTTGCGGAATGCACAATACGCGCACTGTTTTCTCTTCTCACTACCTTCATATTTTTACTTCATTGTACGAAGTAAAGGAAGTTTTGTGATTGCGAAAAATGTCGGTTTTCAGAGGTCAACAGAAATATCCATTTTGACTAACCCTGAATCTATTTTGACTAGTGATGAAACGATAACGATTTAGATTAATCGTAATCGCAAATTATTGTGATTTTCCGATAAATCGTAATCGTCGATTTTCTTACACTATTAATACGATTATAACGCGTTCTATAATTTGAACGCATGCGTTTTAACATATCCGCGATAAAAATTAGTGGAATACCTGGAATCAGAAGCTGTCGTTAGTTAATTTACACTGTACAATTATTTTGTAGGTTGTATTAGAATTATAAGGTTATATCATTATTCGTTGAGTATTTAATTTTAATCTTAAATGAAAAGATAAATATTTGGAAACAAATGTATGTAACATTAACACTAACTTTGTGCCATGCATGTATTGTGGAACTGATATTTCTAGAGGAAACCAGTACCTAGACGGTAGAAGTTATTAAAAGCTATGCACATTTACCTGCAAATTTGCAAATATCGTAATAACGTACTATTATCTTAATACCTACTAATTTGAAAACTTTTCTTTATTTTCGCACTAATATAATAAAATACTTTATTTTGTTCTTTTATTCATAAAAATTAATCGTAATTTTAATCGCATAACTCAAAAATGTTTAGTCGTAAAATGTTGAATTTTTTTTTATGGGACTGCTGTAACATCTATTTGTGCATCTTCCTTTTTTATTGCAATCGGCATTGTGAAAAGGGTACTATGCCCAATCAAAAAAGATTAGTCGTGTAATGATGAAATTTTGATAGTTATGACGAGGATTAGATTTGAAACTCATTTCTGTATCGGCATAATTCAAATTGCAGATATTAGCTACCAGTTTATTAGAAAATTGTTTAAAAAAAAAAATGAACAAATTTGGAAATGTTTGTGCAACTACTGAAATTAAGAATTGGGAACTGTAATGAAGAATTAAGGAGTTTATGAACACATCATTAATTTTGAAAAATGACATTTCAAAACACGTCTTGTCAAGATATTTGTAATATGACTACATTCATCATCTATGTCACCATAATTGACATGAGTCTCCATGTAGGATTGACGTCGTAATCACGTAACATTAGTTATGTAATCGCGGGTATTACTACTCGTAATCGATTGGATCCTTAATTTTAATGTGCAAAATAAAATCGTTTCACTTGTATATACAATTTAAACCAATAGAAACACGTAATATATGTAATTTAAAATTAAAAGCCAATAATTTAACGAAATCTGACAGTAAGTGTTGACGTGTCACAATCTAACACTTTAATGCGATAGGCTAACTCTGGTTTTAATCCAAACATGACACACTGTATGTAGAAATCATAGGTTTGTTTTGTTTTGTTGTATTTTCTTGTTTAACAATATGTAAATATTTATAATATTTTTGAAAAGAAACAAATAAGGTCATAAAAGAGAAAAACCGTGTAAGACAAGGAAGAATTGTGCCGCAGAAACTTATGAAAAAGGGACTGTTTTACGAATAGATACCGAAAAGAGATCCGTAGTAAAATGAAAAGATAAATAAAAATAAGTAAATTTTGAATACTGATTAATTTAAAATCTATATTTTAATTTACAATTATCATAACATGATTTTGTATTATTGCAGGGATTAAAATTAATTTGTTTCACCTCTTTTATCTTACATCCCGAATTTTTTTATTACTTATTTACTAATTTCACTTGATATATCATTGCAAACTGTAGAAACAAATTAATTAATCTTGTAATTGAATCCTTTTGTTATTCAGAATATCAAAGGGCGAATATTATTAATACATTGAAAACTAAACAAAATAAATTTGCCATTGTTTACATTACAGATAAATTTAATTTTACAAATATTCCAATTATTAATTAAATACGAATATTCTTGTTTAATTTACCTATGTGAAGATTATATAAATAAATTAAAATAATGAGAGCAAATAGTATTATTGAAAATATTTTAATTCATATTTGTTTATATGATAACATTTGATGTGGAATGAGAAGTAGGTTACATTATGCATGAAAGCTAGCTAATTGTTTATTTTATTTTATAATAGGTACTAATTATTATATAATTATGAAATAGAGAAGGCTTATTTTTACTATTGTATGACAATTCAAATTTTAATTAATTCAAAATTATACAATCAATAAATAGAACTAGAATAGAAAAATAACACGTAATAAATGAATAAATCTACAACTCAGTAACTTGCATTTTCTCAACATTAACATATCATTTCAATATTTATTAATTTACTATTTATTACTAATTCTTTTTTCTATAAACGGGGCAAACTGATTTTAATGATTTTTGTACTCAAGGTAAAATTTTGCTGACTTGTCCTAACTATTCCTCGGAGAGGTTTTTGCTTCATTAATGAACAAATCGATTTGCTAAAAATTACAAAAATGTTCAAACTTCTAAAATGGAAACTTAATAAGAGGAGATATTTTAATTTAAATGTTTGTATATAAAAATGTAGTATAATGAATAGATATTTTTTGATTTCAATTTAATTCTGCAGTTTATTATTGTTGAAATACTAACTAATTATATTTTCCTTCAATAAATATGAATTACGTATTGTATAGGGTAGAGCAAAGTAACCTTCCTAGTTTTGAAGCTTAATTAAAAACAACTAGTAGACAAACAAAACTCTTATTTTTAGTTTCTCGAAGTACAGCTTGGGTAGATTAAATCACCTAGTTTTAAAAATAATATCTTGCAAGGAGTAGTCGTTATTGTCACTGCAGGCGTATTCTAAGATATTGCACAGCTGTGTGAATCATGTCTTTTCAAATGAGACCTATTTCCAAGCCGATTGCATCCTCCAGAGTTTTTAGGGTTCTGGGACGATGCCTTATGCCTGTATTCACAGTCAATGCTTAGTCAAGTTACTTCGCCAAACATTACTCCGGTCGTACTCGTCTTTTAGTACGTGACATGTTTCATAGTTGAAACTTCGTGAATTCTCAGCTAAGTAATAACCTGAAGGTAGAGATTTGTAGAAATTGTAGTTATCGTGTTGGGAATATTTGTAAATTTGACAATTTGACAGCATTTGACAAGTACTCAAGTATGAGTCAAGGCGAAGTACCGACTATGAATATAGGCATTAAACACCAGTTTTTAGATATCCCGACAAAAAATAGGCGCAGGACGTTAAATCCGGCGAGCATAGGTCCATGAAATGTCGCCTTGTACAGAAATCAGTTGGTCGGAGAACATTTCCCTCAAAAAAGTCATTAAATGTCGAGATGTATGAGCATGAGCTGTAGTTTAATTCTGTTTAAATCAAATATTTCCTGCAGTAAATTCTTCAACAGCGCAAAAACTGCCATGGTAACATACCGACCAACCGAACAGAATGCACGGTAACGCGCGATTTCCTTCATAAAAAGTAAGGACCAATTTTCGGTGTTCGAGAGTTCCGTTGTCGTCTATTTCTTTTTATAAATACACTTTCTGTATCATTAAAGTTGTCAAGTCATAAAAGAACTGATTTTCGATTGGGAACTAAACCCCCAAAATTGAGGAGAATTAAAAAAGATAATTTTTCGACTATCTGCTTCTTTTGCGACTAACCTCCTCACCCTTCTAAGATATCACCTCCCATCACAATTACCTATTGATAGAAGGGAAGTAATTGTACGCCATTTTGTACATATGGAATTTGATAATTTGTTATATTTTATAGATAAAGACAATGAATTAATTGTGAATAAAAATAATATCGAATCTCTCACATTTGTTCTAAATTTCCCTGTTTTTTTTCCAAAGAACGAGATGATTTCTTCTTCATTTTATTTATTTATGTTTAGTTTTAAGTGTTTATAATTATTATTGGACGACAAATATATAACGATATTTTTATTTAATTATGTTCGATGTTCGAGGCTTCAATTCGTGTTGAAGCATATTAATTATCGATTCTTCGCTGTCCTTGAATAAAATTACTAATATACATAATTTAGACTGTTTCTTATTTCCTGTTGACCCATTTTAAAATACAAATAAATTTTAAATTACCTTTAAAATTAAATTTGCAGAATTCGAGATACTTTCATTTCTCATAAAATATCTTTTCCTGGAAAATAATTTACGTGGCAATGTTAAAAGAGCCGTCGTATACTTCCGGTGTACCTTTTTGAATGAATTGAACGTTTCCGTTTGGTGAGAATTTATTAGATAGAATATTGCATGTCTTCAGAAGGCAACGATGCATGCAAGTAATGATCACGTACGTATCGAACTCGGCGGTGATTGTCGCAATGTCAGCGACCGTAAATATTTCCCGTAGTGGCGCGCCGTTAAAAAGGCATTTCAGGACGAATTACCGCGCAAACGCAATAATTTGCCATATCCGATTTAGGCGGCGTTTACAGTTCAGTGGCGCACGATGCGCGCGTTTTGGGGCTCGCATGCGATAGTGATGTATGTGTGGAATCTGTGTTTATTATCGTTATGAAAATCAAATTGCATCCCACGCCCGCGTCCGTGTTGTTATTATACGTCATTACATTCAGACATGAATATTCCATGAAATTATATGTAGCATTTTGATAATGTTGTGATAATAATACCTGCAGGTTACACTGGAAACGTATTTATTACCCACATTTACACCCTAATTACCGTCACCATAATTTTATTTTTATAAAATATGACCTATTAACTCCAATGCACTTTTAACAAGGGGCTGTAATTATGAAAGTATATTAAATTTAAGTACAGCGTGATAATAAATATATTTCATTTATATTATCAAATAGATTTACGATTTAACTCGTAAAATTTAAACTGAACACTACTGTAGCAGCATTTAATAGTGCAACTAAATCATAATAACTATCTAAATTATTATATTTATTTTTAGAAGCAGCATTAAACACATTTACTTGTAAATACAGAATATTTCTCTAACACTACCCTGGCATCCAAATATGTATTCTATAATTGAAATCTATTACAGAATGAATATATTGTGATTCAGAACAATAATCTGTAACAGACAAACAAAGCTACTAGTACTTTAATTCATCCATTGAAAATAGTAGTCTGTACCTTTAACCCCCCCCCCTCCCTCTACCCGGAAGAACCCTACATTATTCTTAAAATAAGAGGCCCTTTTAACTGATAACAAAATACCAAATGCGCAGCCTACAGGCCTCAAGTACTTTAATTTATTGTTTGTTGTTGAGACACGTCAACTCATAAGTCGTGTAAATGGAAAGTAACCATTAGGGACACCCATTGTCTTGTCTTGTATTATCTTTTGTTTTATCAGTTGCAAATTAAAATCAGAAAAAGTCAATATCATCATATATTATTAAATATAAATTCATCATTTTTTTTTATGAAAAATTAATTTCTGAATTCTCATATGATATTGATTTCAGCAAAATAAATATTATTTTTAACTTTTGTGTAGCTATTTTTGTCTTTAATCCATTTTCTGCTGATTTGCATAAAATTAAATTTTAATACAATTAACAGTATACATAATTAAAATTTTAACATTCTACCTGTGTTATTTCTTTTAACATTTAACTACTCGAGATATGTGCAATCGAATGATGATAAGATGGTATGGCCCCTTTTTAGAAATTTTTTTAGATCTTGTTTCGTATTTAGAATTATTTTATTAAAAGGAAAATATATGCTTCGAATATTGAACATTTACTTTACTAAATTATAAACATATTTAAAATTGGTTGTCAGTAAGGTCACTATTATATAACAATTATTAATTTTATAAACTCACTTTTTCTCCGCTTATACGTTCTTGGGGACGATTAATAATTATTTTTTGTAATTATGTATTTTCTGTGTTTCAATAATTATTTTAGTAATTATTAATTTCTTAATACTTTAGGTGCCCACCCAAATAAAATTAGCTGGCAATGTTACTGCATACATGTTGTAATCAATTTATTGTGCAAATGCTAGAACACGTGACAGGTATTTAACACATCGTAATCTACAGCTTATATGGAATTCTCTCTACTGCTAAACAATACGGTCAGAATTGATTACACAGCACTATTATACATCTTTCAACTCCATCGTGGTTACACTGTTTGAACGTTCGCAACATATTACACACATGCAAGCATATGTCAAACCAAATAAATAGCCTATAGCAGATAATATGCATTGCAGTTATTTTGCAGTAGTTAATAATCCAATTAAATCAATAGATCCAAACGCAGATAGTTTCATTGGCAAATTCAAATATTATTAGACCAGCCTATAAATAATACAGGGATGGACAAATTTATATCTTAAGTACCAATAGGTTACAAAGGGAATAATTTTTAATATGGAGTGGACAATTTGTTTTCTTCTTCTTTTTAATCAGATGTCGCTGTTCTCCATGTTTATTTTCCATTCTTTCCTGTTCAACATGTCTTCCTTACAGAGCTCTTTTCTTATTTTTCTGTAACACACTCCTTCCATCACTTCCTTTATCTTCTTTTTTCTCCTTTACACTTACATTTTCCGTCCTCTCCTTTCAACATAAATTGTGTCCTTTTTGTCATGCATGGATCATCTTACTTGTTGATTATACTACTTGTTTATAAAAAATATAAAAATTACCCAATATCTTTAATATTATTGACAATTTTTTAATTATCACAAACAAAATAGGAATATTTTATTTAATAATGAAACATTTTTTGTTGATTGTAAGAAAAACGTAACCAATTCTTCAACTCAGATTAAAAACATAATCTTATGAGGTGATTCAAAATTGGTAAGGGGGAACAACTCTCCTCTTCTTATTTCAGTTATTAATTAATTTTTGTTTCATAGAGGTCGCCCATAAAGATGCGATTTTACTTGCGGAATTGTACTTGATGTGTAAACTTCACACGACAAATTATTTGAAATCAAGGTCAAAAGATAACTTATTTGTCACTGCAGTGTTTGTAAATGAGGAAGAATAAATATAGAAAAAAAAGTCTTGATGCACCAAATATTCAAATACAATTAGTATTTTTCTAATAGCCTAACTCTGGTGCAGTACGACACGAACAAGAGAGTCTGAGGTGTTACTATAGCGCATATTTTCTGTGATTCCATTCGTATACCGTCGCATATATAGACGCGCCGAACGGAAAAATTCCACTCTAGAAACCTGGAGAATTCTGCAGTGGAAATTCTTTACCATTTGACTACATTAGAAACGCACAAGCGAAATATTTTTAGGTCGGCACGTCGTTGCGCGGTGCAGCCTAGTGGGTAACTAGCTTAAGACAACTCTGGTTAACTTGATATTCCACAACTCCAGTCATTTATCTTATCGTCTCATTTCGAATTTTATTTCTTTTCGTAGGTACACTTACATTTTTATGATCTTTAAGAAAAAAAATATAAAAAATATTGTGCACAAGTCAATTTTATTAATGATTTTAATTATTTTCTTCCTTTTTTATTCAGAACGGTTTAACTAATAAACTTATTTCTATCCAATGGGGATGATACGACAGAATGAAAATCATATCTTTGCCTTCACAAAATTTGAACTCAAAACTTCTGGGTTATGAAGCCTAAGCATTAACCACTAATGGAAAGGTGACGATATTTATCAATTTTTGATGTTCTTTAATAAACAGCTATGTACATACTTATTCGAAACAAGTATTTTTTGAGTGTTACTTCTTTAAATAATGTTATGGAGCATTCACCATACAGTACATGTAGTTGGTTATGCATTATTATGAAATGTATGTTGTCTGGTTCGTTGAGTTTTATAAGCAAAAGCGTGCTAGACAATGCTATTCCACCAGTATCCCCGTAGAGTCGTAGGAAGCTCCAAACTGTCTTACGCCTCTAAATTTAAATATCCGCAAAACGTAAATGGTTTGTATGTACATACATGGTTTGTTCATTTGCTCGTAAAATCAAATTTATTTACACAAACTCCGCCTTCGGCTTACTAAACCGATTTCAACCAATTTGTTCTACGTATATTCATGGAATGAAATTGTTTTTGCTAAATATAAACTGCATTTGCAGTGTAAGCCGAACAAAGTTCTTTTATAAAAATATTCCATTGGAAAACAAATACAAATTAATTATGTGTTTCGGTTGCAAAAGACTCTAATATTGCGAGAACGTTTTTATTGCTGTAAATAAACTGGAAATTATTGCGCGTTTGCTATCATTTATAAAAATGTTTTAATTTGAGGACAATTTAATTAAAATTAGTAATTTTAACAAAAAATTGGGATTTAATTTGATTCAATTATTTATTCAAATTGATTTTGTTTGTTTATAAACACAAAGTTTTGTTTTAATTTAACTTGACAAAGTTTGTTATGAGATTTTTAATTAAAACTTATTTTTACGAACAATAAAGGAGATTACAATTTCGTACTTTAATTTTGTAAAATATATTCATTAGTTAATGAGGAGAATTTGCACATTATTTTATATACCTATCTATATCACACAAGGAACTAAAATCTAAGTTATTGATATATATTTATTTTTTTCATTACTGTAATAAATATTCTATCATTGATATTATTGGAATCTTTACTAATATTATAAAGAGGTACTGTTTGTAAGTTTGTATATAGGAGGTAATCTCTGAAATTACTCATCCGATTTCAAAAATTCTTTCATAAATATTTAGAATATACCTACTTTCTGGGTATACATAGCCTATATAATATCCCGTTAAAATAAAAGGGATTTCCGTGGCGACCAATTTTGTAACTAAAATCCATGAAAAAACTGTCGAGCGAATATGTTTTTTACGAACTCTGCTTTAACGGTACGATATTTTAAATGCTTTCTATAGAAAATTTGTAGAACTCAAAAATGTCTATAAAAAAGTCCGGGACGACATATATCAATATGTTAAGATTAATACACATATCGAGAAAATATGACTAAAAGATATATTTAAAATTAATATTAATCTGGTAAGTGTAATTTAAGTAAGTAATGATAAATTCTTATCAAAATAAGTAACTTATTGTCGAGGAGATTTTATATAGATCAAAATTGCCTTTTACACAATATTGTTTGGACAAGTAGTTCAGCTTTTACAATTATGTTTTTGCAAAAACAAAATAAAAAACGCTTTGGTGTCAGCGAACGTAGAGGAGATGAAGGGAAAGACGCTTACGTCTACGAGATAGAAAGCCATACGTTAAAAAAAATAACAATGAAAATTTATGTGATTTTTGAAAAAAATACTTATTAATATATGATTAAATGAGGAGAGTGATATAATTTTTTATATTGATTTTTTACTGATACTCTTACAGTCCTTAACTGAATTCCAAGGTGTGACGCCGCGAGTACAGCTAGTATTTAATATTTTTTTAACAAATTGCATTTTTTATTGTTATATTTCAATCACGTGTGCACTGAGAATATCTATGTTCAATGAAGTGACAAAAAAGCTAAACCACAATTTATTTTTGTTATAAAGTTAGTCAGGTGATCCTGGGATTGTTTGTGTGTAGATCTCATTAATAGTATTTGAGGTCCGCCAAATTGTCTAGTCGACATAGTGGGCTCATTAGAATTCTGCGTAGCCGAACGACGTTGCTGTGTAAATAGAGAGTTCCTCAAGATCACAACGATTGCGTGTAGCAAACAATGAGGTCCCGTGATTGGTTACATTGTTATGACGTGCCGGGATAGCGCTCTAATTGGGCGTCAGCACCGGCCATCAACACTCGCTGGGATAACAGATGTCGCCTGGATCGCTTCTATCCTGCAGGAAATAGTTTTATGTTGCTTACTCACAACGTAAAGAAAAGCTCACAAATTGAACTACAAGTTCACAATGTTTTGTGCTGTATAAAATATGGTACGTGGGGGTGAGATGGACCACATTTTGGAAAGATAATAATTACTCTATAATATTGAATAATATTTGAAAAACAAAATTTATTTACAAGAATATATAATCTAGACTTACCTACAAATATAAGGGAAAAAATAAACTATGTTCTGAAAACTACAAAAATAGTATATTGTGTTATTAAGAGTAAAAGTGATACTTTGTGTGGCGAGCTTGGAAGTTTGCACGACGAGCGAAGCGAGTCGGACAATTGCATGCAAGGCACACAAAGACACTTTTACTCTGAATAACACATGCTATTTTTTCTTCAAACTTAGAAATTTAAAAAAAATTAACTACTATTTGACGTTTAATATGTAGGTTACCTGTCAGTTATTCATAATTTTTAGTAACTTTATTCTTAGGTTATCTAGTTTCTATAGTGACATTTAGGCCGATATTACAGATTTCTATTGTACAAGTTACTTCTTATTGGCTGATTCTACATACTGCGGCGACAATACTACATACGGCGGCGACAATATTATACGGCGGCTAGAATAAAAAATTATATTACGGAGGCATAGAAATTAAACTTCAACCTTGTCAATCACGTCACAGAAGATGTCACTTTTATGACGTTTGAAGAAAAAGTATTTTATTCGTGTTCACAAGAGTCCAACTCTCCTCCACTATATAGGTGAAACGGGCCAAGGCTATAAGATGAACTGGTTAATAGATTGTTGTCATTTGTCACATGTGGTACACACTTCGTATAAACAACGACCATAAATTACACATTTTATCCAATCATCCGTCATTAAAACTCATGGAATTGCAATTAGATCTACCTTTCTACGTGCGAATGATTTTTCCCTCTCTCCTCAGCATAGGTGGTCTATCTGTCATCAGAACCGAAGTTAAATATACTATTAAATTACTTATGACTGTGTACAATGTTCGTGTGTAATTGTGTGTATATAAGGTACAAACTTTTTTTGGCATTTATTAAAGTAAATCTTGGGTTATTCAGTGTTGACAGTATTAATTTTCAAGCAGCTACTTGCACTGTTTCTAAACAACAAAATTAACATTTTCTATGAAAGATATCAATCTAATATATTTTTTTTAAGATCGTAATCTCATTCTATATTAAAAACTCATTTCTAAACACAGAAAAAATAGTGATTCATTTTTTTATATTCGATATAATGACAATCTACCATTACAATGGAATGTATGAATAAATAATTAAAAATAAATGGAAAAGTAATGTAAATTTAATTTCATTTTGAGTTCAGTTACAAAAAAATATATTTCTTTCAATTTTAATATAATAAATTTCCTCAACTGTAATGCGTATCAGTAATCGTTTGCAAAAGTAGTATTTTTTAATATTGTAATGATGTCCTACTTCCTAAAGTTTACCACATTATTAATATCCCTTTCCTTGATCCTTTCGACCCTTCACCGCAAGAATGATAAGATGTCAGCTGCTTCATAATATAACCGCTAGATGGACATATTATCTGTCCACCTCTTTACTTTGAATACAAAACATGTTATTTTTCGTCCACAGACCTGTTTGATCTTAGTATTAATTGAGATTCCGTGCTGCCGATTTGTATTTTGTGATTTTATTTGTGTGTGATATACCTTTCAACATTGTGGAATTGTTATAAACTTTTAAATGTGTTATATACTTTTGTAATAGTTATAAACTATGTAAATGTACATTGTTACAGTTACCAAATGGAAGAAGTATGAATATCATCCTTAGTGAGAGTTTTTCTACTTTGAAATCTACGGAACGGTGAGTTTAATTTCCTATTTTTCTAATATTAAGGGGATGAAACAGAAATATATGAGGAGTGTAAATTAATTAATATGACTGGCAACTTAGTTGTTGATCTAGATATTTAAATTATGTTTGTACATTTTATGTTATAACATCGACTTCTATAAATGTGGTCTATTTTCAAAAACCAAACTTTTAGATTTTTTTTATTATTTCGGTTGTATATGAAAAATAATTTTAAACTACGATTGGAAATAGCTTGGAGATATAAAACATTTCATACAGGATTATCCCGATAGTAACAAATAATTCGTTAGGTTCAATAATTAATAATTGTGTGCAATGTATGATTTTTTTTTAATAATAGAATAATGAATTCTTATTCATATTATAAGGATGTAGGTATTTCAAAATATAAAGTAATGTAAATATATTATCACGATTACAAAATAAATACCTTTGCACCTCATTGTATATGCTCCAAGGAATGTCAAAAATGAGACTCTACATGGCTTTAAAAATTTGATATGTTGAAGAATTTATATAAATCTGCTCCTTAATGTAGATAACCAACTAAATAATTTACTAAAGAATCTGCTAGATAGTTCAGCAAAAAAATAAATAAATAAGAAGATTGAATTGGACTAAACCGCTTAAATGTCAAGTACCGGAAACCGGAAGACTGAAAGAAATCTAAAGGGAGTTACCTTCTCGCATGTCATTTTTATTTCAACGCATTTGCTGTTTGCGTTATTTTTGACTATTTTAAATATAATGTTAAATAAATAAAATACATTTTTTAGAGAATAAAAGTTTCATTAAAAATTGATAGTTAATTTTGCAAATAAATAAATACTTTCACCACTTAATATTTGATAACATTTTCATTATTGTGATATTAATATATCGAGAAGTTTAAGGTTAAAGGTTAAAGCTCCAAATTTTCGGGGTTGATGAATTATGTATGAAATTGTTTTTCAACAAGCTTCCTACTAATCATAATCGTGATTGGGAAGTAATAAGCTGTCAAAAGCAGAAACAAATTTGGTTTCTTGTCTTTTCATAAAAAATAACGAAATTGAAACATTTTCCAATACTAATTTTACGCTTGATATTTTACTCTTAAATTTTTAATTTAAAACAGAACAATGTTTTGATGTTATATTTACAATCTATTACAATATTACAAAATTTCGTATTTAATTATTTAAAAATATTTTAAAATATTTTGCTTAATTTTATCAATTAAAAATAACAAGTACAAAGATTTTCTCATTTGGAATGCTTTTGGAGAAATTAGCAATTTCCAAAGGTAATTGGGGAAATGTAGATCTTTAACTTCTGAGAATTTTTTAAGAATGAGTCCAAATAGCTGCTTTAACACACATTATCTTAAATCTTCTGTGAAAAGCACTTCGTGAACTGATTAATGTAGCCATTTAAGTTGCGAAAAGAAAATATCTGTGAATAAATTTTCTCTATTACCTTTATAGCTATAAAAACGGTTAATATAACTTTTAAACAACTCGCGTAATTTTCACTGAAGAGTCCAGATTACTTTAACTTGAATATGTGCTGTATTCTAAATAATAACAATGTTTTACTTTTGCAAATTTTATTCATGTTACTGAAACCACTATATATGCAGAATAAAATATTAATATAAATTCATTAGTATGTGTACTATTTCTAAAATTTGATACATTAAACAATTTATATATACATATGTGGAAATATGAACAGATTTTCAACAATACCTTTTTTGAATTTATTAAAATTTCGAACAAATATGTCACTGCACAGTCTTACTAACATTTTTATCGAATATGTAATTAACGGTTTTACAATGTTCTATTATTATTTTGTTTGGAAACTTATCTACGAATATTCATGAATTCATGTATAACATCATCTCTGGCATAACATTCCTAGATGGAATAAGGTCTCAAGTACCCGAGTTACTTGTTTTGTATTAGCTTACTTAGGAGTAAATTTTAATGATGTGAGCTTATACATGGTTGGCGAAGTTGAAATTTGAGCCACCGCTGCCCGTAACTTATATACATATATCCAATAGTCACTTTACTTAAGGTGACTAGATCAACTTTCTTTGGGGATCGCAGTAATTTTTTCAGGTATTTTACTTATACCTACTTTTACAAACTTCTTTCGGCGTTCTTTTCTCGTAATGAACTAGAGTTTCTTGTACTTCTTTGTCAAATTGTTATATATTCCTATGCATTTTAAAAAATTATGGAATTATGTTTCGGAATTGCGGGGTTTTTTCTAATTCTAATTTTACATTGAATCAATCATCGCGTGTTACTTTTGAGGTGTCCCATATTTCGATTTCACGCCATCTGTTTTTACAGTAGTCAAGTCTTTTTATCACGTCTTGCTTTGGAGGTGTCTCGGTACCTCGGCAACGCGCCGATGACGTTACCATCTCTTGGTGGATTTATTTCCATTTATTTTTTCATCATTTTGCCACACTTCCTTACCATACCAAGCCGTGTATGTTTTATTTTAATAAATAGGAATTACGATAATTGTCTTAATTCCTGGCTCATACCAACCCAGAATTTCCGTGGAAAAAACACTCTTTTCCGCAGGATCCACAGATTGGCGCCCGAATCAGACTGACTGCCTGGGGAAGAACCATAACGGAGCTACAGACACCTGTCTCACAAATGCATGTCACAAATTTGGCATTCTGCATTTTATAGATAATCCAAATTTTGATAATAAGTTCAAAGACAAGACAAATTATTATACAAGTACATTACGAAGTCTTGAAAGTGACAATTGTTTGCTGAATACAGAAGTGTATGACTAATGTAACAAAAAATACTACTATTTAATAAAAACTGTTACAAATTTTGCTGTTTTCTTTAGTACTAGGACTATTTGGAATGTACTCGTTTTCTAAGTCGGATTGTAGGGAAGTAATATTGAACAAAAAAAGAAAACAAAGAAAATCGCATCATGTACATTAGGATTGCTTGTATGATCCATGTCAGAGTCAAACCTTGAGCTAATGCAGTAGCAGATCTCGGTCGATTTGAATGATTGATGAGCGAGCTTCCTAAGTGCTTGACAATAAATAATTTGAACAAGTGTGCGCTTTTAATTTGCAGAGAGCGCGTTGTTTGCCATATGATGGATCACTGGAACATGGGCTCTGTGCAAACGGGATCCCTTCCGCTTCTCTTCCGCTGCTGGAGCTGTATCTCCGCCACGCGAAATAACTTTCTTTTTTTCCCCGCTTTTTCCTCTGCCAAGTATAAGGAACTATTGCAGTGCCGGAGTAAATGGAATTGTTTACTTTAGCTTTACAAATGGAACAGACAAAGCCGAGAACTGAACTCAAGTATTTGAGCGCAGTCAAATACGTTTATTAAACTTCGTTTTACTTTGCAGTTTAACATCTGGGATAATACGTCTTCCTTATTTGTGTGCTAAACTTCGTTGTTTCTCATCAACAAAGAATTTTCTCAATATGTCTAGTATTTTTCTTTTTTTCTCAGATCTTTAATTCCGATTATCGATTGGATTTGTCAATTACTTCAGGGACAATAAACGTCCGCTCTTTTATTTGATATTCATTAAAAGTTTACTCACAATTTTCCAACAAATACTCAAATACGACATTTACGTACTTTTTCATTTCTATTTGTTCAGCTTTTTACACTACTTTAGGTGCGCAACAAGCTGAAGCTGAAATACGCCACTTCAATGTTTTCCGTACTGCTTAAAGCTATCATGATATTTTGTAATCATTACATGAAGTGCAGCGCAAAACGTACGTAGGTATATTTGTCATTAATTATTTCTACATACTCTTACGGACATTGTTATATTTTATTTTAAAGTAAAGCAGTGCAATTCTTCCACTAATTTCTGACATTATTACTATTTTTTTTATATAAGAGGAGTTCCCAATCAATTTTTGTTATTTGTTGCTTATTTTTCTGTGAGGTTATTTCGTTTCATTTTGTTTTTCAAATGATTATTTCTTGCTTTTCTTCTTGATTGAGTTTGATTCTGATGTAATTATCTCTTTATATTGTTTAATGTAGGATTTTCTTCATTCGGTTAGGGTATAATGTTAACAATTTTTATTCAACAAAATTATTTATGAAAATGATTACTGAAAAAAACTAAAATGAAAAATAGTAAATATTTATTACATTACATTTTATCAAAGCAATTAAAACGATAAATCTATAAAAAAAAATGTTTTTTCAAATATTATTCAATGTTAAAGAGTACCTAATAATTATTTTTCCAAAAAGTGGTCCAACTCACCTCCACTTACTACAAATTTCCTTTTTATTCGACCTTAAGTTGTTAGTGAATATTTCTCTATAAGTTAGGATTCTGAACATTGTCTTAAGTTGCTGAATATGATACTCAAACATGATTATGTATTATTGTTAGTAAAGTTACAAAATGAAATGTAATATTTTAGGAATTCCTAGTTTTGGTTTCAACTAAAGTACTCATAAAATGAGTAATAAATATCATTTGGTTGTTAATTGTAATATGTGTAGTTCCATAATGAAAAGAACGTGAGAGCGAAGAGTGTCGGAATGAAATTAAGGCGCAGAATTTATTGGAAATTAGTAGCAATATTTCAGGTTTATTGTCCACTTGATCGGATGGAAGGCCGGACGAGATAAAGTTATCTCCGTTAAGGGATGAGCCGTCGTCCGTCAAGTAGAAAATCAATATAAGTGCAGATAACAAAGTGCAGAAGCATGTGAAGTCATCGCCTGACCAATTTGTAGCTGCAAGCACAAGAAGTAAATGTTATTAAAGCTCGTGTGAGTCAGAGTTAGCCCCTGTCGGCTGACGGGGAAGCTACGGCGTCAGTTAAGGCCCATTTCGTACCAAGCCAGTCCATTCCAGTCAGGTCCAGTCGCATCAAACGCTGCTGAATTCAACCGAGTAGTTTATCATTAAAATCAAGCAAATGTTAAAATTTGGTTTCACACAGAACGCATCACGTCAAGTCCAGTCGCGTCGCGTCATTTGACTGGTATTGACTCAACCGATCGAATTTTTGTATCAGTCTTGCTACGTCAACTGCAAAGAATCACGAATGTGGAAAAATTAATACTTTTGGTTCAAGATAAAAATTCTCATTCTGAAATAATTGTAATTTTTTTTGGATCGTTTAATAAATTGGGAAATAAATGACAGAATGAGCTAAAAATATAGCTCCTAGTGTTTATTGGGTGCACCCAAATTTTTTTTCTTGTTCGCCTTCTTCTTTTTTGAAGTCTATGCTTAGATGAGGTATAATAGAGAGATATGCCACACTCCTATAGCTACGTACTACTGAGCAAGCAAAAGCTGTATGGTCGAGAATCGTCTAACAGTCAGCTGCGTGAGAACAATTCGCCAGCTGAGTAGTGCACACTTAGACATGTGAAATATTGGTCATAGTGTTTTGTCACCTATCCTCATTATTTGTTTGCTTGAGTTTTCCATACAACTACTCCACTGGTCCACTGTTTTCAAACAGCTGGCTGCAAGCGATTTGAAACCTTAGATCTTTCGACAATATATTTGGGCAATGCCATATATCTATGTTATACCTCATCTAAGAGTCTATGTAAAATAATTTCTTGCACAAGTTCGTCCATTTTCTACCGATTCTTTTCACAGACTGCAACAATTTCTCAACACAAGACGTGTTTAAAGCGAAACCTAATGACTAAACATGATTTGATTGGACTAACTTGACTGGACATGACTGGATTGGACTGGTTCAGTGCGAAATGGGCCTTAGCCCCTGTCGGCTGACGGGAAAACTACGGCGCCAGTTAACCTTGTCAACTCAACTCTTCGACTCTAAGCGATCCTGCTCGAATAAATTCTCGTCAGAACGGCACTGGCCATATGTGGAAAAATTAATACTTTTGGTTGAAGATAAAAATTTTCATTTTGAAATAATACTAATTTTTTTTCGGATCGTTTAATAAATCGGGAAATAAATGACTGAATGAGCCAAAAATATACCTCCTAGTGTTTATTGGGTGCACCCAATTTTTTTTCTTGTTCGCTTTCTTCTTCTTTTTTGAAGTTTATGTAAAATAATTTCTTGCACAAGCTCGTTCATTTTCTACGGATTTTTTCACAGACTGACAAAATTTTTCAACACAAGACGTGTTTAATGCGAAATCTAATGACTAAACATGATTTGTTTGGACTAACTTGACTGGACGTGACTGGATTGGACTGGTTCAGTGCGAAATGGGTCTAAAAGCTCGTGTGAGTCAGAGTTACCCCTGCCGGCTGACGGGGAAACTACGGCGCCAGTTAACCTTGTCAACTCAACTCTTCGACTCTAAGCGATCTTGCTCGAATAAATTCTCGTCAGAACGGCACTGGCCATCCTTCCCAAACCGATACCGCAGCGCTAAATTCAATTTCGCTGACATTGGGAATGGCAGGGCTCAAATGTAAAATACGCCTACATTTCCTTTACATGCTAATTTGTTTACTGTCGGGACCATCTGCGAATTCTACTCTCACTATCATTTGCCACTGAAATATGCATACTATCCTTTGCACCTTACTTAATTATTGAAAATCTTGTACCCGGAATAACTATTTCAATATTTAAAACTGGATGCGCTCTCATAAAATTATCTACTTTATTGGCACGATCAGAAGCCTTCAACTAATTTAATAATAACTTGAGTTAATTACGGAAGTTTAGGTTAGCTTCATGTCAATTAGGTGATACAAGTTATTATTATCATTAATTTAAATGTATGCGGTTTTGGTGATAGATGGTTACAATGTTGTCTCAATTAATTATAATTAAACAATGTATCATTAATTGTGTTATGTAGAAAACCAAAGTTCATTTTCATTTAGACTTTATTGTTATATTTAGCAATTTGACAGTATAATGTATGTATGTTGTTTCACAAATCTACTGTGAAATATACATAGATAGCAGTTGAAATTGACATGGAAATATCTGTTTCTACACAATTATTATTTGCATTTAATGAGGAAGATTACTCTGGGCTTGGTAATATTATGTCGTTGAGTTGAAGTTGTAAATAATGGGCAAACGTAGCAAAACGAGTTGGAGTGATTTTTTGCATTTTCTAGGCATAATAAACAAATTTATATTAAATAAAATCACTGCAACAAAATTACAAATAGTGCTGAGACAAAATGCATCTCACCACAAAATCTAGGTATGCTACGAAAAAACTAAAACTAGATTTGAAATCGGCATTGAAATATTAATCTAGTCCAACTAAAATTCATGCCTGATGAAAAAAGTTTGTTGGCCAGTGTTATTATGCTACAACCTGTGTGAGGTACATACAGCTTATATATAGTTACTCTAGAATAAGTTATTTTTCAGATTTGAACTTTGATTTTAACAATTTCTGAATCATGATATTTTAAGTGCATTATATATCTTACAAATATTAATAATATACAAAAATATAATTTTTCTTTCTACTTGAGATAGGGTTTTATTTTGTACCTGTAATATCTGAAATGTAATAGCCACTATTGTGCTTTGTTATGATGTCTTATTTTGAAAGTTATAAAACGCATTTAATGGCTGTGGAGAATGCTGAGGAACGTTTTAGAAAAGTACATAAATTTTGTACTCCAAACATTTGTACAAGCGGGTAATTTGGTGGCACACACAAGCCACAAGTCAAACTTTTCCCAGGATACTTATAAATTCATTAGTAAATAGTAAGTAAAACTGAGATTCATTAATAAATTTGTAGCACATGAAATTTTAAAGCAGCACTCTTGTTAACGTGTTCCACACTGACACACTGTTCATATAAAGTTTACTCTCAACTTGAGTTCATGGTCTTGAATAAATCCGCCTTGTTTAATGCCTTGAATTTCAACGGCTTGTCTCCAACTGGAACGCAGGACCGGATATCAAAATTTATTTGCGAATTGAGCTTTATTATCACCGTGTGTGATCTATTCAACAGATGCTCTGAAATTGATTTGAAAATTATATTTTTCCTTGTTCAACTAGCTAAAAATCGTGAGAAAAGATAAGATTAAAACAAGGTCGTGTTTTAAAATTGCTAAGCAATATCATCATCAATCCATTGAATTTCGTTTCTGCGTGTATTATTGTTTTGTGATGCGATAAATCCCATCAGTAAATAGGCAAAATTAATTAAAATGAAAAGTCTGCATTGCAGATCTGTTATATTACAGGTATTAACAAAATAGCGGATACTCATGTATAAGAGTATTTAAAACACTAATGCCGTTAAAAATTCTCCGTTTTACGTTGTGTTTTAAAGACTATACCTTGCCTAAAATTATCGATTATTTATATAGATTCTGTTTTAAATTCAGAGTAGACAAAATTTTTAATTTATTTCAAATATACCTCCGTATAGTTATTAAATTTTCCATCCTCACATTAACAAGAAACAAACAGTATACATTTCTTTACCTTATCAAGAATCATTTTAAAAGTACATAAGTAATATTTTCTATAAGGAGATAGAGATGTTTACATTTTTACTACTACTTTATATAATATTTTTTAACAAATCTTTTTAAAGGAATATATGTTTTCATGACAATTTATTCAATATATACATCTTCCAATACTACATGTTTTTCACATTTAGCTAGAAGTTCAAATGAAATCTGAATTTGCACTAAATCACTGTCTATGTCAAAAAAATCTAGTATATCCTCACTTTAACAAGAAACAAACAGTATACATTTATTTACTTTGTCAAGAATCGTTTTAAAAGTACATAATTAATATTTTCTATAAGGAGATAGAGATGTTTACATTTTTACTACTACTTTATATAATATTTTTTAACAAAACTTTTAAAAGGAATATATGTTTTCATGACAATTTATTCAATATATACATCTTCCAATAGTACATGTTTCTCACATTTTGTTGAAGTTCATATAAAAACTGAATTTTCACTAAATCACTGTCTATGTTAAAAAAATCTAGTATATCGTGGAACTACTAGTTGGACCCTTATTTGGTATTATTTTTTCCCGTCTGTTGAATTGAAGGATAGATTCTACTCTAATGGAATAGAAATCAATCCGAACGCATTGTTAATACAATAAGCAAAACATACTTGGAGCTGGGAGTAATATCAGCACAGGATAAAGCTTGTTTAAACCGGCCCTGCGCGAGCAATGGGAGATACACAGAACACAGAATATCTGCATGAGTACATTTTAAGGCACACAAAATTTACCGTGCAAACAGGGCTGCACGTCAGCCAACTTGTGGCGGAGAACGTCTATAAATCATATTTACAGCTGCTAAATTTAATTTTGTTTGACTACAGAACGTTGCAAAATTCATAAGGTAATAACATAACTCCGGATGATATCTATCGGCGAAGGTAGTCCTCTTTGATTTTCTTCTGATTGCCGCGTACCTATATCTGGAAATAAAAGTTCCTTCGGAATTGACTTGTCGGATATTTTTTACAATTTCTTTGCCGCTTTTCAGTAATTAAAATACAAAAAAATATTTTTACGATGCCTAAAACAAGGAAAACATATTTGAAGGTGTGAGTAATAATATAATTTTGATTAATACAAGAAACAATAATGAACATTCATTTAGTCAGTCAAAGGAGCAAACAACTAGATACACAAAATGATTGAGATTTGAGAAAAGATGTCTAAAAGGATACCCTTAATGGGGAATTGATATAAAACGTACACCTCCATTAACTTTATTTAAATTAGTTTTCGTAAGCTACTTCGTCTACCTTCAGATTGGCAGGAATTAAATTTAGCTACCTCATTAACTACACTTTTAATTTATATGTTTTATAGGCACAATAAAGGCTCATTTTGTACACCTATTTATATAAAATTATTCCCATACAAAATACTAAATAGCTTATTAATATACAAACTTTTCTTGAAAATACTATGATTACAGCTTTGACGTGCTTTTTTATACGAGAGGTGCATGGAATATTAATAAAATTAAAATTGTATGGATAAAACGTTCACTGACAGGCCCGGATTCAAGTGTGGGCAAACTGGGTTGCAGCTCAGGAGCCTCTACCAAAATGGGACCCCACCAAGTTAACAATTATGTCAACTATTTACATTACTGGGAAATAAGAGAGCGGCAACGTGGAAAACACCAAAATTTATTTACTTGTAACTTTATTAATGTACAACCAAATAACTTAATTTTTAATATAAGAAAATAATAGAGTTTTTAGTCGAGAACTATTTATATATTATATAATAATAGAAAAAAAATGCAGGATACTTTTCTAAACGTGAAAATCATCTTGAGATTTTATCTTGTTTCTACGATAACAAGTTGCAGCACAGAAAGAACATTCTCAAAATTAACAGTATTAAAAAGTAAGCTGAGAACTGTTTTGATCAAACAACACCTAAAACATCATCTAATACTTCTGAGCATCAACAATGATATTTTAACACCCATTTCATATCCAAATGTTAAAAATAACCTCACCCTAAATACCTAACTTTGAATTGTCATTAAATTCGTGAATAAAACTATTTTCACATAAAACCTGGTCAGACAAAAGTTATACAACATTGAAAAAGACCTTTCCTAATATCAAACAAAGCAATTTTCCTTGCTAAAAATAATTATAGCGGTAACATTTTCTTGAAACCTCCACTAGTGACTAGATACATGCTGGGGTGAATCATTCTAAGGAGAGGGATGTTCGCAGCAGAAACAGTTCAGGATTATTTATCATAAATCATTTTAAACACTTTTCCCCTGTTTCTATTTTCAATGAAAAGTAATACTCCTATTTTAATAAAAGTCGATGCATTTTTTGTCTATCGTACTTTTTGCGTTGCTTTGTAATTGATTTAATATGAGTTTAAATTAGAATTAGAATATTTGTATATTTGTTCACTGTTATAAGGAAATTAAGTTTTAATTAGGATTTAACAATCGAGTTACAGAAATGGAAATAATTACGTGTTTCAGTTAAGAGGATGTTGAAATTCAAGGGACATTGGTTTGGTTCTTATTAGAACTTTGATGGAATTAGAGAACGGCTAAGCGTATTAATGAACTAATCCGTTGTGTTCCATCTTGCTGGGGAAAAGAGCTGTATAATTAAATACATTCTGCTATTTTCAGCTTTCATTAATATGTATATTTCATTTCAACTCTGAAATAGCTGATTTTTTCCAATTTTATTCTCTTTTAACAAAGCATTAAAGTGAATTCCGGATTACAAATGTTGTAATAAATGAAATATTCTTTGTTTGAATGGGTATATGTAGTGTAAAAAATTTGTAAAATAAGAAAAAAGGTCTCTAAAATAAAATATCACAACAAATTATTAACTCACTGCAAGCTGTAGGAGTGTAGATGCAAGTGTCTAAAATCAATTTCATCTACTATATGTTCTTCCCCGTCTGTAGAACGGTAAAATACTATTAATATACATATAAACTTCCATTTTTTTCTTATTATTTAAAAGTACTAGATAGTATTAATCCAAATTTATTGAGGAGCAAATAATAGTATTTTAGGTAACAGTAATAATAATATATATTTATTCTTATCAATCGGCTTAGAATCTTGTCTAGTTCTGGTCCCAAATTATCTTCCTTTGCTCAAAGCCTACAGCTTCTCTCGTTACTTGATACCCAGAATTTTTTCTCTCTCGTCATTACCATATCTGAATAGATCTATTATTAAACATAAAGAATATTCATATTTTTATATAAAATAGGGTATATAATGATTCTACCATGCTGACGTTACAATATCTCTAGTATGAATAATGAAACAATTTAAAAAAATACGGGTACTTTCATTTTTTGCAAGATTGATTTCATCGACTGGATGTTAATAAAAGGATGGAACTTTTTCGAAGTTGCAGTTATTTTATAAAATCCACTAGTACATCAACGTTTCAAATGTAAATCAATCTTCATCAGGGTGCTACATACAATATATTCGAACAAAGAAATAGACTTACATAAATGGTTTTAAAATATTATCAAGAAACAAAAAATGATAATATTTTTAATATAAGTCTGTTTATTTGATTGTATGTTTTGTATATAGCACTGTAATGAAGAACTGATTTACAATCAGAAAATCAAATAAAACATGTAAATTGATAATATTTTAATACCATTTATTTAAGTCTGTTACTTAAGTTAAATGTATGTCTGTTTATTTGATTATATGTTTTGTATGTAGCACCCTGATGAAGACTAATTTACAGTCGAAACGTTGGTTTATTAGTAGATTTTATTAAATGACCGCAACTCCGAAAACTAAAAATAAAAATTTGGTCAATTGCTTAGTAATAGCTTCGAGTAGTGAAGTATTATTTATTCTTTGAACCATTATACCGAAATTATTTATTAAGACTCAACCTAGTGAATGCGTGTGTGAAGAAGCTTTAAAATTGATGTTCATATGTATTTTTTGTCAGTTTGAGTGTTTGACACTGGCACAATCAACTGTGATGAACTGATGTCATTCCATAACTTCCGTGACAAGTTTCTTCCTGGAGGTATAAAAATGCAGGTTGATGTTAGGTGGAGTGGTAATTGAGTGTTGGGAGCGCATTAGGGCGACGCAAATAAGGGCGGACGGCATCTTGCGCAGGGCGGCGGGGCTGTATTATAAATGATCTGTCAGACGGCCCTGGGAGGCGGCCGCCAATAATCAGCGATGCGTCGTAACCAGCCCGCCGCCGTGACAGATCGCCCCTGGACGACAGGGCCGTACTCGGGGGAAACCACACGCCACCAGCTTTTGTTTTTTCGCCGGTGTTTTTATTTTGACAGCCGAATATGACAACCAAGCTGCGTTTTTGTCTTACAAACTTGTTATTTTAAAACTGCAAAAAAACAACATTTCTTTATAAGTTTATAAAAAATGTTATACTGCTGGCATTAAAACATACTTTTTTGAGGTAATTTTCATTAACTAAAATGCTATTACCTACATAGAAAGTATCCATATCTGTATTGAAGCTAGCTTAAATTTAAACTTTAACAGTTTATTTTATATTATTATATTCTTTTTTCAATAAAATGTGTTATCTTCATTCTTTATATTAAAAAGATCTAAAATTAATTAGTATTCATTTTATAGTCCAGATGAACAGATGATTCTAAATTGAATACATAAATACCTTTAAGGCAAAGACAAATATCTGATGTCCAAAAATTCAACTCTTTTTTATTCATTAGTATGACAGACATCATCGTAACAATATTAAATCGTGTTCTAGGGACTTCAAAAAGTGCTCCATTTAAAACTCAATATCCGATTTTTAGCATGATTCCAATACCTCTCCTACTGAGTGGCAAGATATATAAAAATATAAAACTAAATTTATATTTAACTGTTTAAGAAAACTTAAGTACTTAATTGTATTTTGAAATATCAATGCTTGTGACAATATTATAATATTGCTAATAATTAAATAACAAAAATTATATTTTTTTGTCATAATCATTTACATATGTATATACATACGTGCGTACTACAACTACCATTAATATTTTTCATTGTTTTAATTCCTGCGATACTAAAGTGAAAAATACTACAACTACCATTAATGTTTTTCATTGTTTTAATACCTGCGATACTAAAGTGAAAAATACTAAGTACATTACATTTTCAAACGATCATAAATATATTGTACACTTACATTATATGGTAGGACCAAAATTAATGTCATCATTTATATGAAAAACACAACGCTAAAATGTTTTTTACTATTTCAACATGTGATAGCTATTGTAGATTTCATTATTAAACAATTCTCTTTTATGTTGAGTATATTATGTATTTTTTATTTGTAAAGTAAGACTTTTGGGAAAGCACTGTTAGGATTTGGGTGGCAGTCATTTAAAAAGAGCGTGTGCAATTACCACGAACAAACACAGACACATACATCTAAGTTTGGAAATCCTTCAGCCTCTTTTCGTGGCAAGCTTTTGTTTTTATGAAAGTGTCGGGTGCGCGCTGTGAATTAACAAATGGGTCGGTGTTTGCGGTTATGGACGTGCGTGTAAAAACACTAAGCAGAATGCCGGTGACGTTGGGTGATGACCCTTTTCACCAAACGAAATAATATCACTGTCCCGCACACGATGATACACTTGAAATATATGTGTGTAATAAAATTCCTGCTTACCCAAAAACTCATCTCCTAATGGTCGGATTTGCAATCCGGTGAAAGTGAAATTACTTCATTTCTCATTTTCGATTAATTGTTTTCACGCACTTCCACTGCATTTTACACATATTTGTCTCTGGTTTTAATTAAGAGTCTTCATTTTGTATTTTAAAAAAGAAATATGTTTGTGTGCAACTAACAGTATCGTTAGCGAATATTTACGCATGAGGCTTGATGTAGTACGTCAAAATGTTAGTTTCAATGCAAATCTTCGTGCAGTTCTAAATGAAACGTTCTGCTTACAGTAGTAAATAAAAGACCGCCTAATAATTATTTATTTTCTTTTCTATTTCCTGAAACCAGTGGAATGCGGTAGTATTTCATGATGTGTATGTACTTATTCTAAGATGAGTGTTTGTAATGTATTAAGCTTTAAAATATTTTCTCCCATAAAAATAAGAAAAAAACAATTATTTTTATGTTTATCATCATAGCCATATTTAACCCAAATATTCTTATTTTTACCAATTGTAAGAAAAGATAAAACCAATAAAACGCAAATATTAAAATTTTTCATATATAGAACTTTGAAATTGAAACATTCTTGTTTTTTATTTTTTATTTTTAGTGACAAATTAATCTAATAATTTTAATAACTTCAGTTTTTGACGGCAGCATTGAATAAGTACTTAGTAAATACGCACTGGTAATAAAATTTTCTGAAATACAAAAGTATTACAAACTTTATTTTTAAATAAAGATTTATACATTTACCTAAAACTGATAATAAAATGTAGATTTAGATTCGAATATGCAAGCCAGAATTATTTAACTCTACGAAAGTGCATAATTTCAAGTGCACGCGAGATACAGAGACGCGGCGAATAGATTTCTTAAGTTTCTGTGGTAGAAGTAGTCTATCTGCCTCTGCGCAGTGACTGTGGTGAAACCTTGCCCGTAGGAATGAGTGTACTTGGACAATGCACTTGCTTTTTTAGAACAAGGTTAAATTAAAAGAAATAGAAATAAGAATAAGTAATTTAACTTTTATTTTGCCATTTTTTCAGAGTAGGCATTGAGATCGTGAGTTCAAGATCCAGCGACCGATAATGTGTGATTTGTCTTGAAATACAAACATAGCTACTTATGTATCACACTCGGATGCTATACACTTTTCATCTATATACCTTAATAGAAGTAGCACTGGCCAATGAAACAACCTACAGTAATGTAGTTAGAACTGCGGCTCGTTAAGTTCGGTTGTTCAATGCTCCGTCTAGGATGCACAGGAATCCTAAAACCCCCACATTACTTGAACGAACATTTCAGTAAGTTACAGACAGAATCACTTAGTGACTCAAATTACAGAGTTCAATGCTCTACTATAAGCTATAATATTTGTATGATGTGCAAGTAAACTGAAACTGTACCATCATCAAAATGTTATTGAAATAGAAGAAACGTCTATCTAAATGTAAGATGAAGTAATATCGAATTACAATCAAGAAAGATTACTATCGCCTTGCCGGCAATTATTGATTCAGTCAAATAAATAGTTTCCTGAAATGAAAGTTGTGGCAAACTTTTGAAGTTATTAGATCTGACATAGCGGATTACTTTGAGCTTCCTGCGATTTTAGATGCATTTGGGAGATAAAACTAATTTTCCAAGTTACAGTTGGCCTTGGCCTAGTGATTAACAGCAGTCAACAGATGACAGGTATTAGAGTGGGACAAACTTCAACTTCATCAATAAAACTTTTCCCGTAGAGACAAAATCCTTCAGATAGCCTCCAGCAGTTCAAATTTAGCCTCATAAAAATTGTGAAACTGCTATTTTTATCAGTTATTAAAATCAAAACGGCCACTTCCCAACTTGAGAAAGGCGTGCTGGTGGCTTTAAAAATTTTACGGTAATTTGAAAGATGTTATTGTACACGAAAACTATTAAATCAAAGTATAAAATTGCTGTAATACTTTCTTATTACCCTATTTTTGCATTATGAGCAAAATGCAATTTGATATCATTTGCTGCATAATGACAGTGCAGGCAAGCACGTCAACAGTTATTATTCAAAACATTCATGCAAATTTAAAATTTAAATATTCATAAAATGGAAAATGAAATCATCCTACAGGTCGCTAAATTTGATTTGAAAATACGGATAGTTGTATGCAGAGCGTATTAGCAACATGTTAGTGCATGCACCATATTGCCTTTACTATAAAGGAATATGCAAGTCGAACAAGCCTGATTTATAGCTCCATAAAGATGCAGAACGATTTTGCTTCCGATATAAAATTCTGAAACCGTAATAGCTATCTTTAAATCTATTTCCTCTGCATTATATATTTATCCCTGTAAGACTTTCTATATTCCATATTTTATTACATTTTAATACGAAATTGACATTGAAAATGATAACAAATATTCAAGAATAATATTCCTTACAAAGTTAAAAAGATTTTGATTTCACCATGTTTTGATTAAAAATATTCTGTTTTTGAATATCTCCTTCACTGAAAAAGGATTATGAAATTAAATACAGCTCTACTAGAACAAAAAAAAAAAAACTTCTGTATTGTTAAAATATTAATCTTTATAAAAGTTCAAGAACCCTAGATTTAGTGCAACTTTTTTTAATAATGTAATAAAATTAACTATGAAATACAGAGCAATTAAAGATATTAACATATCTAAGACAGTTATTAGTATCATAACCGCCGCAGACGTCAAATAAATTTTAAGATACCTAAGGCTTGGAAATACTAATAACATCCGTGGTTTATTCATTAGTTTACCGGTTCGGAAAATAAAGACGTTATTAATAAATATTATTTTATATAATTCTTTTGCCAATAAGGTTTTCGTGATCAATTCTTTTTGGATTGATATAATAGATTAGATATACCGTTGAAAATAATGTTAAAAATGAAATAATCATTTATAAAGACAAGTATTTATTTGTGAATTTACAAAATAAAGTTTAATATAAATGAAATATTAAATTTATATTTTAACTATACGTAGTAAAGACTTCAAAAGTTGAATATTATTTAAATTTAAAAACAGAAGCAGAAATAAATTAAAAAATATCTTCTAGTGAACTAATTAAACAATATCTGCAAAAACTATATTAAAAAACTTGATATTTTTATAAAATTTCAGAGTTGTGAAAGTTGTCCAACTTTATTTTTTCCTGAACTATTAATTAATCTTGTCATAAATTTCCTTCATACAACAATTAATGTTTTCACAAAGTTTTGCACCAAAACCATTAAAAAATATACAACGCGTATATTGTGGCGCAAGAATATTCTAACACTTTTTCAACATTAAAATGTCATTGTCGACGTATCAATACTTCATACTCCGTCGTTCTGGTGTTCTCTATAAAGAATTTATATTGGAAGCGTAAAACTGTTTTGTTGCACCATTAATTATAGTCGGAACGCCCGTATTAATAAAAAAGTACAGACGCGATTTACTCCGTATCGATTTTTCTGGGGGGAATTATTATTAAATCCCGGCACGAAGTTAAGGAGCGTCGGGGTGTCCTGTGTCGCCATCTGCAGGGAGGCGTCGGAACCAAGAGCGCCAACTTTGCAAAAAAAACACCCTGTTTTTGCCCCCAGGACACAGAGAAGTGAAAGTGTCAATTCCGACCAGGGCAGGATTAGAAGATTATGCTGTTATTTTGTCTTGTTTGCCAACGTTTTAAATTTTAATTAGCTTGGTAGCAAAGGAAATATAATTGTGTTAAAACAAATAATTATTAATGTCGAGTTTTTGATGACTGCACGTTTCAAGAACGCTACAATATTATTTAAATATTTTTACAATAATGTCAGTGCAATCGTGCATGCATGCAGAAAATTATTAAAATTGAATGGAAGATTAATTTGTCGACTGTATAGTTAATATCCAAAAACGTTTTCTTAATTATTAAAATTAATTGGTATTCCTTTGCTAGTCAGATCAGATCATATAAGCAATAAGCTACATCATGTCAGAAAGGTCAGATGGATCATATTACTTATTTAGTACAAATGAAATGCCTTTCGATCACTTTAATATATGTACCTAACTTTAATTTTAAAACAAGTAATGTTGGTTTTCACATTATAAATATGTAATTTCTCCATTTTCTGTTACATTATACAAAAGTGAATAAAAGTGACGAACTGGACTGACATCTTTGATCTACTTTTTTTAATGACAATCAGTGACTTTCAGTAAAGAGAGTTATTAAGTAAGTAATTAAGTCAACTAGATTGGAAAATAAGTTGTCTGGATTCAAAAGTTTAATTTAAATCTGATCCAAGCAGTAAATGAAATATGTCGAACTTCATGTTTTAAAATTGAAATACGGATTATATAGTTTTTACTGATCGTTAAGGCTATGTAACTTCAAAAAAACCGGTGAATAATGTGTTTTTCAAAATTTGACACATGCAGTTATTATTATTATTGTTTTTTTGTTATTAACATTTTAAATTTTAATTACCTATGGTAACAATGTTATATAATCGCAAAAAAGTATAATTGTTCTGGAACAAATAATTATCATTAACACCCTTTCTGTCAATTTTTTCTCATGTGGCCTATTCTGCACAAGACAGATCATGATAAATGATACAGGGTAACCTTGTACTAGATACCAGCCGACATTTCTAGAGCATTTACACATGTAGAGAATACATCATAAGGGAATATGAAGAGCAGTAATATGAACTGTCTATCAAACTGCAGCCTTCACAGACTTCAAATTTACAGTTTAAGTTATAGTTGAGTGTCTAGTTGAATTCATTATTCTTGCTCTTTATTTAAATGTCATTTGAATTTCATATAGGTCGTATTTATATTTAGAATTATATTTTTATGTCTTATAATATAAATAAAAAACAAACTCACTTGCTTTTTATAGAAGGAAAGTTTAATTCATTTTTTTATTTTCTTTTGTTTCGTTAACAAAATTCTAATATTTATTGTTGTGAACCCACATTAATATGATTATTGACATTATTTTACTTAGGTAGATAATATACATAAATAGTAGAGAGAGGTGGTTGGAATTGGGTGTTGAATAGAAAATGATATTTTTTTTTCCTACAGAAACAGATAAATACTAGCTTTTTTACATATAAACTATTATTCAGGTATCTACTTTGAGAAATCGAAAAACTAGAAAAATTAAGTAATGATAATTTTGTTTTACTGCAATAAAAATAAATTTAAAAATAATAAACCCTAATTATTTTTTTTATAAACATCTACATTGGAGAAAAATTTAATTCACGCGGATATTTAATGAGATATAATAAAATATTTTCAGCAGTTACAATAATATCCCTATGAATATTTCGTAGGGCCAGTCTATTTAGTCGGGTATCATCCGTGGTATTCCTCTAATAATGTTTTAGTCTTTTAAGTCTCCCACAGTTTTTAAAAATGTTTGTAAGCGATCATTACATATTTTTTCGAAAAATTTCGCTGGTATGTGATACTTTTCGTAATATAAGTCGCTATTCTTTATATTATATTTACCCCAATTCTGTAAGGAAGTTACTAGCTGTTAGCAACGTTACTAACATCATTAGCCAATAATAATAGTAGACACTAAATAAAATATGAAAATGGCAGCTTTTACAAATGTTTCTATTGGTTAAAATTTTTAGTAACGTTACTAAGAGCTAGCAACTTCTTTACAGAATTGGGGTGATTGCCTAGTTCGTTGGAGGGAGCGTGGTTTAACCTCCAAAACCATCTTTCTGGCTACGTCTATGGATAATAGACTTACTCGTATGTATACGTTAGCTATTAAGCAGATATTTTTAATAAGAAAGCTGCATCCATTTCTGTTACACCGATAGCCGTAATACCGTTGGTCAATTTGTCCTATATTACACCTTGGGTCCGTTGTCAAAGCAATTATACGGAGTCAGATTCCTGCTTTCGAACAAGTAACATCGATCCATCATCCAAAAGCAGCAAGTTACGTAACACTAATTTCTAATAAGACAAATAAAATTGTGTCAGTAGCTCCGGTTTTATTTTGAAAAAAAATTTAACTACTACTACTATACACTCAAGTTACGAAATTATAAAATTATTGTATGAAATTAATTAGGTGGTAAAGAAAAGGGATAAGGTATTTTGAAGTATAGATATAATTGAATTTTGTAGAATGGAGAGAATTTCGTCTTTTTAGCGGTGAGGAAATAAGCCGAACATTTCGAATAATGGTGTGACTGTATTGCCCCTATTATATTGCCAGTTTTTCTGAGCTCAATAGGTTTTTTTCGATAACTCAATCCATTACAGTAAGTAAGGAGGTCGGCGGTAAAGATGTGTGCTCAAGTTACATTTTTCCATCCAACCCTAGGGATTTAAAATAATGCGAGAAAAACGTCTACTAGACATTTTAAATCATTCGATCAAATCGATTTGAACATGGATTGATTTAAAGTGGGTTCCCATCATTTATAACAGTGCAGGATTAAATAAAAGGAAATAAAATATCAGATATCTGGGGAGAATTGTCTAAGTACTTTAATTTTATCTGTTTAAATTCAGAGAGTGCACCACATCAATCTTCAGCTCCGGACAGTAAGATCTTATTCAAGATAAGAGAATGGTACATTTACGAATTTAATTTATTCTCTTCCAAGCATATAATTACAGGGCCATGTAGGCTCTGTGATAATTTTTACTCTGTCGTAAATTTCTCTGTTCATTACCTTTTAATTTTAGAAACATAATAATATCCTTCAAAATTTTACTACAGAGAAAAAAAAATATTAATATCAAGGGATTTTTTACCTCTCGCCATTCAGTAAGAGAGGTATTGGAATCATGCTAAAAATCGGATAGAAAGTTTTTAATGGATATAAATACGTTTTGAAGTACCTTAAACACGATTTTGATATTTTTACGATAATGACTATCCTTGTTTGTGGATGGGTGGATGGATTGATGGATGTTGTCGAAACGGTTACTTCAATACTAGTGAATAAAAAAAGTTGAAATTTTGGATAGAACATTCTGACTTCTTAGATTAGATATGATTACATTTTGGTGTCAATCGTGCAACCGAAGGTGATGTTTTATTAATTATAAATGAATGAGAATTTAATATTATGTCATTAGCTAAAATTTAGTAGTTAAATTTTGTTTCTACCCAGCTCCATTAATGATTACAATTGCGGTTAATTTGTTTGCTAATGGAAATAAAATGTTTCATATTGGACAGTGACAATTATTATAAATGACAGTGGAAATATTATAAAAATGATTATCGAATATTCTAAAAGGAATTGTACTAATACTGTAAGTACTAATTATTTTAATAATTCATTCTACTGTGTCAGCAGTTATCGCACTAATACTCATATATTACAATTAATAGGTGTTGCAAAAATGAGAAACTGTCAGGTATATGACATAAATACATATATAAAATATAAACATTAATAAAAAGTGTAAAAACGACATGTGCGAGGTTATGTACTGGCCTCATCAGATTTTTTAACTGTGTTTTAAACAATTTTCACAAATAATACTATCGGATAATAGGTTCTGTTTATGTTTTGTTATTGTAAATATTTTCGTTCGAAAAATTTGTATGTAAATGTTAGCAACTTGAATATTTTGTTTGAATTTGAAACAATAATTATATTTAAAATAAGAGCATTATCCATGATTTGGATAAATAGCAGAATCAGTATAAGCTTGTTAATTTACAGTTATTTAAAGCAATTATTATCAAAGTGAAGTAAATTTGAGTTGGTGCAAGTGTTTACTCAAGTTGATGCGAGAATTCATCACTTTCATTTCAATAGGTGGTCGGCGAAACCGCCAGGAATGCTTAAAACAACTCCCAGTGCAACCAAATAAACGCAGGATCGACCAAGGAGCTAATAAAACAAGGTTCGCCAAACAGTCTCCAGTTTCATTGTCGGCGGAGGCGAGCTATGTGTGCAATATGCGTCCACGCCGCCATGATGTGTGACAATTGACTGTGGAATTTTTATTAAACGCCCCTTTCTCCCGCGGGACGCGGCCTTGTGACGCCCGGCTTGCCCGATCTCGGCCATTAATGCGATTGATTCCGATTTAGCGCTCTGTTTTTCCTTGTTGTAATTAATCCGACTGGACAACTGATAAGTTCACCAATATGCCGTACGTTCACAGGAACATGGACATTGGCCCCTTTTCAATCGAGTTTACATCGGTCGCCGAACATGTTCAATCGCCAATACTTTGTAGCTGGATTGCCGCATGTTACGGTATTAGTACTTTCAGTGTTACGAGATTTTCATTTGAAATTTCTTTGTTTTACCTACCTGTCTACTATTCGAAAATTACATATTTTTTATTGCAATTTCGAGGGATTAAGTTGTGTAGTACAGAATATTGCAATTAATTATCATGGTCTATCTAAACTTTATATAAGTATAGCTAGAAATTAAAATTGCCATAAGAAAATAAAACTGAGAAAAGAAATAATAAAACTAGAACCAATAACGACAAAACTAGAAAACAGACAACTTAAGTGGTTTGAACACAAGAAAATAAGAAACACGATAGACTAGTGAAAGTGAAGATGATTGAATAGGAAAAAAGATAATAGAGGTAAACTAGGAATACTTAGGTAGGTAGAATAAAAGAAATAGAAACGAGAAGATGAAGAAATATTAAATTTAGAAATTTAGTAAGGAAATGAAAAATAAGCAGGAATGCAATCAATTTTCTTTATTGCGTACTCTCAGGCCAACTTTTCGCTAGTCACTTATGGCTTTTTCAGGGCAAAAGACTAAGAAGTCAACAATGTATAAAAATTTGTAAATAAAATTGTTCACACATAGTGTTGTCGTCGGTACATAAAAAATATTAATAAATATAATAATCGTCATTCGGAGACTAGAAACTTTTTTTTTTTTTTATTTAGTAATACAACAGCAAATCCGATGCATTTACGTACATTACATACCTATATTTTGAATATAAAATTGCACCAATAAACGTGAAAGATATTTATATTTTTGTATTCTCTTCAATGAACCAATGAAATCGCCTTATTACTAAAACATAATTCCGTTTTACGAAAATGTTATTCTCGCTTATTCGTTTAATAATAAAACCTAAATTACCATCTGGTTGTACCAATGTAAATATTAATTAAATATTAGATTTCAAACTTTTTGGTCGATTCAAAATCTAAACAAATCTAGTATTCCTCGTATGATACGATAAAATATATGTCTGTATTTATAAGATCAATCTCATATCATAACGGGAAAATGAGAAAAATTTTAGGTTTGTCATTGCATGTGATCAATTTTTCTTGTCCCTAAGTAAATTTTATGAATCTAAATTAAAACCAATCTTCTCTTGTACATGGTAACCATAAGTAACATTAAATAAAAAATATAATAAAAAGTTCTTTCACAAGATGAATCGAGATGAGAACAAGCTCTTCATCTTGAGAACTTGGTGTAATATGTAACACCCTTTCAGTTGATACGAAAACATGTATACCATAAATAATATGGTGAAAAAATAAAAGATACACATGAGCATCTTGAAACAAAGCTGCGTGTTTGCCAAACCTCTGCAGATGTCTAAATATAATTTATCTGGAGCATCAGATTTGAAAAATCAAAATTCTATGTGTCGCGCTCTCTCATAATCAATCTTTCCCACGACAATACAAGAGATACGTCTGGGGTGAGAGTCGACAGTCGACTGTAGAAGCCACAGCCATCTCAGTGTCTGTCTGGCTGCAAACAAACTCAATAACCCCGACGGCCGGCGCGGAGCGGCGCTGGTGTGACTTGTGACAAGCCGTCGGGCGTCGGCGCCCACCGTATACAAAGTGGATTTCGTATGAGGTGCGTGAGGAGACTCGGTGATTGCGCCTCGTTTACAACCACCAAAAGGAATAAAATATGGTGCAGGGAGTGTCAGTGTCACGTGGCTTCCGCAAGCTTCCACGCACGCTTTGCCAAATACAGGGTGGTGCCAAACTTAGCCCCTTTCAACACCTTGAAGGTTTATAACCAACAAACCAACTGTTATTATAGAGTTTACGGAACATTTCACATTTATCATGAAACAGTCAGAGTGCATTCGAAAATGGAGTTTGCCTTGTTTATTATCTATATTAATACATTGACTACCAACTACCAGTATAATTGTAGTTGGTGTGTAAATTTAATTGGTAGCATAGCTTAGCTTCTAAATAAAGCATATTTGATATACGGAGTTATATTGGTACGAGTTATATAGTAAGAGGTGTATGCAATAAAGGCTCGTATGTAGGTATGTTAGAGCTGCCAGTTCAGAAATGTTCCAGAATTGGGCCTTCAGCGTATGTCATCTAAGAAAGCGAATTCAGAACAGTTCTTACTTGGACAGGTTCGAACGCTGACTGTGGTTTAAATTTGATGGTATTTAACTTTGTCACGTGCATTTATTTTGAATAACCATTTTTTCATATATTTATAACAGTATTATACAAAGTAGCGTTCTATGTAATAATTATCAAATAAATAACAATCCGAACACCGTACTGGTTATTCCTAGAATTTCAACTTTCTAAACTACAGAGTTCGAATGGTTTTTAGTAAAATACGCATAATATTATAAACGATAAACATTAAGAATTAATGTGCTACACATTTTTATATATTCTTTATTTTATGATGAATCAGATACTGATGATAACCCAAGAGGGGCCGAAATCAGTTGAGGTTGATTGATTTTTTTTTGCATCCCAGTAATGTGTTTTATTTTCCTACAAGGTTACTCAGTAAAGAAGCTTTCATCACTTGATTTTTTGTTGTAAAAAAAATCCTGTGATAACGAGTAATTATTAAAATTTTCGTGACGTACTTAAATAGCTTATTTGGTGAAGAAGTGATGTTCTCCTAGTCGGAGGTCGGGAGCAAATTTTAAAAAATTTTGTTTCTACATAATGACTGATTCTGAGAAGCTATGTTTTAATTTCATCTTTTTAAATGATATGTTGATTAAATTCTCAAGTCTGCCATATTACTGTTATAGTAAGATGGATTAGTTAGTATTTTTCGTTCAAATATTAAAAAAAATATATTTGATGTAACGCGAACAATGAAAGTCTTGATTCCATTTCGATAAAAGGTTGATTTTTTTGTCCTTCCCATAACCGATGCTTGCAACTTACTTCTACATTACTTGCTATGGGAATATAAGCGAACTAAGGTATGACTAGAATTGCAAGTCTGCGGTGCACTGTTTCGCACAGCCTGAAATGTCACATGAATATAAACTTATCTTATATTTGCGGCTACGATTTCAGAATATAGATTATACGAGTATAAATAAAATACAGTACATATTTCACACATGGCAACTACTTTACAGACTCAAACAACATAAATAAAATACGGATAACAATATTTAAAAATAGAAAACATCATGTACCATGGGAGTACAAATATGTTCTATAAACATTTTATAAAAATAAAATTTAAAGAAAATAGATCGAAACATTCTTTATTGTAATATACAATTGAACTTGAATTTATTTCGTAAAAGAAGTAAAATGAACTGTTTTTGAATGAACAATATTTTTTAGATAAAATTAAGTTTGTACTTTGCAACAAAATAAACTGCCACGTGTCTTTTTCACAATTATTTGCCTCGTGTAACGAGTTTACAACAAAGATAATAAATCTTTGCACTGTTACAAATTTCTTAATCAGCGAAGCATTTATCGTTTACAGTCTACATCATTTAAAAATAAATATGTCTTAATGGGTAGAGAAAAACATTTCACACGAATTTTAGACTTACACGAGTACTAATGAAAAAGTTTACGCTTCAAAGAATTGATAAATTCCGCGAAAGCTTGTAATTCAGCAAACAAGAAGCTTAAAAGTATTGATAAATAAAATAAATACGTGTAGGCGGTTGAGAAATAAACAACCTGGGTAGTTGAATATTTCAATTTAAATTCCAAGAATTACAAATTTACAAATGTTTACTATAAATTTAAATTAAACATAAATTAGAAGTTTGGAGAAAAACTTATATAATTAAGAAGAAAATTAGATTCTGTTTGGTCTATTTTTTAAGTTTCTGCTTGATTTACTTTTAATATCAAATGTAAATTTGATTAAATTATCCAATGTAATATACGAGTTAAACTATTGTTTATGTTGTATGTTTACAAAGTTATAAGAAATGATGTACTCTGCTCTACAATCCAGGTTGCCTTTTGTTAACTATTGGTAAAGTGAAACATAATTCACCTAAATTCATTTGATACTTGAGTACATGTTCTCTAATTACTCAAGACTGTAGTGCAAAGTAAAATACTTGCATAATTATCAAAGTTTATCCTGCATATTTTAATTATTTCATGATTAAAATTACTAAAAAGCATATTTCATTTTAGCTGCGAGTTGCATTATCTTCAAGCATTTTGATGAAAATATGATGAATACAGAATACTTGAAAGAAAATTATGAGGGTACATGTATAAAGAAAATTATATCTCTGAAACTTGAAAGGTATTAAAATAAATATGCCTAATTAGACGTCGTGCTTTAGTTAATAAAATAATGGTATATTATTTTACAAGGTAATATTACATTGATAAAACATTTATGCACCGCTCATTAACACAAGGAAAATTTAATTTCTCATTGTTAAAAATATAATACGATTTGAAGTGTATTTCAGAGAACTTTTAAAATAAACAAACCAACAATCTAAAATTGTAACAAGCACATAAATGAACCATTAATTAGTTGCTACATAATTTTATCCAAATAAGTCAGCATCCCTGGAAATATCTTCTCTAGTTAATACCAACAACCAACATATTATTTATACATACATTTCAAAATCATACAGCTTATAGTGGTTTCTAGTTCTTCTATAAGACGAGACGAAAAAGATTTTTCTTTTTCTCGAATCGTCTCGAATATTACAAAACCATACAGCTTATAATGATATGTAGTGATTCTTTGAAACGAGACGAGATGAGATTTTTCTTTTCCTCGAATTGTTCCGAATATTATTATCTTGTCTCGGTCTCTAATCTCAAATTTTCAGTCAAAAATTGCAAGCTTCGAAACGTACACCATCTATCACAGTGTTTCCATACTTAAGGAAATTTCTCTACATCTACGTAAATTGAACATTCTTTTGGGAAATTAGGAGGAAAATATATATTTATTATTATTAGTACTAAATTGTGCTCCAGATGGTCATATAAAAACGCAAAATGATGAAAATTCAGATTTCTGATTTTGTTTTTTAATAGTACACTTAATAGTACACTGTTACCACTGTTAGGTGGCATTTGAAATTCTTAGGTTATCAATTTAAATCTGTCAGTTATTGCTTGTTGATGCTTTTTAGTAACTTCTTTCTTAGGTTATCTAGTTTGTACCGATATTCAGGACGATATTGCAGCTTTCGATTGTACAAGTTATTTCTTATTCGCTTTTAATTTTATTTTCTCGTCTCAAAGTTTTGTTTTTAAAAACGTTCTCGTCTTTCCTGAGACGAGATATTTTGAGAAGAGATGAGCGAGATTCGAGAAATATTTCGTTTCACCCGAATTACTAGTGAATTCCAAAAACACTAGAACAAAGCAATATTTTTGGTTACTTGGTATTCGTAGGATTCGAACCTCAGATCTTACATTTTATTCGGTTCTTGTCGGAGTGTGTTTACCAATCATCAAATCATTATTATGTAATATATTTATAGGCTTCCAATACAAGAATAATGTAAATTTCGTTAATACGGCTTAAATATTTGCTCGAAAACAATGGACTAATAGGGGAGTATTTATTTCGCAGAATGACATTTTTTTGTCTGTTATCAAGTTGCAGTACGTCTTTTTCCGAGTAATGAAGTATCGAAACAGTGCAATCCATCTCCCGCGTGAGATATGTTGGACTTGAGTATTGGTGGAACCAATTTAGTCGGATGCATTTACGGGACAATTTATCCGAATGCAGTGCGGCAGATTCGATAAGACTAACTGGTTGTTAAAGTTTATCTGGACCGGAGCGCAACTAGCAATTGTGCATAGGGCGAACTGGTTTATGTTGCTGTAAGTTCCGCCCTAACTACTGCAGTGGATAAAATCTACAAGGAAAGATTTCGTACTGGTTTTGCCAACCTTGCTACGCGGTTTGATTAAATGCAAGCTGTAAACGAGGAATATATGGCTATTTACACCATTATATTAACGACGTTTTCCATTCTATTATAAAACAAAACAAAGTCAACAAGTTTTGTTATTCGATCATTTATTCTATATGAAACACGTTCATCATTTTTGCCTCTTGTTCATTCTAATACAACATATCGAGAAGACTTGTTTCATATTAATTTTATTATCATTTTAATATATATAAACGAACATTTACATTTTTATTTATATAGATTTATTAAAAATTATTATTTGTTTTTTCTTATTTTATGTATAAATATTGTTCCACAAGCCAACAAACTATAAATTCAGAAACATATGACTTTAAAGGAAAAATAAATGAAACAGAATGAATATTATTTTTGTTAGATTGTATAATGAATAAATTGTTTCTTTTGCTGCAATGCTTTTAGAAAATTTATGATTCAATAGTTAGAAGCTAGTTTACTTCTGGCTCAAAGTACCCGTCGGAAATATTTGAAATCTTGTTTTCAGTTGAAATTCGAATGAGAAAATGCTCAGATTTCTTTTTAATAAATATGAAGTTTGAGAACTGCGATCCTTGATTCCTGAATTAAATCCTGAAACTTAAGCCTTCGGGTAGAAGTTGACCTATTTCACCCTTTCTTTTATTTTCTCCACATGAACATCTCAAACTTAAATTGTAAACTTTCAAATTACTCTAAAAAATAAATAAAACACCGACTTCATGTTCCTGAAATGAAAATCCTGCAAAAAATATTTGAAAAACAAACTGAAAGAATGAACACTTGTTATCTCCCGTTACCAGTGCTCGCACACATCCAAAAACAAACGCTCGCGAACCAAACAAAATAAAAGTCGCGTAGTGATATTCGGTAACTCAATCGACAAATGTTTTGTGTCAGTATTGAACGTTTAATCCTGATTTGACCGCCGATCGCGTTGGAGGCCGCAGTAGGATTACCCGACCGCGCGCCCTCTAGCGACCTCCAGTTCGCGGATGGTGTACAAAAAGGATTTCAACCCTGGATGAACAAATAACTTTAGCTTTCACATTTATGATATATACGAATAATTAGAATTTAGTGCTCTGTTCGCAGGATACTAAATCTAACCTGTTTCGCATAACACAAATAAATCACAAATTTAGACCTTTAAAAGGTATATTAATTACAATAATAGTCGTGCATCAAATTATTAAAAATTAATAATAATAAACTGATCTGATTTGCTTCTAGGACAGCGGTTCTTAAACTTTTTAGAGTCACAGTTTCCATTTTCACTTAAATTTCTGAAGAAAGCGTGTAGGTTTGTTTTATATACCTACCTAATATTCGTGGCAATTTTTAAGAAAGTATTTTTTTGCTGTAAATAATGAAACACGTACTCAATGCTTAAAAAATTATACTAAAAAAATAATATGAGTACGTTACTTTATAGTTATGGATAGAAAACATAGACATATTGTTCTGTCTAACATTGTTTGATTATTTTTTGTTAAATTTTATGTTCTTAAACTGTCAGTTTTAAGAAGAAAATGAATTGTTTTCAATCCAAAGCACTCTTGTTTCAGCCAGATATAAATAAAATACATATAAATCTAACGTATTTTTCTCAGTTATTTTGTTATATTAGTATATTATCTGTTTATATCGTTGAATTCAGAAAAAAATACTCTATCGAATAAACTAAAAATAAACATATGTTCCCATTTAAAATAAGAAAGTTGTGTCCAATATTTTGAGAACCACTGGTCGAAAAAAATTTTTTTTTTGCTCATTGTATTAGTTTTGTAAAATGGTGGTTCTTTGCTAATTTAACCAACCTCGTAGCTCTTATAGTTCTTGAGACAGCAATGGTGGCACACTGCACACTTAAATGGAACACCCTGTATATGTTGCTAAGGAAGTTATGTTATTCATTTAAATAGTAACATACTAACAATAACTTGTACCTATTAGTTTATATTGAAAATATGAAAATAATGAATTTGTTAATACAAAATGCATCAAAATGAAGTAGACTTATTATCTTAAAGTATTATGAAGTAGTTAGAAAGCCTAAGGTAACAAGCAAAATATATATTTCATGACCTGCAATTTGAGAATTCTGCTCTAGAAAACCACTGTAAATTTTCTGGTCCAGAGAAACATATCTTTTGTTCGCTGTGCATTTTTCTTTCGTTTGTATTGATACAGAATGTTTGAGTCACTGATTCGCGGATGTTCAAACAAATTGATCTGCTACCATAAAGTTACTGACAACGGGCAGTATTCTTCCCGACTGACCACAGGAATGATAAAGCAGGCAGCGGATAACTCTGAGCGCTGAATATACCTTTCACGCACATATTGATTTCAATTTGAAAGCTCCAGTTTACAGGGCTGTCAATCCGCAAAGATCAAGAGGTAAATCAGAGGGCGATGCCGGATTTAAAGCTCGATTGTGGTTGTTTGTGAATTCATTTGCATATGATTATTTAGTCGGATGTAATGAATTTTAGATGTTTAATTTTAAATTACTGTCTGGTTGAAATTTGAATTTAAAATGAAATATTAATACAATTAAATTTTTAATCATATGTGATGCGGAAACATTGAAATAAATATTTTAATATCCCATTTAGTTATTTAATTTAGTGGAATAAACATTATTTTATGCAGCAATAAATTATTGTTATACTTTGCATAGTTCCATGCAGAATATTTACAAAACTTTTTAATTGAAAGTTAACATAGAAACTAGTGGCGTGCAGTGGTATTTTGTGATGGGTGTGCACTCATTCTAGGATGGGTGTGTTTAAAATATTTCCCCCCATAAATTCATCACATTTTTGGAAAAAAAATTCCATTTACAAAATTAAGTAAAAGAAAACAAAGTTTCTATAAATTTAATATCACAGTCATAGAACCTACATATACTTATCTTATCAATTTTAAAGTGCAGATAAACATTGCCAATAATAAATAATTAATTTATTTTGTGAGAACATCTACACAACCATTTAAATTTTTCATACATAAAACTTTGGAAATGACACACACATACTTAATTTTATGACAAATTAATCTTACCTAAAACTGATAATAAAATGTAGATATAAATAAGAATATGCAAGCCAGAATCATATAATTCTATGAAAGTGCATAATTTCCAGTGAACGCGAGAGACAAAGACCCGGCGATTAGATTTTTTAAGTTTCTGTAGTATACTATCTCTCTCTACCTAATACGACTGTGATACCTTGCCTGTACAAATGAACTGCGCTTACCGTGCACAAGGGATGAGTGCACTTGACCTACACGCCGCCTTTCAATATATTCAAATTAAATTTAAAAATGATAAACAAGAGTAAGTATTTTTAATTTGTCATTTTCCCAGGGTGTGCACTGCCCATCTTGCACACCATTGACACAAATATGGTTTTTTTATACATTACACTTTTTAGTGTCATGCATATTTTATTTCATATTTTAAACTTTATAAAAATAAATAAATTGAAACTGTTGACCTTGCTGGAGGCAATCGATATTTCAATTTTAAATTTCATTGTTCAATTTGGCATGCAGTAGCTAACTGCAGCAAATAGAAGCTCAATCGGTTCTTTTACCATCGAAGAATATTAAAGCATTTTCACCTACATTGTGATTTTCAAGGTCAATATTAACATTTTAACATAATTGGAAAAATCAATTCTGATATTTTATGTTAGTAGATTTTGAACATTATATGTTAAACTGATGGGTTAGTAAAGAATAAAAGATTAATGTAATTTATTAAAATCTAAATGTTTTTTTATGTTCCAAAGCTATGTACTTCCAATCACAGCTGAACCTTATCAGCTAGAATTTTTAAGTTTTTTAATGTAAAATTGAGTTTATACGCTTAAAATATTCAAAAATGCATATTTTTGGATGAAACATTTTGACTTTACAGGTATATTTTTTCGAAAGTAGTGCTTCAAAGCAGTACATATTTATTTTTAAAAAAATGAGATGAGATACCATTTTAACGATTTTACCGTTACTAATAAAGAATTAATTAATTAAAAACAAATAATTCAAAATTTCAATAATTTTTATTCCTGATGAGAGGAACATATACTTCTTCAAATTAGTTATAAAACAAATAAGAATTTTATAAAATTTTGCTTGCAGTAATGTTTTTGTCAGTTGTTATGAATCCTGTTTTACAAAGAAAATATTAAAACATCCCTTGGTAAAAATTAGCGCACGCAATGAACAAAAGGTAATCCGGCACATTGAATTCTCCACAGGTTGCTAATGAAATGTTTAAAGTTTAAATCGCAGGCTTAAAAATCAATGTTGACCCCGTGTAACAAATTTGCTCGTGTGTGCTACATTGGAGAGTTTGAATGGCAGTCTGTCCGAGCGGGCGTTGTTCACCGACAACTGACGGAATCAGGGGAATCACACTGGGACTTCAATCCGACGGCCGCGCTGAACATTGCTCAATCGTATTAACTGATTACGCCCAGGTTAAACGATCGGATTTGTTTTGGAAAAAAATCCCAAAAGTTAGATTGCAATCCGACGAGAAGCAAGCAATGGGGATGTATCAAACCGTGTTTCTCTTTACCAATAACGCTCTTTTTCTTCTTGTGACAGACAAATTTGTGTTTGATAGTTTACAACGAAATCGTAACGGTACGGTCAGCTCGAATCCAATTTGCTATTACTAATTCTATTTTATAAATACAATTCTTTCAGGTGTACGTTTATTTCCTTTATCTAATTTCGTTTTGGATTTCTAACTCAAGGGCAACGTTAATTAGTATGGCATAACTTTTCACTAAATTCATCCATAAAATAAAAAATATGTAAAGATCTAAAGATTACTTTAGTTGTAAGTATAAGGTAGTATAAGAAACTAAAAATATGAGAACTTGAAACTAAACATTTTGATATCCTTGAAAGAATTAATTAAATCTCATTAATACTTTTCAGCTCGATAAGATTCTTTATAAGGAGTTCTAAATTTTGTTTTTGTTTAAAATATTCTTAAAATATTTTTTTTATGATTAAATTTTAAATATGTTTTTCACTTAATTTAAGTTTAACAAATGCTTATTATTTTATAAAACTGAAGTCTATACTAGATATCCATATCCATACCATGGATTTTGTAAATGTATTGAAAACAGATTGTCGAGGCTAGCAATGCGTCAAATTTTAAGGGGCGTCAACTTTTTCTATAATTTAAAAAATAAGAAATAATTTTCGCATAATTATTAGTTATGTATTCCTTTTAAATTTACAACATTTAAAACCCATGAAAATGATTTAAGAAAAGAGTTAAATAATATAATAAATTTTGGTAACGGCTTTGGGGCGCTAAATGCGCCAGTCCGGCTTTGGAGTCCATAAAACATATTCAGCAATATTCAAATTTTAACATGAGCTGTAAATCACTTTTACTTACGTTGAGACGTAAAAGTTAATATAATGTAATAAGAAAACGTAAATGATATCTTTTATTTTTGTAAAACTTTCTCGCTTAACTGTCAGTACAATTACAGATTACTATTAAATGAAGAACTTTACACGTAAGAAGCAGAGACAATAAATTAAATTGTCTGGATCTGGAATTGAATCTATCCTATCCAATACAATCAATGATATAGATTGGGCCCAAGAATGGCTTCCTAAGCAACGCCCTAAATAAATGTAGTTATCCAAGATAAATAAGTGAAACAGTTGAAGCTTAAATTAACAGACTTTGAAGTAGGTGGGCTATGTATATTATTAGCAGATTAAGGGATCCTAAGGAAGGTCCAGTCTGGCCAGCAATTACGCACTTTCGTGCTAAATACACAAAACTTGTCTTTGATCTACACGAATCGGAGACTCCACTGTTGTGTGTACAAATACTCCACACAGACAGCGACTGCGCTCTACTGCTACAATCCAGTGGATCCTAAACTGAGGCCCCCGGGGAGTTGTAAGAAATATTGAGGGGGGTTGCAGGAAATTGGATTAAATACAAATTAACTGCACGTCAGAAGGCAAGTAATAATTATAAGTAATAAAATTGGAGTTCCACAAGGATCAATTCTTGGACCCCTTTTATTTTTATTACATGTTACTGATATTGAGAACTTTATTTCAAATTGTAAGAAATAAAGAACAGAGAAATTGATTTCTTGATATTTATGTATTAATTTCATATAATTGACTGAAAATAAATGCAGATCAAAATATTCAGTTCAGAACTCGTTTCATTTTATGGAATACTGTAACTTCCCAGCAACTTTTATTTATCATAGTTAACAAAATAAAGCTTAAAGCTAAGTTGCCATGAAGATTATATAAATATTTCATGATCTCATCAACTAATGCACAACATTCTTAGATGGAACAGGGCCTCAATTAAATAAGGTATAGTTGTATGAAGAGATATTTGAAATTGACTTATGCAGGTTAACAACTTTTTATGGTGGGGTAGTGGTTTAATGGTCAGATGTCATAAATTATTCCAATATGAAGGCTTCTCTTAAAGGGAAAGAAATAATCATATTTTATCTCTTTTTCAAGCTACAATTTGAAGAAGATACATTTAAAACACATTATTATTAGAATAATTTAATCGAGATTTAAAAGTACGTAATTTGGAAACAATTTGAACAAAAAATTCGGGTAAGGTCAATAGATTTATATAACAGAAGAAAGTATAGTATGTTCGGATCTCTAAGGTTATGGCTTTGATTTTCTAATCATTTGGTATGCCCCAACTCAACGAGGTAGATCGGTACCTGGCAGTCAAGTTGGATTTTGAAAAAATTAAATAATGTATTTCCCTTACAGCGACATTATGATGAGAACAACAATTAACTAAGGTACTTATTTCCTGATACATTCTATTTGCGTTTTTATCAAGTAGGTTGTCAACCTAAAGCCTCTGCAAGAGACAAAGGTTACATTGGGTTACGAACCAGTTGGACACAGCAGTATTTCTTATTTGAACCGAATTACAAAGTTGTTAGTAGAAAAAGTGGTAGTGAAAACGGAAACGTTCAGAACCACTGATCCGTAGTACGCAAGACTGGAGGGTCTATTTATTTCTTATGCAGGGTTATGGTTGTGCAAATACAGTAATTTATTAATTTACTGCGCAGGCTTACTCTCGCTGGCAATTGTTGACACTGTTCCAAATCGTAGCAGTGTAATTACTAAATATTCATATTTTGCACAAAGATAAATAGACGCAGTTTTATTAACAAATATTTGCAGCCAACGTGCCAGCATACCACATTTATTCTACGAGAATTTTCTCTGCGTCTTCTAGAAAACAGTTCTTTATGTGATAATTTATCTATTTCATTTTGGACGTTTCCTATTTATTTCCAACACTTGCGCTTATTTCCATTATTGCATCTAAAAACTTAATGCCCATTTAACATTTAAAACACTTACTAATTTCAAATATTGTGTAAATATCTTTTAAATTGGTTAAGAGTATTCACATGAAAGTATTTCAATGAAAATTTTTTCAAATGTCGAGTTGTATTAATCAGGATATGATTATATCAATGTTTTCTAATAGAAAATACAATACGTGGTTCCAATTGTAGGGAATATAAATCAGCTTATTTGAATTCAACAAAATGTATTCAATAAGCAATTGTTACATTTTTAAACGGAAACATAAAATTGTATTAATCAGAACTTGTAAAAGAATACATTAGCATTCATGAATATGCAGTATGAGAACGTGTGTTGAAGTCCGCAAAGATAAAATAAGTTGAATAAATGCGAATATTTAAATAGCGATGAATTCATTAGTAGTAGAATAAGTGGCAGAATGAAACTGCACATAAATGTAAAGAAACTGTTTACTTTACTTTTATAAACATAGTTGCTAGAATTAACTTTGTAGCAGTGGCGGCTCGTGAACTAAAATAGTGATGATATCCAAATAGGATAATAGGAAATCTTAAGATATTAGATGTATACGTCCACTCATTTACCTATACTAAATTTGAACAACAAATATTTATTTCCGTCGCATCGTCCACATGCAATCAGATCAATCAGAAAACAATTGAGGCATGCCTCAAAACTCTTTTTTCTGAAGCAATTAACGCAGCGAAAAAAATTTTGATAAACGCTGTAGCACTGTTAAAACAGCATAGTCGTACATACATGTAGAAGAAGTTTGAGGCAGAAGAAGTTTGAGGCAGAATAATTTTTGCCTCTGCACTTCTACAGTCGGCACTGCGCTGGGAGCACGAATACTTTATTCGACAGTATGTATAGGATAGGTATAGGAAAAATATTTTATTCGGGATCACAAAACTCCAACTCTCCTCCTCTGTATAGGTGAGACTGACCGAGACTATGAGATGAACTGGTTAACAGATTATTGATATTTGTCATATATGGTAAACTCTACGTACAAACAGCGACCAAAAATTACAAATTTTATACAATCATCTTTTTTATAGTTTTTTTTTCTTAAATAATTCGTTTTCATTTTTTTTACCTTCCTCATTATCATCATCCTCTGATTAACCATTTATCAACAGTTCTTCAAAACTCATGGAATAGTAACTACATATATCATATACTTTTATATATGCGAATGTTTCTTTTTTTTGTTTAGTCGTTGGATTAATCTTTTTAACAATAACAATCCTCTTGTCATCTGTCTTCAGAGCAGAGGTTAAATATGTTACTAAATTATAATTATGTATAGATAGAACAACATTTTTAGGTTACATTAAGTCTTATGCACATGTGTATAAAGTATGTACATAAATAATTAATTTAAACCTAGCGCAGAAGTAATTAAGTAATTATGTAAATAAGGTACAAAAAAACTTATATTTTTAAGCAAATCTTGGGTTATTTAGTGTTGACTGTATTAATTTTCAAGCGGCTACTTACACTGTTTCTCAACAAAAAAAAATAATATTCCTAATGGAGAGATATTATTCTAACCTACTTTTAAAACCAAAAGTTCATCTCTCCCGCACTTACCCTAATATATTCATATAATAATAATTTCGAAAACAATTGACGGCGAAGAGAAATAGATTGCCTATTAATATTTCGATAGATACTTGTATCAAAGTTCGTAATAGAAGCAATGGCATTCAAACACGACTGATTTAAATGTAGATGCAGAGCTATTATATTTTAATGTACAGAGATGAGCAGTTATGGTTTATGGCATATTCTTCACTGTTGCACTCACACGTAGTTAATTATAATATGCATATGAGTCGATGATGACGTTTAGAGCTTTGCAATGAGATTCATGCATTACTGTGTGTAATAGTATCTGATACGATATAGAAGGTTGGCGGCAGCAAATTCGCTGATATTGGCAAGCGGGTACGAGGTGGCTACTGCGAGATGAATCGCAGGTACGGGTCGTTAACCACGTTGTGAATTCAGCGATTAATGGCCAGCCGTGTGAGGTTATCGACAGATCAATCAACGTTGTTCGTTTAAATAATTGACACTCACAAATGAGGTTATCTTGTCTTTTTGCAGGAGGAATTAATTTGGAATTTTGCCGGCGTTGGGATTTAATTGGTTATTTGATTAGCGGCCCGCCACGGAAGTGTGAAATTTGCGACTGAATATTGATTAAATTGGGTGAGTTGATGAATTTTAAAATTACTGTAGCTTCAATGAAAGAACTGCTTTTTTTCAAGTAGACAAAGCTTCCGATTGTTTTCCTCAATTGGTGTACGGATCCGTTGACAATCTTTCAACAAAGAAAAATAATGCTGCTTATTATCATTCAAATTTAAATATCTAATTTATATTCTTTCAATTTTAATATCGAATATTATTCGATTATTCACTTTATTTTAGTAGTAATAAATTGTTTGCCATGGGGCCAAAATTTTAATAATATTTTGTAATTCTATAGAACAAAATCATTATTCTTAGTAAATACTAAGTCAAATATATATTTATTTTACATGTACAATATTATTAAATCGTATTTGTCTCTACACAAGGTTGAAGTAAAAATGAATTGACAAATTAAAATAATTACTTTAACCTGCTTTCAATGTTAATTAATTTATAATTATAAATTATTTCCAATTTTGTAATTTAAAATTAAATTTTAATTAAAACTTTAAATAAACCTACAAAACCACTAAGTCCAATTTAAATTATGTATAACTAAATGGTCATCATACAGATATAAACTATATAAAGATAACAAAAATTTCGAAAAAAGATATAAATATTAAACTCCCTTTCTGTAGTAACATAGATTAATGCTGTAATATTAATAATTTTGTTCCATTTTATCCATAAGAAAATTAACATCTGAAATACAGAAATAGTATTTCTGAAAGTGTTCATTATTTTAAAAAAGTTTTCATAAATTATAAATTTCAATATTTTTCATGTTGATTGAAATACCAGAATTCATCTTATATTGTGTAGCTTTTATTATATTTTATTTTTTACTTGTTACAACATATTAGGTATATGTGTTTCAAAAACATATATTTTAAATTTTAAAAAGTTATAAATTTTAATATTAAAACAACTTATGGTTCTTCACAGTCTATTACATTATAATTTATACAATTTTATTTAAAAGAAATTTAAATTTATGTTCATTTTTACATCGTAGATTATTCTCGTGAACTATTTTATACACGGTTAAATTTAAAATGGCCTGAAGTTCAACCTATTAATCGTAGTGTAATAATTCTCACTCTTAATACCAGTGTAGAAATTGTAATAAAGGGATTATGAAGACCATGAAGTTATCCAAGATTTTTTGCAGCTATAATGAATCGGGTAATAAACTTTAATATCTGCATTAGTTTTGAACTTGAAAGAGCAAACTGAAAAAACTGGTCTTTTTAGTTTGTGTACACATAATTCATAGCTAAATTACATATTAGTTACCCTTGAAGTTTTAGTGCCTGATGATATTTCTGCTAGATTAAAGTGTTGTATTTTTCACACTGAGACATCAGCGTCTACTTATGCAAAGTTAAAAATAATTTGTTATTAATGCACAAAAGATAAAAATGTTTCTGAAAAACTAATATAAATGCGAAGCGCAATGTAGCGTTTGACTTGGCACAAGATCAAAACATTTCCTAATTCATATTAATGAATTCAGCATAGTCCCAAGGTATGAAAAAAGTACCAAGCAAATTTAGAATGTTACATTCACCTTCTGCTGGGTTTATGATGGATTTCATTTGCAAATTTAGATTTAGAAATTTAAATTTAAATCTACACTCACAAATTTTATTTTCAGTTTCAGTTCACAACTTGCATACTATTTACTTTAAAGTAATACAGGAAATTACTTTGCAAGCAGATTAAAATTATTTGAATTTGGTTACCTCTTTATATATTTACTTTTTAATTGCTTTATTTTTTAAAAATATTTTAATTAAATAGTATTATAACATATTTTCATAGATTTGCTGAGTTATTAATTAATTTTATCCACATTCAATCGAAGGAATAATATTATTAGCGTTATTTCAAATTTTAATCTTACCTGGCAAAAGAGTAAAAACTAAATTACTTTTAAGCAGGGCATGTAACCGGTTAAAAAAACCGGTTAATAAAAACCGATATTTCTAACGAAAATTGCGAACTTTAACCGTAATTTTAACCGATATTTTTCAGGCCGAAAATACCGGTAACCGTTAACCAAAAAAAAATAAACCGGTTTTAGCGAACATTAACCTTTATTTTAATATCATTTAGCGAGAAAAAAAATAATATTTTTTTTTTATATCTGTGTTTTCTATTTTTATTTGAACATGAGTCATGACAGTTTTTACAATTAACATTTTATTGGAGAGTCATAAATGTAGGTCTCTTTGGCCGTTAAGGTTACTTAAAAAGTCCACATAAATACGGCCTTTGTCAACACAGGCAAGTTTAAAATTGAAAAGTGACCTGCGTTTTTCTGAATAAATTACGGGAATTTTTGTGAATATTTATTAATTAAATTGTTTTTTTTAATTGTTATGTTTTCTCAGATGGTAATTTTTTATTATTTTTTTAAATTATTTATTCTATAATTTTTTTTAATCAAATATTTATAATTACTTTTTTTTAATTAATGTTAATAATTTTTTAAACCGATATATTAACCGGTTTAAACCGGTTTCCAATTTTTAAAAACCGGTTTTCGAACTAAAACCTTTATTATTATAACGTTCTCTATAAGGGTTAACCGTTAACCAGTATTTATTTCGGTTACATTCCCTGTTTGTAACTAACTTTTAGTAATTTCTAATTACAGTTGAATAAAAAAAGGTAAAATTTTTAGGTTTTTACTGTAAAATTTTTCATATACAGCTGAAATATTCCAAAAATACCCATGTATGAGTCCAAAATTTTGGTTTTTGATTGTTGACACCCTTTAAACCCAATTTTAGGTCAGGTTTGGGTTCCTTTTTACCCATTTTAAGGTGTGACAAATTTCCAAATGTACTATAAAATATGTTTAGACACTTTTCAACTCATTTTTGGGTATAAAATGCAACACACCTAAATCATTGTTAAGCACTTTAAACCCATTCCAGGGTGTGAAATAACCCAAATAAACCCATTTTTAGATAAAATTTATTGATTTTTTTGAAAAAACCAAATTGATAGTCGCCGATGCGCTGGTTTCAAATTTTCAAACCGAATTTAATTATCTCTTCCCATTCCTGAGATATTTGGCCTCAAAGTTGCACCTCAAAAAAGTGTGTTTTTTGAACATATCTCTAAAATGGGTAGAGATACAGTATCAACGATTACACCAGTCGATTCTACGCGCAAAGTTACATAAAGAAATGTTTTCTCCGCATATACGATCTTTGGAACGATTTGGTGAAAAATGAGAAAAACGAAAAAAACCTGAATTTCAATTTTTCGCTTGGAAACTTTTTGTCACCAAAATTTTTTATATTCTGGACTTAAGTAAATACAGATGCGCTGATTCCAAATTTTCAAACCGATTTCAATTATCTTTTACCGTTCTCGAGATATTTGTGTTCAAAGTTAGACCTGAAAAAATCAGTTTTTCAGGAATAATTCTGAAATGGGTTCAGATACGACTTTGGCGACCTTACCAATCAATTCTACGGGCAAAATTACATTTTTGTACCAATTTTCAGATTTTTATTCCAATGGATACAAATTTTATAGAGGAAAAATGAAAATCGTCAAAAATCGAAAAAAATCGCAAGGGGTTCATCAGGCGATTTTTCGATTTTCACGATTTTCGTTTTTTCGCTCTAAAAATTGTATCCATTGGAATATTAATCTGAAAATTGGTACACTTACGTAATTTTGCCCGTAGAATCGATTGGTGAAATCGTCGAGATCGTATCTTGACCCATTTCAGGGATATTCCTGAAAAACGATTTTTTTCAGTTGCAACTTTGAATCCAAATATCTCGAGAACGGTAAGAGATAATTGAAATCGGTTTGAAAATTTGAAACCAGCGCATCTGTATTTACTTAAGTCTGAAAAATGAAAAGATTGGGACCCAAAAAGTTCTCCAGCGAAAAACTGAAATTCCGGTTTTTTTCTTTTTTCCCATTTTACACCAAATCGTTCCAAAGAACATATATGCGAAGAAAACATTTCTTTATGTAACTTTGTGCGTAGAATCGACTGGTATAATCGTTGAGACTGTATCTCTACCCATTTTAGAGATATAGTCAAAAAACACACTTTTTTGAGGTGCAACTTTGAAGCCTAATATCTCAGGAATGGGAAGAGATAATTAAATTCGGTTTGAAAATTTAGAATCAGCTCATCGGCGACTATCAATTTGGACTATTTTAAAAAACCAAAATTTTTGACCGAAAAATAGGTCATTTTGGATTTTTTCGGCTGTAAAATCAAAATTTTAAGGTGCAAATCTAAATATTGTTAGTTTTCATGATTAACTATGATTGTAAATTACTTGATGTAATTAATTTGTTTTAATTAATTTTAATTATTTTTTTAACCGATATATTAACCGGTTTAAACCGGTTTCCAATTTTCAAAAACCGGTTTTCGAACTAAAACCGTTATTATTATAACGTTCTCTATAAGGGTTAACCGTTAACCAGTATTTTTTTCGGTTACATGCCCTGCTTTTAAGTAAATTTTTCTATATAAAAAACCAAAGTTACACTAGTTTTGTCATTTTTCAATTTTTTCTTTTCTAGTAAAGTAGGTAGCTAATTAAATCTAAAAATAAGTGCCTTGCGTAAAGTATGCTGTGTAAGAATGACGCGAGCTATTGTTATTTATCTGTCAAAGTGTGATGACATATATGGTTGTATACATATATTTTTCATGTTATAGTTGTGGATAAAGTATAATATTCTATTCGCATGTAATGGCTATTACTCATTCGAGTGATTTATAGCACTCGGTTTTGCTCGTGTTGGAAAACTTCATTCTCAAGTAATAACAAACAGTACATGCTCATTGAATAATACCTATATTATTCATTTGTTCCTACTAAAAGTCTAAGCAATGTTAAATAATTCATTCGACATTTTATTCCGATGTTTAAGGAAAACTTAAAATTTAAGTAAACACGGTGCAGCCGGTCATGAATCCTTTTATATTAATATTGAAAGCAGTTGTAAAAAAAATATTGTGTGTATCACGAGTGCAAAATAGTATTGCCGCTCTAGCATAATTGAAGCTCTCAGCTACGCTTCCAGCTTTCATTTTTATGTTCATGCAGCAGTGTAGCATTTTGCACTCTCGGTACACAAATAACTATTAAATATGCATACTTATATTATTATTTCTTATATATTTTTAATTAATGTTATTTACTTAAACTAGTTATTATACGTTTTAAATTATATATTCATCTATAATAAAATGCAATGTTATGGTTTTGAAATGTAAAAAATAAATCGGAAGGAGTACACTCATAAAAGTAACATTAAAATAATTCACAAGCCAACCCACATTCTCTGTAAGGATGTTTCAGTAGCTATTCATGTTATGTAAGCAAAAAAGAAAAAAAATCAATTTGTTTTTTCTGTGAAAATGTTCATGAAAAATCTTGGCGTCGAAACCAGTTAAGAAAAAATAAATAATGCTGTTGACTATCACAAAGTGGATTCACACTTTACAACAAAGGGAATATTCAAATCAGCCATTTTACGAAGCTTTTAGGATTGAAAGTGCTCTTCAGGGAAAGAAGTTATATCGACACCGATGTGTTATGCATAGTGTACTCGAACCTTGCTCAACACATGTATTCTTGAAAATTTACATTTTAATGGCTTCCTGTTAGTATTGCATTTACTTCTGAATTTTCGATGACAAAATATACCACAGAGCTTTCTCAGAATGGCTTACTAAAATTAAACCTCTGTAAAGTAGAACACTTTGCTTCTATGAAAGATTGCAAAGTATGATGTTGAAATGTAACAAATTTTTCATTTTCTTTTATTTTGTTTAAGTAATTAAGGTTTAAAGTAACCTAATTGCTTTTTTATCGCTAACTGATTGTTGAATAAAATTGTTCCCTTTGTGAAAAATAAATTAAAAGATTTAAGATAAAAAACACAATTACATTTCATATGTCTTTTTTGATCAAATCTGCTGATATTTAAAGAGGGCAACTTAATTTATTTCGCAGAGCGTTTTATCAAAATGGGCTACTTACACTTTGTTTTCATTGTTTTTATTTTATTAATCGCACTGCTAAAATGATTTAATCTGATAAATAAATGATTTAGTGGTTAGTGTAACGGTATCTACCTACTCGTACATATAATAGTCATGGATCGTCTCGTGTTATGTTTTTTTAAATAAGTAACCCTTCATCGTCGTAAAATGGAGTAGCTGTTAAAAGTGGAAAAATCGGGACAGGTATTTGATTTACAAAATGATACTCACTTCAAAAGAAATATAAAATATCTATCTTGTGCATTTGTTTGTAATTAAAGAAAATCGTAAAGTTCTATGAAATATTACGCTCTCCGGCAGTCACATTATAAACCTGAGGGAAAGTGAAATAAATTGACAAATATATGGTATATTTGGTAAAATTATACAATTGAGATCAATAGTGGGATTCTTTAACTTCGGTTGCTATCATTTGGACTTGTTATGATATCAATTGCAAATATCCACTACAAATCATACCTGATAATCTATAGGTAATGGTAATTTGTGGTTGATTCGTACATACATATACTCATACTTGTATAAAAACAAACACTCTATCAGGCTACACTGTAGTGGGAATGTCTTAAATTCATTGTAAATTTGTATTTCGGCCATGGTGATATTTGAAATTTGATGTTTGTAATTGATAGTTTAACAAGTGCAGTTGTTATTTGTAGTTGTTATGGGTTATAGAATCCCACCCCAAGATTGATATTGTTTATAGTTTATATGGTCTGAATTGCAATGACCTACCTTTGTGCACCGGGTTCTCCCGAACACAAGAGCACTTGATCAAACGAACCGGTTTCTGCGGGCTCACATCCAAAGCGATCAGAAATACTGCTTGATAGTTTTATTTGGGGCAGACATCCAGTTTAACAATTGTTAGTCAATCAATATCAGATTGATTATATTTAATTGAAACGTGGTATCATTGTGACAGCCATAAAACAATATTTGTATAAAAATATAGTAAACAAATTCCTAACTTATCTGATCAGCGCCGCAGTTGATGGGAATTTAATAGAATTTGAAAATTTGAAAAATCAGAGAGTGCACTAGGTCGTCTGGGTGCCAGACTCGATCTATACAAAAACGGTACTAGCGGCTAGGCGAATCCATCGGGATATCAGAAATCAACATTGAGTACACACGACAGCGGGTTCAGAAGGTGTCCTAGGTTATATAGAAGCCAGACATAGCCTCAAGTTACACACAGACGACCCCACTAAGGAGGAGTATGGATGTAGGAAAGTAAAGTCCTTGATTCGACAACTAGAGTCCAGATTTCAGCTCGGGTGGTATACAAGAATATCCCTTTTCACTTTTTCCGAACTATGATGGTTCGGGGATAGTCCTCAATCCGAGCGCGTGATCTTAATAGCTTCTAGAATATTTTTAGTATTCCATCTCACTTGGTTGCATTGTAACTTCTCTGTCTTAACCATTTCTCAAAGATTTGTAAACAATTTACACAAATGCCGACGCACCGTCTAGGAAATATCGTTTTTTCAACCCTGACCTGCGCTCGATATTATTTTTGGTGGAACATTATCTGGACATTGAATAGAAATCGAAGATCATGTTTGGAGAGTACAATAAGCATGACAGGTTTGATTATAGAATATAATATCAATATATCTGGAGAACAGTAGAAAATGTGATAAATTACGTTGATACATCCTCCGTTTGACTCGCTTGCGTAACAATGCTATGATTGATAGGGCAAAGCCTATGGAAATATGAACCACAATCCAGTTAGAGACGAATCTATTGTTTATGAAACAGTGGCCGTGAAACAATGAGCGAAGATGGGCGGAACTAGCCAGACACTATTTGTACGTAGCAAGTGAACAACACTGCAACAAGAACTGCCCAAAAACTTTTCTGGTTAAAACTTAGATTAGTCGCGTTGGAGACTACAGGCTGAAAGGCTGATCCTTTGGCCAGGATTTTAATGACTCTGTCTCTTATCACGTAAGATTAATGATCCTCCTCGTGCAGATTAACGACGCATCCTGCATCGATCCTCGCCGCGAGAAACAACTTATCAAATCACCGTCGCAGTCGCAGTGCGATAGTTACTGCTTAAAAAATCTGATAAAAACGACTACCTATTTAATTACGCTTCTCAAAGTCCGACGTCCCAATTGCCCAATATACAATCATTTGATGATTACTAACCTAATCTACCTATGTAATTAATTACCGATTATTATTAGCTAATTAGCCTATTAACAGTTCTCAATACACCGAATCGTTGTGTAGATTCGAGTGTTCTGTTATCCTATTACCCGGAATAGAAGAGAAAGGATTCAAGTTCTTGATTTCCATTTTCATGCTCAAGGACAATCATTGTATAAGGATTTGTAGAAATTATTTTATGTATTAATAGGAAAAAAAATAAATATTTAGCTAACATCTTTGGGCTATTTCCTGGAATTCATTATATAGATAGTCTAATTTACTGGGTCAAATAATTGGTATGAGAATATTGACTTACAGTATTTATACCTTTATAACCCAATGTAAATTTGGTTTAATTTTAATTTGGCGTCTATGCTACATCCGTAGTATTTCTATGAGATTATTATTGAATACCCGTTATATGTAAACTAACACGGTGTAACAGACGACCAATTAAACCAGGCTTTATCATCACTGATTTCAATTTCAATATGGCATGATTTGTTTATTCAACATGCGGGTAAATATGGTTTAATTATTTTGAGTATTTGTCTGTTTTCATTGAGAACCTAACCCAAAATTTATGCAAATATATATGTTGATTTGGGCATCTCATTCTAGGCGGATACCTCTAGTTTATTTGAAACTACAGTTAATTTGAGGGAGCAATACATATGTAGATATTAATTTAAATCAACACAAATTCATGCGACTGGTAAATTAATATGCTGCCGGTCATAATCAGGAAAACAAACTTCATAGAGAATAAATAAATTCCTAAGAGCAAAGAGAAACAGAAAACAAAGCGGAACATTGCTGCAGATTTTAAAAATATTTTTAATTAATATAGAAGCTCTAACAAGAAAACTGTTTTAGTCGGAAAGAAGTAAGTAGGAAGATATTACTTAAAGACTAGATAAAAAGAAGATAATAAGTTTATAACTATATTCGCTCTAAGGAATCCTTTGAACCAAAAATAAATCAAGAACTACAACACAACTTCAAAGCGTGCGAGAGAAAAAGCTTCCTCATGCAAATTAACAGTTTTCTGTTAAGCTTTATTCAAAGAAGCGTTCAAATCAACACCGTCTAATGCAATCGTATCTTGAAGAGCAGCTAGGAATAACTCGGTCCTGCCGGGCGCCTGACTGGTTAGCATTAATTATACACCTGGTTTGTCCCTGTCTGAGCGTCTGCAAGTGCTAAAATAATAAGATTAATTTGCTTTTACGGTGAGAGTCGTTGAGTTTATGCCACGTTCCGCACACTTCCAGCATCAAATTACATTCCGGATTACATTTCCTTATCGATGAACCGAATGTATTTAAAATAGGTTACTACTTGTTACTTCATAACCGCAACGTCTAATTTTATATTGGGTTTTCTGATAAGGATAATGAAACAAAATATAGGCCACTAGCAAGTTAAAGGAAATAAAATAAATGAGAACAGAAAGATTACAATAAGTGGTGGATTTACTGACTTCAATTTTTGGCGAACATTCACAACTAACAAAAATATGCCTTATTTGTAATATAATACGAGGGGACAACGATAGAAGAGACGATGATGGTGACACACATAATTTACTTTACTTAATTTAAATTTTTACTAAACAAATAAACCTTACTTAAAATTTAATGGATTACATATGCACAATTCCAGAATTGGTAGCCTGAAGTTCATCTGAATCATTTGTTTTTTTCAGGCGTCTAACTCAGGTTATAACTGAATCTACATTATGATTTAACTTAACTAAGTCTAAACTAAATTGAACTAACTACATTAAGACCTACTGGTCGAACTACTGCCTCTTAAAACTTAGAACTTAGAAACTCAGGGAGATGTAGAAATCTAGAAATATACCCTCTGAGCTCATTGTCTAAATATACAATCTTGTTTGTGAAATATTATCTCATTGGCATCTGGCCCCAATAACTTTTAATTTTTGGTAGAACTACAAATAAGATGGAAGAGAGGGCCATAATTTCCATTTTATTGCAATAGATAAACCTGTTTTATTTATTACTGTACATTGTTCCTTCATTATTTGCGTCTTGTACGTATAGGTACAATTTGTCGTTACAAAAAGCTTTAAAATGTTTCTAAAGCTAATTACAATAAATCACGTTATCAGCGGCATAAAAGAAATCCCAGCATTCGTTTGGGAAGTTAATATCCTCCCACTTATCACAAGTGAGAATAGTCGATACGACAAATTGTCCCTCAATAACCGGGCTGGGAGGTTGGGGCAGCATCGTACGCTTAATTGCATTGGACAAGAATTTGCGTCATTTAAAACGAACCGGAAATTAGCGTAACCTAATTCCAGTGGCCGCCGTGCCCGCCAATAGCCATGCAAATTAGCGGCGATAACCAGGCATCGGGACGGCGACGTCGCCATGTCGCAGCCTGGACCTACGTCGGCCTGTGTGACATGCATGCGAATGCAAGACGCCGGGAAGGAATTGGAAAAGGTTATTGAAAATATATCCACAATATATGACGCTCATCCATAATATAAAATGGAAACAGCTTTACAATAGGATCATTTGCTCATTCTACATTTTTATCGTCACATAAATAAGGGAAATAAAAGATGATACCGAAAGGATGTAATTTTAATCACAATGTGACACTGCTGTTTTTATAATGTTTACAGCGTTTATCGATTTTTATTATATTTATTAGCATTAGTTATTGAAGATATAAATAAGATAAGGTTCGAATTCATAAAAGGATTAGTCACTAACTTCAAAAAAAGTTAGCCCCAAATTTATACCCGTTGTTAACGAAATGACAAACTAACTTCATTTCTAATTCATAAAAAGGATTAATGGCCGGTTACACCGTCGTTACTTATATTTTAAGATTTCCTTCAGCGGATAATATCATATCGGAATAAAATGTGAAATGTAATATTTATCGTTGCTGTTAAAATTTCGTTTTTTTTTTATTTAAGTGTTGCTTAAAATTTAAGTCTTGGGAACTGGGCATAAGTGTATTATTTAGTCCAAAAGATAGCTCCATGAGTTTGCTGGAATTAGCAATATTTGTAGATATATATCTAGAAGTAAAATACCTTGATTACACGCATTTAATTTTATAATGTAGTAATAATATAATAGTATATTATACGCCAAGGTTGAGAAGATAATCATTATTGACCCAGCGCCAGGATTGTAACACGAGGGCGAAGCCCGAGTGATACAAGGCGCCTGGTCAATAATGATCTTCTCAACCGTGGTTTATATACTATTTTTTTCACTACTAGCTACGAACTCTTCAACAAGCCCCATACCTCAGTCAATGATGCCAGAAATTCATAATGCGACAATAAATATAGGAAACACTCAAACCTCATTGAATACGGGTTCTGCAGCAATAAATTTGACTTGTCACAATTGCACTATCAATTTCAACTATAAATAACAAATAAATGTTACCCGTTTTGTGTTTTTACATAGAAATGTAATTATAACCCTAAAAAAATGTACAAAGTAAGATAATTAAAATGATATAACAATTAACACTTACCTTTTCAAAGATTTAACAATAAATATTGCAATAAATAAATAAATACATAAATTAACATTTTGCATTATGAATATAATGTGAACGCACGAAAAATTTGACAAGAAATAAGATCACAGAATAAGATAGTTAATTTTTAATCTGAAATTTAACTATTGCCAACTTGAAATTAGGCGGCAAATTTAAATATAATATTTTCCTTGCGTTCAGTGAGTTAAATAAATTCAGAAGCGTGAATTTCTTTAAAAAGTGACAGTTCGCATAATTGACCATGGTTAATAATAATCCATTATTGACCGTTGTTAAGCGTTGCTAAGGAAGCGGTAGAGAAAAACAATTTCACAACTCAGTAACAGGTTAATAATGATATCTTCGTAGGCTAGCAGTGAAAAAATGTATTTATTTATTTCAGTTCAAAATAATTTTATTTTACCATGTCCAGTGGAAGATCAAGGTGAACGATAAAAATCAGAATAAATATATTTTTTTGTATTTTCTGTTTCCATTTTAATTATTCTCTTAAAGAATTCCAAAAAGCTAGAACAGAAAGCAACTAAAAACAAACTAATTTTAAATTTATCCAATTATGCCTACATAAGTTATTGATTTGTGGCGACGGGAAAATTGTAACTAATTTAAGAGTTAACTAACCTCGTATTTAACACCGGTCTTAATCTATGAATATATATTTATGAATAGCTCTAATCCCAGAAAATTTATACTGGATTAAATTTGAAGTTAGTTAACACTGAATTTAATTTTTTTTGTTATGGATCCAAATGTATATGTACCAAAATAAAAAAAAAAATATACGCTATCAAAAACAAAAATGTGTTGAAAAAATGAAAATGAATTTTAAATAATTAAATTAAAAATTAATATGACAAATATATCATTTCATTAACATATGAAATTTGTTAAAAGCTACATGTCATTATTCACACAATAAATATTGACTGACATGTGTAATGTGAGATATCAGAAATTAAATTCACAATGATTTGTAAACATGTTTGACATCAATTTTGTTATATGCTTAAAATTAGTGAACAACATTGTTCAATCAGTTGTATCATTATACATTTTCAACGGTATGAATATTAATTATTTAAAATAGTACAACTGCAAAAACTAAACCACTATTTAAAACCTGATGTGAAAATAATTAGAAGTTATTTTAGTGCAACAAACCCAAATGTTTTTCATTCCAGGATTCTCGTACGTAGATTACATACCACACAAAATATTCTCAACAAACCTACAACAAAAACGCTGTGAAAAACTCCTACTCTCTTTATAAAGGCGATAATGTCAAAGTTAAATAGGATGTCAGTGTTAAAACGTATAAAGTTTTTGTTTTAAAAATAAAATGTTTCTGTAAAATTGATAGGCATTTGCTGGGTTACATTTGACTCGGAAAACGCTGAAAAATTTTGCTACGCTTTCAGTTGATATACTCGTATTCCACATGGCACATGTGATGCAAAATTAAACAGAAACAAGAAGCACCCAAGGAAGCGAAGTGTTCATATTTTGTTTCGCAGCGGGAACATAATGCATATAACTGCATTGTCTTTCATATGTTTAAAAGTACAATAAGTAGCACATTGCTTTACCTGTTTTGTTGGAATACATATCTGGGAAAAACGAGCTGGTTTTTATTTAGAAGCATTACTCCAATATGTAATAATGTAATGTAACAATTATATAGAACGAATCGTATGCCGCAAAAAATCGTCAAAGTATGAACGATATATGAAAAAATAATTAATATCAACTTTAAAATCAAATCAAATTTAAAAAGATTTCTCATATTTCTTTGTATTTATCGCCAATTGGATTAGATTCAGACCTAAGGAAAATGCCATAGTCTGCACTTTTTCATTTGTTAAATTCACCAACTTGATTCACAGTTTTGTTTAATGTTTTTAAAACTACAAACAATTTTATGAGAGTGAATTAAATTCTCTTTTTATATCTACAAAAAAAAAAGAAAAAGATTTGTAAAAATTAAAATGTTTTAGATTAATCTAAGCAGCCAAAATCTTATCCCCAGAAATACGGAAGTCAGAACGTCAAAACTAGGATCAAATCATATGATCAAAGCTTGAGTAATAGAATATGATGGATCAGTTGATCATTGATTTTTATAATTAAGAATTTAATTGATCCATGGATCACAATTAATTCATTAGTGCAGAAATGATGAATTCTGCCTTTCAAAAATATATAAGTATAATATCATATCTAATTATATTATAAAATCTTAAAATCAAAAATATAATTTATATAGTTTATAAAATAAGTAATACTGGTATATAAATATTTTTATATTCATTGTTTTAAAACTATAAATGTGTTTTCATTTCATTAAAAATATTTTTACATATAAACACTAATTTACAACATTAAACCAAATTAGGGTAATGAACCCTTCTTTAATTGAATTTTGTGAGTGGAAAAATAAATGCCTTAAACATTTGCGTACAGAATATACCTGTGGTTCACCCTTTACTTTACAGCTTTACATTTCGTGCGTGAGTTCCAAACGGGCGTCACATGACAAAAATATGCTAATTTACTCAAATTTAGAAGCCTTCATTGCCGAAAATGGATGATGGTTTGAATATTTCATTTTTACAGTTTTATACTATTGATTTTATTTTAAGAGGACATTCAGCACATTTAAAAACTGAAAGGAAGAATATTTTAATACAAGAACTTTACTTTTATTTAAAATGCTAACAAATATAGTCTCGATTATTTAATTTATTATAAATTATTAATAATAGTCGACTCTAAACCCTAGCAAATTTTTGGCTTTAGGTGAAGTTGAGAGGTGAACTTTATTCGTTTTTACTTGCATTTTTAGTGGAGTTTTTAATAGCCTAAAGACTCTACGACGGACCTCCAGCTAGTAATACTTCTCAGACGTGGTATTTTTAATTGGTGAATAGTTGGCGACGCTGGCATTGTCGTCGTTAGACTGTTTTTATGGGGGGAGTGCGACTCTCCTGTTTGGATTTCCGCCCTATATATTGTATAGTTATAATTTTTATACATAAATATTTTCTTATGTTGCTATAAAAACAATAATGTTCGCATGATGTATTTATATTTCGAACTTTTATAATTTTTTATTAATCTAGAGTCTTGAAAGTTTTCTAGAATTTTCTCGTCTTGATCTAGAATAAGCAAGTTTTGTCTTGATACCTATCTAATTTCCTAGTCTAGAAAATCTAGATTTAGACAGTAACATTAAATGAGTAATCAATATCCATATTAAAAATATCAGGAAATTTATTTTTTTATATGTCACATTCAAAATCTTCGTCAATTGAATGTTGTTTTACGAAAGTGTCCCTGAAAATACTGTCTGATGTTCAATATATCTACTAGTAGCTACATGTTTTACAGAGTATTAATCTTAATTGAAAAAGTCGTTTCTAGAATAATTTAATTTGTGATAATCCATTAGATTTTTAATCAAATAATAAAAGTTGTAAATACACTACACAAAAAGTGTGGATGGTCCATCCAACGGTAGGATATCAGTTTACGGTTCATTGTACGAGTTATAAATGAATTTTCCCCTTGATTTAGAATTGCTTTTTGCAGGCGCATGAAAAACGAAAAAATTGGAACGCATGAATATTAATTAACGCAGTAGTTTTCCTAAAAGACAAGTACACACGTTTTCGATTTTTGTTTGTGTTGTTTGGATACTGTTCCATAAATCTTTTCTAGCTGAAAATAAATTTTCAAAAACAGCAGTAAAACATTCGCGTAATAAATTACAATTTGGATATTCCCGAAGTAGAAAAAATGCAAAATTCATTCCACTCTTCACTAGATTTTGATTATAGTTTTTGTTTTATGCGATTCCCCGATAATTGAACACTGTGCGTAAAATTTCACATTCCACTCTTAGTCAAATGTAGCCAATTATTTATTCAATACAAAGCGCCATTTCAATATTTATGGCACTAGTTTACGATCCGGCATTCCATTATTTAAATGAAATTTAATTTCATTCGGAATCCGTCTTGTTTTATAAATGATTCAGCCTACTTTTCTCTCCCGTCTTTTTTCTCATAGTTCTTGCTTACGAATATAAATGATGTCCTGTAATGTAATGAAAAAGAACTGAGACTTCACAACTATTTTAGGCCGGGAATTCAGTGAATTAAATGTACGGAATTTACATATAACACTGAGGAACTTGAGTTATGTGAATATCAGCTTGTCCACCGAATTTTAAAATAAAACGGCCAAGGTCTTACGTTGCAGAATTTTAAATAAGAAGTTGATAATCGACCATGAGAATTTCTTGGTTAATACATTCTTCAAGTTTCATATTTTTGATTAAAATCGTTTAGCTAATTTGAATTTAAATTAATTTTGGGATATTATGTTATACATGAGTATACAAAATAATTTTTATTTTATTCATGGCATATCTTTGTTACATATTGAAATTCTTGTAATATTTCGTAAAAGTAATCCAAATTTTCAAATAGAATTTATTATTTACAAACCAAAGAATAGTACATTTTTCTTACACATATCTATCATATTCATCCACTCGTCATAAAATTTTTAAATGATTGATTTGATTTTTGCTTTAATGGAACCATCGCATATTGTAAAGCATTTACATTTACATATTTTGAATTCTATCCTACGTCAGGAGGTCAAGAATTAAAAAAAAATCTTAATAATGCTATGATCATTGACTTGCTGATACCATAACACATGAAACTGCGAAATAAGATCTGGTTTCAGTAGGTGAAGAATCAGATGTTTTTCACAGTATGCTCTAATTGCAGACTTAGTAAATCCAGGGCTTTCTAGAATATGATCTAGTTCCAATAGGTCAAGAATAAGAGTATTATGTATAAGCGTTTTTTTTTTAATTCTTCACCTACTGAAGTCAGAACACATTACAGGGTAGTGATCCAATTTGTGTAGGTCAAGAAATAATGCCGTCTAGATTTAGACTTTCTAGAGTCGTATCTTGTTTAGATTATCAATTCAAGACTGGTAAGTTCTTCTCTTGAAATTTCAATTTCCGTTAATCTAGATCAAGACGAGAAAAGTTTAGATAATTTTCAAGACTCTAGATTAATTAAAAAAAAATAAATTTTCGAAATATAAATATAACATCATCAAATAAAAAAAAACGCTGCCGGAAAATTATCTGTGTTTGTCTAAAGCATAAGCGCAGGTTATTGTAAGGTCTTGAAACAATGAAAGATTTTGTAAAATTTTGTCTTGTCTTGTTCAGACGGCAACACTAGACAAGAACAATTAAGCATGGTTTAGTTTCTGCTTTCCGTTATTTGATTAACTGCTATTCAATCTTTAATTCACTAGTACTTTTAAAGAAAAATTTGAACACATGAAGCTGTACTTTGACATGAAGAAATCAATGGTGGTTGTCAACTTTCACCACTGAAATGAAAGTTTCGAAATTATCATGTTCTAGATATGTTGTGCTTAAGAAAAAATGGTTTATTCGAAATTACCTTCTCGAGATATTATCTCTCTATTTTCCACATAAATCTCCCGTCTCCCGTTGGTGATTCTTGGAAGAGAAGTCCGCATCAACAAATAGTTTTAGATCCGCAATAAATCAGCTTAACAAATTTAAAGGCGCGAATGTAAGAAATGATTCTCTCCCACATATTCTTTCCCGGGTCGTTTGATCGCTCGCAGTGATATGAGCGCTGGGCTGCCCGGGACGGATACAATGGGCCAGAGCTAGCGGACGCCGTTCCGCTAACGTTAACACGGGATAATCCTCGCCATCGTTAATCTTCTACGTTTTTTGTGCTAAGCTAAGCGTTCTAATTTACTACTTTATTTGCTTCGAGTCTTTCGATATGCTCTGTTATTAAAATTTATTTCTTTGTGTTGGCTAGAATTATATCTGACAGAAAAAATGAACGCGGTTTGGAATTAATACCGAACGATATCAACGGTGTTAACAATGACAAACAAGACATATTGCATTGGTGATAAGGTGGATTTTATTAGGAAATTTGAAAATTCGAGTCAGGTCTAGTTACGGAAACTAATACCTAAACTTAACAGGTTTTAATCAGGACAATAACATTGGAGACTTTCAGTACCGCATTGGGACCATTTTCAGGTCTAATAGTACCTACAGGTTTAACATTTAAATATTTTTAAAAAACATTGTTGTGTTAGAATAAATTGAAGAAAAGGTTAAATTTATTCTAACATAAAAATGTAATAATAATTTAAAAAATATTTAAATGTTAAACCTGCACCATTACATCTGAAGATGGTCCCAATCCAGAACCGATACGTTGTCTAAATTTCAACAAATATTAAATGCTGAAGTCTCCAATATTATTATTCTCAAAACCTGAATTGTTAACGAAAAGAATGATTAAATTTATGATTCAGTTCTAATCGAACTGCACAAACCATTGTCTGTTCTGGGTAGGAAAAAGTAAAGCTGGTTTTATAGTAGCCACAGAACATGGAACATAATTTAGTATGGTTTAGAGTTGATTTTAAAATAAACTAATTAATTTTACGTGGTCCATTTTCTTTCTTAAACACAGCGCATTGCAATAAACAGAAACACGTTTTTTGCATCCCTCTAGTAGAACTTATTTGTATTAATACGAAGTATGCCGAATCGCAACGAATTTGCACGAACATTTATTTTTTGTGCTTCATATTTTTATATATGTAAAATAGATATATCAATTTATTATTTAAATCGTATGTTTTCTGGGCTAATTCATTTTCTATCTTTTTAGCCTTAAATATCTCAAAAGAGATTTGTATTTATTGTATATCCGTGTTTTTACTTCTTCACATAGTTCCCAGTTCTATAATAAATAACCATTTTATATTTCAGTGTAAAAAAATACCATTTTGAGTTGCAAAAGTTAGGAAAAATAAATATGAATATATTTTATTTTAATTTGTATTTTTTATCGATGTACATGAAGTGTCACTTAATTTGCTCCTCTACCTCTATGAATTTTAATTAAAATTAAGTAGGTCGGAAATATGGAAAACGAAAGCTTCATAGATCAACAAAAAGTTCTGAATTGATTACCATTAAAATTACAACCGAAAATGCGGTAATAAAAGTGTGAATTTCTCGCGCCATTGGGTGGGACATAATTGCGGTATAATTAAAACATTAAGTTGAAATTAGTTTATCCAGCGCAGAATATTCATACCGGCTAATTAAAGTTTTCAAGTGTTGCTTCACGCACTGAAGGACACGTCGGTATAAAATTTCCCGGCGTAGACAACTTGATCAGTATTCCAGGTAGCGTGACACTTTTAACTTTGCCGTCAGCCCAAGGATACGTCTGTTTACCTGTTTTTTCTACACTACTATTAACATTTAAATCGACTTAGCCTGCTAGACAATGAGAGTAAATTTCCATATTTCGATTAGTAGCTATTAGAAGTAAAATGATGCATTAAGCCTCATTTCCACCGACTGTCCTAATACTTACGAGCAATGTTTAATAACTATGGCGTAAAAGAAATGTGAAAGAAATATGTTTGTAAATTCGACTACCCAATGAAGTAGCTAGAAATGTACATTGTACGAAAGATCATAGTGATTACGTCTTACGCACTAAGCATTATATATCGAGCATTAAACCTTACTATAACCAGCATTCGGAATTATGTATATCTCCTTCAATATGCATTTGGATAATAACATTTAAATCCTTCGTATTAATACTAATCGTTGCGACTGTGGAAATTTTTGCGTTTCACAAAATATACTTTGTAAGTATATATTAGTGATGTGACGAATAGCAGATCAATCGAATAACCGAATAACGAATATTTGGCAAAATTTTAACCGAATATTTGGCATTACCGAATAATATATTTCTGTACAATCTAAAAGCGTGATTATTGGTCTTCATTGCGGAGAAGGGTTTATTTATTCTGAAATGCTCGCCCTATTTTTTGTTTAGATAATTTCCGAATATTATTAAATTTAATTATTTCAGTTTCAAGAAATTTACCGCCAAACAATATAACTAGATAAATTATTTACTCTTATTGTAGATACATTAATAATTACTAAACATATGTATATCTTTTGTTTAAAATTTATTATAATATAATAAATAAATATACAGATAACAAATTAGTATTTTTCTTCACTTATTTCGTGTAACCAAATATTTGGTAATAAAATATGCCGGCTAGGCCGAATACCGAATTGTGAAAATGAAAAACATGCGTATTTAAATAGTTTCAAGCAATTTTCAACTTTCATAGTCATATAATCTGTACTGAGAAGAAACTATTTTTGCGTGAAATGCAAAAATACTCACAATGGCAACGATTATTATTAATACAGTGGATATAAAGGTCATTTTCCAAATGAATTCTGAACGACCTGTACATCCATCACGAGATATTGGATTTGATCTACTTATTAATAACAAAATATTACATTCTCTTTCATAATGGGGAAGTTTAGCATGGTTGAAATTACATGTGAAATATTTTTTAATCGAAATTATATGAATAATTATATCTTAAAATGTAATTAAAAGTTAAAATTGGGTTTCCATTTATTTATAATTAATGATTTATCATCGATCCTTTGTGGTATCACAAGTGAATTTTGTGTGTGCCTAGAAGGAATGGTGAAAGTCGTAGATTGAGGCAAAACTCCCTGTTACCATGGGAACCCACCTTTTTTTAATAATCTAGGCATTTTTGAGAAAAAACTAAAATGTAGAGTATTACATTTGAAGACAATCTTAATAAAATAAAAAAAATCGCTAAACTTCCCCATTGAAAATAAATGCGATCTTTTTATCAGAAATGTGCGAGAATATTCTGAGTGAAACGAATAAACCCAATGTTATAAATTTTACTTTTAGAAGGACACAAGTTGTCCTCTCTAATAATATTAGGAAAAAACAATTTCTGGATATAATCATTTGGCGTAGTCAGAAATGCAAAGATGTGCTAAAGTATGTTTCCCTTTATGGGAAAAGTAATTAGAAATAGCAAGAATATGTGCGGGTGCGTATGTGTTTAGCGATTTAATCCAAGGAAATTCGCGCAGTTTGCGGTAACACTCCGCCTTCTGCTGAGTGTTTGAAGAGACCGGTTTTCGTGGTCGTATAATCGTCTTTGGAACTGTGATACGAGATTTCAATTAAAATTACCGGGTTATAATTTAAATTAAAATAAGACTTTATTCTAACTTTGCTAACTATGTTATTTAGATTTGACAACAAAGTTCTCCTAGGCTTCTTGTGACTTCCAAATGGAGTATTCTCAGATATTGAAGCTCTATGTTCGCTTTTAGATTAAGATATACTAAAAGCGAGCATGGAGAACGAGATTGTAATTGACAATTAAGCATGGAAATTTTCCCTAATTAACAACAATCTATTAACCCATTTCATCAAAGGAACCGAATCTGTTTATTACTAATTTAAAAATTTGGATAATAGAATCTTAACCGAATTTCAACTTAATGATATTACAGAAGAGAATACATGTAATAATATTGCAAAGAAAAAGTTTTTTATTTTCTAATAATTATTTTTATTCTTTTCAGGGTAAGTCGACAACTGCCAATGTTATTATCATACAATTTAGTGCATCTCGGTAAGTTGTCTTGGTCAAATTTTGTTGTTATAAGATGAATATTATTATATAATGACAGTAGAAAAGTTTTCATTGCAACTACCAACATTATAAATTTATAAAGGTAACAAAAAGAATATTGTGTTAGTAACACTGAAAGTTAACACAACGAGCGAAGGGAGTAGCACAATTGCATGCAAGGCACAAAAGTGTCTACTTTTACTCTAAATGACACATACTATTTTTTCTTCAAACATTTTAAAAAATAATTTACTAGTTGTTGATAATTTTCAATAATTTTATTCTTAGGTTATCTAGTGTTATAGTGACATTTAGGCCGGTATTACACGTATCTATTGTAAAAGTTATTTCTTATTGGCTGATTCTCCATACTTTCTATGCATACTTATTTTTTTTACTATTACTGTCGGTGGCGTAGAAGTAAAAATTTCTACGTCGCCGGCCTTGTCAATCATGTCACAATAGATGTCACTTTAATGATGTTTGAAGAAAATGATTATTTGTATCTCTAGTCCAGAAACTAAACTTTTCCGAGAGCTTTCAACTCGGCCTGCAAATAATGCGAGATCTCACAAAAGAGTTTCTGGTCGTGTGATACACAAGATTTTTTCGATAACACTTTAAATTTATTAAAGAAATTTTGACAGAATGTAATGCTAAAATATCTTGAGTTCTGTAATACTAGTCATAATAAGACGGAGGCACGAAAAATAATTTTAAAAGGGGTTTTTTACTAAAATTTGTTTTTAATATATATATTATAGGCACAATATATGCATATATTTGTCCAATATATATTTCGGAATATATCCCGCATTCCCGTAGTTTCATTATTACGATTTATTCTTAGTCTATTAAAAGTATGTATCTCTCTGTGAAATGTTTTTAAACTGACGAAAGTGTAATGTTTATGGAATATTATTGAAACGTTAATTCTGTTTTTGCAATAAATGAAAACTGTAATAAGTCACTTTTAGAAATTCATTAATTTTATTCAATTTTTTTGCCTTGTCTTGTTAGAGATCTCAGAAATTTTATTATACTATTAATAAACATTTAGAAAAATAATAATATTAACTTATTTTGTATTAAGAACCATTAATATTGTTGTAATAAATCAAATAAAGTTTATGGAAACTGTAATCCTGTTGTATATTTATGTAAAATTAATGATAAACAAGTATAGTTAGGGCAATTGACCAGGATCACATATAATGTAACCGCATTAATGGCTATTCGCGATGTGCCAGGTAACTAGTTTAATGCCATAAGTTAAACTGTAAGTTAGTTCATCAATACAGCATCAGCCTGGAATTTAGCATCCGTGCTACACTGATAATAAACTTGCAACAACGCTATATATCTTTGAACTACTGATACTCTAGTTTAATGCCAGTAATTATGAATTTTAATGACTGTGTATTAATGTCATAAATTCATGACATTGTTTGTCGCTAAACTTAACTAAAACTCAACAATATAATATGCAGATTATATTTCATATTTTATTACATTTTTTACTAGAAGTGGATTACTTTATGATTAAACTTTTGAAAAATAAATATTTCTGAATATTCTGACGTTTTTAGATGAACTTGATAAAAAGTTGGTGGAAGTCCTTAAAAGTTTAAATGTGATAAGAAATTATATTGTTCATTATTTTATCCAAGTTTTTTTTATATTTTCTTGACATTTATCTTATCTTATAACTTTATAAAAGAATAACATTTATAATAAAACAGTTGCTTTGAAAAAGGTTTAAATTATAAAACAATAGGTAACGTTTTTATAATCAATAAACTTTTACGGGACTGTATTATATAAAATTTTATATTTCATATTTTCATAAAAACGTAAAATAGTACAAACAATATTTGGACCAATCAAGATATCAGAAAATGAATATAGAAAAAGAAGCATGAAATAGAACTAGAATTAGAAGGAGGAAGTACAGATAATACAACAAATAAGAGACGGATATGTATGGAGAACAGAAGAAAGGGATACAATAACATCAATAGTCGAGTGGAGCCCAGATGGAAGAAAAAGACGAGGTAGACCCAGGTCAAAATGGCTAAGAGAAGTGGAAGAAGATCTAAAAGCAGCAGGAATCAACAATTGGAAGAGCAAAACAAGAGACAAAAAGTTGTGGAAGAAGACAAAAAAAAGCATCTAAGGAATAGTAATTGATCGAATCCAATAAAAATAGGATCTAGAAAGTTTCAGAGGAAGCAGCTTAACCATACGTGGGTGTTACTATTATAAAATAGAAAATTTCTGAGGATGTAATTTTCTAAATGCGAATGTTGAAAAGATTTTATTTTTACCGATATTTCCATAAAAGTTCTCTAAATTAGTCATTTATGATTTAAGGATGCCGAATTTAGTAATCATAGGGCCGGAATGACATCTAATTGACCCACCAGGCGTTGCAAGTATGTTGGCCCACCTAAACATCTTGCATTCATTCCTTCAGTGTAATGTATCAATCGCCTAAACACAGGTCTAATAATTGCTATGACAATGGATTCCCTCCTAAAATTGTCACTACACAATGGGATATATTTGGAACATAACCCATTGACTTTCCTGATCCATTTTCCATATTCTTTTCTTTATTTTTTCCCAGGATGTATTGGCGACATACATATATGGTCCTACCATACAGCCTACATATTTTTGTCTTAAAAATGACTGCGTAAGAAATATTTTTGGATTTTTAGTTCCATTTCATTTGTGAATCCCAAGCACTTAAATGGTCAGATTGCTTATGATTTCTTGTCTGAACTACATCGTCCTGGTAGCTGATTCTCAAAAATTCACAATACCGAAGTTAAGATTTATTTATATCATTTATTATCGAGCTTGTGCAAAAGAGCATCTTTCTACACTTTGTGTAAATTTCATATTTGCAATGCAGCGCTCATTTTATCGAAGCTTTTGTTGATCCACACGTAGTTAAAGTGACAAAGCCAGCGAAGTGAAAATCAATCTCATCTAGGAGAATCGAAAACTGAAAGAATCTCACTTTGGCTGAAAATACTGCAACTGACGAAAGCAATTTTGAACTTGCTTGAATACATCATCGCAAATATATACAAACACAATAGCTGTATCGAATCAAATATGTGTGCGCACTACTCCGTCAGCAAGACACTGCGCACCGAAACTGTGCATCGCTGCTTTATTTTAAAACTCGAAATTTCAGACATTGTATTTGGGTTTCACGTCCTGTAGTGCAAAGAATTTCGCTTAATACGAGTATATCAATTTTTATGGACAGCCATGGAAGAATCGTTATCGTATCAGTTTCGACATTTTGATATGAGATATGCACGGATTTCTTACATAGTTTTTGAAAATATGCAATTTAGAGGTTTTTTTCCATAGAAAAGAGAACCTCACTACATGTCTTAGCGATATTAATTTGAAATAGTATTTTTTTCTACTTCTTTTGATATCAAATGGAAAGTCTCAAAATCCAAAAAACTGAATTATTTTAATGGATTGCTCGGATTATCTGAAAGTAGGTTCATCGTTCTAAAAACATATAAAACCTATTTTCAGGTAACTCATCTAAAATCTAAGTAATTAAAATGCGTCGCTTAAAGGAAGGAACAAGCAAAGTAATTCAAAAATTGAGAATCTCATATCTTAAAGAAATTGGGTCTTTGGTTTTGGGACTTTTTAGTTAACTCGTCTCACTATAAACATATAGAACAAGAGTCGTACTTCGGTCGTACGTCGTAGTCTGTATGTCATAGTATTGGTCGATTCTGCTCTTATACAGTAAATATGAAACTTTTTCTGGTTCATTTTTGACAAAAAGTCTGTACCTTTACGGCCAGGTTTTTGTGACCGTAAGAATTTATAGGATATGTAAGGATTTACAGACTTTTAGAAGCTACAGACATTATCAGAATTTCCATTTGGCTCGTAAGAGTTACAGGTCTTAAAGATAAAGATTGATTTAGTTTTAGTATTAGACAAATCAGTTCAGGTCTTAGGTCAGTTTAGGAGTCTAAAAAATTCAGATTTTAGACCAGAAAGGTAATCATCATCATTGAAGCGCCAAGAGATTCCAGTATGTTTATAGTGATCGTGCTAAACATAATGTAACCACTTCCTTACTAAAGTGGCGGTAAGTTGTTTAAAAAACATGTATGAAATGCATATTTATATAATGGAAAAGCTATGTATAACTCTAACAATGTTTTAAATAGATTAAATATTATCATTTTAGCAGAAGATTATGTTTCATTGAATTTAATTAATTTTGTGTTAAAAATTTTGCGCAATGTAATAATGAAGTCGCAAAATAATGGTGCAAATAAGGGTATGACAACAAAGACAATGCAAATTAATCCTATTATCATTTAATTATACTGTCCCTAATTTGGAAATGTACCCTTAGGCAAAACATCTGACATCTTGGTAAATAAACATTGGAGGAAATAAGTTGTAGGTTGGTATCCGTGGGAAAGGCAATGCAGCGATAATTAACATAAAATGTAGAATTCATCCATATTATATTTGCGAGCAAAGTGAACATCCCTTGTAGACCACTTGTCGGAACAGCGCGTCATGAACACGTGTTACAGGCCTGGGAGACTTCGCCCCATTTGAAATTCTAATATTACAAAAATAACTACCCTGTTTGTAGTTCTGCAGGAGAAGTCACCCTGTCTGTTTGCGCTGGGTGTTTACACAGCCCAGTGATAACTACTCTACACATAAGGTGTTATGATATAATGAACACGCTGCCGTATAAAATTAGCACGTATCACAACCGCCCTTTATCCGTTTTTCCTCCATCCACCATTCTGCTTCAGCGCCCTGGAAACGCAATCTTCTCTTTTCTACAAACACTCTTTTTGCTCTAAAGTATTCTTTTATTCTGTTATGAATTTTTACGTGGTACGCTTCTTGACTTTTATACCAATCGACATTTTCCAAAAAACGGGAATAAAAGTGTTCCGGCATATACTTTCTTTTGATTTATGAAACATAAATTTGCCAATTACTTAAGTATATTTTCAAATGATAATGACTAAAGTTTACCAAGTTTGTAAATTCAGGAAAATTTGAGAAAACAAGAGACTGTTCAAACACTGTTCGAAGACTGTTCGAAAAGACAATTTCGACATGCTGTTCATCGAACTGTTCCTATTGCCCGAGTGTACGAGTCGATGTATTAAAGATGGTAACATCATTATTAGTTGGTAAGTGTGCCTATGTAGTATTATGTTATGTAACTGCTTTTCTAAATTATAACTTATAACTCTATTTATATTGATATCTCTAATTTGCTACTTTAATTTATTTCATTGTTTATATTTCTACCTTATACACTTAAAATTAAAGATTGATTTCTGAAGTAGTTTTGGTTATTTTCTTTTATGAATTATTATTTGGTACGCTTCTTGATTTTTATAGCAATAAACTTTTTCCAAAAACAGAGATTTATAAAAGTGTTCTAATATATGAATAATTATTTTTATTTACGAAAGTAAACAATAATCGTTTTAATTTTCTTTATAAACTCTTCTCAAATCTTCATTGTAACCAAATTTTTTTATTGGAGGTCAAACAATAAAACAGTTTTTCTTTTACGATATACCCTTATATATAAGAAATTACAAAGCTAAAATTATATAATAAATTTTTTGTCAGTTAAACAACACATCCAAGGAAACGAAAAAAAATACTTTTTCGATGTTTCAAAAATATATTAATAAATTATATCTCATAAAAGAGAATACTTTCCAAGTATATAAATTTATACGTATTTATATAAGGTACAAATACCTTTCTAATATGAAATAATAGATACCTAATTTATTTTAAAAATGATTTATTTATCCTCTAGTATGGCTGTCATGTGAAATAATCTAAATTTTGACTATACATTATGAGAACTTATTTTATGAAATACGTAGCAATATTAATAATCTTAAGTATTTAATAGAACAATAGAAAAATATTTTATAAAAATTGCCACTATTTACCTAGACTTTGGCAAGATAAATAATTTTGGTACAGATGTACGTATTCATATATTTGATTGCAGTACGTAGGTTGTTCAATTACTCATCTCATTTTTTTATTTTTGATAAATGTCAAACGATGAATCAAAATGGAAATGAAATTGTTTCGGTTTTTTTCTATTTTACTTGTTAAGGTGAATGAATAGTAAATTTAGTTTTATATTCCACAATTTTAATTAAAAGCTTGTTTTTCTACCTTAAAAAAATAAATAAAAGGAACATGTATCAGAGCTCACGATTGAAAAATTTAATTGGAATTATTACAAAATAAATAGAATATTCAATTTTCGTTATCTTTATAAAATAAACACTATGTAATCGAAATTAGTAACAAATTTTCATTTACTGTGAACTATTGAAAATCTAAATAATGTATTTATGCATTATAAATTGAACACATTTCCTTGAATTTATGTAATCTAATTTTTCTCTAAATTCGTAGAATTGAAATTTTTCAATTATTATGAAATTCTTGTAATCAATTATGGTTTTCGCTTCTAAAATAAAACAAAATTCGTTTTGTAAAAACAATGAATGAAAAATTATAATTTGTTTTGGTATTTCTAAAAAATTTAAATAGTGACATTTTTTAGGCGTATTTGAAAATGAAATATTGGAGCGTATATATTTTATCCTCCACACACGTTATATTGCTCGTCACTGTATAACTAGCATACATTCATCCTTGCACACCTTTTTTCGTGCACACTTTTAATCCGGAAAAAGTTATCTTGCACACATTGTATCTTCCAAATCATTTTATCATCCACATATTTTATCTTTCACTCATTTTATGTTCCATACATTTTTTATCTTCAGAAAAATTTAATCTAATTATAATTATGTTAGTTGCATGGGCAATAAAATGAATGAAAGGTACAATTACAATGTTTTAAAGATGAAACGTTGGCGAAGATAAAATGTGTGGAAAATAAAATGAATGAAAGATAAAATGTGAGGATGATAAAATGTGCGCAAGAAAAAATGTATGTATGATACCTTTTTTCGCGGATTAAAAGTGTGCACGATAAAATGTGTGCGAGATAAATTGTTTGAAAAGTGCAATGTCGAGCAATATAACAAGTGTGGAGGATAAAATGTATACGTCCCGAAATATTTACTTTTATACTTTTACATTTTTTTAACCAGAACAGTAAAAACCAATCAAAAGCGTTAATGTTTAATTTTTATTTAGGTATATTTATCCTACAACAGTCGGTCATCACATTTCCTTCATTAAATTTATTAAGTTTAGGAAAGAAAAAATTTCAAAGTTTTATTTTTTATTAAGTCATTATTGGTTTTCGCACTGCGACTCAACCTGACTGAAGTGGTTCATATCCCATTATCACCAACTATAAAAGAATTAATCGCATTAATTTGGTTCACGGTGAAATTCCCCGCGCATAGAGGCAGTATCTCAGCCAGTACGAAACAGATGAGTCGGAATCCGAAGCATAATCCCCATCTTTGTGGAGTCCAGTTGTTCTCGTCTCCATTCCAGGCGCGCGCGAGCGAATGAGCCCGGCTGCTAAAAAGACGACGCTTCGTGATCGCTCGCGAGTATTGTGCCAAGTACCCACCTGAATTTCATATCAACAGGAGCGCCAGGCGTCGCCCAGGGCTTTACCGCCGATGAATGTTTCAAATTCCACTAAGAAATGAGCGTTTTTACCCCGCAGCTTTTATTTACTCAAGATAAACGCTTATTGTTTTTACACTCAGCTTGGGAACATAACAAGTGATTGTTTTTGTAATGCAATTACTTTGTAATGAATCGTTTGCTTGTTTTGTGTTTATTAATACCGTAGATTCATTTCAACTTTTTCTTGATACAAAATTAAAAATGTGCTGTTGCGGGCAATTTAAAAACAAGGCAACATTGCCGACAACATTGACGGCAACATTGACGGCAACATTGACGGTAATTTTGACGGCAATATTTTCCAAAAATAAAAAAAAAAACATGAATTTTCTTATTTCCTATTTTTTATTGATTCTGGAGCTTAAAGATCACTAAACTAAAAAGATAATGCACCGGAAAAGTAAATATGCCACATTGTTTCTAATGTTGGCAACATTGTTGGCAACATCTGTGCGTTAATTTCGTCCATATGTAATAGTATTTAAAATATTCTATTGTTATAACGTGGAAAAGACTTCCGACAACATCTAAAATTGGTATACATAAAAGAAAATTTATTTATAAACCAGCATCAACTATAATTATTTAGTTATTATAACCAAATATATTCAAGAAAGTATTAAAAATAAAACACATAGATATATTCTTTTATTTCCATGGCTGTCTGATTTTGAACGAAAATATTAGATTTTAAATTTAATAAATCTCGCCCTGCAGACGTAACAGCATATTTAAAATAAGTGTGATCCATAGAATTAATATTTTCCTATAAGTATACAAAATTTCAAGTTATTATCTTGCACTGGGGAGATACTATTCATAAGTAACTGATTTCCCATGTAAAACTCCCATGTGTCGGTCGAGCTGGGACACCCGGTATACTTCACGGTTTTTAATGAAATAAAATGCGGTACATATATAAACCGAATCTGTTAATTAAAAATAAAGATATTCTATCCATCTAATATTAATAAAAACATTATTAGTTTGTTTCTTATCCCACTTATTTTGTAAAGTTGTATTTATGATGAATACAAATTTGTAGATATAGTATTTATAAAGAAATAATAAGAATTTCACTTCTCTTCCGAACCTAGGCACTCTCGGTAACAAAACTATTGAGAATAATAAGAATTTTAATTCCCTTATATACCTGAGCACCTCCACTAAGCACATAATTCCATTATTGGACAAATGGAGAATAATATTAATGCGTTAATCGACTTTTTATAAAAATGTAATATTATTGAGAGAACTTTAATACCTAACAATAATTAATTACCCAGCTGTTAATAATTCAATGTCCAACAGATTAAATCCGAATAGAGCTATTTAGTCGTGCATTGTCAATCCTGGAGTCTTTCTATTTGAAATCCACGTGATTTATTGAAATTTCTGATAGAAACGCCCATCCATAAATTGTGACGGGCAATTAGAGAAGACGAATAAAAGGCCGAGATGCAGTGCATGATTCGGGAATCGTCTACGCGTGGGTGGCGGTGCTGTTAGCGGCCAGCCAGGCCCTTTAATTAAAGAGTCCTAACACTTCGTTACTTGGGCTTCGTTGGTTTTTCTGCAATGGACGGCTTCTGTTCGATTGCCAGTACAAATCAATTTTGCGTAGCATCATATACTGGTCTTCTCTGTACCGCGCTATTTATGGTACTTTCACAAATATATGACAGTGACCAATTGTACACTAAACATTAATATCTAGTTTTGTAATACCATTTCCTGCTATCAATAAATATTAAAAAAATTTTGGTTATATTTTACTGTTTTCAAAAATACTGACAGACATCAGGGGTGGGATTCTGTAACTAAGTCCGTTATGGTTTGAGTGAGTTATATAACCGATAGAAATAATAGACATAAACATAAAATTTTGTAGTAATCAAGTAGGTATTTAATTTCAGATGAAATAAGTATCATACCATCCTCATTTAACAAAAAAATAAAATTTTATTGATTATTTAGGTATTACTTATTTATGAACAGGGCATGTAACCCAGGGGCGGATCTAGGTGGAAAGATAAGGTGTGCAAAACCTCAAATTGCCGCCCTCCGCTTACTAAACCAACCCCCCTCCTCACCTAACAGTGAACTTGTCTGACTATAAAACTTTATTTTATTTTGTTTCCAATAAACTGGAAAAATATGTAAGTCTCATCGAACGGCAAAAACAAATACTGATAGATGTTACGAATAATTATGATGAACAAAGAAAAAAGAAAACAGAAATAAAACTCAAAAAAAAAAATACAATAACGTAGAAGTATGTAACGAAATTCACAGCCCATGTAAATTGCCTACTATAAAGGTACTTTTCTTGCCTTTGCTTGAGCAAAACGCTTTACTATAACGTTATGATTTATTTTTCGGTAATTTCATGTTCTATGGAAAATATTGAAAGCGCTACAAGTTTTTCTTGAGATAGTGTAGATCATAAATAATTTTTGATCAATTTTAACATTGAAAATGATCTTTCAGCAACACTAATAGGTAATGTTAGTAATAAATTAATTAATTAACTATTATGACATTTGGAAAAAGACTAGTAAAGTTTTGTTTATAAATATAATTTAATATTTCTTTAGGAGTTATATCGTCTTTTACAATTGTAGTTAAAGATTTGAGTTCCGTATAAAGCTCATCTGCATTAAAATTCCGTTCTTTGGTATCTTTATCAGTAAACAACAACTCTAAATTTTTACATAAGTTTATTAATAATTTTGTATTCATAGGACCAATATTTTTAATGTTAAATAAAAAGGAAAATAAATCGGTGTGTTGTTTTAGCGGGATAAATTGTTCTTTTAATGAATTAATTGCTGCATATAACTACGTATAAAAGACTGATATTTAAAATTTATCTTTTTCATTACAAATTGGTTCGTCTGACTGCTCGTAATTGAACATTTTCTTTCTTCTTCGAACATGTATTTCAACATAAAACTTTGCCTCTTCTAAAACACTGTGAAACCCCTCTAGTCTATAGTTTTCTAGAAATTCTGTGATACTTTTTATGTTGTTCACAGCATCTGGCAAGTCAATATTTTTCAGCTGGAGTTGAGTACTAACAATATTAATTCTGTTTAAAATATTATGCTATAAAATTAAAGAGCAGATAAATTTATATGATTCTAGTTTGGAAGCTAAAATGATTAGTAAATTGTAAGATGTGGTAGATATGTTATAACAATATTTATATAAGTATGTAAATATTGACATAATATAAGAATAAAAACAGAATAGGTTCCAAATTTTGCAAATTTTATTTTTTTATAGTAATTTACATATATCTACAACTACCTACTTATACCTTAAAAGTTTCAATCTTAATGGTAAAGTTTTAAATGAAAACATACCTTTTGCACAAATTATTAATTGAATGTTTAGCACACTTTCAAATTGAACTTCACAGTCAGAAAATCAGAAAATAAATGTACATGTAAATGTTCCGAACATGTATCCCTGCGCTGAACTGTTAGATCCACCTTCCTTGAGTTATTTACTAATTGAACAAAAATGGTGTTTTGATAACGTACTCTACCGACACTACAGATCTATGCCGATACAAACAACCCGCCGTTAATTGCTATTGCCGCTTGCTGCATGTAATATAAAATTGTGGAACCAAGCCAATATGTGTACGGTCCTACATACGTCAAACAATTGTAATAAAAAATAATTATGCTAGATATAATCTCATAAATGCTTCAAAAGTTTGTAAATAAGTGTAAACAAAGATGAATAATTAATTAAAGTTTTAGTTTTTACAAATTGCTTTTCTAAAATGCCGCCCCTGAAAAATTACAGGTGTGCTATTGCACACCCAGCACACCCCTAGATCCGCCCCTGATGTAACCGGTTAAAAAAACCGGTTTATAAATACCGGTAACCGATGTTTTTAACGAAAATTGCGATATAAACGTGAAATATGGTAACTTTGTTGAATGAAGTTGGGCACATTTATCTGTCAATATGCATTTAAAATATGAAAATATTCATAAATATTTACAAATGAGTTATAAAATTTTAATATCCTTTTAAATTAGTTATGTTTATTCGGTTTTCTTACTCAGAAACATGGCATGTAACCGGTTAAAAAAACCGGTTAATAAAAACCGGTAACTGATATTTTTAACGAAAATTGCGAACTTTAACCGTAATTTTAACCGATATTTTTTAGGCCGAAAATATTGGTAACCGTTAACCAAAAAAAAAATAAACCGGTTTTAGCGAACATTAGCCTTTATTTTTCATTTAGCGAGAAAAATTTTAATATTTTTTTATATCTGTGTTTTCTACTTGTATTTGAACATGAGTCATGACAGTTTTTACAATTTCCATTTTATTGGAGAGTCATAAATGTAGGTAGTCTCTTTGGCCGTTAAGGTTACTTAAAATGTCCCAAATAAATACGGCCTTTGTCAACACAGGCAAGTTTAAAATTGAAAAGTGACCTGCGTTTTTCTAAAGATATTATGGGAATTTTTTTGAATATTCATTAATTAAATAGGTTTTTTTAATTGTTATATTTTTTTCAAATGATATTTTTTTCGAATTTTTTTAATTAATTATTTTGTAATTTTTTTTAATCAAATTTTTATAATTAGTTTTAATTAATTTTAATTATTTTTTTAACCGATATATTAACCGGTTTAAACCGGTTTCCAAATTTCAAAAACCCGTTTTTTTTTTAAATACTCCGTATTAATAAAAGTTATTGGTGTTGTGAATTGTAGAAACAATCATTTAAACTTTGTTCGATGTTTTTCTCTACATCAAGTCAAATTTGGGTCCTTTGCTACCCATTTTAAGGTGTGCCAAACATCCAAATTTACTGTACAATATGTTGAAACACTTTTCAACTCATTTTTGGGTATAAAATGCAATACATAATCGTGTTAAACTTATTTATTTTTAGTTTTGTACACCTAAATATGTTTTAAGCACTTTAAACCCTTTTTAGGGTGTGATATAACCCAAATATACCCATTTTTGGTTCAAAATTTTGATTTTTTTTGGAAAAACCAAACAGATAGATCTCCCTTCGCTGATTTCAAATTTTCAAACCGAATTCAATTATCTCTTCTCGTTCCTGAGATATTTGGCCTCAAAGTTGCACCTCAAAAAAGTGTGTTTTTTGACCATATCTCTAAAATGGTAGGAGATACAGTCTAAACGATTACACCAGTCGATTCCACGCGCAAAGTTACATAAAGAAATGTTTTCTCCGCATATACGTTCTTTGGAACGATTTTGTGAAAAATGAGAAAAACGAAAAAAACAGGAATTTTAGTTTTTCGCTCGAGAACTTTTTGTCTACAAATCTTTTCATTTTCTGGACTTAAGTAAATACAGATGCGCTGATTCCAAAGTTTCAAACCGATTTCAATTATCTCTTACCGTTCTCGAGATATTTGCGTTCAAAGTCAGATCTGAAAAAAATCGTTTTTCAGGAATAATCCTGAAATGGGTCGAGATACGACCTCGGCGACCTCACCAATCGATTCTGCGGGCAAAATTACATAAGTATACCAATTTTTAGATATTTATTCCAGCGGATACAATTTTTAGAGCAAAAAAACGAAAATCGCAAAAATCGAAAAATCGCCTGATGAACCCCTTGCGATTTTTTTCGATTTTTGGCCATTTTCGTTTTTTCGCTATAAAAATTGTATCCATTGGAATATAAATCTGAAAATTGGTACAAAATTCTAATTTTGCCTGCAGAATCGATTGGTGAGGTCGCCGAGGTCGTATCTCGACCCATTTCAGGACTATTCCTGAAAAACAGATTTTTTCAGGTGTAACTTTGAATGCAAATATCTCGAGAACGGTAAGAGATAATTGAATTCGGTTTGAAAATTTGGTATCAGCGCATCTGTGTTTACTTAAGTCCAGAATATGGAAATATTTGGAGACAAAAAGTTTCCGAGCGAAAAACTGAAATTCCTGTTTTTTCGTTTTTCTCATTTTTCACCAAATCGGTCTAAAGAACGTATATACGGAGAAAACATTTCTTTATGTAAATTTGCGCGTAGAATCGACTGGTATAATCGTTGAGATTGTATCTCTAACCACTTTAGAGATATGGTCAAAAAACACACTTTTTTGAGGTGCAACTTTGAGGCCAAATATCTCAGGAATGGAAAGAGATAATTAAATTCGGTTCGAAAATTTGGAATTAGCGCATTGTGGACTATCAATTTAGACTATTTTCAAAAACCAAAATTTTTGACCCAAAAATGGGTATTTTTGGGTGTAGAAACAAAATTTTACGTTAAAAACCTTAAAGTTGTATTTTTTAAGGTTCATTATTGGTTCATATTAAACTATTTTGTATGTTATAGTGTAAATCTAGCTTTAATATTACAAAAATGTCTATTCAAATAGTTTTGCATTTTGTCTCATTCGTATCATGGAATTTTTTTGTATACACACCCAAATTTGGGTAGATTGTAATCTAGGGATATAAACGTGAAATATGGTAACTTTGTTGAATGAAGTTGGGCACATTTATCTGTCAATATGCATTTAAAATATGAAAATATTCATAAATATTTACAAATGAGTTATAAAATTTTAATATCCTTTTAAATTAGTTATGTTTATTCGGTTTTCTTACTCAGAAACATGGCATGTAACCGGTTAAAAAAACCGGTTAATAAAAACCGGTAACTGATATTTTTAACGAAAATTGCGAACTTTAACCGTAATTTTAACCGATATTTTTTAGGCCGAAAATATTGGTAACCGTTAACCAAAAAAAAAATAAACCGGTTTTAGCGAACATTAACCTTTATTTTTCATTTAGCGAGAAAAATTTTAATATTTCTTTATATCTGTGTTTTCTACTTGTATTTGAACATGAGTCATGACAGTTTTTACAATTTCCATTTTATTGGAGAGTCATAAATGTAGGTAGTCTCTTTGGCCGTTAAGGTTACTTAAAATGTCCCAAATAAATACGGCCTTTGTCAACACAGGCAAATTTAAAATTGAAAAGTGACGCGTTTTTCTAAAGATATTATGGGAATTTTTGTGAATATTCATTAATTTTTCGAATTTTTTTAATTATATATTTTGTAATTTTTTTTAATCAAATTTTTATAATTAATTTGTTTTAATTAATTTTAATTATTTTTTTAACCGATATATTAACCGGTTTAAACCGGTTTCCAGTTTTCAAAAACCGGTTTTCGAACTAAAACCGTTATTATTATAACGTTCTCTATAAGGGTTAACCGTTAACCAGTATTTTTTCGGTTACATGCCCTGCTTATGAATTAAGTTTTAGTCTTTGAAGTGGACAAACTGATGTTCTGTGACAGATAGTATTTATCTTTTGTTAAGATAACGGATTCAAATAACGCAATTAATTGTTATTTGAGTACGTTATGTAGTTACAGAATCCCACCCCAGATCTTAGGTTATTAATAATAAACTTATCCCTAATAACCTTAAATATAATTGAATTTAAATTAGTCAACATGTTTACCATTAAAGGTGATATATAAACTATGTACCTATTTTTTTCTTTTTTAATTGTATTTGTTTACTAGTAATACAATGAGAACAGGTAATACTTCATCAAATTATAAAATCATGTATGTATATGTATAAAAATATAACAGTGTTTTAAAACTTTGAATTTTTTTAGTCTTAGTACAAAAAGCTGAATAAAAAGAGATTAATTACAAATGTCAGAACCAAGTTCAGTTGTTAAATTAAACATTTCCTGGAATTTAAAAATAAATTTTAAAAGTGATGGGTACTGTGTTAAATCATTTGAAAAATTAATGTGAATTAATAAGAAAAGATTATATTAAACAAGCTTTTGATAGGTAAAATATGCCAATAATTCATTTAATAATTTTCACAAAATTCTTAGGGGCGCGAAATTTAATCATTTATATAGTTTTAGGTAAAATATTTTTAAAATTTTGACAAATAATTATCTACAAACAGCTGCAACATATTTACCAGTTACTACAGCCTCTTGTGAACGTTTTTTTAGCAAATTGAATATTGTTATATCTTACCTCTTGTCATCTATTGGACAAGAAAGATTGACAAATAGGCTATAATATTATTTAAAAAAATAATTGCCAACAAAATAAATTACTATGTTATTTTATTGCATTCAGAATACCGCACAGTCCCTTAAGCTTGCAACTTTTAAGAAACGATATTGTCACTGTCGGTATACTTTTGCATTATTCGAGAAACCGTTATATGGGATATGCCAAATTGCTGTCCTGTGGTAGTTTAAATTTTTTTCACCAATACTGCTGCTTGCGTACATTCATTTTTTTATCAAATTTGTAGATTTGCGTTGCGTAATAATCAATAAAAAATAAAACGTCAAAAAATTTGGTTCTTAAGATGTAGGAAAAGTCGAACCGTAAGTAATGATGCGGTTTGACTTTTATTTGAAGTATGATGCAGTTTGACTTCTATCGATAGGACGTAGGACAGGTCAGTCTCTTTCAAAATAAGATTAAGTACCTGACATTTTAATGAAATTAATCGAAATATTAACATTTTAATATGTGCATGATGTTTAAAGTTCTTGGAATAGTTTATATTTGGACTAAAATGTTTATTTATCAGAAGTTGAGTTTTTTGATATGTGCGGGTGCTCTTGTATCCTTGTATGTACAGTGTGTTTTTTTAAGCCCGATAGAACTTCAAATTGTAAAAAGTACCACAAAAAATTAAATTTTAATCAACATTTTTTATTTTTTCGAAAGATCAATACATGGCATTAACATTTGAAAATGATTTCGGGCATATGGCCACCGCGGCTGTTCTTGACGAAGCGCATTCTGGACGTCCAATTTTGCGCCACTTTTTCGAGCACTGCTAGCCGTATGTCACGAATAACACGAATAATGTTGGCCTCCAAGGCATCAATTGTTGCTGGTTTATCAGCATAAACCATTGACTTCACGTAGCCCCACAGGAACTAATCGAGAGGTGTCAAATCGCACGACCTCGGAAGCCAATTGACGGGCCCATTTCTCGAAATCAACTTATCGCCAAATTTTGATTTCAATAAGTCGATGGTTGCGGTCGCCGTATGGCACGTAGCGCCATCCTGTTTAAACCACATCTCGTCCTGATCAATGTCATCCATATTTTCAAACAAAAAATTATTGATCATGGTGCGGTAACGATCTCCATTGGCCGTAACGCAAGCTCCGGCCTCATTTTTTAAAAAATAAGGTCCGATGATGCCACCAGCGTGTAAACCACACCAAACGGTGCATTTTTCTGGATATAATGGAGTCTGTAGGGTCTCTTGTGGATTGGTCTCACTCCGTATACGGCAATTTTGCTTATTAACAAACCCGTTAAGCCAAAAATGAGCCTCATCGCTGAACACAATTTTGCGATAAAACAACGGGTCAGTTTCCAACTGCTTAGAGCCCACTCCGCAAAAGAACGACGCATATGATGGTCTCGTGGCTTTAATTCCTGCACCAGCTGGATCTTATACGGGTGTAGGCCAAGATCTTTGCGCAAAATTTTCCACGTAGTGGACGGACAGAGCTTCAATTCCTGCGAACAACGACGAATTGATAAATTTGGATCTTCTTCCACACTTTCGTTTACTACGGCGATATTCTCTTCAGTACGCACATTCCTCCGACGTGTTGATGTTATTGCATCATTTAGAGAGTACGTGGATTTAAATCTATCCACAGTTCGACGGATGGCTTGCTCAGATGGACGATTATGTGCGCCATAAAAATCACGAAGTCGTCTATAAGTTGCGCGAATCGACGACTGATTTTCAAAGTAAATTTGGATAATTTGGTAGCGTTGTTTAAGCGTGAGTATATTCATGATGATTTGCCAAAGTACACTGATCATAAATGTCAAAAAGTGAGAGCAGTATGATAGCTCGTTTGACAGTTAACCCTTTTGTAAGTTCTATCTAAGCAAAAAAAACACCCGTTATATGAGGGTTTTTAAGCGTTTTGTCGCTTTTTGTCAACGCGACCTGGAAGATCTATTGTGACACAGCCCTTACTTAGTTTTCCGGAAGTTGATCCAAATTTTTGATGAAGCCGATTAGGCCTCAAGTACCTGAAGTACTTGTTTCGTGAAATTTTACTTGCATTTTAGTGATGCAGGTTGTCAGCCTACAGTCTCTGCAAGGCCAGCACACACCGAGCCGTTGTGCGGCAACCCATCCAATTGGACAGGGCGGGCTATGTTGCTTATCTACACGATCAGACAAGACACGCCACGACCACACAACCGTACTGGCGGGTGCTCAGTCGCAAATAAAAACTATATATAACTATCATCAATTTATTTTTCAAATATTTCAATAATTATTTGGCATAAATAGATGCAAAGCACGATAACCAAGGGTATCACATACACCCCATTATATTTAGCGGGATAGACGATAACAGTAAAAACTGTTTTCTTATGGCCTATGCCAAGGTTTTTCTTATTCACCCTGAATATTCCACAACGAAGACAGTTAGATTTATACATCGTAGGTCAGTCGCAAATATCCTTGAAAGGTTGAAAACTGCACAATCCAGTTCAACGGGTACTTTTGAAAGCACTCGTAGCTGCACGCTGACTGCGCATTTGTCTGGTTAATTGTGCGAATTTGTTTTTATTTCTATCCTGCGTCGAATTATTTTCCGCTGGATATCACATCTGCAGTCAGCTGCGCCAGCTCTCGAATCAACATATTTGTGCTGTTGTGATTTACATACAAATCTCAACAATGGAACAATGTTTTTTATTCACTTTTGTTAATTAAATCATATGAAACTCACACTAAAATGTCATATATTTAAATAAATTCAAATTATGATGTTGATAATTAAAATTAATTTTCCATGTAATGCCTCGTTAGACGTATTATTTAAAAAACAATGTTGAGTTTGTTTTAACAAAAAGAGTAATTTACTACACAATTTATCAGATTTGTATCAAGTAATTAAATTTGTTTATTAATTCTCTTAAAACGTTCTACTTTTGCAAACCTTTTATATTTTTTATAAATACGTAAGTTTACGTATTACGTTATTAAATGAGTACTTATATAATAAAATGAAATGCTGAAACACAAGTAAGATTACCATTCACTGTAGATTCAATATATCCGTGTAGAAACTTAGAATCTGTGTTATTTTCCATAACAAATTTCTCAACTTCACTAGAAAATAATTACATGGAAACAGAATTACATTACTAATAGTATTTAACCTATGTATAAGATTGGAACGGAAACAAAAAATATCTTTTATCTCTAGCGAAATTTTAAAAATATAGTAGGGGAAGTGGAGGATAGGTGTATTGGAAGGGGAGAGATGGAATATTGGTCTTAAAAGTACATTAGAGTATTATCTCTCATAGGGAATATTAAAATTGGTGTTTAGAGACAGTGTTTGTAGCCGCTTGAAAATTAATACAGTCAACACTAAATAACCCAAGATTTACTTAAAAAATTGCAAAAAAATTGTTGCTTATAAACACAATTAGTTAATGGGCTCTTCCCGCATATTAAAATTCAACATATTTTGATTACGTTTTCAATAATTTGCTGCAAGCAAGGTTAACAAACATAATTTCACTTAAAAGTATATAGTTTACTTATAATAATGCGAGTTTAATAGAAAGTTTAAAAACTTATAATTAATGAACTTGTCTAACAAAAGACTAATATTGAAAATATGGTGATTAATTTCAAACAATAAATATACGAATATCAGTCAAAATGGAAATAGTAAAACATAGAGTATGTGACTTCTATTTTCTCCATTTCTTTTTCTACTAATTTTCAATTTTACAGTCGTTAAAAAATAGAAAAATTACAGAAGGAATTAAGCGATTGTTAGAACTGACGGAGAGAAATAATACAGCTTATTTTAAAGAAACTAAATTGCCAATTATTATTTCCTTCAATAAAAATTGATGTTAATAAAATTAATATTTACTTAATTGTAAATTTATTAATTGTTCTCTGCAAATATCCAAAATTATGAGTTAATGAATTCAATATATATTGGTTTCAAGCAATCAGAATTAACCAGTAGTGTATCTTTATCTTTTTTATTGTACAACAAACAATTAAATTTTTTTCGACATAAGCTTCACTCCATTGATACGTAATTCTAGGGAAAATAAAAACGTGGAAACTGCGTTTATATTCCACGGGCAAATATTTAAATTGTGCGAGAAAACCGAGGTAAAGAAAAAGGGCTCGGTAAATTTCATTCGGTTAGCAGCTGCAAATATATCAGATGTGAATATTCATCTTCCGCGGAAAACCTTATTTCGGTTTATGACGTCTTTTTACACTGGCCCGAAGTATAAAATTTTGCTGTGTGTTTTTCAAGCACGTAATATAATCTGTTTTTATACACGCGGAAATACAGACATGATTACGGTGCATAAACATCATACATTAACATAAAAAATCTGTTAGTATTTTCCGACGTAAATAAACAAATTCTGGAGAGAATGTATCATTCTTCAGTTTATAGCAAAATAGAATAAAAATATTTACAACCATTCAATATTGAAATAAAAGTTCCTTTATGCAGGGGTATATGAATACCCTTTTTGTATTTATTTATTAGCAGTTACTAGTAAAGAAGCATGTTCGATTCTTTTTTTTAATCATTCCATGTTACTTAGTTCAGCTGAGGTTTTTAATTTTTTTCATTTAGAGTTTATTCAATTTTTTGTTCATATTTTACGCTTTCAAAAGATTTAACGTTTGCTTAAAAAAATTCATAATACAAAATTGATAATACTTTGGCTCTTATTCGTACGTGGTGTATTTCACTATCAATGTTTACTTAATTTGATATGGCGGCGCTAGACATTGTAGAATACAGAGGCTCAGCTTTTACTATAGTACATAAGTTTAAAAAGAGGTTTATTTTCAACTAAAGCCCATCATTGGATTTTACAGGCAAAATAACATAAGTGCCAATTTTCAGATTTTTATTCCAACGGACACAATATTTAGAAAGGAAAAACTGAACATAGCCCTAATCGAAAAAATGCAAGATTTCTTTAATTTTTTTCGATTTTAATGAATTCCGATTTTTTCTTTTTTCTCATTTTTCACCGAGTCGTTCCAAAAAAAAATATATACGCCTAGAAAATCAACTGGTATAATCGGTGAGATCGGTATCTCTATCCATTTTAGAGATATACCGAAATTCATCCTTTTTTGAGGTGAGAGCAAAAATATCGATAATGAAAACAAATAATTAAATTATCTTTGTAAATTTTAAATAAACGCATTGCGTCTATCAATACGCACTATTTTCAAAGACAAAGGTTTTGGACTAAAAACATCTAAAAATTGTTACTTTTCATGTTTAACCGTCATTGGAAATAACGTGGAGATACGTTGGTTAAATACATAATAATTGTATATTATGTATAAACCTATTTTTAAATTAAGAAGTGGAAGATTTTGTAAAATTTTGTACTCTTTCTTGTAATTATGAACAAGATTACCATTGGCGAGCGTACGGTACCTTAGTTACATATATAAATTTTCGGGCGAGGACAACAAACATATTTATTATTTTCTCATTATTGTCAGAATTAAACAAAAAATTGCGAAATATTCCAAAAATACTCATTTTTCCATCCAAAATTTTGATTTTGGGAAATACTATACATTGATAGATCTCGACGCGCTGATTTCAATTTTTTAAATGAAGTTTAATTATCTTTTTTCGTTTCTGAGATATTTGCTGACAAATTTGCACCTCAAAAAAGTGTGTTTTTTGGCTATATCTCTAAAATGGGTAGAGATGCAATTTCCACGATTATACCAGTCCATTCTATGGGCAAAGTTACATAAAGAAATGTTTTCTCCGCATATACGTTCTTTGGAACGATTAGGTGAAAAATGAGAAAATCGAAAAAACCTAAATTTCAAAATTTTTCCGAGCAACTTTTTTCCTCCAAAACTTTTCATTTTCTATGCTTAAGTAAATATCGAGGCGCTGATTTCAAAATTTCAAACCGAATTGAATTATCTCTTACCGTTCTCGACATATTCGTATTTAAAGTTGTGTTTTGGCAATACCTAGAAAAACAGGTTTTTTAGGTATACTCCTTTAAGGGTTAGGTTTACGACTTCAGTGACCTCACCAATCGATTCTACGGGCAAAATTACATAAGTATACCAATTTTTAGATTTTTATTGCAAAGGATACAATTTTTATAAAGGAAACACGAAATCGGCGAAAATCGAAAAAATGGCAAGGGGTATACCTTAGATTTTTTTCGATTTTTGGCCATTTTCAGTTTTTTCCTTGTAGAACTTCTATCTGTTGAGATAAAAATCTGAAAATTGGTACACTTATGTAATTTTGCCCGTAGAATCGATTGGTGAGGTCACCGAAGTCGTAAACCTAACCATTTAAGAAATATACCTGAAATACCTAATTTTTTAGGTATAACTTTGAATTTAAATATCTCGAGAACGGGAAGAGATAATTGAATTCGGTTTGAAAATTTGAATTCTGCCCGTTGATATCTATTTAAGTCCAGAAAATAAAAAATTTTGAAGACAAAAAGTTTTAAGCCGAAAATTGAAATTTAGGTTTTTTCGTTTTTTTTTTTTACTTTTCACCGAACCTTTCTAAAGAACGTATATGTGGACAAAACATTTCTTTATATAACTTTTCCCGTAGATTCGAATGGTAAAGTAGTTGAGATTGTATCTCTACTCATTTTTGGAATATACTCAAAAAACCCACTTTTTTGAGGTACAACTTTGAGAGCAAATATCTCGGAAATGAAAATCGATAATTAAATTCTGTTTGTAAATTTGCCATCAGCGTAGCGAATTCTTTAAAAAATATTATAAACAAAATTTTGTAAAATTTGAAAATTTTCGAACAAAAAATTCGATATTTTAAAATATTTTCGGGTTTACGAAAAAATACAGAGAGTCAGCAGCTTTGGGAATTACTTTCTATGTTGTTACTATATACATAAACTATTTTTCCAAGTAATATTCATCATAGTGTGAAATGGTTCCACTTACATTTAATACTTTTATTTTATAATAATAATTATAACAATTTATTTTGGCACCCCCAAAAGAAAAGTTATGCGCACGCCTATGAATATTACCAAAAAAAAAACATTATGGGACAAAATTGTTTGACTAAATTTTAAAATATTTTGTCGAGAAACAAGATATTACGCATAATATTTTGTGCAAATTTTAATGTCTTTTTTAGACGAAAATAATTTATATAAATCACCCGTTGGATGAGTAACATGTATAAATAATAAAATGATAAATATGATTTTCAGTACACGATAGATTATGTTGCGCCCGGAAGGAAATACAATAGATAAAAACAAGATGTTCATAGAGACATCATTTATAACAATCAGCGTCTCGCTTGCTCTTTTTGTTCGAGAGGAAATTTGTCACAATCAGGAATAAAGCAGGAACTGCTGAAAATGCAAACACACTTCTTCATGCAAATATCACTTGAGAACGTTTATGGAAAATTATTTGTAATATGTGTTACTCCATAGTTTTGTTTCTCACCGTTTTGAGAATGATGTTGGCGAAAAGAACAAAACTAGATTTCGAAAACTTTTTGAATTTAAACCTTTATTTGTTTTATCAGATACGTGAGTTCAGAATTTCAAACTAACAAAAAACGTTTTTAGTTGTTGAACTTTTTGACATTCGGAAATGGATTACGGATTTCTAAGGCAGTTTTTATAAACTAAATCAGGTACTTTCAACAAACTTTTTGCAAGCTAAGAAAATTATTCCCACCCACGTTACATCAAGCATTTCATTCAATCATTGAAATTAGTAGTCCACATTTAGTATTACAATTATTTTTATTATAAAGTAATTGTATATAGCAGCACAGTAACAACATTATTATTAAATATTTTATTATATTCCTAAAAGTTTATAACGTCTACTAAAAATAAACTGCTAGTTAAATTTATTTAGAATTTAGAAAATTGTGTACTTGCATCATAAAAACATGCCATAATGAACTCCTCATAAACAATATACTCGTAAAAAGATGGAATAAAATTCCTTGTAAGTGGTACTCTCTAAAACTATTATTGTGACCGATAAAGCATAAAGCAGTAGGTTGGTAATAATAATTACCGTACAGAATTATCAAAATCATATGGGACAATTATCATATAATATTAACCCATACAGATTTGGTCACGAAAACGTTACTCACAGAATTTTATAAACTAATATTTATTAATAACGTGAAACCGGAAAACTATTGAACAAACCACGGATTTTATGAATCTTACCAGGTCTTAAATATTTTTAGAGAGTTTGGAATCCAATTATGCGGCGAATATGATACATTCGTAACTATCCTAACTTAGGTACGCTAATAGCTAGTAGATATGTATTATCTCCGAATCTACAGGAGTAGAAAAAGTACAGTATTATAATAGGGATTATAGTAATTATTTATTCGAATGATTTGCAACCTTCATTTTCGTGAATAAAGACAGTCATATGTCCATACAAAATAATAAATAATTGTATATTATTATATTGCTGTTATATTTTATTTTGTATATGTATGTCAAAATTCATAAAATTATAAAAATAGATTTCGTTAATTTTCCAAAAAAAAAACTCTGCAACTCGCACGACAATTGATTCTAATTCAATATATTTCTAGTTGTCTAGCAAAGATTTAAAATACTGGAATAAAGCATTTTTCGGAATGAAAAGAAATCAAAAGTTATCACTTTTTTTACGATCAGAGAATCAAATAATTTTAAGATTTTAATAATAATATGGCCCTTATTTTGATTTGGAAGCAATGGCAGATTCCAGATATTTTATAAAGCTTGTTACAGCTGTGGGTGTCAGCTTTCTGATGTCTTTAGCCGTAAATTACCTTTTTCCAAATGATTCCAAGATGTACGAGTATATTAACAACAATACCACAGAATAGTTGCATACAGAAGCGACACTCCGTGTCGGCACCTTTCATGTTCCCCTAGTCAGTTCTATGACCTTGAAGCATTGTGTAGACCTTTAAATTTGTGCTCTTCCCCGATCTCTCTGAGAGTAAACTTTCCGATTTTAAGCAATGGGCTCTTTAAATTTCTGCACATTCTCCATCTCTCTCTAATTTATGTTTCTCTGTCTTACTGTCGCTTCTGTAAAAACCTATTCTGTGACAATACTATGAATATATTGTTATATCCTTTAAAAACAAAGGAAGTATGTTAACATGATGTAGGTAAGGAATGAGTGTACACGTAATTTGGCGTTGTAATTTGGGGACGTAGGCGTCAATTTGCTTCGAGCGTTGCGTATCTCCGGCGGATTGGGATCTCGGTTCGGCCACACATGACGGAAGCATGTGCTGCCGCGACGCTATTGTTTCTCACCGGAACTGCGGAATTGGTGCGGTGCGATTGGAGGGGCGGAACACCAGCCCATTAAACGATGCCTTGTTTCCTTACACTACATTCTCACAACACTCTACATTCAATCACATCTGTAATGGATACCAAACACATTAACGCCCGAGATGGGATATGCAAATTCCGAACATCATTCTTCTTCATTACACCAATCATTAGTTCCACCGAACTAATCAAATTGCTCTCAATATATCACTTACGGCTTTTCAATTACTGGCTGTACCAATATACATCATCGCAGATAGGTACATACACATTTAATGATGTATTTTTATCGTACATGGTGTTACTTAAAGAATTTGACGCGACAGTAGATTATTTTTGTATCGAAATAAATAAAATTTGAAAATTATTAACATTGGATTTATCATATATTTTGAGGGCTGGCTGTGTTTATTCTAGGGAGGATTATGGATTCTTCAATTCTTAAATATAAATCTCCTCCTTATTCTTTCAGGTAATTATCTCTTGCCGTTGCTTTTTGTTTTATATCATCCTGCCATGGTAGTTTTGATTGGTCAATGTTAAAATTGCGTAGTGTAGATGTCTAGAGATCGTAAGTCAAAAGAAAAACAATAACAAAAGATGTAATACACTCTGCATGTAATGTCAAAATTATCGTTGATGTATTGTAACTTTTTGTATTTGAAACACAGAAAACAGTTTCTTCATCCAACATTGATCTTTGTCTTTAATCTGAAGAAGTCCAGTCGCTGGAAATTTTAGCCCTTAATGAAACATTCATAATGGGTACGTGTGTTACACACTTTTACTTGTGGTCTGTAGAGTTGAAGTAAATCTTTGGTTTTGGTACGTTTTCTTAAGTGTGATTTTTTATAGAAAGTATTAAAATCGCATTTAAGAAAACGCACTAACTCCAAAGATACATTTAAATTCTCCAGACAACAAGTAGAAATAGGAAATATTATTATATATTTGAAGTCAATAATAATTGCTCTATTTATATCCTTTATAGAATCTATATTATTTTCTTATTTTATTTGTATACCAAAGAAGTAGGTACAATTAAAATAAATTTATATTTAATATTTTTGTAAGAAGAAAAGGAATGCAATTAAAATAAACTTGCAGTAAACTCTAAAGACCTGTTTGTGTATTTTATATAAAGAATACTTTTTATTTTGATCTAATTAAAAACGCTTTTACGTAGCAAGATATTTGCTCATTACTGCATTTTTATGTTCCTCAGATAAAAAATAAGGTTGTTTTTGTGCTTGTTAAAGAAATAGAAAACGCCGTAGACCTTTAAGTTATAAAAACGTCATTGAAAACAAGGAAGTCTGGAGCTTGAAACATATATTCAGCTTGTATTGTAATTAGATCTCCAGAGAATTCGGTCTGCAGTGAATTCGATTGGAAAGATCGAGAAAAGGGAATGAAGAATAAAAGAGGAGAGCGGTCGACGCCCAGCCCAGGTCAAATGCTTTACGAGTCCTTTTCAATTCTAGACACGGGAATTAGTTTCCCGTTATATCAGGGTTTGTCCCGAAACGGGTCCCGAAACCGAAACGCTCCTGCGGCCTTCCAACAACTTGACGAAGGACATACGGACGCAATCAGATCCTTGTTGTCCTGGAAACACCGCTAAAACGTCGCATACATTGTTCACTATTATTACTTTATAGTTGCCGCCAGCCCATATAGGAGTGACGTCACTCGATCGTCATGTGAATGATCGTATGAATAAAGATTTCGTTTTAGTTCATATTAAGCTTCAAACATGGCACTACAATTATTAAATATAATTATATTTCATTTTAAATATTTAAATTTTAATAATTAGTAGTAAAAAGTAACAGAAATATAATTTCATTTAAAAATCAATAAAATAGAACTATCACATTGACATAGATAGTTTAAAAATTTTAAAAATAGTTAAAATATACTGCTGACACGTGCTGTTAATAATAATTCTCGGCATTTTTACTAAAATAAATAAAAATTAGTATATGTTAGGTTTAATTATTGTTATTAATAATTAAAAGAAATAGACATAACCTTGAAAACAAATAAGCCCCGTCCCTTAGGCAAACTTCATGTCATAGACTTATACGACTGTAATGAGTAAGACAAATATAAATAATACTTTGAATGTGAATGATAAAAAATTTCCAAGTGACGTCACTCCTATATGGGCTGGCGGCGACTATATCTTTAAATAAATCAAAGATTCTAGCCTAAGGATCGCAAGCATACATATTGCTACAGATAGATAAAGATTTTTTTATATTTTGGCAAGTAAATGTGAAATGTCACTTTCCAAAAGTGATTGACGTTTCAGAATATTTCTTATCTTGTCAATATCCCTTAATACAATTATTTTTGACGTATTGTGTATAAGGGAAGAGATTTTGTCGTATGTGAGCAAACAAAGCTTTTAGGCGATGGTTAAAATAAAATTCTGAGATCAATGGTCTCGTTACGATGCTTCGTAATGAGACCATTAAGAACAGTAAAATAACTAGGACATTTTTATTTGTGCCCTTAGATATCAAGAAAGTTAAATATAATACCAACTTCTGATAAATAAATATTTTATTCTGAATACATATTGTTCCAAAAAAATAACGCTCCATATATTAAAATTAATATTCTCTATTATTTACGTTGCTATTTCAGGCACTTAATCTTATTTTGAAAGGACCGTGTATATGGTCTTCGTATATTAATTTTTACTAAAAGATGAGAAATATGTTGCATAGTACATAGATTTAGCTGAAGTTAATTTAATGCGTTCAGTTCGGACAGATTTTTTTTACGTTCTAATAATAGAATTCAAGCCTCACCGTATTTCAAATAAAAGTCAATCTGGGTCAACAACGGAGCGACTTTTTCTACGTCTTACGGATCAAAATTTTTGACTTTTTATTTATTTTTGATCATTGGTGCAACGCAATACTAGAAATTTTATACAAAACGAATGTGCCCAACCAGCAGTTTTGATGGAAGTATATACATGGTTTTTTGAATGGTGCAAAGGTTTGGTGAGACTAGTGGCTATTCCAGAAGATCTGGACAAAGTCGAAATCGTTCAAAACTCCTTAACCAATATCGTTTCTTAAAAATTTCCTCATTAAGATATTGTGCTATAATTCTGAATATAACATTAATAAAATAACATCATCATAATTGGCTTGTTGGGTACATCTTTTTCAACTGATATAATAGTCAAATTTGTCAGTGTTTCTTGTCCAATAGATGAGCGGAGCTAAGATTTAACAACTTTAAGTTTGCAAAAAGAGCGTTCACTAGAGGTTGTAGTAAATGGTAAAACTGTTGCAGCTATCTGTAGATAATCATTGGAACTAAAACCATAAAAATTTTGCGCCCCAAAGAATTTTGGACCTATGTGCGCCACCTTTGTCACACCTTAGTTACGCACTGCAAATTACATGTACTGCGTTAAAGAAAGAACTGCGGAAATAGAGTGTTTTTGTATGAAACGAAGCTGCAATGTGTACCTAAGCAGTAGGATTTGAACGTGACCTTGAAATCAAAGAAAAATCTTCGTAATTCTGTTACATTCCACCCCCAACTTTTCCCTCGCGTACTTACCCTCTATTTTTATAGAATTATGTACCCTTCGTCTGCCAACTTCAACAAGTCCTTTTATTTAGTTTTTCTTTGATGTTATTAGTTCCCCATAAACGGAGTGATCTTTTAAAGATTTTGTATATGTAGTGTAAACAAAAAGTTTTATCCATTTTCATTTCATTATTTTTAAATGTATATTGATTATATTCATTGACTTGCTTTGTTACTTTGTAAATATTTTTTCAAAAATTAATTTACCTTACCTATTGATAAAACGGAATTGTACATGTTCAATAAAATGTTTATGTTATTAAATAATGTAAAAAGGAAATTAATTTATTTAATATTGTACTGATGCATGAACAAAATGTCTTAGGCTATTTATAAAACAGGAAATAGAAAATTCATGTCTCAAATGGTTATTTGAGCAAACATAATTTATCTCATTTCCTGCTACTTCAAATGGAAGGTTTTAAAGCTTTTAATATTTAAATATTAAATCACTTGTTTTTAATGTTGCTGTTTGTTTCTTTTTAATTAAAATACATCGTCTACTCAAAAAGGTCTGTCGTTTTATGAAAATGAAAATGTAAAAATCTGAAGTGTTTCACACTTGAATCGTTTTTGCATGTTTTGTGGGAATATACTTACCTTCATACATTGAACCTTTACAGAAAAAAATATTTCATCTCTCGCGAGCCTCACTTTAGACGATTATAAAAACTTTTGTGAAATTTTAACATCAAATATTTCCACTTTTACGTAGGGAACATAATACTCATTAAATATAAACTTTCTACATCTGCCAAATAAATAAAAGAGTAGTAAACATAAATAAAGAAAAAAAAAACAAACGAAAAAGAAAATATAACCGAAAACCATTTATATGTGTTAAATATTGTAATGTTTTATTTATTTAGGTGAAGTGTAAAAATAATTGAAACTCCAATATAATTAAGTTTAATAAACGAAATAAGAATAATAAAAGATAATAAATCATTTCAGTTAATGTGAATCTAATCTGGCCTTAGTACAACAAAATTATAATTTATTATATAAATAGTGCACTAACAAAGGAATGCTAATTTGTTTTTAAGAATAATGGAATTAGAATGCAAGGTGGAGAAGTTGTATTAATGTCGGTGACCTTTTTGCAGTCGAGTTATGCGGGTTATTAACCTAGTGCTTGTGCAAGGTATTTAGAGCTTATAGTGAGTTTCAAAGTACTTAAACGGAGCGGTATTTCTAGTTAGTTTTATTGGAGTTTGGAGCATTTGACCCCACATTTTCCTTACTGAGAGAATAAAATAACCATTAAGCAACTACTACCATTTGTAAACAATGGTCAACAGATATTTACATTCTTAACTAATTTGCATATCAATTACAATAATTTAATTGCCAGCCATTCTCGTATTTTCTACTTCAACAAATATATATGCTCTAAACTAGAGAAGAAAATAATAAATATTTGATGACATTATTTCATAAAATCATAAAACCTGAATTATCTTCTTACTGCAGCAATCTGCTAAGAACAAAAAGTAGGATCCGAAATAAAAAGAGAGATAAATATGTACCAATACCAATACCAATAAATATAGAAATAAGACAAGTGAGACGATATATTTCTCGAAACTTGCTCGTCTCGTCTCGGGTAAGACGAGAACGGTTTTGAAAACAAAGCTTCAAGATGAGAATTTCAATAATTTCGCCGAGATTTAAAATTATTTTTCTGCATACGTCACAAATGTGACATGTTTAGTCACAAAATAGACATTAAATTTCTACGCTGACGAAGTTGGAATATGTCTACCCCTAGGTCGCCGGAACTATGTAGAATCAGCAAACAAGAAATAATATGTACAATAGAAATCTATCATCCTAAACGTCACTATAAACAGTGTATCATTAAAAAAACAAAATCAAAAACCTGAATTTTTATCATTTTATTGCATTTTTGTTTTACTATGTGGTATGCGAAGTCATAAGCTGGAGCAGGTAATTATATTGTATTTACATATTTATACTTACACCTATGATCTAAAACATTATTTTGATTTTTCCCTAAATATATATACTTTCTCATTAATTTTCCAAAATAATGTACAATTTTACTAGATCTAGGGAAATTTTCCTAGTTATTGAAATACTGTACATAGATGGACTTAACGAGATTCGACATTGAGAAAAAAAAAAAATATTCGAGACGAGAAAAAATATGTTACATTTAAAATAAAACGATACGAGAAAAAGAAAAATCTCGTGTTGTCTAAAGATGAAGGATACATTCAAAAGGAAAATGATAGTTGGGAATTCTGAAATGTAATTAAGAATGTAAGTTGGGTAATATTAAATATTTCATTCTTTAAATTTATGTGGAAAACAAATCTATATGATCAAAAATAATATTTTAGATGACGTCTATTTTTTTGAATGAGATATTGGATGATGGAATGATGAAATTTTTGGATAGTCAGTGAATGTTTAAAAAATTTATTTAGACTCCAATCGTTTTATTTACTCTTTGATGAAGGCCTAAGAGAGAGAGAAACCGAATGGAGTTAAAATAAAAAAAAATAAACACTGACTGACTGTTTTTTTTAACTATTATGATAATATGCGCCAGATTTGAAGTCGCAACGTGGCATTATTATAGTGAAACATAATGCAAATGCATTATGAGCATATAATTATACATATAAATAAAAATAAATATAATGCAATGGCTGTGTATGAGATAAATGCTACATCGCAATTAAATGCCAGTAATGATGTGTCTAATAATAGGGAAAATGTTATTTCGAGATGCAGTTAGCGTGTAATGGATGCTTCCGCTGTCAGGAATTAGAAACAGTTGTAACACAAATCTAATCTCCTTCATTTCACACTAGAAATCTCACGAACTCCATTCGTTCCGAGTTAATCACCGATGAAATATCTCCTAGACGTTGAATTACAGCGTAAAACATCCCCGTTCCACTGCGCGAGGTCTGTAAATAACGAGATTGCATATGCATCACCGGTTATCTCCGCTCTCCATGTGCATTGTTTGCTGGAACGCTGAGCCCATGCTGAAAGCGCCGAATCCTGGAATCTCCTACGCCGATTCGCTCAGGAAAGAAGATAGTGTAATATTAACTGTTTTACATTAAATACTTATCAGATGAAATGAATAAAGTACGCCCGGATGCACAAGATATATACCTATGTTGAAAACGTGCAAGCTGATAAAAATGGATGAATTAGCCCATTGTCCAAAGCAACAGTTCCATTTTACTACAAGCGTGATTACCGTAATTGAGACAAATTAATATACTGGGTGGCGCAAAAGTTGTCACCCGATGTTCTTTGGCTGTAATTTTTTTTATGAATGAAAAACTTTGGTTCTGCTTTTTGATTATGTTTAGTTGATGTCTTAATTTTTTTCCTATTAAGTCGAGAAAATGATATCGGCCAAGTGGCCACCACCAGAACTGATGATCATACAAGCCCGATTTATAGCATTTTCCATTACTCTTGCCAGAACTTCCGGCGATAAGTTCTCGCATTCTTGATGGATATTCTCTTAGAGGGCTTGAAAAATCTGAGGCTTATTGACATAGACTCGTGACTTAAAGAAACCCCACAAAAAGAAGTCTGAAACGGTTAAATCGGACGATCTTGCCGGCCAGTGCAAATCACCAAAACGAGAGATTAGGCGACCCGGAAATGCAGCCCTCAGAATTTCCGTTGTGGCTCGTGCAGTATGCGCCGTTGCTCCATCCTGTTGGAACCACATGTTCTCGAGTTCAAATTCATTCCATTGAGGAAGAAGAAAGTCGTTGAGCATGGCTTTGTAGAGCTCGCCGTCCACAGTAGTCGTCTTCAGCCACAGCCGTGATATTCTGAGCAAAACGGCTCCTCCGAGGCCGGCCAGACCTGGCAGCAACTCGTGTTGTACCATATTCTTGTAAGCAATCGGCTGAACGCCGCAATGTTTGCCCGGTTGGTGTCAGGCGACCGGAAAATCTGCGCGCCTAAATTCACGCTGCACCAACACCACCGACGAATTATTCAGCAAAAAAATCGAAGTAATTAAACCGCGTTCTTGAGGAGTATAGCGATTCATGTTTTATGGACATGTATTTTGCATTTGTTTACTTCACAAATGTCAAAGCAAATTTGACATTTGCCGCTATTTGCAAAAATTATAGCATCTTTCAATAGGGTGATAACTTTTGCGCCACCTTGTACTTTGTGCACTTACTGCTACCACAAATGACATTTGAAATTTTAGTGCTTCACAAGGTAAGAATTTTTGTCTTGTTGTGTTATTTCTTGGCTGGTCTTGAAAAACAAGACAAGAAATTGTAGTTTATCTTCTCTTTCATTATTCTTTTATATAAAAATCTTACCTTGCTCGTCATTTTCTGCATATTTCTTGTCTTGCACATTAAAAAAATTTAAAAAAAGTATCACATGAACATGTTTGTACAAGCAGAAAATCTTTTTTTTATCATTAAAAATATATAATAGTAATAGTTATTGGATAAATAATAAAAAAGTTATAAGAAAGCATTTTATTCCTTTAACTCGTGTTTAATTGCTTTTATATAACTTTTTTATTATTTATCCAATAACTATTACTATTATATATTTTTAATGATATTTACATACTTATGTTGAAAAAAAAAATCATTTTGTTAATAATTGCATATTTTTGTACTTGTATGTAAAAAATAATATAATAATCTTTCTAAATTTAAAAAATATATACTTCATTATAAAAAAATAGCAAAAAAAAACACGCAAGAATGCAAAAATTGAAGAAAATCTTGCCATTCTTGCACTTTTCTTGTAACACAATTTTTTACCTTGTCTTGCTTTGAAATTTGTAGGACTTGTCTTGAATATACAAGACTCTCTTAAAACACTACTTTTTTTACAACAGTACAAATCGAGAAAGCCATTCATAAGATGTAATCGTAACGTTTTATAAATAAATAAAATAAATGTTATCACATGTCTTGTCACAGATTTCAGTAATAATTATCTATACAGTATATATAAGAATTGAATTCCATATTTTATATTTCGAATGAAAGCTCGCTCACTTGCCAATGACCTCGGTCACTTCTGCTTCAAATACACACATTTCAATTTTTTGCTTAATTTCTCCTTTGTAATTTTTCTGGTTCAAACATGAAAGAGCTAATAAGGTTTGTGAAAATTTCGACAGCTACCAAATTACGTAATCTAATTTTAAATTACATTTTTCCAAATCGTAATTAATAAAATTTATTAAGTAGACATCTGCTGATGGAATCTAAAGTGGAAAAGAAAAATACCAGGAAGTATACTGTCACGAACAGCGGTAAATAAAGAGAAAATCCCTGAGAAAGAAAAATTTTGATACCTAATACAGCTATAAATCAAAAACCGTTCTCTCAGCGTGTAAAATCCTTCAGAAGTCATGTCTCCTTGCCTATATCTTCTTAATGTTTCCACGAAATTGTTGCGGAATAAACTAATGAAAAATTAAAGAAAACTTGGAGTTTTTGAAATTAAAATTGGGTAATATTTCATATTACGAAGACGAGGAAGTAAGAGTTTGTTAATTAATTTCAATTGCGATATAAATTTTAAGTTTACAAGGAGCAGATTTACACGCAATTTACTGTGATAAGGTTTTCGTATAATTAGGCCAAACTCGCATTTGTCTTCCATAGCAATAAACACACCCAATTACAAGTTATTAATAAACATTCGATTTCTTGTTGAATGTGTTCAGCAAATGTGTTTTGCTTGTTGTGCATTTGTCAGAAGTTTTGCCATTTGAGCAGATGTTCTATTTAGATATCCATCTAAATTGTTTTAAACTTATTCTGAACAACTGGTTAATGGTTGTTTTCAATGCAATTTTACTTGAGAAGTGCATTTGCAGTTGATTACGTCCGATAATGTACGGAATTTTACAGAGTAGCAAAAAAATGTATGTATAATTTATTTAGTAATATATAACTTTTTCCAATACGAACTACCGAAAATAAGAAAAGGTTATCCGAAAGTTTTAATGAAATAAAGCCTCGTGAAATTGTTTATGAAATAAGAAAAATTGCTTTTCGGAAATAACAAATATATTTCATCATTCAATTTGGAAAGGGGCGTATAGATTTCTAAAACTTACTTACGAATTGATAAACCTAATGGAATTTAGCAATGTCTGCATATTATTTTCCGATGAGAAAAAATACAATATTTTTCGATCTTTTTAATGTATCAAAGCGTTCACTTTAAAACTTAGGTTGTCAAATTCACGTCATTATTAACTGTCAAATCAAGAACTTTTTTTTTAAATAATACATTTTTACGTCGTTAAAATGGACGCGGTGGACAAAGTGGCCTGACAGGTCTCCGGATCTCAAATATTTTTTTTAACTATGGAACATTAAAAACAAAATTAGTTATGTTGAATTTTAAAGTGAACGCTTTGATACATAGCTGTCAATCACATGTGAAGTTTTACCCATAGTTTGTAAATAGTTTCTATAATTACAATAAGTTTTATATTATGTAATTAAAAAGTAGGACATGGGTTGTCCTCAAATGTAAATAAAATGTCCTTGCAGCTATCTAAAAGAACGCATTGTTGAATAATGCATTATATGCAAGTAGGATATATTTATTTTAATGAATCCAAATCCAGGAACAATTTAGTTTAGTGTGGTTTATTTCGCTTGTCTGTATATACAATCCAACCTTGTATAACACTTTGTTTGAATGTAATTTACATTCTAAATGCTAAAAATACATTTACTCCCACACTTTGTGTAGTTTAATAATATTAGTAAAATAATTTAATATAAATTAAAATAAACCTTTACTACTACTGATTAATTATTTTTTTTAAATTGCTCATATTCATTTAATTTGTTTGTAATTGACATTGCTCTAATTATATTTTTCAATAAATTATATTTTAATTATAAATCATGTTTTTAATACATTACCACAGAATAGTTACATACAAAAGCGACACTCCGTGTCGGTACCTTTCATGTTCCCCTATTCAGATCTATAACCTTGAAGCATCTCACTAAGATGTGAGGAAACTTTCCGATTTTAAACACTGAGATCTTAAAATTTGTTCAAATTTCCCATCACTATCTAATTCTCGTTTCTCTGTCTTACTGTCGCTTCTGTATAAACCTATTCTGTCACATTACCTAGAAATTCCACAGATTTTTAAAAGTAAAGTACCTTTTAAGAAAATATTTTTTTGTATTTTTTAAAATATGTAACAACCCCCAAAAACATTAAAGTTTCAATTGTTCCGAGTTGTGTTAACAGGCATCATTTGTATTGTGAACAAAAACCCCCTAAATTCAGCCCCTTGTGACAACTGCATCATTATCACCGGAGTTCTGTAACTGCTCCAGTCGGTGGCTTGGTGCAACACAGTGCGTTCCGCGGTTTCGCGAACAATCACCCTCCCCCCTGGTGTAATTATAACGTCTAACGGCAATTAGTACACGCTGGAGCTCCAATCCTCCCTGTCAAGATAGTCATAACACGTAAACGACCGCAACGGACACAATGAGGTGCACACAGATAGATTGAGTCGCAGGGATATGCCTGCTAAATGACGGGGATTATACGACTATGCACTAATGCTATGCTATTTTTAACTGTTGTTATATACAATTACATATAAGAGGAAGATAACATTTATGTATATATTACAATGATGCTAAAATTGCAATAAAAACAAAATTTAAAAGCATTTGTAAATACAGGAAAAACTTTTATTTCAGGTTAACCGTTTTTAATAAAAGTTGATCAAGTAATCATAATACCTTATTCATATATTAAATAAGTAAATAAATATAAGGTCATAATAGTTACTTAAATATAGAGAAGCGAAACATTATTAATTATAAGAAGAAATGCTAAAAACATAAAGGTGTTGCGTTGCATTAGTAACCTGGTATTTTTGTGTAAACAAGGTACGCAACTTGCAAATAAAAAAAATGTCAGATATCAAGCTTGGATTCATTACGAAAAATCTTTAAAATTGCTAGAAGCTAATAAAACTTTAGTAGATTAAAGTCCTGGTAACTCGAAGGATAGGTATGAAACCGAATACAAGATATTATAAATCCAGGTAAATGTTTTTGAATTTTTTTTTACCGTCCGGCGAGCGGTTTTCTCTACTTTACCGTGCAAGGGCGTAAAGTTAAAGTTACCGCCATGGTAACCAAATTGTAAATAAAACAATTACGATGTAGTTGTACGTAAAAATAAATAAGTAAATAAATTTCTTATTTTATAATCTCGTTTAATAAAAATCTAATATGAGAATATGTTTACGATTTATATGATCTTTTTTTTAATATTTACTATTATTTTGTACATTTTTTAGAACATAAAATAATTTGTGCAGCATACAAATATTTACAAAATATATAATTGGTCTTTATAGTTTGTATATTTGTTTTTGCTGCACATATGTATCAAACTAAAAAATAAAATTACTTCATATTTGATCACAACTATATTATTTTCAACAAATTAAAAAATATTTTATGAAATGAGTGAATTTTTTTAAAAGTAATCATTTACATGAAATAATTAAAAATGGCTAACATGATTTTATATTTGTAGATTATTGCATGCAGCTGACAGAAATATTATTATTGGGCTTTAGCCTATTTACTTTTGTTTATATATAAACTAAGTAAACTCCATTATATTTTTCTATTAATTGCTACGTTATTAATTGCTAAATTATTTAATTACTCATTCATTTTGTTTCAAATTTAAATCTATATGTACCCTAAACCCACATCTACGTGATTTTGTAACCGTCATCAGCATTGAAATCGTATAAAATTCCACGCAATGCGCAGCGAAATAATTGTGTGCGAAGGGGTTGGAAAGACAGAAACTGGGAACGTACTATGGTGGAACCGACTAACAATAACTTTGCATTTACAATTAAACACATTCGCGTTGTCACCGCAGAATATAACAATACACATATGATTCCTGCCGTTCACGTACCGCTGTAAGGACATCGCACAACTCGCTCGTCATCTAGGGAGTACAAGCACAAGGTTGGAAGCAAAAGTACTCTGTTGGGGAATCATTTCTACTTTTAATATTACTTTAAATATAATAACAAAATGTTTTGTAATTTAACGCATTTTATTTAATATTGTAATTGTTTTAAAGTTTAGTGGGGAACAAGAATGTTGTAATAGTTCAAATTGGTGGTTGTTGAAAATTGTATATTTAATTAATAAAAAAGGTCGGAATGGAAAGGCCAAAATCTTTTTGTGTTAGTCTAATAAATACTTGAATTCGACGACTTATCTCTTCTTTCATTGCGTGGTCCAGTAAATTATAAATATATTCTTATTACACGTAAATTTACTTAGGAAAACATTAATTAGTAAGTCTTCTAATACTGCATTCAGGAAAATTACTCAAAACGGAACTAAAGGATTTCGGAGTCAAATGGAACGTTTAGAAATTTTCTTCATGAAAAGAATATGGGAAATTTTACTTCTTACGTTCAATTTAATAGGAAAAAACTACAAAACATCGATGTGATCATCAAGTTTCTAAGAAATATGCGAAATAAATTTGATATTGTTGAAAGCAAAGCATACAAATGTTTCTAAAAAAGAGTATTAGCTTATAAACTGTTGAAAAATTTAAAATAAACTTTATTTCATCAAGATGAAACCCGTAACGGTGAAGTTAGAATTCAAAGGCTCTTAGTCCGGCGATTTAGTTTTATTTATTATTTTGTAATAAAGAACTATTGTTTAGTAAAAAATATTTCTTCAGTATAAATTAATCAAAGCTAGTATAGTTCTCAGAAAATAAATTAAAAGTCTCTTGATACAGAATTTGATTTCTAATTTAATCAACTCTGTAATGTATTATAGTTCTTAAAATAAAAATATCATACCAATTAACATGAACACTCTGTATTTAAATACAGACCACCTCCGAAAAAAAATTCTGGGTGCGCCTCTGCCCCCGATACGAAAACAAGTCAAATGCCAAAAATGTTTAAATTACTTAAAACAAATTATTATTTAATACCTAATATGTAGGTAGTAAGGTGAGGATTGCCCTTAACATATTGTTAAAGGAGACACGTCCAGAGAGTAAGAATAATGAACTTCTGACTCTCAAATAGATTTTTTAACAAAGTTGGCAGCAGTGCAGTCAATGATAAGTTCTTGGCAATAGAATGCGCGCTCGTTTGTCTAAATCGGTTGAAAACTGTTGTTATAGTGCTGTTTTGAAAGGAACGTTTTGATTCCGAATTTCGCCAACTGCGAGGTGACGAGATGAGGAGAGTATCTACTCGCAAAGGGAATTTTTAACGAAATAAAAACTGTTTATCGGGATGTTGTCCTGAACCTTATTACTTTGTACAAATAGTGTAGTGAGTTTAGAGTCGGAAAAACAATTGCTAATGATGGTTGGGATCATCAAGCATTCTGCACTGATTTGGCATCTTTAGATTTTTATCTTTACACCTCTCCGATGTCGTTTATGGGTACAAAAAGGTGTCTGGAAACTTTTTTGACAAAGCTCATTCATCGTCTCACAAAGTGCATTTAGAAGGAAGACGACTACTTCGAGAAATTGTTTTTGATAAATGTATGTAGTTATATTATATCATAGACTAATTAATATTACTTAGACTATGATTATATGTAGAAATTGTTTTCATTTATTTCCTACATATGTCTCACGAAATATTTGTCAATGCTGGCAATCATAGGTATATTCAATTTGTTAACAAGAAATCAAATGTTTCTTACAAAAAATAAATTAAACTGTTATTTTTTCTGCCAAAAGTAAAATGTTCTTTTGAAAAGGCCAATTGGAACCAAAAATGAAGGTGCGTTATAGCAATTCCACAAAATTTCAACATTCTATGGCTAACTGTTTTTGAGTTATGCGAAAAATTTAAAAAACCTTTCGAGTAAATTGTTCTTTTGGTACTGCCGATTACAATAAAAAAGGGAGATACAGAATTTCAACTTTTACGCTTACTCATTTTTGAGTTATGCGAGATACATACGTACTTCAAAATGGATTCAGGGATGGTCATAACGGATATTTCCGTTGAAATCTGAAAATCGATTTTTTTCGCAATTACAATACTTCCTTTACTTCCTACAAGGAAGTATAAGGTACGAACTGTACCTTATTTAATATGATATTATATAATAAAGGTTGATTATATTATTTCTCGGTAACTCGTTTTTATGATGGTAAATAATTAAGGGTGTAAGTTGTTGGTTATACGGTGTGATGTTTCGTTGGCCCGTGTCGTTTATTGTGGATCCTGGGCTGCAATCCACAGTGGAGCTCAAGTAGAGCGTCTTAATTTCATTACTATTAATTACCAGGTCAGGGATGTGCCTACGGAGCTCGCGAACAAGTCCCATCTGAACGTTCTTAACAAGAGAATGCATTTAATTATCAAATAAAGCGGCTGAAAAGTGAACCAACGCGCGAAACTTGCGCCACTATGGAAATTTCCAGCCCCCACCAAACAAGGCCGAACGCTTGCAAAAAGCTCCGAATAATTATATGCATGTTTGTAGTTTACTTTAATTTACTTGCGAATTGTTTGATGTCGGGTAAGAGTTGAACAAGCACAACTTGTAGCGCGAATTTCTTTCATCTTCATTAAAGAAAAAGAACGCCGCAAACTCTGCTTTTAAGAAAAACGTTACAAACTACATACTGCTCTGCTTAATGAGTTGAATTTTTCACGGTGGAACTAACATTTAATATTCAAACAAAAAAAATAGGGCATTTAAATACTGCACTGTGAAAAAATAAAATAAGGTCATTTTATTTCCTAACTTTAAATGTAGCTAGATTATGACGTCTTGAAGTACAACGTTTATATGTGCGTTAATTTATTCCAAATCTGCTGTGCTGTACAAATGCATAATGAAATTATATTTTAATAACTGAAATATTATAACATATCTACCTCTTGAACAGCTTTTAACAAGAAAATAATCTAAAGAATCTTTTATATATTGACTACCTTAACTACTTAATATTATTTATTTATTATTTTAAATCTTGACGATGTTCGTTCATATAAATTTTTACCGTATGAATGCTGCCTATTTTACCATCAATATTATTTGAAGACTATTTCTCGCCCTGAAGAAGATTTCTGTAAAATCGAAACGTCGACTTAGAAATAAATTGTATCAACTGACTGTCTGATTATTCTCCATATACCTTCCTACAAAAATGAAAACTGAACTAAATCTACAAATAGTGTTAAATGGAACAAATGGCCTTAAATATGTGAACCAAAGGTAGCTGTTTGTAAAAATAAGATACAATTCAACTTAATGTGAACAATAATACTATAACATTTTTTTTTATAGTTTGACAATTATAAAATCAGAAAAAGAAAATATTAAATTTGAAATATTTTGAGATATTAAAAAAGCACAATTACATATTTCTTATAAATGCGTTAAACCGTTTTGAAGTCAATTATTACCTGATGTTTTAATTGTCCTTTTTTCTTTTAAATTTCACCCCTTTCTTTTAATTTCCCTGTTAATAAGAAAGATAAGGATAAGTATTAATAAAACAGCTTTGTTTGTACCTTAAATTAAAGCAAGAAATTATACTACGCCATTGTATTTTAATATAAGCTTTATATTGATTAGATTTAATTTTGCTGTACTTCACAACTCTTCACTAATTATTCGGAATATAATTGTATCCATTGCAGCAATATATTTATTAATTACACGTTGAAATTATAAATCCTTTTGATTTTAATATAGTTTGTTTAATTAATTAAATTGGAGCGCAGCAAACATTTGCTGGGAATAAAATGAAAGTTCTATTTTCATTCATTCTGAATTGATCGCTATCCTTTTGTCCTGCAATGGAAAGAAAACGTATATAATAGTCGTAACAACGTGGAAGCAGGATGTTTTTATGCAGAACGCAAGCTAATAGTTAGAATCTGGATCGGAGAACAAACCCGGACCTACTTAAAAATGCCATGAACGTCCTCCAATATAAATAACACAACAATATCAAATGTTTTGCATATAAATACAGCAATTTAGATTCAAATATAGGCCAGCTTTGAAATAATCTATTGAATAAACTCGTATGGTAACGTTTTCTTTTCTTGTGATTTCCTAAACGAGAAAAGAAGTGACTGTAAACTGCACACCACTATTGAAATTTTCTCTATTGTGTTTTAAATTGCGTTTATAATAACGCTTTCAAGTTATTTTGTGCGCGCAGTTTGTGTAATAACGAGATACAAAAATATGAGGAAATTCTTATTTTTCTCGTACAAATATTTAATATGCAGTAATATTACATGATAGTTTTGGAACAACGCTTTATTTTGAATTAAAAACGAAAATGTCAATGTCTCGATCATAATGCGTTAGAATGTAATATATATATATATATATATATATATATATATATATATATATATATATATATATATATACTACTAGTCTAGACACCAACTATTATAACCTTTAATTGAAATGAGAGTTTTTCACTGCCGCTTACTTGTAACCATGGTCACCTAAGTCAATAATATATTATTATTAAACATGGTCGATAATGAAAACTGTCACTTTTTAAAGAAACTCAAGTCTTGGAATTTAAAATATGGATTCACAATTTAAATATACCATCTAAATTAAACAATTACCTACATCAAGTAAAATCAAATTAAAAATTAAAAGGAATTTGACAAACTGAAACGTCAAATACAAAAACAAGCAGCCTACTTTATTTTTGTGCATATTAAGAAACAAGGTAATGTTCATGTAAAAATGTTTGTTATTGTCAATATAATTTTTTTAAGTAGGATTGGGATTGAAATGCTAGTAGTGAAAGAAGAAATATGTATATACCACTATTGAGAAGAGTATTATTGACCGATGCTTTATGCCCCTCGGTTGCTTCGCACCTCAGAACACATTTTAGCGCTAGGTCAATAACGATAATCTTCTCAATCTTGGTGTATAATACACTAATAATATAGTTACATATTTCATATAAACCTGAAAGAAATTTACAACTTAAAGTGAGTTTCGATTTCGAGCCACAGCCAGTTGAATTCATATTGGACTGGCGACCCTAAGATTTGATATCCAGACCTTTTTACTGATTAATAATAATATATTATACTCGTTATATTTTACTCGTTTACCACAGCAGTTATCTGAACTAAAAAATTCACTGACAAGTAAAATGAGTTCTGTGTTGAATATTGGGCTACTATTTTTGTTTCAATAAATGCAGCATCACTTTTCAGAATTGTATTCTTTTTTATGAAATGAAATATATGGATTCAGTCCAACTACATCTGAATATTCATACATAGAAAAAACTACCATCAGATTCATGTGTATCTGCATGAGAATGCACCTAGAATCTATTTTTAAATTTAAAACCGGCCGCACAAAAATCAAATGCCTACATTACTTGATCAAAAGTACACAAAATTGTTTGTTTATCATTCAGAATGGCTGTAACCATCTGTTGTAAAACATCGACGGAGAGAACTACACCTGTCGAACATCAATATCAGCCAGTATAAATATTTTTGTTTTGATGAAAAGCAATTTTCAAAGAGAGATCATCCGAAAAATCCGGGGTAACTAAATTTTGCTGGCTTTCGGAATACAGCCTGATAAGATACTTGGCTTGTTGACAGAATCTTTCAAATGTTAAACAGTTTTGTTTGCTTCACGAAAATAAATTTAATTTTTTACATAAAAACCTCTCGACATTGTATAATGATATTGCCTATTTACCTTTAAAGAGGAACTTGTATTGAATTTTATTTGCCATTAAAAGTCTTCTTTACAATATTCAGTAAAATTTTCTATCGGAAGAAATAATTTTAATAAATTTACACTTTATAGAATATATTTTGATTTTAAAGTTTCATTCTTACTATATTTTTGTATAACAAATGTTATCGAAAAATAAACACCTGTTTAAAATTTAATGAAAGAGAAATAACGGATTGTGAAAAAAATTTAAAGTGTCATTTTCCGTACGTCTCGATTTAATTTATGTTCATTTGCTGAATGAAGTGAAAAAATTCAATGATACAAGTTTCATCATAAATATTAGAAAATAATGAAAACTGGAATTCGTTCTGATATAAATCCAAAAGTAAATGATACATTGTACATGTTATGTAAGTCATTCGTTTTAACACAGTAAGCTGTGCGCGGTAGATAAAAACGCTTTCTACATAAATTATTCTTCCTGTTATCGTGAATGTCATATGAATAAAGAATTGCGATGAGCTTCGTCTCGTTTCCTTCGCTATCCATTCCCTCGGTGCAAGATTGAATCTGTCCCTAACAGGAGTCAAAGGCCTTTGGACCAAGGTCAATGTTGGAACGATCAAGCGTTTATATTTTGATGAAAGTCTCGTCCTTGCAAATTAAGACAGTCGTTGAACGAAGATTTGAATAATGTATTGGAGGAAAGCGACAAGAGAAAATTATAGGTGACAGTTAAGGACGTTCTGGATATTAACCCCAGATCCAACAAACGAACAGATCCCTAGAACAAGTTCAGTATTTGCCAATAATATTGCCTTCATTAATTTGATTAATGTTTGCTTTTTAAATATTCAGCTACAAATCTAAAATATTGTAGGTCGTTACAAATATAATTTTGTTTATTCCAATCTTTCCTATTAAACAAAAAACAGCAAACAGTAGTAGTATTTTTGTCTTTTTACTAACTTATTGTGTGGAAGTTAGTATTTATCGGAAAAACAAAGACTGTTGTACAACAATGGAAAGTAGTATAATTCCATATCAAGTTCAGGGGATGTAAAATATAATTCAGCCAGAATCGTAAATAATTTACGGCATCAACAAGTACTCGTGTCTATTATTCTCGGAGAATCAAGCACAAGGACTACTCAGATAACTTGGAAAGATTTTAATAGTTTGTAATGTTAAATGGAGGATATTTCCCGCATCTTAGTTTCATGTTCTTTATCTAAAGCAGCCTAGTAAACTGTATTGTTTATGAGGCTATTTAGATGTTAAATTCTCCGGACTTACCTAACGAATATTTATTGAGATAACAACAAATAAAGACGTACTTGGCATAATAATAAAATGTAGTAAAAACTCTCGATTATGACTTGACCAAATAATAAAACGCCCAATAGTCAAAACTGCTGTAAAGATTATTAATGTTTCTTATAATAAATGTAAATAAGTATATGAATTACGGGTAGTAAGTCATTGCTGGGTGTGCCAATATGCATTATGATATGATGATATGATATATTTCTACAGCAGATATTTCAGGCTTTTCAGGCCATGGATAAAGCTTACTGAAGTTACATATTGTCAAGCTCAGGACCGGATATAGAATTAAGCGGGCGAGGCAGCCACTTCAGGCACCCAAATTGAAGGGGTTCCTATTTATATTTTCTATTGAAGATTTTTTTAACTAATTAAGTTGCGAAAATAAACTTGATACACAATAACAAAAACAAATACAAAAAAGAAAAAAAATGCGAAATGTTTTAAAAAGAACAGTAGTCACAATAGAATTATTAGGCGGGTTAGGTTTAATATTTTGACCATTTATGATATAAATGTAAAATAAGAGAAATTTTTTTAGGTTTAGTCACGGGATAAATACATATACAACAAAAAAGTATAGGGTCCAAATTTTATAACTGCTTTAGACTCCAACATTCATAAAACCTGCTCTGGTCAAGCTTGTAAATAAATAGTATATTGAGCAAAAAGTCGCCTATTTTTCACGAGGTATGAAAGATTTGACACGAAACAGAGTCGAGTGATTGTATCGCACAAGGTGGGAATTAGGAGTACACTACAAAGTACTTTTTCGACAAACGTCGACTATACTTTTTAACAGTACCATATTAGTAATTCATTTAAATGTAGGATAGATTTTTTTTGTATTAATAATTAATAAAACTTTCAATTATTTCCATGAATATAAAAACTTGACATACTCGTCAAGAACAATATGGTGTAGATATTAATGGATATAGATAAAATTGTGGAAAATGGGCATCTTTGAAGCTTTATATATTTGAGAATAATCAGAATTTACATGGTGGTCGAAGAAGGATTTTATTTAGCGCAATGGAAACTAGTATGTTAAGTCATGTTTTAAGGATGAGAGTAGAATATTTTCTGCATATTAAGAAAGTGTTTTTCTTAAACCGTATCTAAACATAACAGTTTTGTGAAAAACAATTAACTTTTAGTCTGTTGGAGAAACAAAAGCAAGCGGCTGAATAAAACTGTGTGAAAGTAGCCTTAATTTTTATTATTGCATGGATGAAAAAGTTTCAGTAAAAAAGTTGTAATAAAACGCGGCTCTCTTCCAATGAAACTGTCACATTTCCGTGGCTCTTAATTTATCTGGAGTTTCATCTCTGAATATTTTCCCCTGTAGAAGGCCCAAGGCGGATCTAGAATATATTATATTGGTCCGTGGTCGGCAAATATTGGCCCGATGGTTTCTTTAAAACTTATGCCGCTGGAATACGCTCCTTCTACAGACTTCTGCTTTGCTTCTTCCTCAATCGGAAGCGGACAATAAAATATTATTACAGGCCGCTGTTTCTGCATTATCCGGATACGGATAATGTATCATGGTTTAGCCGCTCAGCATATTGCAAGTTGAATATTTGTTGCTGATCGACATTTTATAAAAAAAGTAAGTTGTTTTTATAAGTAGAATTTTGTCTTCCCACCAAGAATATACTGTCACTTTATTCACTTTATATGTTTGACAATTATCAAGTACCAGACTACTTTATTTTCCTTAGGGAATAAAGTAAATAAGGGAATAAGGTAAAAATAAATACCAAATCTACTTGACTCGCCTTTGAGCGCAAGGTAAGTAAGAATGTAACATAAATTAAATTATTTAAATGATTGGTTAGAGGAAAAGTTTTGTATATATTTCGGGAATACTCTTTGTTAAACTGAAAATAACATCTGCTCCACGACTGTTGCCACGAAATAGTGTATTGTGCAACAAGTGCAGAAAGATGCATATTTCTCTTGAGGTGTAAAAGTTTTGGCACTAGTCAAAATCGAGTGCTGGAATCACACAAGATGGGAAATAGATGTTTCTGCACGAGTGGCATACTGTATTTTTCCTACGACCACAATAATAAACGTTGCAGAACAAAAATGTGTGCACGAAAGTTATTTGACATAAAAAGCAATATGGCACAGGTAACTTCACAAAGAGTCTTTTCACGCATGCGCAGTATTGGAAATTACTGTGAGAAATGATATTTTCCGCACTGCACATGCGCAGTGTTGGCAAATACTGTGGGAGATGATTTGTCACACTTTAACCTACGATTTTTGGAAACAGGCAACTTTCAAGCTTTATAAATAATGTGCGAAAAGTGCCAGTTCCATAGTGATGATAGAAAAAATTATTAATTTCTTTCTCGTGTAATACTGGAATTTGTATAAAGATTTGCATAATATTTTTATTCGAAACTTAATATAGAAAAATATATAAAATAATGAAAAATACCTCTTAATAAAATACATATAATGCTTTCAATATTAATGTCGTAAGAGAATAATAAACTTAATAAAATATGTTTATATAGATAAGATATTCATTAAAAATGTTAATATCAAAATTATATTCTCCACGAAGTAGAAAGCACTTATAATAATGAATACGCTGTAAGTATATTTTTATAGTATTTAAAATAACGACTTTTTATATTTAATTAATAACATTATATGTCTTCCTGACTACGAAAGCATTCTTTGAAAACATTTTAAATTGATTGATTATTTTATGAGCTAAATTAATGAACTTATTCCTAGAATTATTCAGCAGCTAAATTTCCAGTAAATAAACTACGTCAGTCACAATGTTTTTTATAATTTTCACTTTTCAGAATACGAAGCAAAATCATGTTGAAAATTCTTGGAAATTTGTGGAAAATAAATTGTAGTTTGGTAGATATGAAATGGTGTGTCCGCCCTTGATGGAAAGTCGTGTAAGGCAGACCGTCCAGCGGGCATTCATAATCACGCGATTGGAAAACTTTCAACTCATTTTCCATGCGTTATTTATGGTTTAGTTTCATTAGAATCGCGGAACTCAAACAAGCGGCCGAATTAATCACTCCTACATGTTTTCCTACACAACATGAATAATCATCCGCGCTCCAACCGCTCACAGAACGCGAACCAGAACTCCACTCGTAAATATTCACGACAAACTTAATACAAAAGTCTTGAACACCAGACTGATGACGTCACTCTCTCACATGCTTCTGAAATTTTAATAAGGATTGGTATATCCGCTGAGATATTGACTTTTCCATGAATAGACAATGCCGACGTTTAAATGTTCCGAACTGCTCAAGTTTTTATCCTTCGTTCCTTATTTTGCACGTAATATCGCCGTAAAACCACATTTCTTTTCCTTCCCAAATTGCATGTTCCTTTCATGAAATATTGATGTTCATATTATTAGGTCATTTTTGTTTGAAATCGTCTGATATTTACCCAAATTTAATTATTCATTTCCAATTTCCGAATAAAAAAATAAATTTAATCATATCGAAGTGCTTTTGAATTTGATCCTCTTTCATAGCAATATCCTATAATAAATAAAATCGTTACCGTATTGTTAAATTGAAAACAGATTAATTCAACATTTTTCGCTTTTGATTATATTGTTTGTTTTCTCACGCCAGTTTTAATTTCGTATTTTTTAAAATAGCAATTTTCAGAATAAATATTATAGGCGTATCTTGCCGTATGCATAATTTATTTAGTATATAGGATTTTTCATATTTGTCTGGGAACAAAAAATTGTTTGGGCGATGTTTAATAAACAACACATAAATTTTCCAATTTAAAAATTTTCTGTTCAGTTTCCTTATTGCATGCTGCAAAGGTGTTCATAAAGAAGTCAAAGTTAAATTTCGGGGTTCCAAAAACTTTTTTTATTTGTGTATTTAAGACTATTAATATTTAAATAAAAATATTTCATACGTGTTTTTACTTCCATATACAAAGTAAATCGCGAAAATTTCGGTTTTCAGGTTCGAACGGAAATATCCTTTTTGACCATCCTTGAATCCATTTTGACTAGTTTCGGCTTGACATCTGTAAGTTCATATTATGAATGTACATACGTACGTACTTATCTCGCATAACTCAAAAATATATTAATTTCTGTTTATTAGTTTATCCATTCAAATTGTTAAACAATTTTATATTATATTAAAAAAAGTCCCTAATGTCATGCATAAATTAAATTTTGAGTATAATAGGTTGATAAAGATCAATAACAAACTTGAATGGAAATATTTAAAAAGCGAATTTTGATGAAAATTGATAATTACATACAAGCGTATAATTGGAAGCGATACTGTTTTTATGTGAACAAGATAGGAAGTAAAAAATTTGAATGTGGTCTTAATTAGTGAACGGCGTGTGTACTTTGCTAATTACTTTTCATTCATTGTGGAATATTGACCGCAGTGGGAAGCTGTTTAATTTCCAGGGAATGAAAGAGTGCAGGAAAAACAAGATCCCGCTAGTTTCCCCTATGGACGTCAATGGGGAGACGCATGTAAAACGCGGATGCTTGTTTACAACTTTTAATGAACGAACCAATTTTGCTCCAGTTCTATGTTAATCACAGAAGAAAGCTTATGAAACTAATTTCAAAGGATTAACGTGGTATTAAAAAAAATGTAATTTAAAAAGTCCGGTCTTCTTGGTAAATACTTATGAATTCAATTACTACCTCATATCCTGTATTTCACTGTTTTTAATTATGTTTAAATTTAGTATTACTATTACAATTTTTAAAATTTGATAAAGAAAAATGAAAAAACATAAAAATAAGCTGAAGCCATCACAGTATCTACCGCCACGGTACGAAACCACCAAAGTATTTAAAAAGATTATTAAATATTTGTTTTTTGTGAGGAGCAAACTTTCATCATATATTTTTTGCCATTTTTCTTTTGCAGTTACTTTTATTAAACACTTTTTTCAATTTTAAAATAAGCTTTATTTTTAACATAAAACTTGAAATAAGCATATTGATATTTACTTAAGTCTAGAAAATGAAAAGTTATGGAGAAAAAAGTTCTTCCAGCAAAATTTAAAATTTTTATTTTTTTGATTTTTTATTTTTCACCGAATTGTTCCAGATCATATATGCGGCGAAAACATTTCTTTATGTAATTTTTCCGTAGAATCTATAGGTAGAATCGTTCGGATTGTATCTCTACCCATATTAGAGATATAGCCACAAAACACACTTTTTTGAGGTGCAACTTCGACAGCAAATATCTCAAGAACTTAAAGAGATAATTAAATTCAATTAATTAATGTCAAGATAATTTCTGGTTTAATACTGTTGTTTGGTTTGTTTTAACTCTACACAACTTTGATATGGGGATATAGGTTTTGAAAATATATAAAAGTTATATAATAAAGCTACAGAATAAAATCGAAAAGGCGAAATATTTAGTACAATTATTATTGTTTTTCGGTAAATATTTATATATTTTACAAAAACCTGATTATTTAATAAAATGTACAAACCCATATTTTGATTATTTTTTGCATAAAATGATTATTTTCATGCATATTTTTATAATTTTGTTGTGCATATTATGCGTATATTTCTCATTATTTCTATTGTGCATAAAAATATCAGCTCTAACTAAATGTATGTAGGCATAAATCCCAATGTATGGATACCAGTCAAATCGATACAATTACGATTTTAATTAGTAGAAATCTATCAACAAACAAACTAATGATTTACAAAAATAAATGGTAAATGGTTAATGAATATGATTTAATTCGCTTTTAGTTTGGGTTTCACAATACTTATTTTTTTTTAGTTTGCAAATATTTGCTGACGCTCAACGGAAAAAGGGTTCTAGTTACGCCACTGATTACCATTTGCGATAAAATTTTCGAGGACATCAATTGCAATAGTACCTCGGTTCGAGACCAATTGGTCTAGGAGTAATTACAGTTCTTATTTCGTGCAACTAGTTTTGATTACCATTGTAATTAAGGCGACAACACGCTACTCCAATTCTATCAGAATTACATACATTAACATATCAGATTGCCGTGCTGGAATCGTTGAATTTTGAATGAATCCGTATCTCGTTTCTGCATTTCTGCAATTCACTAATTGTAGCTGAAGTTTTTATTTAGTACTTCTAGTTCCTTGTTTGTGGCGTCGTGATAATATTTTGCGTTATGTATGTACATAAAATGTAACATCTAAATGAACACAGAAAATTAAAGCAGAAATGTAAAACTATGTATTGGTTTTCACTATATTTAAATTTATATAACATTTATGTAATTTAAGCGAGGACATCTTTAAAACTTTATAACCATTTAAAATTCATGCAAGGTAATCATAAAGATCGTAGTTTCGCTCCTACATTATGCAAAAGGAGAATTTGTAGAACTGAACGGAAAAGTTCTTGTTTTATTCCGAAAACGCTGAGATACGAATCTTTCCACCCATATATTAAAGCATTTACTCTTCGACAAAAAACCTGTCATACGATGTCAGCAAAATCATTCTTTACCTCGGGTAATTATTACGGCCAATCAGTGCTCGCAAACATTTCATCCCTCTCATTTTCATTTCTTTATTACCTGCCTATCCTATACATTAATTCATGAAAATAATAAAAACTTGCAATTATTCTGAAAGGGATTTATGAATGAAGATGCACACTTATGTTTATTAAAATAAATTACAAATTTAATGGAAGCTTTGGAATAACCTCGTGAATAATGAAGAGAATTAAAATAATATAAATAGTTTCAATTTACCTTTTTAAATTTTTAAGTCGTTACAATATTTACTTGTTCACTTTACCATTTAATTTCAGGTAAAAGCTATTAATATAACTAGGATACTTATAAGTATCATAACCGCCGCAGATTATAATTGAATTCCAAGCTCGTAGAGCGAAGATTTTAAGACATTTAAGGCCTAGTAGGTATTTATAAAATTCTCTAGTGAATAACATTTTCGTAAAGAAGTCTATCTGGGTTGATACGACAGCTATATTTTCTACTTGTCCCGCTTTATTTTGACAAATCTGTACGGTAATATTATTACAATACTGACTTACATGGGATGCATTTTTGACTTACGTAACTTGTTTACTTTTATTTATGTAAACAAAGGCTTAATATCTTGAGACCTGCAAAATAATACAATAAATTACATATACGACTTAATTCTATGCTTAAAATAATGAAATCTGTATATCTTTTTTATAATAAAGGCAGAAATGAAATCATTAAAAAGTAGAGGAGAGAAAGGAAAATGTGAAATCATCAAATTAACAAAATGGGGAAAAACAAAAAAGCTAACTGGTGAGACAAGCAACAAGAACAGAAAAGTAAGATCAAAAATTAGAATTAAACAACATATAAACTAATACAAAGTACATCAATACTACAGTATCTACTTCATGAAAAGAGATACATCAAGATTATTGCTACATTTGAATGTAGTAATGACTGGAGAAACAACAATCAAGAGATGAAAGAGGGTGAAGGCCTTAAGGAGGGGAAGACGAATATCTAAGATAACTTAAGACATCGTGCAGAGAAGTTCGGAGAGAAAGAAGAGAAGAAATTCCGTTAGACAACAAGCAGTTATAAGAAAAGGATAGCATGATGATATAATTGACAAGAATAACTAAAAAAATAAATTCAGAGAATAAACAATTTAGAAATTTAATGACTATAGTTTATTTAAAATATGCTAATAATAAATAATAAACCTAAAGTTCAAAAATCCATTATTATAATGAAAGCTGTCGCAATAAATAATAATAAAAATAGATCATAAACTGGTTTACGAGTATTTTCTGTATCATATTTCTTCCTAGTAAAAACTACAAACAAGTATTGTTTTTGCAACAAAACGTACAAGAGGAAACAATTGGTGTTAACTTTTCCCATCGACAGATGACACCATCGTGTGTGGGTTAGCCATCCCTGATTTAGTGGCAGTATATTACAGAGTGTAACGGGAACGATGTTTTAAAACGTTCGGTTTCACCAGGACATATATCACGGGTGGACGAGAGACGTTCATTTGCGATCCGGCCTCAGGACGAGATCCAGGACCCTCGCACGGGTGTCTGATTGCAGCGACTAATGAGGAGGTTACACGTCACAAGATCGGACAACGATGGAGATAAGTTGCACGGGAAATTTTACTAAGCGTGGGTGCTCTGCAAAAAGGAACAGGAGTCTACTATTATAAGTATTACAGATTGCAAGCTTATGTTAATTAACTACTTTTAATGTTCTTCTCGGTTTTGGGTACTTATTCCGAGGGCTGTGTTTCGCAGTCAATTCGGGCCCAATGTAAATTAAAAAATACTTAATGAATATTTAATTACAGTACTGGAAAATAAACAATATTATTAAAAAATATCTGCACATATTAAAGAAGCAACAGTTTTCCTAAAAAAATCGCTTTAAGATGTGTAAAAATTAATACTTATAATGTTTAACACCTCTACTATTCCGGCAATTTCGCTTTTTATGGTTCATGTATGATGATTAATTTTAGTTTTAATATATTCCGAATATTTTTTATATATGTAACTCCTGATCCATTTGATACAAAATCATTGTTACAAAATGCAGCATTAGAAAACATTTGGAGATAAAAAGCTAAAAGTTGTATAAATGTTTTAAAAATACATTGATTTTAAACCAGTCTTCGTTCGACTCTATTACAAAATAATTGTTTCAATAAAATAATAACCAATGCCTCGACTCCTCCTATTGTCATAGTTCAGAATTAGTCCACAGGACCACACACATCAGTCAAAAGGCAGCGCGTCAAGTCGACCGTCGCTTGAGTTTAGGAAATCCTCCCGATTGACGTAATAAAGCTTTTTTTAGTCACAAGAACACCTACGTTTGTCAATCAAGAAAAATTCTTTAGCAAAACCATACTGCGTTTTAAGGAAAAGGAAATAAATATTTTTGGAACGTGCGGCTGAATTACCGTTACAATAATTTGCGACAGGTGACCGCACCCCTTGAGTTCTCGGGTCGGTATTCCGCATAATACAAGGAACACCAGTAGTTTCACCACTGACCTTGTCTGACGGTAACAAAATAAAAAAAATACCGATCAGTTCGACTAGTATTGAACTCGTATGCTGGGTGTCTCTTATTGAATATGCAGTACTTCAGGGATTTGAGGATGTTTTATTTAGGAATGTTGAACTATAAATAATAATAATAATCCCAGTTATGTTTATTGTTATTATTGGATTATTTTGTGTAATATTTGTCATAATCAAAAATATGTAAACTTCGAAAACAATAAAAGTTGAAATTTTATATTTTTCGTTTTTCTTGTTTTTCTCCCAAGGAAATTATAATCAATTTTTGAAATATGTAGTTGAGATTTTAGATATAACCGTTTTCGGAATATCGAAAAAATAAAAATTTTTTGAAGCGAAATTTTTTTAAGAGTTAAAATCTTCACGTACTAATGAATTCCAGAAAACTTGTGGATAGTTGCGTGTCTTATATCTTACAACAATGCGTTAAAAATGAAAAAGTTATTACGAAAAGATGCTTCATTTCCATAATCATCCTCGAAACTTTTTAAAAATTGATATACAATAAATATTAAGTTTAAAAAAATATTTTTTAAATGTATTATATTTCAGTAATTTTCAGTTTTAGTTAAAAATAAACCAAGGCGAAAAATCAATGATTTTACTAATTAATTTTTCTTTTTGTACTCAGTTTTAGAAATATTATTCATGCAACTTTTTACAACATGACGTGAACTGACAAGATTCATTTGGAACTAATGCGCATATTTGAGAATTTTAACGCTGCTACGTGACAAATATACGTTCTTCATATTCCTGACAATAGTTCTTTCTGAATACATTTTCAGGTAATTGAACTCGGTCGTTTCTATGCTATGCGACTTTCATTTGATCCACATTTTTATATGAAGTGTCACGAACATGTTTTCCTCGGCGTCTCGCTCTCGCACGTGCTCGTCGTAATTTGGGAATTTATTTTCCGCTTTTCCTTTTCACTTTCAAAATTTATATGTTTATAAAAGTTTTTAATTTACTGAGCACTTTCAACGATGCTTCACGTAGGGCCAGATGTGGGCAGATAATTTAATACTTTATGTTTTAATAATTTCACAGAAAATATTTCACGTTTTTTAATTTCTTCCGGCACGGTAAGAAAAATAATTGTAATTAAATCATTTTACCTTGAAAGTATTCTCTAAGGTACATCATTTTTATTTGTATCTATTATAATAACTTTTTTTAAATTAAAAGAATAAAAAAAAACAAATGATCAAAAATAGGTTACTTCATTATTTCCGTAAAAATAATTAAACCATTGGATGTCTTTTCATATTGGTCTATTGTGAGTAGAAGTCGAGATACGCTCAGAAAGGAAAATAATACACCTAATACTTTTTCTCGGTTTCATATCTGGAATATAAAAATGATAAAATCAAAACAAAGTTAAATCTAAAATCAATGCGATAGAAGATAAAACGATAGAGTTCTAAGAATATTCTAGACCTGGAAAAGAAAGTAAAGTATTGCACTTTATATTTTTCGAAGCAGGTCGTGGACTTAGCGGAACAAGACAACTTCCAGGATTAGTTCAGGTTGGAATTCTTCCTAAGTTTCTCGTCCATACTCCACACGCATTCCAAACTAGATTTTAAAGATAATGTCAGAATTGGTTGGAAAAAACTTTTATTGGACATTATATCGCGGGCAGCGGAAGCTTAGTCGGATTTCCGAGTTTTTGCTGAAACATTAACTGGTTCATTCTGTGTACTGTTGGTTTTTTCTATTCGCTTTCCGGTTGAGCCTAATCAAATTAATGAATGTATTTTCGCTCTGACCTCATTGTGTTCGCACAGATTTATTTCAATTTTCAGTAGTTAATACGATTTTAATACTTAATATGATTCTTTCCCAGAAATAATGCTTCTAATCTAACTCTATAAAGACCATGACCGAATTTAGCTGTCTTCACTTTTAGGAGGAATTTAGAAAAGCTTTTCTAAATATTCATACTCACTTGTCGTAATTAATGACAAAGATCTTAAGTAATTCAAAACTTCTATAAATTTATTATATGAGGTCTGATATAACATTTCTAGCTAAGTTTTGTTTACCTTAACTTGAAATTTAATCTTAAGTTATTGCTGTGTTTTAATGTATGAAGTTAACACGAATTACCTACTATCACAAACCACTTTTCAAAACCAAAAACGAGTCTTTTTAACCAGCTATTTTGATAGTTTATTAAAAAAAAAACTTGTAATTTTTATTTAATTGGAACTTAATTTTGCTCAAATTTAGATATTTGAGTGACAAGGATATTGGACACAAAATATAATATTCACCATATTACTAATACATGATAATAAAAATACTGATCAAATGAATAGATGTGCGATTTTATTTGCTGTATCTGCAGCTTTCAAGGCAAATATTTTAATTTATGCAAAATTACCGTTTCGATATTTTACTTTTTGCTCTCCCTGCAACGAGTATTCGTTCATTCTTTGAAACAACTTGAATTTATTGCTCAATTTCAAATTAATTTGAGATTTACGGTTTTGCAAATCGATCTGCTGTCTTGTTTCGTTGTACAAAGAGACTTTGGCCGAGATCTGAAGCGGAACTTACGACTGCATTGAATAAATTGTGTATCCGTTGCAATTGTCTTCGATGATAATTTATTTGATCAGTTCGATTCATTCTTGTTTAACGGATGTCATCGTTTATCCAAGCAGAAACAAAGTTGAAATCTTTAATGCTCAAGCCCTAGATATTCAACGATGCTTTTTAAATATTATTCCGGCATAAAAATCAGAAAATTGATGGCATCTTTTAATAAACCTCAAGATAGATTAATGTGCGTCATTTTCACATGGGAAAATATTCTGGGACTGCAATAATTTTACTGAACTTTTATATTTTACTCTATTTCATATTTTATCTTTAAAACAGGCAGTGAACCTCAATTTGAGTCCTTGCCTATAGTCATATTCTATACAATCTATTTCTCATATAAAAAGAGTCCTTTTATAATAAAACTAACATATGCAATACGTTTCGACTGTTATATCATTTTTAGGATCCTACCGAAGTTTCTGTTTCGACCATTTTAGGCTAAAAAAGTTGGTTTCTGCAAAAAACTAGTGTTCCTATCGTGTCTGGTGCTTTCGGGTTTGGTCGTCATGGTTTCATTCGTCTATATTTTTTTGTTTGTTAGTTATTAGATTCGTTTTGTACGTTAATTTATTTTTCTTCCTTTCGAAGATATAATTATTATTTTATTATCGTTATTCTGAGGCTGTTAATACAAAGGTGCCAAGTACAAATTGAGGCAAGATCTCATTAATCTAATATGTGGAATTAAAACAATTTGTCGTAGAAGTAAGAAAAAAAGACGTTATTTTAAAAGAATAACATACACTACAAAAAAACGTGTTAGCAACAAATTCTTTTTGAAAAGACTACTTATGTGGTTGTGATTATTTGTGATATTTGTGAGGTGGTAACAGATAACTAAAGTTTTTAGTAAAGATAGTGGCATTGTTAATGTGTAATATGAAACAGTATTGAAGTCTTTTATCAAATTTAATAAAATACCTTAAAAATACTAGATTTCTTTGTTTCGTAATACATTAACTAAATTTTAGCTCAGCTTTTTAAATTTGGGTTTCGGTTACGTTTTCGGCTGAAGCTATAGAAGAGGAGCCAAATATTTGGTTATAGTTTCGGTTTCGGCGGAAATCGTGTTTCGGTCGGACACAAATCATTTTCATCATTTTCATGACTACTAACTCTATTACAATTTTGTTCTTTTATTTTACATTTAACTATTACTAAACAGGTACAAATGTTTTTAAAGGTTTTTTGTAGGATAAAATTGTAAAAGTGTTAGTAGTAGAAGATAACATAACACTTAAAACCCGTAAATAAATAAGTATTGTGAAAATAAAAATACCAAGTAATATTATGATATATTTCTTTAATTTTAATTTACACTATTGTTATCTTTACCATTTTCATACAGTAACGCGTCATTTAATTGAAATAGCAGAGAATCAAATAGGAAATAAAATAATTAGAGAAGCAGTTGATCCGGAAAGGAACAAGAAGCGTAGTGTGTCATGTGTGGAATAAAAATAAAAGAAGGGTAATAGGACAGTTGGTTGATTTATCGGAGCAGAGAGCAGAGACTTGCGTTCAGCGTCCAGCGTCCAACTCTTCCATTTCCGAGTTTAAAGTTCGATTAGTCGAGTAAGTAAGTAAATAAGTGAGGTAGGTGGCCGGAAATGGAGGCAACTGAAAGAGGAAGGTGTAGAAAGTTGGAAAATATAAATCGTGGGCACGGCAGCCGCACGTGCGGGCATGAATCATTTACACTTGCACGTGTGTCTTCGCCGCTAACAGCAAATCTACTTAATGCTTGTTTTATTTCTTTATTTCTAATTCGAGTTCCAGAGGTGATAAATCTACCAGCCCTAATGGCGGACCATGAAACAAAACTGCCGGGCTCTTCCAAACGGAGCCATCTCCTGGACACATTTATAACTGACCCACCGCGCAGACTTAACTCTTTCCCAACACACCACCTAACTTTTTATAAAAAGCACATTCGCCACCGTTTGCTCCTGATATTACTTTCACGACTTCGGGAAGTGTTACTTTGTTTCCTTATGCATTCGTTCCAATCGCATCACAAACGGCTTTTATTGTTTTAAACCAAAAGTTTTACGTATTTATAGTGATATATGATTGCAATTTGCAAACTTTTACAAATTTTAAAAATTCTCCACATTCTAAAATTCACCTCATTTGAAATAACTTTCTTAACTCTTACCAAACGTATATAGGGCACAAATGATTCTTGTTTCAAATATTCCTTCTAAGTTATTTATTAGGGATAAAGTGTAAAATGTACGATTTCAACAATATTTTTAGTAGTGAGAAAAGTAGATCTTCAGAAAATATAATGAAAAGATCAGCATTTCTCATACCCCTTCTACTAAATACGTGACTAAAATTGTGTTTCAGCAGATAATAAAAAGCACTTTAATAAAAACACGTACTTTCTCTGAATTTAATACATGAAAACAAGTGAGTTAAAATAAACCAACATTGACTTCAAACACGTGTAGACGTTAAAACTTACTGAGAACATAAGAAATGCAAAGCTTTAATATTATCGGTAAATATGAAGTATGTATATAGATGTGATCAAACCATGTAAATTGTACAACATTCTATCAAACTTCATATTGTTAATAATTAATAAATTTATGTTATGGATCTATAATATTTGACTACTTGTAAAAGAAATTCCTCTTTCTACAATAATAGTGAAGAGGAAATATCGAGTGAGTAGTAGTGAATTATATATTTTGTTTTTGAGATAATTAATTTTGTTTATATGAAACATAAATATCGTCAATTATCAGTTTTATAAGTAGGTACCAATTGAAAGAAATAATAAAATATTTTGTTTTTACAATTCTATTTGGGAGAGAACATTAATTCAATATTTTTTTGTTGACATTTTCACCGCAATCATGTCGCTAACTCAATTTTGGAAATGGACTTGATTAAGCTTTGGTTTGGAGGTGTATATCCTGAAATTTAATCCTTTGACGCGCCTACGGCTCGCTTGTGTCAGTGTATTTGTGAAATTTGTCACTGTGCCAAAGGAATATAATCAAATTAGTTCTATAATCAAAATGTATTAATTTTATATTAATAATGGCACTGACGAGCAAGAAAATTATTTTTAATAATTTAGGTTTAAATGTCATAAAAATGTACAAATAATAAAGTACATTTAAAGATTAAATAAAGTATAAAGCTGCAGAGTAATTTGAACAATGATATTATTGATATTTGATAAGATGTTATTAAGGGCAATGCGGAATAAAACTCGGAACATGCCAAATCCGGTTTTTTATTTATCTCTGGAGAAAACATTTGTAAACAATAAATTTCCTTGTTCTTCTTCCAAAGTGTTCAAGGTCAGCCCGCCCGAAATGTGGGAAGTATAAATCAGAATATAAATAGTGGTATTTATATAAATTTTTATTTCGCAGCGTAGTAAAGTCCACCGAGTCTAAGATGAAATTGGAATAAATCTTTCTTTGGTTTTATTTCCTCGGAAACACGACCTAGAGCAAGAACAATGCAGCCGCAAGCCACACTGGAGGTTGAACAGTTTTTAAAAACACCGCGTCTTATAAATTCCGTAAAATAAAATATTGTCTTCTTTATGCTCGTTTGTGACGCACGATTCTTGTTTATTATATTTGTGATTTATTTTTTAATGTTTTCCTATTTTATCTTGCTGTTCCACTTTGCATGAATTATGTGTTCCTCGAAGGACAAAAAACTTTAAAGAAACCCTCGATAACAAGTCATTTTATATTTATTGGTTTCGCGACTCAATCTCGTCTCTTGAATATCTTTATTACACCCACATTCATTACCAGATACAGAAATTCTATATTTATCTTCATTGAAAATTGAATAAGTTTCCTTATAACGTCTTCACCAAAAAAATTTTGTATACCGCCGTATATTGTTCATAGAAATTTACGTTTAAACCGGTAGTCTTTCATTGGATAAACATTATAATCCAGACTACGGTTACGGTTTTGTTTTTCTTATAAGAATTGATATTTGTTGAGATATAATATCATAATAACAATAACACTCTATTTTCCATAGTTAATCCACATGTCATTAATTGTAATCTTATGATTCAAATCGTTGGGTAGGAATGATATTCATGATATTGCATTTTTGAAGACAGGGGAAGCAAGAGTAACTAAACTTAAATCTATGAAAACAGTACAACTTTTAATTAAATTTTCATTATACAATAGATCAGAGATGGCGAACCTAGGACACGCATGTCAAAGCTGATAAACCAAAATATTGGGTAACACGCTTCATTTACGGACAGTGTTCACCTTTTCTTTTTCGTACTTTTGTGAAACCTTATTTTCATCGCTATATAATATGAAACCCTCTAAAGAAGTTAATAGCGTATGCTTATTATTAAATTACAAGAAATACCAATCTTCAGCTGAGGATTTAGCAAATGCTATCTAGCAACAACAAGATCACTAACGTAAAACTAGTTTTCGATTAATTAATAAATAAATACCTCAGAAATATAACTCTGTTTTTTACTAGGGTTGCAAATTTCACAAAATTATAGACATTTTTAGATGTGTGACCGTACCCGAGTAAAGCTACCTTCTTTCTGAAGTTTGACAAATTTACTTCAAATATTTGGCATCATTGCAATACACCGAGAAGATTTTTTTAATAAATCTAAATTATTTTTAATATCAATAATTACATCCGGGGGGCGGTGAGAAACATTTGTTATGAGAAAGCCAATATACGTAAAGTCTGTATTTCAATTTTATATTCGCCCATGGCGATCGTTTGTTGTTGTATTTGTAATATACGGAAAACAGTTCCGAGAAGTTGAAAATGAAGCAAAATGAGTTTGAAACGCAACACATGATATTAAAATGCACGTGTTTGCAGCGCTGTGTGGCTATGCAGAAGATGCACGGCGTTGTTTTCAGGATGATTCGGGGTAACGATATCACGACATCGATCGTGTTTAGCCGAGAAACCAAGCCTGCGAGGCTGACACGACACCCCTTGCCGGTCGCTAGTTGTATGTCTCATTCGTATTCGGCACACATGCGCTGGTATAGAGTTTTTGAGGGAAAAGATTCTTGTCATATTGAGTTTTTGTACGTGCGAAAAAGGCCTTGCTGGATGCTGGGCTCGCATGTGTGTTTGTAGCTCCGCAACGTCGAGGAAATGGAAATTCCCTGCACAGAAAGTAGAAAAGTTACAGAACAAAACAAGCTTCGCCAACAGGAAATAAAGGGGTTAGGAAATATAAAAATAAATAACATTTCTGAAACCGTGAGAACGTGGCTGGCCAACTCCTAACAGACTCGCCACTAAAGTGATGCAAATTTTTTTCACCTACTCCTTTAATTAAAACAATAAAATTTTTATACCACCTTACTTTCATTTGTTTAAGAAAATTACTGCAATTAGACACCGCAATTAAAAATTTATTCTTTCGTTCCAAGATTTTACTACTACTTGATTCTTACAATGAAAAGAATTTTTCCGCTGCTTTATGTTTTATAACACTACAGATTACAAATCTTTTTTACTACGATGTTGTACGTTATAAATTAATTTTTTAGTATAACTGTGTCATAAATCTTGTTTAACAAACTAACCTAGTGCCAAAACGCAAGATTAAAACACGCTCGTACATAAAAGTTGCTAAGCAATAACACTTTTCCATATCCATTGAATTTCGTTTCTTCTGAGGATGTTGTTTTGTGATGCTAATTAGTTTCCATAACGATAAAACATCATATCAAATATACAAAATTATAAAATGAATTGAAATCAAAATTACTTAAGCATTCCAGATCTATTATGATGCACGTACTATAATAACAAATAACGTATCACAGACGTTGTTTGTCAAAAAAAAAGACTAGTGGCTAAAATATCAATAGATCAATAATTTAGAAAAAAATGTTTTTTTAAGGGTCTTTGTAACAAAAGTTAACATTGCTCTCATTGTGCTCATAATTAATTAGGAATTCAAAATTTAATTATATCTCAAAATATAGCACATTTGTTGAAAATTTTTGAAAGGACCTCGAAATGTTTAACTCTTTTTTTTAACTGTTGAAAAATTCGTCTACTTTATGGCACTTTTGTAGTCTATCGTACTAGATAGCCCTAGGTTAGGTATCCCAGAGATTTCTATATTTTTTCAAACATCTTTCTTTAATATTAATTACTGTATTGTGTGGCTTTTTTGATTTCACTTTAGTATTTAAAATCAATATTTGATTTAATTCTTTGTTCCTAATGTTGAGCGGATATAATTTGAGATTGGCAAAGCTGTGTTTGTCTTATATGATTATGAGCTCCCGTCCTACATTGTTCTTTTATAGGATATTTATAGTAAAGTAGAGCATGGCGTAGACAGTGCATAAAGTTAATTGTAAGGAGTATAGTGTCCACCTCAATGAACATAAATCCTGGTCTCGTATAATTTTATCGCTTGAGTAACGAAGCACATGATTCTCTCCATCAAGGTGACTGCGCCATAAAACATGAAACAAAACAAGTGTCGTTTCTAATCCATAAAACAACAACAAAGTGGAAATTCACGCGTCTTTACAAAACATTTGACCGGGATAATACCGAGGGGGCGTAAGAGCAATTACGTTTTCGTGAAATTTATTAAATGGTCCGCGCTAGCTGACAAGGTTTGCCGATCGGCGGGATCTGTCACCGCTCAGGATATATGTGCGTGTTTCTTAATAGCTACATTAACAGATAAATCTTCGGTGCATGCCATGCTGCCGACAGCAGCACTTCCTGTGAATCACGGCTCCTGCCGGTGTCTGCCACTCCTGCTCTTCCCTACCGTACATGCTTCTTGGATTACACTCCTGACAACGGAAATTAATTTGATATTTCAACCATCGCCGAGGCCTTTCTTTCACCCCATCCTGCTCGTTCATTTTTACTACTAAATCTAGGATTAACTTTCTTTACAATTTAGTCATTCCTCCCGTCATTGCGGTATCTTAAAAATGATGGTAATCGGAAAAAGTTCAGGGAAAAATATAGTTGTTTTTGATTCTAGATTGCGTAAAGGTACTTCTGCATTCGAGAATGCAAAACTATTTTGCAATGAAGTATCAAACAACATTTTAGTATTATTAGTAAAAAGGGGGAGAGAAAATTTTGACGTGTATTAAATCAGATATTCTTTGATATTTGTCAGCTAGTTGACAGCAGAAATCATACAATTATTTTAAATTATATCAATTTAAAAGTGAAATAATTCAATACTCCGTTGTTCAATACTATTAAAATGGTGAAAAGACAATGAAGTGACAGATTTAATTAAATTGTGACTTTATTTTATTAAAAAAATGCTGGATGCAAATGACTTTTACATCCAGGATGCAAAAGAAGACTTTTGAATCATGTAGGCAAAAAACAATCATTTGGCGTGTTGTTAGTTGTTATGTGAATAGTATAGTACAACAAGAGATCTCAAGTTTAAATTATTTTATGGTTGCGTTATCAATTCAAAGTTTTGCTCCAGGTACCCAGCTAAGCACTGAATTTGGAAATCACAAAGTAACATTAGCATGCCTAACTTAATATAGATGGATTACTGTACGACATGGAAATGACTAGACAGGGATGTATTTAAAATTTTAATACCGTTAATTTCTTAGCAATAATCATTATCTTCGTGGAAATGCCATTTTTTTTTTGCATAAAAGTGAAACTACTGTATCATAAGGTTCTTATTACCAAGTGTACATCAACGTTATCACAACTTGTGACAATTATTAGAGTATTTTTCATAAAACACGATATTAAAATTTTAAATACATCCCTGTCTAGTTAGTTCCATGTTGTACAGTAATCCGTATATTTTAAGTAAGGCATTCTAATATTACTTTGGGATTTTCAAATCCAGTGCTTAGCTGGGTACCTGGAACAAACAGTGTATTCTAATGGATTTCGTACAATTGTATACCCTAGAACAGAATGCATAAAGGTCACATTACTTTCAATTCTTTCACTCAGGAAAAACTTTGAATAGATACCACAACCATAAAACAATTTAAACGTCAACTTGAGATCTTTTGTCAAACTATAACTGCTTATGATAATTTTTGAAAAAAAAATTAAGTATATGAGTTTTAATAAAAATTTAATTAAGTTAGGTTGTAACGTGCAGCGGTCGCTCACTTGATTAACTCGCGCTCCAATTCTAATTGAGTTATCCTAGTCTTTCCACAAATAAAAATAATTATGTATTCCAAAGGTTTAGAATATTTTATTAGTTGTAGGTCCTTTGCAGAGACTATAGACTGGCAACCATATAACATGCACCAATAAGATGCAAGTAAAATTACTCATTGAACAAGTACCTTTCCCTCTAGAAATGTTGTGTTTAAGATGATGAGTTAAGTTAGATTATAGTTTTATATATATTTTCAAGAAGTGAAAAAAGACACAATACGAACTTGAATAAAATATATATGTTTTTAAATATTGCGGAAGAAATCATTATGTATTTATTGTGTTTTTAAATATTAAATTAGTCATTAAATGTGGGCTGACAACTAGTATCATTGAATTGCAAGTCCCTAAACAATTACCTCAAGTATTTGAGGTCCTGTTCCCCTTATGAAGGTACTAATTTAAAATGAAACTGCAGCTGATGTGAAACAAAATAAACTACATCCCTTTTTAAAAAAATACTTGCTAAAAAATTTCTTTCAAAAATATAACCACAAGTATTTTGCATGTAAAGTTTTACGTTCCCACGTGTTTAACTAATAAAATAGTTTACCTCTTAACTTTGTGACGAAACTGGTGCAGTGTATAAGAGCATGTGGAGAAGTATATCATTCCAACATAAAACGCTGAAGAATTTAATTAATTCCTCAATATACTGGCAAGGATCTTTTGTTTAGGATGCATCGTCTGTAAAAATGCAAAACAAGTCTGCGTCAATAAACGCCGGGCGTTCGTTGCACAGTCAGCAGAGATATACGCGATCTGCAGCTGAACTGATTGAAAATATTGGCGACGTTACAAAGAAAAAACAACTTGACAAACTTTCATGAAGGGTAATATGAGCCACGCAATCTAGTGGTCGGAATAAATATTGCAAGGAAACTTTTTAACGGGAACTTTTCACAAATTAAAAAGAGTTTTCGAGATAAATTTTACGATGTGTTGGATAATTATTTCAAGAATCTTCTAAACTTTTATATTTTTGAAGGATGCTTCTGAAATAATTACTTTAAAATGTATTAGCCAAAACAAACCAAAATTAAGGCGATTTATTATAAAAATAACCATTTAGGCCGCTAAACATTTTAGAGTACAATAAGCTGCAAATATAACAATTTTGTTAAAAAAAATCCGATTTTGAGCATGCATATATTTTCAAGTCCTGGATTTGGTGGAGTAAATTAATATTAGAAAGGATGATTTCAAAGTACTTTCTGATGCTCAAGATAACTAGACACAACAGGAACTCACAGGAATAAGATGGATACACACATACTTACTTGTGCTTTCTCTAATTTGATTTTATTTACATAGTATACAATATCTGATTATTAAAACTAATATTTTACAAAGAACATAACTTATTAGAAATAAAACTGAACCTTTTATAAAACTAACTTTTACTGAATACTTCATGAATCTGTTTACAAATAGACACCTACTTTCAGCGCTAACTGCTCTAGCCTGAAGTGCGTCTGAAGCATTTGAGACTAAACAGATTTGCGACCGACATTATCAGACACCAGATTAAACTCTTCGTTACGATTTACTGACTACGACCAAACTACGACTAAAAACTAAGACTGAATTACACCTACCAAGAACCGTATAAACATTGAAGTAGTGTCAGAAATCTACCCTCTTGCTCACATTAGATCAATAAACTCATTTTTTATCTATAATCCCATCGGAATCTGACACCAAAACTTTCAATTTTTATAACAAATTTAAACCTATAATATAAACATTCGTATTTCAATTATTTTTTTTTTACACTTCCTGCATAAAACAAAAAGTTTCTTTATTTAAAAATAATAAGTAATATCCAATCATTCTGTACTCAAACAAATATAGATATCGTATTGATGTTCAATTTGTATGTGGATGAAAGTTTGTAGATTAGAACTTTTCCTGCGTGAATAAACAAATGGTAACAATGGCACAGCGTGGTGAGCTGTATCATTGGAATAAGTTTGACAAAATAGACAAACCCACACGGTTGCGCTTTCATTGCTGTCTTTGCATTCCCGGTGGAATAGCATCCCAATCCAGTCTCCAGTCCCATCTCGCGCCTAATTCATCCGCAGCATTCAGCGTCGTTTACAAAAGGCTATGATTCCCAGGCAGTTAATTTCTCGTATTAAACATCTCCTAATTAATTCTCCGGCAATTCATCAATCCGGGGAACAGTTTGAATACATGTAAGTAAATCTCCAAGAATGGCAGCGCTTGAAGATGCGGTGTGCGGTGTCAGTTAATGTTAGCGCGACTGTCGCGAGAGACGGATTGGGCGAAGCTATGAATGTTTTTGTTCCACTTGCCATTTACGCCTACTCACTTTTATCACTATACATTTATTATCGCGTCTAAAATCTGAACCACATGATGATGATGAATACAGAACGGATTCTTTCTGAGTAACTCAACAAATTTACATGAATCCAATACCAACATTCCATCTAAAATACTTCATCTGTAAAAATACCACTCAATTTTTTAAATATTTTCAATTCCAAAAAAGAAATTTGCCGGCCAAACCTGCAAATATTACAAAAAGCTTAGACGGCTAGATTATTTCGCAATGAACCTAAATGGCAATCATTGCATGCATATGTCCAATAAATTCAAATGAATGCTCATTTCTTTCAAATAGCACGTTTTTTGTTTTCAGATGTCGTTTATGGAAAACGGCAGGACTAGAAGCTAACATTATTCGACTGTATATAATCTTAAAAACTGATTAAATATTAGAAAAAGCTATTCATTTTTCATATAAATTTGTTACTTTTGTTTTTCTTCTACTCTTCTCTCCATTTATAAAAGATCAAGCGAATAATCCTTAAAATATTGTATTATTTTTGTTGTTATTTTTACTTATAATGGAATTAAAAGTTGTTGTTGCAAAAATGAAAAACATTAATCTTTCAAGTTAAAATAGACATTGAAAAGTATTCTATTGTAATTGTATAAGACGTTTTATTGTACAAAAGCCGTACTCTTGTAAATATATTTTTCTGTATCTATCTTATATTATATTTATGCTTTACAGTAAATTAAATTTATTTATAAATTACACTAAAAATTTAATTTAAAAAAATTGTATTGTGGTAGTAGTACGCAAAAAAATAATGTCGAAGAATTACTAACAGCTGGTTTATGATGGATTTAATTTATAAATTTAGGTTTAAATTTCAAATTTAAATTTACGATTTACTTTGTTGGTTTATAGAGAATTTAAATGTATGAAATGTATCCAATCAACTTGTATTGGGTCACGTGGTTTGACACAAATGGGATGACAGTTATGTAGCGTCTTAAACAAAACTTAAAGAATACAAGCATGCAAACAAATCAAAATATAACTATAGATTTAACAAGAAATGAGAATGATGATGAGATAATTATCATTCTCTGTCACTTAAAACTGTCATTTTCCTCGCTAAAATTATTATTACAGATATTGTGAAATTATTGGCCACATTTATTATATAAAATATGATGATATTTTAAACGTAAATTCTAAATCATATTTTTTTTTCAAATTCAACATGAACCAGTAAAGGCAGATATGTACATTTTTTATTTATAACTGTAAATTCATAAATCTAAATCTGTAAATTAAATCCACCATAAAGCCCCTATTAGAAACATAATAATATAACTGAATAAATTACAATAAGCTTCTTCAAATATAAAAAATCACATCTAACTTTAATAAAACTTAAAAGTTTCATTCTTATTTTATGTTTACAAATATTGCTATGAATATTTTTCCAGTGAATGATATTCTGAAATGCTCAATATGCTAAAGAAGTAACATGAAAAACTTGAATAGAGAATAAATTCATGTCAAATACCTATATTTGATATGAAAATCCCCGGTTTTTTACAGCTATAAGAAACGCGGCAAAAAGTAAACTATCATATCTTTATTTCTGACTGAATTTTGATGTAGACATGCGAAAGTGTGTTAAATTTTCTTTATGTTTCGACATGAATAAGCCAGAGAGGCAATTGGTGTTACTGTCAATAGCGATTAGAAGTAAATTGGCTTAGTAATGTAATTGTAGAGTAGGTGATGTTGAAACTCAGGGTATTACTTGACATTTACTTTAATTCCGCAGCGTAATCCCATTAAGTATGCATATATAATTATGGCTCCCGAAATAGCGTTATTGGATGACACACATAATGCCCATAGATGATAATTTAATTTGCGGATTCATGAAATTAATATGGTCCGTGTTACAGACCACATCAAACCCGGTAATGTTAGGTCAAACTAGCAGCCGATATTCTGCAAAGGCTCTACCTTCCCTTTATGTTGCACCCGGAAAATATTACGGAAGCTAAGCCTTTCTCGTTAACGGCGAATTGTTCCACAAAGACTACACGTTTTACACACACGGGAAAAATGAATACCGGCCCTTATGGTCCTTCACATGTTTCTACTTGCTTATACAAACTTCAAAGCAACGTACCTTACAATTTCATTGGTAACATTGAAAGTCATTTAAAATTCCGTCCTTATAACGACAAAAATGCAATGTAATAGTAGCTCTTCGGTTTGAAATAATTGTAAAATACTTAGGATTTACTGGCGTCGGTTTCAGCAACGGTAGAATTACCCTTTTACAAACTCTTTTCATTTGTGGTCTAATGTTTTTAATGTACGTTAAGAAAAATTCTTGACTGATTAAAATTGTATGTGGTGTACCTATATAAAATAAACTTCTAAGGGATATAAGGCCAAATGAAATGACTATTTGTGGTTTCGACAATGTTGTTTCGAATCCAACAACTTCCATTTATCGCACGAAATGACCCCTGTGATGCATTATCCTCAACAGCCTTAAGTGTTCACAGGGGGAAGTCAGCTAAATGCCCTGTGCGGTAATAAAAATATATCAGTTACTGAAATATATGTCAACTTTCACCAAAAACTGAAAATGCATTCATTTTCTAAAATATAAACTACTACATAGTGTCGCTCACGTATGTCGATGTCACATCTGCTATTTCATCGTACAAAATCATCAGATTGGACTGCTGCTCATTTCATATCAAAGTAATTTTACTAACTTCACCATTATTTATATATGTTTCTGGTATTATTGCTATACGCAAACATAATTGTCAATCTAAATACTTGTTTGGTTAGAATCTTATTCTAAAATTCATCATTTACCTATCACGAGCATTTATACAATCTTTAACGTTAGCATTTTGATACAAAATATTTTGGCCGATTTTACTAAAAAAATTTAAATGCTTCTTTGTTTTCTAATCTTAAGTCATTAAGCAATAAACAAATCCATCATGTCCTACAATAATATTTTTAACCATTCTTTATTCCATACAAATCTTCGTTTCTTACATTTTTTTGTTATTCAAATGTATAAAGATAGATAATAAAATGATAATTTCATCTAAACTACTATTCGAACTCATATAAAACAAATGAAAACAAAATTGGTCCGAACACAAGATAAGTATAAAGAAGAGAATATATGATTTTGTCATACAGATGTGACATACTTCGTAGTTGTTTTGTCGCACACGATATGACGTTTGTCATAAATCGAACAAATCACACAGATGTGACATCAGCTTAGGCTCCGACTCGATTTTGTTTTAGTTCACAATATATTTTAATCTCTAATATTTCTTTATGCTGTTTCGCAAAAGCTATAATTTTATATTTACTGTTGCTAATTGGTAATTGATCTTTAAAATAATAACATTGTCGTAAACAAAATTTAAGTTATGTGTGGGGCTGAAAACGTACACCACTAAAATGTAAGTGAAACTTGTAACGAAACAAATATCTTAGGTGCTTCAGGTCCTGATGAGAAATGATGAAGACGATATTATTAGACATATTGCTGACGCACAGAAGGAATAATAAATTTGTGTTTGAAGATTCACTTGTTTATTTTTGAGAAATCAATAAATTGTGTTTGTCTACTTGATTGTCTGCAAAAAATTATTTATTTTGAATGTCTGCATAGGATCAAATTTTCATAAGCAACGAGATACAATACAAGATTATTATTCAAATTCCGAATGAAATATTTTTATTGTATCTCATTCAGAAGAATCCATATTAATAAAATTTCCTCGAGCAGAATAAAATTTATATCCTGTCAAAAACGATAGCCTGCTTTGTTTTGCAAGCCAAACAAGAGCAAACGACGCTCCGGAACAATAAAAGAGTAAGAAATTTTTAACGGCAAAGGTTTAAATCGGAAGGAAATATTTTGAATGTGTGATTTGTGAGTCTCCTTGGGAGTTACAATCTGTTTCCTGTGAATTTCACGGCCCACTGGGTTAGTAGACCAGCGGCGGAGAAGGGAATACAATGGCGCAGTGACACTTCCTGTTCGACGGAGAGTTATACCGCCTGGGCAGCCGACGCACCTCGCGCTAATAGCCAACAATATCGGAATTATAACCCAGCCCAACCGCCTGGAAACACAAATTACTCCAAGATTTACACACTATTACTCACACATTTTCTCCCACATTTCTGCTGATAAAACGGGAAATTAACTTTTATGCACTCTCTAAACATTTTATTTACCTACATTCACCAATGAAGACCAAACTGTAGTTATGATACCACGAATACGAATTCAGCCGAAGACGAAAACTATTTTCCACAACAAATAACCCAGTGGTGCACTCTTCACTTCAGCTATAGTTGTTTGAAGAGTAAATTTAAACTGAGTTATGCAGGGTTCACAATCTTTTACATAGGGGGATTGGGAAGATTAGTGGTCAAGCGTCCAAAATTATTCCAACATTAAGGCATCACATAAAGGAAAATAAATGACTTGTATTAAATAAATTCATACTGAATTTACTTTGCGTAAATTGATTTAAGATCGTAACTTTATAATCATAACCACATAACATATTAATAAAATTTTTGTACGTTTCATGTTTGCAATACAACTGTTTCTGTTCAAATTTTAGCGTTGACTATAACAAATTTTTAAAACAAATAAAATAATTAGATATTAAGTTATTTGAAATAAATGTGTTGTGAGGTAGGGTCGCCAGCATCTGTATACATTACGAACTTTATTTTCTAAAGTAGAAAGAAGTTTTCCAATCTTATTTTAATTTTAATAAGCTATTGCTTTTCTCGTACAAGAGATAAAATAAATAGGTCAAATATCCCAGAACATATACTAGACAACGTAATTTGGAAACAAAGAAAATATTAATTTTGCACAGTACATTCAATAAATAAACCAAAAGGAATTAAAATAAACGAGGCAACTAAGCAACATAACATAAAATATATAACAGAAAATTGTTATTTAATAGAAATATAAAACATAATACCTCTTTTATCATGACTACAGTACTGCGTAGTTAGTAATAAGCTATGAAACATATGAGTACATAAATAATATACTCTCAAGAATCCGTATACCCTGGGATATCGCGATTACCATGTCTATTGACATATTTATTTCATATAAATAATATCTCTCCATATTTTCCAATCCCTGGCTATCTTCTTTGCGAATTCTTATTACTATTTTTTTGTAATCTGTTTTCTACTGAATTATTCCAAGTGTGCCTTGATCTTTCACTTATGTTTCGTATTGGTCTTCTCATATATTTTTTACTTGCTTATTTTTTTCCATAATTATCAAGTGTGGAAATTACTGTAATTTATTTTGTACCAGTAATTCTTTGCTGATCGGAGATTTTATAAAAATTTGTATATATTTTATTTTACGACTGATATCTTATCATAAATGAGTGTTAGAGAACAGCGCAGAGATGAAAAATACTCCAAATCTACAAATCAATTTTCATGATGTACCTCACATCTTCCTGGCAACCTTGACATAATTCTGTTTAGATTTTTCAAATCATGTGGCAATATTCCACGCCGATGCAATATCGCGCGATGCATACAAGGCAGGCACAGAACACAAACAAAACACTGCGACCCATATACGACTTACAGCACCACGAAACGTGAGGATTCGGCCAGCAATTGCAGAGAATTGCACGAACAATGCCCGAGAATGGCTTTGAGTTGAATGCAACGGGCAAATAGAAGTTTGCAGAGGAAATTAAGAATGAAAGGAGAATTATGAATTTCGTTAAGATGATTGTTCATAAAATGAATATAGCAAAAAAGAAAAGTGCTGAAACGCAATTCAACAGGAATGAACTGGCCACTACTGCAGGAATAAAACCTAATATCTATCATAACTTTTTATAATTATTGAATATTTTGTCTCAGAAATATTGTTTGGATTCAACTGCTAAAAAAGTTACTTGACCCCTTTTTCCGCATGAACATTTTAATTATCTTTTAGTAACCGATCTAACGGAATTAGATTGCAATTAAATTTTGCATTTAACCGTTCATTTTTGTAAAGTACATTACATACACATCATTATTTTTTTATGTAGTTTTACAACAACTCATTGTTTTTAGGTTATAATTTTTTATTTCGTATCTATATCATTTATAGCTTGTGTCCAAGTAATGTTCCCAAATTGAACTTTACCATTATTAATTATCAATTTATATTTCAGATTTCAATTCCCAAAATATTTTTTTATTCTAATAATAATTGTTTCATTAATTCATACAAATTGTTTAATTTTGTTTCTGACAATAATTCATTATTTTAAAGATCAATATTAATTAGCAACAGTAAATTTAAAATTGTAAGTGTTACGAAACAGCATAGAGTACAGATTAAAATCGATTACGAAGACAAAAAGATTAATTGCAGTTGGAAATGAGCTTTTTCGGCAGAATTTAAAAATACTGAAACGCCTTGCTGAAATTCGAGTGTAGATGATAAATGTTCTTTTTGTATTGTTTAATCTTTTTTGCTTGTCGAATGAGCATGTGATGAACAGGGAAATTACAATAATTTTGACGAAACTGGAATTTCTGTATACTGTATATATTTACATGTTTTCTATAATTTTAATGTTTAACAACCATTCCGTTGATAAAAAACATGTATCAGTAATAGCTCGTGGCATTTATGAGCACCGGGGCCAAAATAAAAAAGGCAGTAATATATAATATACATATGTATATGTAACTTTTATTAAAAAATAATTAAGTTTTCAATAATTATTTATATAGGTATTCCGCTCTTCAATTTTTTTGAAGTGCAAATTTTTCGATGAAAAAATAATTATTAATTGAAAGAGTTGCTAAGGCATTTAATCAGTCTTAAGCCGTGGAGTTTCGGAAAAACGTTTCAATACGTTTTAACGTTGAAAAATACCTCTCTGCTTCAGCAGTTGCCACTGGAGTAATTAACGAAATTTCAATAAATTTGTGTACCTCAGAAAATGCGTCAAGTAAATAATTTAAATAAATAAAATTCATATGCGCAATATTACTGACGGTTTAATTTTTATATAGAACTTCTAATTCTTTTTTGTTTTTTTGTGTAATTATTGTAACGTTTATTTACATAGGTGTAGTGTACAAAGTGATTGAAATATGATTATTTGTTTAAGTGAGTTTAATAAACGAATAATAAATTATATAAATATAATAAATATTAGTAACACTATGAAATATCAACTATACACTAATTTAAGAATAATTATTATTAATAGACACTTAAACACTAAGAACATTTATTTAAACACTTAATACTACGCAATATTTATTTATACAATAACTATTTATATCATGAGCTATTTATTTATATCACGTACTATTTATTTATTTCTACTTACATGTCGCTGACATACACTGATCGACACTGACTGACTTCAGCGACTCTTTGCATATTCTGCCTTTATATACCTGCCTCGAATTAATCTCTCGAACATTCTAGAGGCATTCAGTCTTTTAACCATTTCCGAACAATAGCGACGTCGCTTTTATCTCATTTGACCTTTAGCGCTACTATTTGTCTAGATAGGTCAGCCGTGATGATTCATCTGCGGTAAGTCTCACTCATACAGTATTCTATATTTTTTTATTAAAATATTAAAATTGTTCGTGGGAAATTTAACTGAATAAATCGAAATGTTTTGTGATAATAATTACTGCAGTCATACATTTTCCACTTGCTAGTTGCTTTCAGAATGCTAGGACATTATTCAAACTATGCGTTTATAGGCAGAATAAAATATCAACCAAGAGCAAATAAATTATAATTGTAAATATATTTGGTCATATATTAACGATTATTGCATTTGTAGCACTATAAGAAAAATAAAAAATATAATGTAAAATTATAAGCGGGGCCAGGTCCCCGTGGCCCAAAGGCCCTTATGACGAGCAGCCACTGGCATGTGTAGTAGAATAAAATTGATACGATGGAATGAAAGGTATACATACATACATCAAAACATTCACGGAATTCGAACACGCATCACCTAGGTTGTGATTCCTGAACTGTGTCGATATTCCTGTAATTATTTTGAAAATCCTACTAATGTTGGGAATTATTTTAACGGGTTGTTCATGAGCGTATAAAATAGGAACTGACATTTATGCAAGTAACCTATAAGATTGCGCAAAAAACATTTTTCTAGTACTTATTCTTAAAATTTACACTGCCTCACATGAATATTACATAATCTTAATTTTAGTGTTCAATATGAGTCTATGAAAATATTTCAAGCAGTATTTGTAGTGTTTATGATACTATTTAACATAAAAAAAAATACACAATGATCATTCTGCAGAGCCAAAGTTAAGCGCATTCATTTTTAATTTACGTAATGAAGCAGATGAATGCGACATAAGAAAATATATTGTCCAGATTGAGAAATTAGGCAAAATGTATAGATTATTAAGAAATACGTAGACGCCTGCAAAAGTTTATGATTTTACCTACACATATTTATGGATATGAAAAAATCCCATGGGAAAGTTATATTTGAAATTATGATTTACAAAATTTACAATACAGTATTGAAGACAAACATTCCTTTAACTAGTGTTGTACAAAACGAAATGTTTAGAATAATCTACAATTTCAACTTAAAGACCAACTTAGGAACAAAACTCGTTCATAATTCGAGTACATTCAACCTTGTTAGTAAACTGTAACTAACTGCAGCTGGTGTAATCAGATTTGAACTATTGCCACCGTAACTATTGAAACTAAATAACTCTAGCAAGTACCAATATGTTCATTGTGTCCTGAATTCTACAGATATTTCTACCTAATTTCGACTGTGCTAGTATACCTACAAATTATTACAAATTCTCTTATAAAATTAAATATAAATTTACTCAAAAAATAAGTTTTATTATATTATGAAAGAAGTAATAAACAAACAATATATTTAATTCAGCTGTAAAGAAAACTTTGACATATATTTGCCTTTAAATTAGCATTCATCTTCATCATTTCTGAACAATTCATTTCTAGGGATCGAGAGATAAGGATTTGCGGCAATCAGATATAATAAATTTCTTTCAATGTAATGAAATCCATCTGCAACGAAGACATTAAGGTAGAACGATGTAATACGTCATGTGATAAAATCAGTAAACGAGTTTTTTGTCTCGATGATCGATGTGAAGTGACGTATATTGCGGTATTTTTACCACATGTCCACTGTATCCCGAATTGATTTTTGTTAATTTGTTGCGAATCAGCTCATTATAAACTAATTAATTATTTTGTCATATTGTTGCATTGTAATTGAATGTTCCAGATTTTAATTCCGCTTTTAATATAAAGAGGATCAACATTCAATAGCTAGTAATTAAGATTATTTTTAACAATTCATTACGCTGGTATTGCGAATGTACGAGTACGTTTATAAAGAGGAAATTGAACTGAAATTATTTTTGAAATTTTTCTAGTGAAAGAGTAATTAATTTTTTTTTCATGATGGAAATATCCTTTTTTATAACAAAATTTCACTATTTTAAAAATAACAGTAGGAACTAACATAATATTTTTCTCGTAAAATTTATAATTTTACACATGTATGTGGTTGTTAAATTTAAACTTGCATATCGATCCAATTAATAACTATAAGCAATATGCTTTTTACTTGATTACCAAGGCACCTATTCGATATGCAAAAACTGTAGGTATTTACATGGAAACATTTGAATTAATGCAGAAAGAAAAAGAAAATAGCAATTATTTGAAAATTTTACTTTAAAACTTATATAAACATATATTTACCAAATTTACTATATTTATTTGTCAAATTAGCGAGCAAAGTACATCTTTTTACTACTCGAGATCGAGTATGAGAGTGGACAAATGTGATAAGCTAGAAAATTAGGTTTTGTAAACTTTGATATTTAGCAATGCAATTGTTACAGTATTGCCAATATGACAATTCAAAAAAGAAAAGAACAAGACATAATTGCCATAATTTTTAAAAGAATGTCATTAAATTTTTCCAATATTTCATTCAATAATAAAATCCATGTTCCGTTTGCAACAATACATTTTCCTCTCTAGAGAGGGAAAAGTAATTTCCCTCACTATTTCGCAAGAAAAAAGTAGAGCTTTGTATGCATGAAAAACCAATATTTGCTATGCAGAATGTAAAAATAGACAAGCTATTTCGGTAGATTTGTAATATTATACGAGTATTATAATATCATACCTTGAATTTAAAATAAAATCAAATTTTTGCTGAAGTAAATAATTTTGATTTGGTTAAGAATAAATTGAATATTGAACAAAGATAGCTACAAGCTCAGTGTTACCTTTTGGAATAAGCGAAAATATATCAAGTCAAAACATCCAATTACATCTAGAACAAGAATCATAATTTTATCATGTGATGTTTTATGAACAAATTGCATTTAGTTAAATAAACAACCAAAGCTAAACGTTTGGTATTATCTTTTGGAACAAACGACTTCATTTAGCTGGTGAGTGAAATCATAACCGTAAACAAATTTCCATCGTGGGTAAATGAGTTTGTAAACGTTAATGCCCTTCCGTGTCCAGTATCAGCTCATTTCTCCGCCCGTCCTAATGTAACAATATTCGTTATCAGAGATCGGATGTCTCTTATCTGCAGCGAAAAAATCAATGAGTGCATCCCGGCTGGAGCCATTATCCGCGTTCGGCCAGAGTCGGACGCTGAACGTGGTGACAGTTAAGCGGCGACCCCGCAGACTAATTCAAACTCGTACAACGCAGAGGGAGACCCGGATTTAAACTGTATTTAAATCTCATTTAGAAACTATCTATATTTAGGACGTGTAGGAAGAGGAACTTTGTTAGATTTACTGGAACTACTGGATTTATTGTCGGGTACGTATAATGACAATTGAAGTTTATTTGTAATAAGTGTTTGATGAATTTGCATTCTCATTTGCATTCGTGGAGAGATGAATTTTCAAACTTTAACTGATCTACGATTCGTTACATTATTTCCTGGAATCAAAATGTAGTACTTGCTCTATTTGAGTAATGTTTACATGGCGATATGTGAATGATTTTATTTAATTTGAGCATGTGCCTTCAGTGGCGGATTTACGCACAAGCGGTGAAAACGACCGCTTTAGACCCTTCAAGCCAGGGGACCCAGAGGGGCCTCCTTTTCAGGTCCACTCAATTTGTTGTGCGAAGAGTGAAACATATTTCATATCATCCAATAGACTTTTGTCCGAAAGGAAAGCTTGTAAGGGAACAGATAAACACTTCTGTTGAAATCTGAAAACTGAAATTTTTCGCGATTACATTTTTTCTTTACTTATACATATTACTTAAATATAATTGCGTTAAGTAGAAACAGTCCCCCCATTCTGTCAGAGGCCCCTGGCAAGTGCCAGTTTCGATACCCGTTAAAACCGTCATTGTTAGGTATAAGTACATATTTTTGATAAAAAAAATGTAGCTGTTAATTTATTTTATGGGGCCCCAAAAATTTGTTACGCTTCAGGCTAAATCCGCCACTGTATGTATGTTCATATTTTCTTTTTCATCTTATTGTGCTGCTTTGTCTGCAGTGGAATAATATTAAATTACCATCTGATTATGCTAATACATCTAATAAATGTTCTATTAATACTCCACTAATCAATACAAAATTCTAAGAAGAACAATTTCCGAACTGAAACTTTAAAAACTTTCAAACAATGACTAAACCAAAATTAAAAGTAGTTTATAAAAATTAAGAAATTTAGATTTAAAGCATATTGATATTATTAATACCATAAAATGTGTTGGAAACATTATTTTGAAAATTGTTGTAACATATATTATGTTTGTAATATATTGATTAATTGAAATGTATTTTTATTCTCGATAAACACGCTGTTAATAACTAAATAGGAGCTTTTATACTTATTTGAAAATAACCCTTTTAAAAATGGTTTGTGATACCAACCATTATAGTTACTACGTAAATATTGCAGTAAAAACCTGAAATATTAGCAAGTACGTAATGACCAGCAACCGATTAAGATAGATGACGTCCATCGTCTATTAATACTATGCTAATCAATAGAGCTTCGCTAAAACACAATAACCTTCCAAAGCGGAACTTCAGGAAGTTTAAAACAACGAACAAAAATCAAGACAAAACAGCGCGAACATGCTTATCGATGGCATAATTGCTGATGGATCCGACAGACATGGCGTCTAATTTAATTAGAGCGCCAGTGATTAATGAGTGTGGCTGGTGTAAACACGACCACTAGAAAGATGGTAATAAAGAAAACTGCCATAGCATCTCTACAGCAGCGCCCCCGGTAGGTGATAACAGGTAATGCATGTCGGAGCGTCGCGACGCACTGACAAATTAATCCAATCACGCCAGCGACGGAACTTGCAAATACGAAGGGAAACGGAAGCTTTTCTTTTTCTCCCACAGCTAATGAACTCAACATGATGTGTTTCTTCTTTGCCCTCCGGAGCGATGCGAAAACATCCCCTAATGCACGAGAATTTTTCAGGCGTACCAACTCTTCATTATATATTTAACTTTAAATTGGCCTTCTTCGCAAACAGTTACTTAAATTGCTGTTTTCTAAACAACACATAAACCATAATCTTCCCACTTTTTAAATTTTATTATTATTATTATTATAAATATATATATATATATATATATATATATACCTATATATATATATATATACCTATATATATATATATATATATATATATATATATATATATATATTTATAATTAAATTTTTTATTTACAACTGGTTAGGAAAACAACCAACAAGCAAACGTGCGAGAAATAACTTATTTTATTAGTAATTATATAAGCAACTTTGTTATCAAGAAGAGTTTCTATTATTCCCTTAATATTTTTTATTTTTAAATCATTTGTGATATACCACGGAGCGTAGATTTGGAAATCTTTGTAAAATATTTAAATTTGATTTCTCAGCGCACACCCATAATTGTATTCTGTATGTCTATACGGGAATAATTGCAGCTTTATATAACAGAATAATGCAGTGTAGTGGTCATTTTGTTTTTTAATTTTTAAATCTAGCTGTTTTCCTTTGCATGTTATATGTTTCTTCCAAGTGAGGCCTTTCTCAAGATGCATACCCAGGTATTTTGCTGCTGTCTGTTGAGTTATTACTTCATTGTTAATTAGTACTGCGGGTCAGATGACATATCGTTTTGTAAATGTCACGTGAACATTTTTATTTCCATTGTTTCGTTTGGAGATTTCTTGTAGCTACCACTGGGTCTTTGTGCAATGCAAGTATTTCAGTGTCGTCTGCATATGTAGCTACTGTAGTTTTCTCTGGACAAGGTAGATAGAATCAATATGTATTCAATCCTTGTTTACCTTACCCCGTTAAAAAAAGGAATGCTTATTATCACTTCTATTCATGATATTTGTTAAAAAAAGAGAACAATGAAATGAATGATATCTGAAAATAAGAAAATAATTCTTGGATTTAAATCTTGGTAATAAAAATAAATTTTTAAATTTTTCTTGAGTTTAAAACACAAAAATTCTTTTATGTTTATGGAAGCACAATAACATCCAAACTCTGTTTAACTAATGTATAATAATGAAAGTAAAACTCTCCCGAATAATGAAGTTTGAAAGCGTTCAAATAAATATTTCCACTTTAAAAAATACCTCAACTCCGAAAAATTCTCGTGAAGTTAAAAAGAACATCAAGTTGAAAGGAAAAGTTACAAAGAAAACCAAGTTAAACAATTTTTCTGTATGCCGAACCAATATTCCAAAATTGTATTTATCCTTGAACGTAATTTCATTGGAAAGTTCTCAAGAACAAAAACAATATCAAATTCCTGGCCGATAATTCGCACTCGTTCTGGCGTCGGCATACAATACATGTGTAGGTTCGCTTATGATATTTACATTTACGCCTACTCGCGAACAACGCTGGAAACACTCGGGTGCATTCGACGCCCGTAATCGGGAGTTGGGACTTTCTGCCTTGTGGTTTGTTGTTTACCAACTTTCAAGATATATGGTTTTGACTTTGTTGACTAATTACACCGCCTTCGCTGATATTCTGCGAACCTATAAATAGGTCAAATACGCACAAACCACATCTTACATCTGCCCTACAAGGCAACAAAAACAATTAGTAAACAAGTTTGTTTCATTTCTCTTACATCGACATTATACCCTTGGGTGTTTTTCCAATTAGTTCTTATTTATCATCATTGCAAACAATAATAACCTATTTATAGGTAGTTCAATAAAATGAATACAAAGTTGCAAATAAAACTGTTTTTGATGTCACTTGTATTGTAACTAAATATTTTGTCTATAGTAACTAGTCATGTAAATTGTCTATAAGTAAAAGTAATATAAAAATAATATTAGTAAGATTCTAATATTTCAATATTTATTAACTATATCATTATCATCAAAGTAAATAGCTTAGATTGTCAGGAAATGAGAACGTATGTATATATAATTAAAAATTATATAACAAAAGATTTCATGATGTTTGTGTTTCTTTTCTCTGTGAGATATGTGCTAAGAATTTTACGTGTTTTTGTAAAAATTTCATTTGATGAAACAGGTTGTTAACATATGCAAAGAATGTAGAGCTTAGTGTTCTGAATTACTGAAACATTGCAGCATTTTTTCATTATTGGTAGCCGACTGTGAGTTTAAATGTTTGAGTGTAAATATTTAATCATTACTGCACTAATATTTGATTGATGGTTTTTGGGAACTTGTAGTTTGTACTGAACTGTAGGTTATGAAGATAGAAGTATACGCCTTTAGGTTCCTGACTTTTTTTAGTTTACTTAAGTTTGGATGTTTCGGATTAAATTAAAGTAAAGAAACATTTAATAATAGTCAATGTTATAGAAAATATCCTTATGACCAAAGTTAATCATCAGTGAATAAGTTTGGTCATAGGTTACTTTCTAAATGATGACTATGTATAAAAATACTATATCAAAAAATTGATTATTAACCAACATTTTTCAAATTATTAAATGTGTGTTTACTTCTGTAACTGTGTAACTGTTGATGATGGGCGAATTTAGCCTGAAACATCCAAACTTTAAATAAAGTATAATGTTCCAGGCACTTAATGGCTTACACTATTATCTTCATAGACCGATATCTGCAAATGATTTTGAACACATTGAGACTCCTTGATCAGAGTAATTCACTTTAAATTATTGTAATTCCAGATGCATAATAGGAGTATCCTCGTTACCATTTGATTAAAATGGTAATTATAGATTGTCACACAGATTGAGGTATGTAATTACTCTGGGTTAAATTGGTTCCTGGATAAACGCTTCAGTGGTATCCAATAACCTTGCTTATAACTATCAATGGATCATGTATATGATTTCTTAAAATACAAATGTCTACTTTAGAATATAAATTAAAGACATAACATTCAAATAACAAAAAATACGGTACTAGTAAATTTTAAAGCTATAGTTCTTTGAACAACATTTTTTAAAAGCATTGGAAAAAAAAGCAAAGGCAATAAATAATAAGGCATTACAGTCATATGAAACGATATTGAAAACTCATTTAGGCAGGATTTGCAACCTTTTATGGAGAGTTGTTTAGCTTAGTATTAGTGATCAGGTGTCATAAAGTAATCTTGAAGGGAAAGAAATGGACTATATTAAAAAACTCATACTGAATTTACTTTGTATACATTTTGTAATTTATAATAAAGACTAAGTCAAAAATTGTTTATTTTTTTGTATTCTTTCTATAAAATCTGCTGATTCGCTTCACCTAAGCAATGTCGGGAATCTTAACTTTCCATGCCCCCCTAAGATTAGTGTGCGGGAAATTTAGGAAAAAACACTCCTATTCCTACAGCATTTATTAAAAAACTATATTTACAATAAAAAGTATAATGTCCCAAACATTCCCTTGCCGAATAATAATAGTAGATTATTGAATGAAATTTAATCTAGAACAAAATAAATTTAGTGCATTTGATTAAAAAAGTTTGCACAACTGCTGTCATATTGAAAGATTGACAGCACTCGTTATTATTGAAACAGATAATCATAAAAAAAGGTGTATATGCAAACAATAAAAATGTTTAAAAAATAAAAACTAATTATTGATTTTATATTTTTTGTATAAAAATATATTGTATAAAATTATAATTAGAATACTTTTATATTACATAATATAAAAGTACATAAGTAGAAAACATCTTGATCATAAATTTCATGTACGGTCCATAGTTATAATAAGACAAAGTACCTGCCTAAGAGAACCTTTATAGCATGCTCCTCAAAACTTTATAAGAAGCAATACATTCTATGATGAGTTTTAAATACCGCTTTATACTATAATTTCTGCTTCTTTCGATGTCGTCTGTGTGTGAAATTATGTGGCCTTTAGTTAAGTTGGTCGTAAGTCTGGAAAATGCCCCGACATTGGATAATTGCTATAGTTCAGAGCAGGGATACCGGGACGCAACGTATTAAGCGGATATTAAAGGCTTTGTGGGAATGTTAATAAAATGATTCATAGCAGACCCAACTCCACGCAGAACTTAAATATACTACGCCGAAAAACTCTTCACGCAGTTCCATGTGTTAAAAGCGCTCTTTACATGCATGAAAATATGCTGCTAATTAATCCCTGGATTACTCTTCTTATTCCTTTCATATTATTTTCACAATAATTTACTTCATTATGCATACGGCTTGAAGCAACGTTTACAAACAACTTTGTTTACTTTTTTTAGCTCGAGGATTTAAATGTTTATGTAAATTAGGACTTGTTTTGGTATATATTTAATTTACAATTCTTAATTTTGTTATATTTACACAGCTAAATACTGAATAAATATAATCAAAATATGTTTTGCTTTCAAAGTTTCTATCTCACGTCAAAACTTTTGGCAATTTAAATATTGAAAATTCGTGATCATAAAAACAATAAAAATCTTAATTTTCATCATTCTTTGTATTGCAGGAAATCTTCAGTTCAAGTGTTAAACACCTTGGGCTATTCTTCCTGAATCTTCTCAATCGAATCGGAATGTTCTTTTAAGCGGAATTTTAATTTAGGATCCAGGGGATAAGATGAGGTCACTATTTTTTAAAACTTAGTCTAATTTGAAAGCTATATATAATTTCAAATGGCTTATTTATTAACATACATATATGTTAGACAATTCTGTTTTAAAACAATCGATAATCGAATTTATATTTCTCCAATAACTTTTATGTTTCTTACTTGGATATACATATGCATAAATAACAAGCATTTTTATAAAAAAGCACTATTCCGACTTACCTTTGAACAATCTTTAAAACAAGAATAATTTACTGATAGCGTTAATTAGTAACAGTTTATAAGGTCCAGATTGACCCTTTAAGAATAATGTTTTGTCTATACGAATATTACATCTTAAGCCATTTTGAAGACTTCTTAATAATCAGTGAAAAGTATTTTCGTATACTTTATCTGGTGTAAAGAGTATACCATAGAGCCCATAGTTATGAAGGAAGTAGTTGCTACAGAATTGTGGATAAAAAAATGAAAAACAGATCTTAGAAATTTGGCAGTTTTTACATGATATTTTGAAAAAACATTGTTTAGTCGAAGTATAATGAGGTAAATTTAAAGACATAAATTTGTGTAATAACATTGTGAGTTCTTGCAAACAGCGAATCAGGTTCCAGAACTAATTAAAGGAACCAGATGCCAAATGGCCTGCGGCTGCTGCTTGTACATTCAATTATCCGATATGCATTAAATGAAAGCTTATTTCCAATAACACGACTGCGACATTATGTCCCTGCACAAGCTCGCGTTATTAAACCAAATCATCGATTCTTTTTTTCTATTTCCTACCTATTCTTACAAATAGAATCATCTGCAATAATACCATATTGGCTCGCAGTTCAAATGCAATAGCCTATTTCAGTTTCCAGTTGCAAGAATTCTGGGTTTATTACAATAATTCATTTTTAGATATTATTACTGTTACGCAAGTTATAGTTATTTAAGCTACAAATAATTAAAATATATTATAACATTCGAGTATGTATAAACTGAAACGAAGCTTGCGGTGCCAAAGTTCATGTTACTTTACAAGTATGTAGTATATATATTCCGAAGTATTTGTAAAATGTGGGCTACTTGACAGTTTAGATTTATTTATTTATAACTTTTTTATTTTGTCCGTTGCTAGACTACAAAATTTATTTAAAATAATGTGATTTTCTTAATTAATAATTACCCCTCTAGCAAGATTGTTATTTTCTATAACGTATAACGTATGTTGCTATAGAAGTTATGCTTACGTTAACGTCAGGGCGGAAAATATAATTTAAAATTATCTAACAGTATTATTAATAAAATTAGTGGGCAAAAATGTATCCAAAACAAATTAGTTTTTGCAAAATAAGGTAAGGAGGCAAGAGACGATTTACCACATTTCGCGTCAGGAGCCTGTATATTAGAGAAATTTGTTCTGATCGCGGTATGATCATACAATATTTAGGCCGAATGCTAAACAATTTAATTTGCACATAGTGTCTACCACAATTTTAGGTTATTTTAATCTTAAATGTAATACATGTAAATAAATTATACCTAAGAAAAATTGGGTGTTATTCTGCTCATTCATGTGTTCGTTGCGTTCAGTCATCTTACTCACTAAACGTAAGTTATTATCATTTTAACTTAATCTTTAAGAGAAAAAAAACTGTATGTATTTTAGTGGATAACAAACATAGATGTAATATTTGATATGACGGTTATTTACTGCATACAAGTATTAAAATTATAACGGTATTGTTGGTAGTTTACAGCGAGTTGCACGCCTTGGCCGAGTTTACAGGCGCGGAGTTGTGAAGTGGCCTTCAACGCGTTTGATCTGCAGGTTCGGCCGAGCGTGGCGTAGACGTCTCCAGCCGGCCGGGGACAACTTGGCAGCAGCAGCGTATGCTGATGCGACCCGCCCTTTGTGAACCTTCTCCGTCACTTTCCTAACTTCGCCCGGCCGGAACATCTTGGAAATAAATTCAAATTAAAAGGGATTAGAAAAATTAAAAGACTCTTATCGTCAACTTCTTTTCGAGGCGGCTTATGGTAACAGGAAGTTATTAACAAAAAGTTTGCTTAATTTTTTTCCTTTAATCTGGAAATAATTTGCGCGGAAGACATTGGAAATAATTCATCGGTTGGAAGGATCAGTAAAACCTAAGAAAGAAACACGTAGACTGTAAGATACAAAGAAAAAAATCCTGAAAGGTTTACAAAAAAGGTGGACAGACATTGTTAGAAAGTGTATGTTTAATATTCTTTGTGTGCAGCGTCAGTAAGAGACCTGTAGCTTATATTAGGTACCGAATCATTCAAATACAAATGTATTGTATTAGGTTAATAGTTGTTGATGCTATTCTAGGATTTGAAGCCCAATACTTACCTGCATTCAGTTTTAATTCAGAGACTGTTCCAGACTTTCATTTAAAAATAAAACATGATATATCTATATAGATAGTAAATTCAATTTTATGGCGGTGAATATGTAGCAAAGCTAGACCAGTGACCTTTTTCTTCTTCAAGATTGCTCTCAGCCAAGTCTTAAGCCGCAATTTTTTTCCATCTCACAAACTTGTTCATCTTCCCTAATCCATAACAGCGCTAACAATACTTTTCAAATCTTAGAGTTTCTACATCTAAAAAATTCTTCAGTAATATAAAAACAAATAATGAATGTATTTAGGAAGCTGATTTTGAAATATTTACAAAATGTAAATGACGGTAGTTGCAGTCACATGCTGAATGGCACAGCTCTCCGACTCTATATTTGTTTTAGTTTACTTAATTTTACATAATTTCAATTCAAATCAGAAATATCTAGAATAGCGAACCAATAAATAGATCTTAATTGATAACCATATAATGGCCGGTTGCACCAATATTACTTAAAATTTAAGCCTTGTTGCGGAACCAGGCATTACAATCTTAGATTCTTAGATGATATTTTCCATTTAATTATTTAAAAATAAATTTTGTTTCTTAAATTATTTACCTTAACAATGTATTAGAGCCATAATTAAATAAAAATCATGCTTTGATGTATCTTTCACTGTGGAGAAGTTTACCATATAGTATATTATCATTCCATTGATAGATGCAATTACAATATGAATTTTATTTGTTTCTTGACATGCATTATAGTAGTTGAGTTATCAATTTACAGCTTCTACTACCGCTTTATTTATTTGAATAGCATTACTATGTTTCAGTAGTTTATTCTTTTATTTATTCACATTGTCCTTAAAATCAGAAATAAAAAATATTCTTTCTTTTACTAAAAAAATATAAGTACAGTTTTCATTTTCAATAGTAGTTATATGCTAGAAATGTTATTAAAGTTTAGGGAACACTGCCACAGAGAAAGGTATATGAAGGCGAGATAACCACACTAAGGTTGTATGGCTGAAGAAGAAGAGTTATTAACAAAAAGTTAGCTTAATTTTTTTGGTGTAATTTGGAAATAATTTGCGCAGAAGACATCAGGAATAATTGATCGGTCGTGAGGATCAGCATAAACCTCGGGCGGAATGAAAACGTCGAACAATTAACCCGAAGCACTGTGCAGTAATTAAGTAGCGTGTTGCCGACGACGCTGACACGGTGGGTTACGGTGTCATGGGAATTCTTCCAGACTCTCCCTAAAACATAATACAAACGTCTTATTCCCGACCTTACAACTGTCTACTACAAATTGGATTGCACTTTTTCTCAACGTCCTATTTAATAAAGCGTAATGAAATAACTACTGCGCGGTTCTTGCTTCGCTTTACGTGTTTCTCATCAAAATCAAATGTCATCATCGTCTAATCGTAGAAATAACACACGAAATATGGCTTTCATTCTTTTCTTTCGGTACGTTATAAAAAGTAAATTTACTTTAACATTATCCTTTAATTTGTTATAACATTAGTAAAAAGATGGCAATGGTAACAATGATAACATAATTACTATTTGTCTATTTTTTAAATTTATCTTAAATTTGCTTCTTAAATCATTTTACATGTTTTCGTCAAATCCAAACAGATCTACCGTCTAAAGATATAATCATCACTGTTAATATGGGCTAATGGTTTCACTGTGTATATTATTTCCGTATTACAAATACATGGTGCTAGAACTCATAATAGATTGATAAACACTGGAATTGGAAATCGTGTAGAGCTATAATCAGTTTATGAACCTATATAGGTATTGATGAAATTTGAAACTAAATTAAACTGTTTATAAATGGAGCGATAAAACTGTCACAAATATTGTTACATTTCGTGTAATATAATATCAGAAAGAGAAATGCATACAAGATCGATATTTTATTATATATTTTGTTATTTTTTTGATAAAAAACAAGAAAGCAATTAATGTATATTTATTTTCTGGAAATAAATGTTATAAATTGGTTTTCTCCATTTAGTAATATTTCTCACCGTACAAATGTATGAATTAACACTTCCAATATTAAAATGAGCAGTAACTGATATTAAGGACAGCGGTATTTTTATTTACCGGTTTCAGGATATTAAACTTTTGTTTACCTAGACAAAAGTAAGCAGGGTAATTATGTTATAATTCTAAACCACCTAATTTTGACAAGTTAGTATGATAAAAATATTACGGTACAGAATTGGCCAAATAACATGAGACAATTGTTGTCATATCAAATCATACAGACTTGATCACGAAAACGTTACTCACAAGAGAAATTTATCAAATAATATTTATTAATAATGTGAAACCGGTAACTATTGAACAAATCACGGATGTTATGAACGATACCATATCTTAAATGTCTTAAAATTAAGTGAACAAGTAAGTATTATAACGACCTAAAATTTTACAAAGGTAATAACTATCCTAGGTATGTTAATAGCTATTGAAGTCTTTTTCGTTTCTTTTTTTAAATGTCACATAATATACAGTTGTTTTTTTAACAATCAGACATATTGTATATTAAAATTAATGACAGAGATATTAAGATATCATAAAGAATATAGTTTTAAGTATGAATAATTTATAGAACCCTAAATGTGAGTAATTATCTCTGCTCTGACATGGCATCAACTTCTAATAGAGTTAGTTCTATTAACAGACACGAAATAAGTCCGTGAGATGTCAATTCCCGAAATGTGGGTTTCTGAGCTTTGTTCCGACGCTTTTTGTCTCCGTCCTTAATTGAAAAGGTGGCACCATCACTACTCGCATCCGAACGTCGGTACCCAGCTGGACAAACAAGATCTCCTCATCGGTTACAGCGTTACAGCCCGTCACTCGTCAATATCGACGTGTTGGCGCGTAGACCTGGAAAGCACAAAAACAAATCCCAGATCAGGAGCGTTTTCACGAAGTATTAGACAGCGTTCACGCACGGCCTGCCCCAGGACGAGGTCACGGGAGGTGACGGTGACACTGCGTCACATCCTTGCTCGCTCACGCCTACCTAACCTAGGACTCCAGGTCCTGCAAACTTCAGTTCAATCTCAGTCCATATCAAATATGGAATATGTTGCCCTATGTTCCAGAAAAGTTTCACAAGGGAAACCAACTGAAGGAAATGTAGCAGCAACAGATGTTGTTCAGCGTGCTAATGTAATCAATCTACGATAATGTTGATGAAGAACTAATATTTTTTTTTCATTTGCAGTAAAAATTGCATGTAGCAACAAAAATTGAGGGGTGCTTAAGTCCTGTAAATAAAACAAAAGTGGGTTTATAAAATAAAAAAAAGTATTTATTTGTTTAATTTATAAATAAAATCTAAAATTTTATTCAAAGTTAAAACAAAATATCATTTTAATGTCTCAAGAAAACATATATTACCGTAAGAAAAGTTTTTTCTCAATATAAATTCTTCTAAAATATCTTACGCATTAATTTTTTTGAAAGTTCATTTTCAATATTTATTATTATCGAAATATAGTTACGCGATTTTCTATTGTAGTTATTTTATAAGTTAATAATAATTTCCAAATCAATTGTAAGTTCCTGAATTAAGTACACTTTCATATATCATAAGAAACTATTGATCATGTTCTTCGGAAAACTAATTTCAGCATTCAAAATATCATTATTTGCTACACTAAAAGCAGTATGGTATTATGATCTATTACTTTGGAACATTGATTATAAGTTTTCTAAGGAAAATTAGATTTTAATTATTTAATCAATTATCTGGTTGCATATATTAATTAGGAAAGAATCTTCAATACAATTCAAAATAAATCTAGCTTTATAAATCAATTTTCGGTTTGCAGGAAAAAGTATTCCTTTGTCATTTTATAAATACAGAGCCATTATAACGTTCTTATGCTTCCCTTAAGATGCAAATAACCTTTATCAAAATTTACAGAAATTTTGTTTTAGGGTGCTAATTCAATATTTGGAGGTGCTATGGTGCCTCAAGTTACACCCTATGCTTATCGTTAAAAACTGTGTGGGTATAGTCGGTGAACGAAAAGAGAGTTCATGACATCGATCTAAGCAAAGTCTGATAAACAGAAAATTATTAAACATTTTTACTAATTAGAAAAAAAAAGTGATGTGATAGATAGTAAGAAAAACCAAAAAAAATATTTTGTATGTTAGATTTTGACGTTTTATCTAAAAACCAGGGCATGTAACCGAAAAAAATACTGGTTAACGGTTAACCCTTATAGAGAACGTTATAATAATAACGATTTTAGTTCGAAAACCGGTTTTTGAAAATTACAAACCGGTTTAAACCGGTTAATATATCGGTTAAAAAAATAATTAAATTAATTAAAAGAAATTAATTATAAAAATTTGATTTAAAAAAATTACAGAATAATTAATTTAAAAAAATAATAAAAAAATACCATCTGAGAAAAATATAACAATTAAAAAAAGCAAATTAATTAATGAATATTCACAAAAATTCCCGTAATATCTTCAGAAAAACGCAGGTCACTTTTCAATTTTAAACTTGCCTGTGTTGAAAAAGGCCGTATATATTTGGGACTTTTTAAGTAACCTTAACTGCCAAAGAAACTACCTACATTTATGACTCTCCAATAAAATGTTAATTGTAAAACCTGTCATGACTCATGTTCAAATACAAATAGAAAACACAGATATAAAAAAAATATTAAAATTTTTTGTCGCTAAATGATATTAAAATAAAGGTCAAAGTTCGCTAAAACCGGTTTTATTTTTTTTCTTGGTTAAAGGTTACAGGTATTTTCGGCCTGGAAAATATCGGTTAAAATTACGGTTAAAGTTCGCAATAGAGCTGGGCACGGGCCGTGAAAATAATCGGGTCACTGCGGGTCACGTCGTGACCCAACGTGAACGTTATTAAAAAAATTTCGGGCCGTGATCGTGAGTGACCGTGAATAGAAAAATTGTATGCGTGAGTGAGTGAACGTGAGTTCAATTTTTCTACTAGCGTATAAACTTAACACTTTAATTATTGTGAACTGCCTTTATTTATCGTTTACCTATTTAAATAAATAAAAATACAACTTGATTAGATAACTTTATACATGAGATAATAAATTTTAAATATAAAAAAGAATAATTATTTTAGTTTACTGAAATATGATTATAGATTCTGCTAGAATACTATAAAATATTTACTGGTGCTTCAAATTTTTGTTGTTTAAGTAATTTTTTTACAATTTACATTAACGGGTTTTGTCTGGTCACATAGTGACCCGACGTGGACAAAATTTTCTTTTGGGCCGTGAACGTGAAGGGCCGTGACTAAAAATATGTACACACGTGAGTGATTGGCCGTGACATAAATTTTAATTTCGTGAACGTGAGTGAACGTGATTAAAAAACCACTCACGTGCCCAGCACTAGTTCGCAATTTTCGTTGAAAATATCGGTTACCGGTTTTTATTAACCGGTTACATGCTCTGATTTTAAGACTATATCTTTAATAGTTTTTGAGTTACAAGCTTATAAAACTTAATTTTATTAATTTTGCATATTGTTTTATTTTGGTAAACCTGTTCCGTACAAGTTAAAGTAAAAATATAAAAAATGTGTCTTATAAAAAAAACAGAGAAATCCATTAAAAAAATTCAAAAAAGCTTTTAGTTTAGTACTTACTTTAAAGTCAAATGTAGACGATGTCTCTGTTTCAAACTTGGAAAAGTAAGAAACGAGCTTTTTCCAAAGCTTCTACTTTTAAGCTCTCATAATTCTGTATAATGTTAATACCCATTATTTGGATAACAGTCTTCACAAATAAACCCTCCTTTTTTAAGGGGAGTGCAAGTTGAACCACTCCTACAAATATCTCTTTTACATGCGTCTTTAGTAAAAGTTATGTCACAATTTGAACAGGTAAAACCAGCAGTACAAACACAGGAATAACCACCTTCTTTCCGAAAACAAGTTAAACCTTGTTGAACTATCTAGAACATTGTTAAACCCTGTAGAACTGTCTTATCTTACTCCCAATTATCTTGGAACAGTGTTGAACCTAGTACATTTATGTTACACCCTAAACAAGTGCCTTAACTTTGTCCCAAACAATTTGGAACAAAGTGAAACATAGTGCAAATCTCTCTACTTATTTCAGAACACTTGGAACATCTTTCTGCCTTCTAAAACTTTCTTTTTAAGTCTACCTAGTAATTTCCAATAATAGACATACATGAAAAGTTACAATTTATTGTTTTTCACTCTAAAATTTTTTATATACAGCCAAAAAAATTTAAAAATGCCCATTTTTGGGTCCAAAATTTTGATTTTTGGAATTAGTCTAACTTGATAGTCGTCGATGCGCTGACTTCAAATTTTCAAACTGAATTCAATTATCTCTTTCCATTCCTGAGATATTTGCTCTCAAAGTTGCACCTCAAAAAAGGGTGTTTTTTGACCATATCTCTAAAATGGGTAGAGATACATTCTCAACGATTATACCAGTCGATTCTACGCGGAAAGTTACATAAAGAAATGTTTTCTTCGCATATACGTTCTTTGGAACGATTTGGTGAAAAATGAGAAAAACGAAAAAACCGGAATTTCAGTTTTTCGCTCGGAAACTTTTTGTCTCCAAAATTTTTTATATTCTGGACTTAAGTAAAGAAGAATGTGCTGATTCCAAATTTTCAAACCGATTTCAATTATCTCCTACCGTTCTCGAGATATTTGAGTTCAAAGTTGGACCTGAAAAATTCAGTTTTTCAGGAATAGTCCTGAAATGGATTGAGATACGACCTCGGCGACCTCACCAATCGATTCTACGGACAAAATTACATTTTTGTACCAATTTTCAGATTTATATTCTAATGGATACAATTTTTACAGCGAAAAAACGAAAATGGCCAAAAATCGGAAAAAATCGTAAGGGGTTCATCAGGCGATTTTTCAATTTTTGCGATTTTCGTTTTTTCGCTCTAAAAATTGTATCCGCCTGAAAAAATATCTGAAAATTGGTATACTTATGTAATTTTGCCCGCAGAATCGATTAGTGAGGTCGCCGAGGTCGTATCTCGACCCATTTCAGGACTATTCCTGAAAAACAATTTTTTTCAGGTCTGACTTTGAACGGAAATATCTCCAGAACGGTAAGAGATAATTGAAATCGGTTTGAAAAATTGGAATCAGCGCATCTGTATTTACTTAAGTCTAGAAAATGAAAAGATTTGGTGACAAAAAGTTCCCAAGCGAAAAACTGAAATTCCGGTTTTTTCGTTTTTCTCATTTTTCACAAAATCGTTCCAAAGAACGTATATGCGGAGAAAACATTTCTTTATGTAACTTTGCCTGTAGAATCCACTGGTATAGTCGTTGAGATTGTGTCCCTACCCGTTTTAGAGTTATATCCAAAAAACCCACTTTTTTGAGGTGCAACTTTGAGGTCAAATATCTCAGGAACGGAAAGAGATAATTGAATTCGGTTTGAAAATTTCAAATCAGCGCATCGGCGACTATCAATTTGGAATTATTTCAAAAATCAAAATTTTGGACCTAAAAATGGGTCTTTTTGGATTATTTTGGCTGTATATGAAAAATTTTAGAGAGAAAAACTATAAATTGTAAGTTTTAATGTATAACTATTATTGGAAATTACTAGGAAGACTTAAAAAGACAGTTGTAGAAGGCAGAAAGATGTTCCAAGTGTTCTAGAGTAAGTAGAAACAGTTGCACTATGTTTCACTTTGTTCCAAATTGTTTGGGACAAAGTTAGAAACTTGTTTAGGGTGTAACATAGATGTATCAGGTTCAACACTGTTCCAAGATAATTGGGATTCAGATGAGACAGTTGTACAGGGTTTAACAATGTTCTAGATAGTTCTACAAGGTTACACATTATCCCAAATTGTATGAGATTAATTTCAGGCAGTTTTGGAAGGTTGGAACATTGTTCCAAATTTTTTGGGACAAAGTTACGACAATTGTTTACGGTTTAACATTGTTATATAAGTGTCAACACTGTTCCAATTTGTTTGAGATTAATTTCAGAATTCCAAATTGTTTGGGACAAAGTTAATATAATTATTTAGGGTTCAACATTGTTATATAAGGTTCAACACTGTTCCAAATTAATTGGGATTAAGTTAAGAAAGTTATACTAATTTAACAATGTTCTACATAGTTCTATAAGGTTTAACACTGTTCCACATTGTTTGGGATTAATTTCAGAATGTTGTGGAAGGTTTAACATTGTTTCAAACTGTTTGGGACAAAGTTAATATAATTATTTAGGGTTTAACATCGTTATATAAGGGTCAACACTGTTCTAAGTCAATTGGTATTTATTTCAGACAGTTGTGTAAGGTTTCACATTGTCCCAAATTGTTTTGGAATAAATTAAATCAGTTTCATTGGGTTTAACATTGTGGAATATCAATATAGACTTTTAAAAAATCAAATTTTTTGACTCAAATTGAGGTAATTTAACATTGTACTAGATCTTCTGTATTTTTTTAGTAGGTTTATAATTCATAATTTGTCAAACTAATTGAAAAATTATCTTATCAGATTTAAATCTTTTAATCACAGACTTACAGACCGACTCAAATAGTTGTCAATTTACGAAAAAAATATTTTAAGTGTTAAAATATTTCAGAAACAAAATTTAGAAGTTGATTTTATCTCTAAAAAATATTTGTGGACTGCTTTATGTCCAGAAAATGAATATTATGACAGAACATTCCTTAATATCGACAGTAAAGCTCTTATGTCGTCCCATATTCCAAATTGATTTGATTTTTATGTGTCACATTATACCATTCTTTATATATTGCATTAGCTGAGCCATAAAAATGTAAGAAAAAATATAACATGAATATTATAGAGAAATCTCCAAGGAATCGATTGGTGCAAGAATTTTTGTTATAGCTCAACTTGTTTTTGAGATACGCGGCCATAAACTTAAAATTTGAAAATTGTAAGTGCCAAATTGTACAATTTTTTGTATATTTCATCGGCTGTGGCATAAAAATGCAAGAAAAAAATATAAAAACGTGTATCTTATAGAAAAAACCCCAAGGAATCGATTGGTGTAAGATTTTTTATTGTATCTCAACTAATTTACGAGTTACAAGCCTGTAAAGACAAAACTCATTTCCAAAAAATGTTTTGACCGCCACAAGGATTCAGATCTATTTTAGATATTCAAAAAGTGATATAAATATATAAAAAGTAAATAAAAATAGCCAGGAACATTTTTTTATTTTACGACCGCCACACGGATTCAAATTCTTACCTGAAAGTCTTTTAAAACAGGGGCATTGTCATTTACGTCTGTGACAATAACTTCAACATGAACATCGCTTCTTAGAGGAGGACTGGCTGCTATAACTCTTAAATCATATTTTTTCCTAGGACTCTCGTAGTCTAGTTCAGTCATAGTCAATAGTTCTGCACTAGACGAGCCAGGTCTAGTCACTAGAGAAAAGCTGTTAGAGTCATCTCCTAGAAAAAACGAGTTTTAGTCATCGACCTTCAGACGGATTATGAGTGGTCCAATGAAAATTATCAGCGCAATTTCTGGACACTTAAAGCAAAAAACGCTTGAACACGGCAATTTTAGTATAAAGGGGGACACTTGAATGGATTTCCAATGGCATTTCAACCCTAAAATGGGGGTTGCACCTAATTTTAAATGGAAAAGGGTGTCAAAAAAATCTAAGAAAAATATAACAATTAAAAAAAAGCAATTTAATTAATGAACATTCACAAAAATTCCCGTAATATCTTCAGAAAAACGCAGGTCACTTTTCAATTTTAAACTTGCCTGTGTTGACAAAGGCTGTATTTATTTGGGACTTTTTAAGTAACCTTAACGGCCAAAGAGACTACCTACATTTATGACTCTCCAATAAAATGTTAATTGTAAAAACTGTCATGACTCATGTTCAAATACAAATAGAAAACACAGATATAAAAAAATATTATTTTTTTTCTCGCTAAATGATATTAAATAAAAGTTAACCGGTATTTTCGGCCTGAAAAATATCGGTTAAAATTACGGTTAAAGTTTGCAATTTTCGTTGAAAATATCGGTTACCGGTTTTTATTAACCGGTTTTTTTAACCGGTTACATGCCCTGCTAAAAACATTTTTTGAATTCAAGATACAAACAAATTATTATTTTGCTAAACTGGATATAATATAATAAAATACATTTGAATGTTATACCTACACAAATTAATTCTCTACAACTTTCATAGAGATTTATTAAGCAAAATATAACATAGTTCAGTTTTTATAAATAAAAGATAACTATAATAAAAATCCAAGCAATTTCAAGAATAACAACAACATTTTTATACTATTATTATAAATAATGAGGTAAACAATGTAATTATTTTTTATCCCTGCTATATTTTTCCAAAAAGTGTTTTCCCATTAACAAAATTGTAGTGTAAAACTAATGTCAACAAATCTGCTAATGATGATGACAGTTGTATACTTGTTTGAAACAAGGAAATTAATATGCAGTAGAGACGGAGATAACCTTGAAGATAAACTTAATTCTCCTTTTGCCAATAACCACATACCACCTTTATGGAACCAATTCGGTAGACCCATATTTCGTATCTCATTTTATTAATAACTCCATGCAAACTTTTAACGCTTGTAAACCTAACCTAACCTAATCTAACAGCCAGAAGGAACAGTAGGCGTAAAGAAACTTCAGACAGTTCAATCTAAAGTCGATATCAAATATGGAATGTTTCCTTATGTTGCCAGATAAAGTTTTCGGAAGATATTCAGGGTGATATGATGCAAATAATCTAATGTTGGAGCAACAGATGGTATTATTCATTTCACTAATATTACACCATCATCAGTAATTCATAATACCTTGCTATTAATGTAAATGATTATTACTGATTTCAGGTTATTAAGTTTTGGTTTACAAATACAAAAGTAAACTGATTACTTACCACATAAACTTGATAACGTCTTCATTTTCTGAAATCGATATACTATTGAAGAAACCACAATATTGCGAATCGTATCACGCCTTAGATGTTTTAAAATACTCGCTCGAGTTCAGATTTCAAACTGACATCTGCGACAATTATGGTACTCATAACCGTCCTAGATATGTAATAGCTATTAATACGCTTAATTTTTTAAGTGAATAACTTAAAATACCTTACGCCTTTAATTTATCAGGAATCAATGTCAACGTCACTAATAAATGATATAAAGAGAACTGTACTTAGTAAACTTTAATAAGGGCAGTGAATTCTTAGTTATCGGTCAAAACGATTATATCTCTGTTCGTTGAAATGCTCTAGGTAGTTCTCATGTACCTTTTTTACACTTGTGTGTTTTATGACAAAATTGTGAGTTAGGACAGCCTGTTCCTTAAGATAAATCATTATTGAACTAACATGCACCAATATACACTTTTTGAACTACCTCTCTAGGTAATGTTGTTGAAATTGTTTTTGAATGAGTATAACGTACAATCTTTACCTACAAAATACAATGAGTGATCAAGATGAATTTTTGTATTATACATTAGAAGATGATTTTTTCAACATCATTAGTATTACTTAAAGAACTAAGAAATTTTTCCTCAGATTCAGATGTGTCCAATCAATTTTTTTATAAATTCTTGTAACAATCGCTGTCTGTAACAAATTTGCCTTTTATAAATGAGGTTATAATCAAAATTGTATTTTTTGTTTTTTGAACATCTTGCACTAGTTTCAATAATGTGCACTAAAGTGACTGCACTGAACTGGTCTACACTTATTGGTTATTGGAATTGTCAACGAACAGAGCTAATATGTAGATATGAAATTTGTTGATTTTATTTTAGTATTCCCCCTTAATTAATTGGCATTATTTCCTAATTGCAATGCAAGCACCTGGTCCTAATTACCGATTCCATAGCGAGGTTGCTCACCTAGAGCCTCGGTAGTTCTAGGTGGAACGTGACATTGCGTCCCTAGAGGTCACCCTCGTCGCCAGTCCGGTAGGGATGATTGATTTCGGGCAGCGGGCACGAGGTGAACCGATCCGCCATCAGTTGCAGCCATCACCCGTCGAATCCCAGTCGGGACTAGCTCGGCTCAAACATGCTCAACGAATCAACCTGGAGTTTATTTACACAGGGACTCGCTTCTTCAACTCACTTGCGATGAAAGCAAAGACGTACAATTGAAACAGTAGACTGTCATTTAATGAGTAATGAGAGAAGTTAAAGTAGCAGAATTCTTTTAAAGCGAAACTCTATTTTGATAACTGCATTACTGAATGTAACAGGTACCTGATATTAGTTTAATTTAAAAGTTTTACTTGCTTCAGAAGTAATCCGCAAATCCGGTAATTATAACTGTGCGATTGCAAGGTCATAGGCAGATCGGGATTCGTTTAAAGACCCTTCTATTGTTTTGACGCATCGAAGTTCCTAGATTATGAGAGAGTTTAATTGTTCGGGTATATAAAACCAAGCAGAAAAGATCGCGAGGACAGTCTGATATTAATACGAGTGGGGAACTCAAATAGTTAGTGATATAAAATATCAAGTAAATAAATGATGTGTAGTATTGTTTTTAAATAAATATTATTAGTGTATGTCTTTATTAATAATTATTACTCTTAAATTAGTGTTTATATTTGTTTATTCATAGTGTTAATTTTTATTTTATTTTTATAATTTATGATTCGTTCGTGAAACTTAGTTATATAAATATTCGTGTTTCCACTTCACCCATATAAATACACGTTGCAATTTGAATAAACAACATTTATAAGAGACAAGGATAACGATAGATGCTACCACCAGTATCACTGTATTTATAAGTCTACCGTGATACTGATAGAAGCAGACAATATAAGATAATATTATTAAAAGAAAAAAATAGGTGCTAGATAATGTTGAGCTGAATTAAGCACGATATTGCAACAACTATTTGGCTATATTACTAAAAAATACCAAGCTAGGTTGACACTCAATCAACACAACCATAACAATCGATGGTTGCAACAAAAGATAGAGATTTCGATCCCTGGAGTCCCTATTTAAAAGATTAAAAAACCGGAAGTTTTCAATCTTTATTTTCAACCATTGATGAAAGTGACCATCGCCCTAAATCTGTCCAATATTTACGTAAAACCTACCTCACATCAAAAATTTATACAAATTAATACCCGCAAAACAAGAGCATTAACAATCATTACCTAATAATTGTTCCAGGAAATTTATAAAAAATTCGAACCAATATACATTATCAATATACTCTTCTTGGAAAAAACAATTTAATAACAAAACATCATAAAAAATTGAAACAATGCATTAGTTCTATTTAAAAAGTGTCAGGATATATTTTTACGTTTTTTAATTTGAGTTTTTTCAAAAAACGTAGAATTTTCTCTAACGTTGTATATTTAAAAACGCATTTATAGGACAAAGTACACACACCGCTTTTTGTAGATAGAATTTTACAATGTTTGCATCTGACAATTTAGCTTGGAACAAAAAATTGCGTTTTACATATATAACATTATATTAGCAAGACAATGCGGAAACCAGCTACAGGTAAAATGCAATTTAAATGAAAACATTTTATACAAATAAAAGAAAGATCAGACCTACTTATATGTTTATTTAATCACGTATTTTCCTTTTAATTTGGTTAGCTTTTGTTTTTTACATTATTTTTATTTAAAAAAGTGAGAATAAATTATTATACCGTTACTGTTCCCAATCAAAATTAATGCAATATTACATTTTTACTATTTCATTTTGTCATTCCCGTTATCGTATTAGCTACGTAAACGAGATTGTAGAGGAAGTGTAGAACTAGATCTTTGAGAGTGGAAATTAATAGGCTCTTCCAACAATTTTTTTATTTTATTTTTCAAAAGTAGAAGTTCGTGTATGAAAATTTTCAAATTTTAATTTCCTTTTTAAGACATTAGCGAGAAATAAATTGTTATAAATTCCCTACAAATTCAAGTTAGCTCGTGACGTTCTATTGCCTTTGAAGTTTCAACAGCGTCGCACCACAAAACAAAAAAATGAAACAATTCTGTTGAAATATATAATAAACTCGAAGATTATGAATATAGGTATAATTGTATTCTAACGTTTTTTTTATTTAGGTGAATTATAAAAAATGATTAAAACACTAATATTTATGTAACTAAGTTTAATAGACAAAATATGAATTATAAAACATAATTAAAATAAGTAACACTATGAATAAACAAACATAAATACTATTTTAAGACTAACAATTGTTAATAAAAACTTAAACACTTAAAATTACGCAATATTTATTTCCACAATATCATCAACTATTTATTTATATCACCAACTATTCATGATTACTACACGTATCAATATTAGACTGTCCTCGCTATCTCCTGCTCGGGGTTTTTATAGTAGAACAATTAAGCTCGGGAATGTTCTCCAATCCTCTCGAAAACCTGTCGTAACAGGTCCGCTAGCGACCGTCGCCCGCGGCTTGACCTTGGGATCGCTACAGTATGTAAAAATAACCCTGTTCGCAATGAAAACAAAATGTTTTTGTGTTTCTAAAAGAAACGTCAAATTATCTGTGCCCTATTATATATTCGTTTCTCTCATATTATATGTGCATTTCTATAAAGGCACTGATACGCTAAATAGCAGTAAATTTTATTGTAAGTAAACTATATACGTTTTAAGTGAAATTATAAATTTATTAACATTAAATAATGTGAGAGGTTGAATTATGTTTATGTAATCGCAGTGTTCTCATCTGTATTTAACGGTTTTTTGTTTCAAGTCTCGTGGAATATTTTAGGTTGATCAGGATCGCCTCAAAGCGTCTGAAGACTGCAGATGATACTTGAATAGTTACTTGACCATGTAGCACCGTTGAAACTTCCTCTCGGCTCGTCGAGTCTCGTCTGCCGCAAACTCAATGACAAACTTTAGCTTTTTCTGTCGGCGCGGTATGAAAACCGATGAAGTAAGAGAACTTTCTGAACAGAGCATAATGAGATAACCGCTTTAAATCCCAAATCATAAAAGTCTTTGTGAGTTTCGTGATGCTTTTCTCTCCACGGATCGGCGAAAATTTCCGATGAGCATCTATGACAAGCTTTCTGAATCATGTATTAAAAGTCATCGCTCTGATTTTGAATATTGGAGATAACCAAGAGGGGATAATTCGCAACCTGACCCGAAACAAAATATTTTTCATCTTTCACCTTTTATGTGAGATGAAAGGAAATGAATGAAGTCAAAATCATTCAAAGGAGTCTTTTTCAAGATAGAAATTAATTACAAAAAGTTTCAATAAGATAATTGCAACTTTCATTGAAATGCATATTTCACGAAACAAAGAATTCATGACAGCTAAGTAGGTCAATGCGATTTTAATCATTTCATTTCATATTGTGCATTTTAACTTTTAATTATTAGAAAATGTAATTTGTTATTCAATTTTTAATGTCTGTTAACTGTTAATAGTACGTTATTGATTATTAATGATATGAATACAATGTAACCTGATAATGGCATTGGGCAACTGAAATCGTAGACTCCTTCGCAAATCTTTTTAAACATTTCTTATGTTAATGATTAGATTTTTAAGATATTATAGTGTGGATTATTAAACGCATTCATAACGCTTTTGGTGCATACATATACCTTATAAGAAACTATGTTTTACAGGTACAATCTCTCTACAATATAAAATCCCAAATTACTGAGAAAGTAAACACGAACACATAAACATCTATGCTCTAGCGAGATTCGAACCAGGCACGGCAGGCGATCTCATATTCAAGAGCTTGCTTTATTCAGTGAACTACGCAGGTCCAATTTAAAATATTTTCTCCCGATAGAGTAAACTATTACTTTATATGTTTGACAATTGAGTCCTACTAGGGAATCAAGTGAGGGAATAAAGTGACATACATACATAATTTTGTACAAAAATTCAATATGAACGTAATTATTTCCCCGCATATCAATTAAGAACTAAGTATAAACAAATTAAATTATTTTAATTTTATAGTCGGGAGAAAAGTTTTGTATACATTTAGGGAATAAACTTTTGAAAATTACAGTTTTGGGAATAACTATTAATTGTAATGAATATGAGAACATATGCTTTATTCAATGATGCAGTGGAAAATCAAACAAAATTTTCAAAATAATTGTCATATTATTGATAGTAATAAATAAATATTCCGTTGTTATTAAAGGATTCGTTTTTGAAATGATTTATCATAAATATTAATATACATTTTATTATACATGTGTAGGTACATTCCATATTTATCAATTGTTTTTTTTTTCAGGTTTAAATCATCGACAGCTAGTATTACTTCCTTTTGAAAGGTAAGAATTATTACGTTATTGTCTAAACTAATACAGAAATAATAAATCTATAAATAATAATCACCCGAAAAAAAAATATTTGCAGTCCAGTTTGCGTGATATTATATTTTCTAACTCTGCTGTTGTTTTAATTTTTCTTAATTTACTTCTTGTTATCTGAAAACATTTTTTTGCTGTTCGTTTTTATTTTTCGTTTGATGTTTTAAAATAATATAATAATTTTTTTGGCTGGTTTTGAAGCTTGAGCTTTTTTACTTTTTATTTTATTTCGGTTATTCCTGTTCTTAAAATATTTTATTTTTATCATAAGAAATATAGAAATGGTTTTTAGTTAACATCAATATTTTATTTTTAAAAACCATGCACGAAAAATTATTTTAATAATTCTTTATTTAGAGTATTTTATCTCTATAGCTATTTATAGTAAAATATAAATCAGGAATGAATGAAGTTGTCGGATTCAGAACAGTTCTTTTTAGTTATCTCGTCCTGATATCACTTCCTATTCACGAAGCAGTGATAGAGATAAATCAATTACGACAAGCGCACGTGCATTTTCGTAGCAAATTGCCCATTATCAAGATCAACAAAGGAATAAAGGTCTTCGGAGCGGGCGACAAGACGCAGGCGACAGGAGCGGGAGGAAGCTCGTGTAAAAACCGACGAGTTGTCATTGAAGAAATAACTTATAAAATTGACTGGTCCATCTATTATCGTGAGAGAAAGAACTCAGTGGGTGACACGTTTTGTTTCGTGGCCAGCCTTTCCCCAAGCAGAGAAATAATGAACTGTGACACGCTAACAGCAGTATTTTCTTCGTCACACAGACTTGCTTTTATTCGCGTTCGCATTTCCGTTAGGTCTAATCTGATTCTGCTGTTTGTTGGAATGAAAATGAATGGGAATATGACATTTTTTGTTGCTCCTTGACGAAATTTGCTGCTCAACACCTCTACTCAAGGACAAATTTCGATTTTATGTCTCTTTTATTACATGTTTTATGGATGCCGATGTCGTAATTACATTTACATTTAGATAGGCTTGATATCCTTACTTCTTTCTATTATTTTTTCTGTACAATATTTAAATTAAATATATATCTTATCCACTGCACAGCACATGCTCCGACTTTCAATTTGTCGTTTTAATTTTATATAAACTAAACTAGAATTATATAACGCTACTCATCTTTATCCTTCTTTAGTTTTATACGGAATTCGTGTTTACTGGATAAGATGACAAGCTGTGATTCTGAAAATCGTTGAGTTTACTTCGGAGGTGCATTACCAAACGGTCCTGTATATCACTTTAAAACCAACATTATCCATAATAACAACTTGTATTAATATTCAATAAAGTGAATACCGACATGAATGTTTGCAATGAGCATAAATAGTGTTAATAGTGATTCATTTATAATGAATTCGTTCCGATTTGCAAATATTAAATTTCAATTAACAATGCCGGCGTTTAAATCACCTGATGCGAAATACAATTAAAATTAATTTCCATTAGGATCGGTAACCAGTTTTTAGCACGTTTAACATGCAATCCTATTCGGGCGTTTCTTCATGTATAAATCAAATTTATATCCTTTGGGTGGGGGGTCAGGACTGGCAACCGTGGAGCAGTTAGGAAAGATAAATTCTATTACTCGGCGCAATCAGGAGCTTGTTTCATTCCCGGTTTTAGGTTCCGAGTACACAATGGAAAACTAATTACGAATGCTGTGCTCCTGTTACCCTTTGTCATTGTTGTAAACTAAACATTTAAGACATGGTTCTGTTCGCATTTTAGCGGATTCACTAACTCTCCACGACAATGTTTGTTGCCCGAGTCCAAGACCTTTTGCTCCGCGCCTAATGTAGACAGCATTAAATAACTATCATTAATTCAAATCTCATTCCATCCCAAAAATTACTAGGAGAACGACACATTTCATACAGTAAGTGCTAGTAATAATTTATACCTTGTTCTTGATTTTCGGGTCACCGTATAAAAATATTGGTATTAAATAAAAGGAATATACTGTTGGAGTTGCAGTCATTTAATATACCTAAAGTGATAGTAGAATTCCAAAAATACTTTATTTTTATTTAGGGAGGAGATAACGTTAACATAACGTTGTTATTTCATAACGTTGTTATTTCATAACGTTATAAAAAAAATTCGTTATATAATATTATATAACTTATACAAATCAATAACATAACGTTATGTAACATTATAATAATGATATTTTTTTCTCAATTTTTTAATAAAAATTGATAAAAAAAATTAAACTAAAAATATATTTCAAACATTAATACTTTATTCTATAATTAGTTTTTACCTGCTATAAGAGAAGTATTACTAATTATTTTAATAACATATCATGACATGTGCAATCGTATTGGCAGTAGGATTTTAGAAGGTTTATAATTGGTGCATGTAAAACAGTATTCAAGTGATGTCTATGGCCTTATTTATTTGGGACATAGAGTAACCTGGTAGGTTAGTTTTGTTCACTTGATACACGGAACATTCCCGAATTGATTCAACTGACCCAGCTATTTTGGAGGGTTGGTAGATTAACCCAGGTTCAACCCGTTTGCTATCTCTGTCTTTCAACTTGTGTTCCTTGTAAGTAGGTTTTATATTCAAAGGCAGATTTGGTACACAAAATTAAATAAACGATACAAAGTTTGACATTTATTTTGACATAACAAATATATGACATTATTTTAAATTTATCGCTAATTTTTATAACTATAAACGTAAAATAGAACATTCATTTGAAAGCAAAACGAATTACTACTATATCAGTTCAGGGTTGAACATAAAGGTACCAAATAAAAATGGCCTATGTATGCATAATACATATAACGAAAATATTAAAATATCGTTAAATTAGAAATTCATATTTTCTCAACACCAAATAATGTTTTAGTGTATCGTTATTTGTTAGATTATGGTAACATCACGTTGTTTTATTATTGTAACGTTAATTATCAAAGAATGAGCAAATAAAACGTTCTTATATCAGGTATCGTTACGTTATGTATTCCATCCCTACTTTTATTAAATATCCAGTCGAATAAAATCAATCCTGTTTTAGAATTTAAATAAATTTGATAAATAATGAAAACAAAATTAGATATCCGTTACAAAATATATAAATTTATTAAAGTGATAACGAATTATTTTAAAGACAAAATTATTTGTATACAGAAAATATTCATATATTTTTCGTATTTTATAAATATTTAAATACCAATCAACTAAAGAGAATTTAGTTTAAAGTTTTACTTGATTTGCAGATATTTAAACTAGTTTAAGAGCTAAGCCTGTTTAGTGAATCTGGCTGTTAGTACCTTTGTAAACAAATCAAATTTAGGTAGAAATAATTATGATGGTAAATTCTATTAAATAATGTTTTAAATAACATATGAAATTGTGGTTTATTTTTAAATTTAAAAAAATCAATAATTAATTAAATATGACAACATGCTGAATGAAAATTCATTTTAAATATAAATTTATTTATGTATCTTCGTGATATTCGTGTCAATGTGTTACCAACGGACAAAAATAATATACAGGTGGGAAATTACGATATATTAAATTTATATTAAATATTATGAAAATATACAAACAATAATTGCAATCAGTTTATTTTCTGCATAAACAATTATTAATAAATTGATTCAGTTCTGTTTAATTCGGCAGTTAACCTGTAAAAAAATTAGGCTGTTACATGAGGTAGATATTTTTGTCAATATTTCATGTTTAGTATAAATTTTGTACAAAGTAGTAACCGATTTTTACTAGTAATAGAAACGTTGATCATTTGGTGAATTGATTTAAAGTTTGTTGGTTTGTAAAATTACAGCCATTCCTGAGAAGTTTAATAATGAAAGGGAGGCAACAAGGTAAAACGAATAGCAGTTACATGAAGTAGATATCATTGTCAATGGCCGTATTTATTTGGGAAATTTAAATCCAACCCTCAACTGATCCTAAACAAACCCGGGTTGGTAGTTGGTACCAAATAAACAATCAAATTTTAGAGTTGGTGAAAATTTTAACCAATTAATTTAAGTTATTTGTTACTATATATATAACTTCTGACAGAAGTAGAAAGAGAAAGCATTGTAAACAAAAATAAAAAACATGTTCAACTCATGAACCCTGTAAAATAGCTGGGTGAGTTTGATCAGTTCAGGATGTTCTGAGTTACTTCAAACGTAACAAGTAAATAGAATTAACCTACTAGATTACTTAAGAAGTCCCAAATAAAAACGGCCAATATGACAATATATATATATATATATATATATATATATATATATATATATATATATATGTATATATATATATATGTTTAGTAAAATTTTGTACAAAGTAGTGACTGATTTTTAGTAGTAATAGAAACGTTGATCATTTGGAGCATTGATTTAAAGTTGTTGGTTTGTAAAATTACAGCCATTCCTGGGAAGTTTAATAATGAAAGGGAAGCAAACGGTGAAACGAATAGCAGCACTGACAGTGAAAATTGTATCTGGACCGCACGTGAGGCCTTGCGGCACGATAGCTTTCAGTTAGTCGTTGATTACTTCGGAGAATTAATCGGCGACGCCGTACGTCGGCAACGATGCATCTGACATATATGCGGTTGGCACTGCCGGTGAGGTTGTTAGTAGGCATTACTGTGACTACAACAGCTTTGCTTTCGACGCACGGAAATTTAACTGTTTTGTTATGCAAGTAGTGGATAAGTGAAATAGTTTATACTACACAGTACTACTTGTGGTTTGCACTTTGCAACATTGTAATTTACTGTTTGATGCTATTTAAGCCGATTAACATCGAGACATATGATCCGTGTTGCAAAACCATGTAAGATTCATACACATTATTTACTTACACCTACAACCAACAACATTTTCTGTTATTGTTGGCTTTTTTTATAACACTTAATGAAAGTGAAAGTTGTGGTTCTGTGTTCTGTGAGACGAGACCAGAGGAAAATTCAGGTTTCTCATTTTGTTTTTTAATGGTACACTGTTGCTACTGTTCGATGGCGTATGGAATTTTTAGGTTATCAATTTAAATTTGTCTGTTGTTGATGGTTTTTAGTAACTTCAGTCTTAGGTTATCTTGTTATTTTTTATCCTCTGATTATACATAGTTCCTATGGTTACTTGTTTATTTTTCTTCTACGCTGGCGGCTTAAAAATTTAATTTCTATTTTGTGAATCAAATCACAAAAGATGTCACATTTATGATGTTTGAAGAAAAATAATATTAATACCTCGGAAAATCTCGGCAAAATAATTGAAATTCGAGAATCACAATTTTATTTTCTCGACTCGAAGCTTTGTTTTTAAAATCATTTTCGTCTTGTCCGAGATGAGCTATTTTGAGACTAGACGAGTGAGATTCGAGAAATATTTTGTCTCACCCAGTAGAGCTTCGATATAACGGATCTCCGTATAACAGACTTCGGATAAAATGGACAGAAAGTCCAGCCAAATCCAAGTGTCACCACCGATCGTGAACTTAATACTAACGGTTGCAATCAAGGAGGTTATATGGTAATCCCTCGACTTGTTTTGCATATGTGCATTCGAAACGTATTCGGAAAACTTATTTTTATAAATCGGACTTTCGAATTCAACAGGCAACACGTCATGGAATATTTTACAAAAATTTTAACATCAACATATTTTATTTAACTCTAAACCTAATTTTCAATGTAAATTTGCTTAAAACTTGTTCTCTCAAAAAATAGGACATCTATTTTGCTTATTAACAAAGGGATAATAATAAGTATTTGTAAAAATGTACTACACTGTTAAATACAAAACAAGTAGATACATCTACTGTTCCTCTTGAGTCACTCAAAAACTTTATAGTATCAAGGACATTGACGATAATAATGAAAATGACGTTAGATGATTAATTATCATCTTCACTTTGAAAGTTTCCTCCCTACCTATTAACAAAGTTTGATTCTAATGATATTCCTTGACTGTTAGTCCCAATCCAAAGTTATAAACAAACCAGAGATAAAAAATAATAACACATAAAACTATGACTGCTCACTAACGAGGAACACTGGGTTATCTCCATGAAAAATACGAGCACTTCACAATCCTAGGCTTAGACTGTGATCATCCCTGTTAAGTTTATAGAAAAAGGTAAGCATCTAAACGTGGCAAACCGATACCGCGGACCTGTCTCTCAATTAAAACGAGCGAGCAAGCCAACACCTCCCAAGATAGCGCGAGGAGTAAATCATAACGGCACCCACAGAGGCCAGTAATATCGTGTTGCGGCCATGTTAACAAGTGCGAAGTTGTCCCGAACCAAGCGGCCGAGGAGGAGCTCTCGGTGAAGTCTGCCCCAAGATTGCTGCAAATTGGGATGAAGTTAACTTAGGAAACACTTCAACTCATTACATGGGACATGAACATGGATCCCAATATAATTTGTGTTGCAATTACAAACAGGAGGATTTGGATTTTCTTCTATTATTTATTTAAAGAAAATCAGCTTTATTCTATACAGAATGAACTGTTCAACAGGATTTATTTATGAAGTGCTAGGCAAAAAATCATGAATTATTTTTTCAATAATACATACATACAGTGGGTCACTTGTCTAGTACGCTGTGACTCAGATTGAGCGAAGTATGAGTTGTAGTGTTTAAATCCTAGCTTCGCCAATCTTTATTCAAGTAAAAATACCGCTGTATTTGAGTGGTTCGGAACTCACTACAAGCTGTAGGTTCCTTGTGCAGGCTGTAGGCTGATAACCTACGCACGATACAGTATAAATAAAACTTGTCACGAAACAGTAAGGTACTTAAGTACCCTGTTCCATCTGGAAACGTCGTGCCAAAGATGATGATATTAGACACAATTAATGTATGTATAAAATTACTTACTTTTCTGTTCTTACTAGATACGTAAAACTTTAAAATAATTACTCAATTTTTTATAAAAAACGAGTTTCTTTAAAAAGTGATATTTTTCATTATCCCTAAATACAAATATTGTTTACATCGTTTAAGTATGGATTTACAGGTTATATATGCCGTCTAAATTAAATAAGTAAATCAAATAATACCAAATTAAAAATCAAAAGTGAGGTTGACAAGCTGAAACGTCAAATATAAAAAAAGACAGTACAGCCTATTTTATTTTTGTGAATATTAAGAAACAAGTTAATGTTCATGTCAAAATGTTTGTTATTGTCAATATATTTTTTAGTAGGAAATGCTAATAGTGAAAAAAATATAATTTATATTCCATGGATGAGAAGACCACAACTTGACGGTAGGTCAATAATGATAGGCTTCTCAAACTTGATGTATAATATACTAATATTTTTAGTATGATATATTTTCATTGTTATATTTATTGAAATGATTTTAACAGTATTATTTACTTCAGATTTTGTACGTGTTTCAAGTAATTTCTTAATTCAGAATTTTAATTTGCTGACTAGGATTTAAAGAGTAAATTCAATAACCCTCTAATGTTTTTTAGTACATTTATTTTAACCTACCCAGACTTTTTTAGTTAACGATGCACGATTTATTTGGCCTCTTTATCCAAGTATCAATAAATTTGTTTTTTGCCATCCTTTAACGGGGAACTCAATTTCAAGGGGGGAATTCACCTCCGGTCATCCTCTGACTTCAAAACTATTCGAAACCTTGTCGTATCTATTTTTGGGACTCAGATTAACGCGACTGCATCGTATTTTCAAAATTCATTATATATAACATAAATCGAAGTTATACGTGGTTTCGCAAGCAGATGGGGATTGCAGAAACAGATTTCTATAATCTGTATTTTGGGATTCGCCGGGACGACACAAATTCTCCACAAGTATATCATTATATCCAGGCAGCGGTCCGGGCAGCAGCTGTGCCGAGTTCCGGGTTGGATTCCGGGAAACAGGAGCGCGAACGTTTGTACGTCAAGTGGCTGTGAAACGGATTCAGATTCACAAACGAGGATTCTTTGATCTCTGGTTAATTTTTCGGTTGTCTGCTGTGCGCTCAAATCAGGATAATTGGATATGCTGAAATTGTGTCTATGCCCCAGGGGACTGGATTTATGAATCAATTTAATAAGTGACAGGTTGACCGTGTTACCACACTGATTTATTTATACATTCACCCGCGCTCTATCTGAAATTTCAATAAAGTTCTTCAGGAAATGCCTCAAAATATCACATTTTTACCTTATGCCATATATTCTCCCAGTACAAATATTATTCTCAATAAATGATCAATTATTCAATGTCGATTTATGCAGATTTATACCTAACTTACATTAGAACATTAACACTGTCATTAGCATACAATTTTAAAATTTGATTAACTAAATAAATAGTTTGGATTATTGGATAGCTAATTAAATTTTGAATTATATTGTCACATTTAGAATCATATTATTTTAACTTGCTATAAAACAATTTTAACAATTGTGTAATTTCACTTAAAAGGTATATAGTTCATTTATAATCAGTGGCGGATTAAAGATAGGCTAGATTTTTGAATTTCGGAAAATAATAATAAATGAAAAGGCGTCTCATATACACAGACATAAAAATTAGTTTGATTTGGAGCAGAATTATCACGAACAAAAAGTATTTGCCAAATTATTGTTGTAGAAACACAAATATCTAACTTATATTGAATCTAGAGAATATCAGATCAATGCAAATGAAGATCTGGAACAATTAATTGCTGATATTTATTTATTAGTATATATAATAATTATCAATACCTTAATAACGCTACCTGCAATTATGACTACGACTGAACGTAGCTTTTCTATATAAAGAAAATTAAGACTTTTTTAAAGAAGTTGGTTCCTAAGAAAGTTTTGACCCGATTCTTATTGGTAGTATTAATTATTCTTTTGTATGTATAATTTTAATTCTTGCTAATTCAATAATTTTAGGCCACTGCTTAAAATTATATACTGTGACATATGATAGCCACCGTAGAAAAATATAGAAAGGAAGACACTCAGTAAACATACAAAAATATTTTGTTTTCGTTGTCAACAGACAACTCTGTTCTTATGTTTACATACAATTATAGTAATATTCATATCCTTATATTTTATTGTAATATTTGATATTGATTATTGATTTTGTGGTACAACAGCTATTTTGAAAATTTGTTTGGAATTTATAACATTTAATTTCTCACTTAATTATCTTAAAATAAAATAAACTTTATAAACAAATACTTTGAATGTAAATTTTTTTATTAGTTTAGTATAGAAGTTTAGATAGTTTGTCAACACATTTGTAGGAATTCATGAAAAATTAAGCTTAGTTTGTAAAATTCTGCAAATATTTATAATGATGATAATTAATTCGACAAATAGTAATGAAATTAAAGAGGATAGAAATTTCATCTCATTTTAAAATCTGAATATTTACGATTAAAGAGGAATTAAATGAGATTTTTTCCGCCGTATAAAAACGACCACTTTTCCGTTCTTTCGCTCTGGTTTTAATTGTGCGTATTGAGTGTGCATCTGCTTAACGGAATAAATGCTCTTATTTATAATCACTGCTTTCCGAGCTTAATGCTTAATGTCCGTGCCATTAAACTTAAAATACGAATGAAAAATTCACTCAACATATAACTAGAATAATTACTTTTTTTCTGACTAAAATATTCCATTTGAATAAGACTCTAATGGAACAGCATTTAAAGAAATAAAAATAAGACAATATTAAAATGCATTTCATCTCTGCAAATATGTGTATTGATTCGATAGGGATTTTAGGTTATATTCTATTCTAATTGAATTTGTATTATTCGAGTACAATGTAAACAATTCGGACAGATAGTATGTGTACTGTCAGATCTAATGTATAATCCAAAACACAGTAGCATTGACAATACCATATAACGTCTCTGCACTGATTACTATAATACTCACACTACATTAATTAATTAAACGCAGACATATGTTTTGGACCTACTGGATAACATTTAACTAGCTTTATCGTAAGTATCGACACATATCAATCTGAAGATTAATTGGATTTCTCTTGCTGCATTTCGAAATAGTGATTAATAATAATTATTTCACGTGGGTTGGTAATGTTATATGACTTTATAGAAATAGAAATGTAATATATAGGAATAGATTATTTGTTTAATAGAAACAGAGAGACATATATTAATAAGCAATGCGAATTAAATTGATTGCTCTTGCCGAGCTTTTGAAAGAAAAAAATTAAATAACTTGAAAAACCGATAGTTTTGTTTTTATTTATTTTCCAAACAACAACTCATACACTATATTTTCCGCAGTTGATTTTCGCGTTATCAATTTCTGCTGCAAGAATTATTAAATTTTTACCTTGCATCTTTGTCGTATACGCTTGGCATATATGAGACTTTTATTCGCTATCTTATTTTCTTATGTGTTACAGAGGGTATATATACTATCTGCGTCTAACCAACGACAAATCACAAAATTGAAATAGAAACAGTAGTATAGTGTTCGCAGTTTCGTTAGTTTACCCTACAACTCTTTTCCTACGTTACATCCATTATTACAGTTGTATATAATACTGTCAGTTTTAACCGACAAGATAATTTCATCAATCCTTGTTCCCTCAACGATTTTTTATCACATGGTAATAATTTGTGACGTGAGGATCAATAGCGGGAAATAGAGTGTATGAACTTTGTAATTACATAGAATTTGTAAATTGAAAAATTTAATTTTTCAAATATCCTCTTCAAAATTAATAACCAAATGACTTCCAATAAGTAAAAGTTTCAAATATAACTTTTCAATGATTTGAACAGTAATTGGATTTAATGTAGAAACTTTATATGAAAAGTTTAAAGGACTTTTTTTGAAGTTAAATAATAATTGCTAAAATAATTTTTCAATATACGATATAATTTAATGAATTTTCAAAAATTGCAGTTATGGTACTCAAGTTTCCTCAAAGTTTCATTATTTTATAATTGAGGATATTTACTTTGTTACAAATATTATACGGTAATAATAGAGGAACTTTGAGTTAAAGTTTTGTAATGAGTTATTAAATCCAATCGTTCGAAGAATTAAATAGATGCTTTAAAAATTATTTCTTTATTCAACTTAACTTATTAATTACACATTTCTAAATGAGGTAACTTGAAAAATATAAATATGTATTTGAGATGATGTCGAAGAAAAGAGAGAAAATGTAAGAAAAATATTATAAGTACCTATGTAGGTTCATTATATTCTCACTTAAGCATTATAAACTGCTTTCTCATTCTCCTACGTGACGTCAGATGTATGACACGTGACACGTTACATAAATTTTTAATTTGAAATGCTAATTTCAGTAAAATTATAAGATAATATATAGTTCTTGTCATTATTATTGGTAGTCAGAATGGTTAATTTTTAGTATTTATGCTTTTTTTGCTTCAATTTGACAATGGTCTTCTAGCCCATTCTATCTTAAAGTGAAGATGAGGTATTATCTACTAATAAGAAATATTAAGATTAGATTATAGTTTGTTTAGACTTATTGCTGTTCTATATTTTCTTAAACAGTGTAAGTGATTAATTTGAAATGCTTGTATGTCAATAGAAATGATTTGGCTGAGTTGGCGTTCGTATAGATTGTAAACCGATTTTATATAATATGAATAGGGATGATTTATAATGTGACTTGTCGCTAGGGAATGGTGGTCAAGTGTCGTTAAGATAGGAGTAATTGAATGCGATAAGACGAAATGCGAATGATGTATTGATGAAGATAATACTTGTGATGAGTTAGTGGAAAATGAACAATGAGATAAGAAATGGTTGCATTAGGGTTTCCTTCATTAGGATGGGTCCTTGTAGGGCGAATTACGTTGGAGTGAGCCGGGCATTTTAGGATAAAGATGAAAGGGATAGGCAACGCAAGGAGCACAACGAGCTTATGTGAGGATACTAGGATCTAGTTTGCATTAAACGAAATTGCACCATATGCACAGAACACCAATTTACCTCCTCTGCTACCAAATCCTTTGACAATCCATTTATTATTAATTTTAAATGAATCTCGAAGGAGCCGCTCTAAACAAGATTCATTCGATGTATCCTTAGATTTAATCTCCTTCTCAACATGCAAATTTGCACTATGTACCGACAATGAGATCTCGCAAATAATAATATGCAGATCATTCACTTGTCATACATAATTATTGTCTACCCTCTACCCGAATAATTTAACATTAACTCATAGAATAATATTCTATACCAAACAAGCGTAAAATATGACTAATAAAACAAACATTTTTTTCTACTACTGTTAAAAAATATTACCTACCATTTTTATTCTAATAATAGTGCATAAAGTAGGCAAATTTTTCACAGTTGTTTTACCGCGTGCGAAGTATCTGGGAAAAAAAATTTTTAACGTGAGACGTTTTACTTGCATTTTAATAGAGCGGGATGTACAATTTATAGAGCGTTCTGAACCACTCGGACGCAGCAGTATTTTATTTGAATAAAAATTGGCGAAACTGGAATTCAAACTCCAGATCCCACATTTCAGTTCAATTCGACTAGGAGTGTGTTAGTCAATTAAATACTAACTGGTAGTATTATTTCTAACCAAAGACTCTTTCATACTTCTTGACTCTAGAAATGTTGTGTCAGTATGCAAATGACGCTTTTAATATATTTTTCAGTACTCTACTACTACTACTTTCTTGTGAAAACAATGTATTAAAATTTCACCAGTGACAGTAGAAACTACGCAGTGCGTTTTAATAGCAATGACTTTAATAAAGTACAAGTTCCTCGACCCTGAATATCGCGTAAGAATTTGAGGCTAAAATAAATAAGCTCGAGGGCTCAAGTCAAACCAGATGAACTTGCGTACCAGACAAGTTTGTTTTGTCGAAGAACAATTCAAACAAAAGTTACTTCGGGTTTACAACTAACTTTCCCCCACAATTTAATTGAGAAAATTGATTGCTGCATATTATCTTTGTGTAATTACTTCTCCGAATTCAAGAAAATATTTAGTCTAGACGCTGGAAAAACAAAAAGAACAACATTCACAACATTACTTACATTCCACTGTGTATCTATAAAAATTCAATGCAGATATTTCTTTGTTTTTATTCGATTCAGAAATACCTTTCGACAATACCAATAATATTCTTACATATTTTCTTCTATCAAAATATTTCAACCAAATATTTTAAAATTTTATCAAAGTATACTATGTTTTTCCACTACTAGCCTAGACACCCACCATTATTACCGTTTATTTGAGATGAAAAATAATAAATTATTAGTAACCATGGTCGACAATGACAACTGTCACTTTTTAAATAAACTCAAGTCGTCAAGTCTCCAAATCCAAATATTGTTTGAATCATTTAATTTAGAAAAAGTGTAAAGTATGGATTCACAATTTAAATATGCCGTCTAAATTAAATAAGAAAATCAAATAAAACCAAATTAAAAATTAAAAGTGAGGTGACAGACTGAAACGTCAAATATAAAAATAAAGACAGCCTAAGAAACAATTTAATGTTCATGTCAAAATGATGTCAAAATATTTGTTATTGTTATTTTTTTTAGTAGGATTTGGATTGAAATGCTAGTAAAGAAAAAAATAATACATATACCAATGTTGAGAAAACCATTCTTAACAAGCTCCTTATGTCCCCGGTTGTTTTGCACTTCGGGAACAACTTTGCGCTAGGTCAATAATGATAGTCTTTTCAACCTTGGTGTATAATATACTACTTGTTACGTTTTGTTTATTATAATTGGATATAGAAATTCATGAAGGATTATCATATATTTTTTAGGTTGAAGTATCTTAAAGCTGAAAAGCAGCAGCGATATTGTAAAAATGTTGGTAGTGTTTGTAGCCTAAATTCGCTTTCTGTTGATGTTGTAGACAGTAAAATTTATATCGTCTTTTACGACGAAACCAGAAAAACATAGGTGAGCACTTTCTGAATTCAGCATTCATAAACGCGGTCGGGACGATAAAATAATTTTTATTATTTTTAATATCTTGGGGAAGTTGGGCTTTATCTCCAGAGAGTCCGAAATAATAAAAAGGTCTTATAAGGTCGGGTTTAGTGGCTGGTAGCTGCGGCGAGCTGTGCAACTTGATGTCTCAAGTTTGGAACCCGTGGGGCACTGTTACGCAGCGAGATCTGGCTCGGCTTCGCCTTCCACGCAAACAAGCCGTCTTGGCTTTCTAAGACGGGATTTCACACCCGCCGTAGAATTTGATCCGGGAAGGTGATAGGCAAATGAGATAGGAATTTAAGGTTAAAACCAGGATTGTCATTTGTGCGGCCTTGTAACCTACAACCTCGAGACATATTCTAACCACTTTCATTTTTCACGGCGTACTGCTTTCCCAAAACTGGTATCATAAATTAAATTTATTTCATATTATTTATATATTTTTAAACTCTTTACAAACAGGTTTATCTCATAAACCGGTTTAAATATGTTTTAACTTTTTTTCTTACATAAATAAACCTATTTATTTGTGTAAATGGTACTTAGGCAATTTCATAAATTTCGCCAGATGTGTGAAGAACTCTAATTCATATCACAATTTAATTAGACCCAAATTTCTTCTAGGTTAAAACTTGTCATTGTAACGTTCAATATCTGCAAGAGGGATGTTCACTCAATAAGTAATTCTTCCATTAATTTAACATAAAAATCAGTCATTGTAATATTTACTTCCTGTTAGAGGAGTATTCACTCATTGTGAAGTACTCTATTTCTTGTCCTAATGTAATTTCTTCAAAATCAGTCTCCGTAAAAAGCAGTCACCCTAATGTTTTCTATCTGAGAAAAGGATGCCCATTCGTTGTGACTTATACAAATACTTTCTATAATGTACTTAGATCAAAATCCCCTTTAGTAAAAACTAGTCGCTGAAGGTAATATTTGCTACCTGTGCGCATTTACTGTAAAGCATTCCAATTCTTTCTCTGTAGTAATTAAAAAAATTACCATCGACAAAAACTTGTCACTATAATGTTTATTACCTGCGAGTAAGATACTCACTCATTGTGAAGTACCTACTCTAATTCTTGCCGTAATGTAATTAGGTCAAAATCACCCTAGGTAAAAACTATACACCGAATTGGTTTCCTGTCTATGGAATGCGAGACTTTTGCGAAAAGAGCGTGCAGCTATTACCAAAATATCTTCCTGTATATAAACAAATATAAAAATATAAAATCGAAGTCGAAAAAGATAAATCAGCTGAACAGTATTTATGAAATTAGCTTTTTTTTTTAGGGTGGAAATCAGCTAAGAAAAACGTACTCATTCGCTGAAGCACATTAATTATATTCTAATGTAAACTATAATTAGTTTAAAATCTCTCTCCGTAAAAACGCGAACTCAATTTATATAATATTCGTGTATCATTGTATCAGTATACCAATAAATTTCTACATAAGTAATAACTTTAGGTAATTATATTCATTATATGCGTGTTATATTGGGTCAATGTGCTTCACTATTTGTAAGAAAGAAATAGGAAGAAAATTTGTGATTATAAAGCAAACTGAATTCCTTGTAACTTTTCCGGTTTTATTGCCAGAATGAGTTTGAAGAATTGCGATTATTTATTGCACTCGGAATGTTGAACTTTGAGGAATATTGATTTTGCGTTGTAAGTCTGTTATGGCTCCATACAAGTCTAGTATTAAAAGAAAATGACTGGTTTGACAAATGACTCCGAATGACGTGCATTCTTCAGTGCTGAATTGGCTGGAAGCAGCGTAAAATCGTATACAGGTTCACGTTCGGCACTAAGAGTAGACGTTCACGTAGGCCTATTGTACTATTTCACAATAACACCAATTTTACATGACAACTAAACTTCCATCTTGAAAGGGTTTTATTAAGAGGAACTTGGCATTACTAAGAACACAGGTCATGTCAGTGTTTTCAAAATATTTTCAAATGCACATTAACATTACAATCTCTGTAAAATTAACTTATTCAATATCAATGATTTGTACAATTAAAGAACCTTACAGTATAATCCAAATGTAAATTTGTTTAATAGACCAATTCTGAACAAATCTGTAAAACTTACAGATCTGTAAATCTGTAAATAATGAACAAAATCGCAACGAAAGTAGACACTCTTATGTATAATTTTATATTAATCAACAAAATAGATTAGTTTTTATCAGTTTTTTACAGATTTACAGATCTGTAAGACTTACATATTTGTTCAGAATTGGTCTATAAATATACTTAAAACTTTATGATGATAATGTACTATGAAATTATTTATGAGCAAAAACATAGTCTAATATTATTGTGTTACATGTATGTAGGTTATTTTATCTTGCACGAGGCAGTGTTTTATAAATAATTATGTTTGTTACATATGACATGAAAAGAACGTGTGATTTATTTAAATCTTATACTTCGTACATATGGCATATTTTTCGACAATTAATCAAAATAACACTACACGCAAAAATTAAAATGTAATTAATATTAATTAAAATTATCACATTCGCATATGCAAATCTTCTGTTTTGATTACTATTATGTAAATTATATTCTTATGTGTCCAAAATGTTTCTAAAGATTCATATATCTAAAATGTTTGATCTTGGTCTTATTTTTACAAAAATAGAACAAAAATGGAATACATGAAAAAATGAAAATAAATTTACATTCAACAATCAAATATATGTACATATTTTTTTGAATATGTAGATACGGGTTGGTGCAGAAAGGTGACATACTTTAAAATGTGAGTTGGTAAATCTTAATAACTCCATTTTTATTTCGATACTAATTTATTATGCAGTAAGTAATAATGTTAGTTTAAGAATTTTATTTACAATAAATACAATATTAAAATAGAATTTAAATTTTTAATGGTAGTAAGTATTAAAAATAACGTTTTATTGTGTATTTACGAGATATTAATATGAGGAGTACAGATAAAGAAACAAAACACTGAAAATAGTTAATAGTTAATTATGTATTAAGGGCATAATCGAAAGATTATAGTACAAGGAAATGTTTTCATTTCCTGAAAACTATAATCTTGATTATGCCCAGCATGGTACATACAACGTTTTATTTCATTTTGGTATTTGAAATGAAAAAATCTGTAAGTATATATTCCGTGCTGTGGTTTTTTCATATATATTTGGTATTGTTAGATTGATTGTTCTTAAACAAATTTAATGTATACAAGATATTAATGTCGCTGTCAAATATATGTGGAAACATCAACCTACTGATGAAATATTGATGGAATTTGAAGCTGCACAAATTACGTTGGTTTCTAAATATTCAAAAGATTTACTTAATCAAATTTATTGTAAAATTTGACATTTATTTATTAACCACAATTTTAGTTTATTTGAATAACTATTGCTTAGCAACTTTATTCGCCTTCGGGCGATAATAGCCAAATTACACCCGCATTTGAGAGCGTATTAAGTTAAATTTATCAGTTAAATTCTCTAAATATCCAATTTAGTATGTAGTAGGTATATAATACCACCATTGTAAATGAGCATGGTAAAAAAGCATTTCATAAATAAGTGTGTAATTGAAATTAAATGTTTATTTTTACTTATTAAAATTGAAGAGTACAAAAAGTAAATTAAAATTAATTAAAACAATCCTCCCCTATACGTAAGTCTTTGTTTTGCATGTGCATTTACAAACGCAGATAATGTTCTTATTTGTATATTTCTCCGTCCAATAACCAGTAATGAAGTCGTTGCGGTATGTCAAAGAGTAAAACAGAACAAAGGGCGTGGTAAAATAGCAAAGCGCATAGCTGCAAGTTCGCTTTGTGGAGAACAATCTATTTTAGTTATCCCCCATTTCAGTGGGATGTTACAAGCATTTTATCAATCCGTGGATGTTGTATTTCAATCGGCAGCCACACCTCTCCAGAGGGTATCAGTTATTAATGCCCAGAGACCTGCAGGTCCCGTATCGGCCTCTCGAAACGGATACTCCGCTGATAGGACGCGAGGCCAATCGGATTGTTCACCCACTCATGGACGTACAAATAAACGCACGAAAAAGGATGAATCCACGAGAAGTTTTCAGAGTTTCAGTTTACCCTACAAAGTGCTTCGTTTGCATCTATCTATACTCAATTATCTTCTTTATTTTTTTTTTTGTAATTTACGATTAGACAATAATAAAGATACCTCATATAATAAAAACAAAAGAACATCCTTAAACCTTAAAAATTATAAAATCATAAAAAACTCCTGCTAATATTTTCGTATTTTATACGTTAATTATTTAAATGAGTTAATTATCGCAATATTGTAACTTAATTATTATTAATTTGGAGAAAATGACAATTTTGTTAAACTTAAGTTATAGTATTTTACATTACATTTTCACTTCTGCTAGGAGAAATTGACTGGCCCGTCACTAACTTTACAATAATTTAAATTAAAATTATAATTAAATTCTGTCAGTTATTAATGTTATGTCAAAACAGTAAAAAAACAGAACTTGCAATAATATCTGCAAATACTAATTTTTACATTTAATAAACAGTTCAAATATATGACTATTTACAAGTGAATAATTTAATAAATATATTAATTTTATTTACAAATAAATAATTAAAACATTTGCTTGTTGTATGCTATTGCTACGGTCGCTTAGTAATTGTAAAAAACATTTTCATTTCCCACAGTACCCATAGACAATTTTAAGGAATAAATCCATATCTCACAGATCTGTTAAAAATCGTATTGTTTAATTTTTCTTTTGTAGTTAGTTGCTAAGAACTAGTGAAATGAAGACATCTTTGTTATTAAAATTTAAATTAATTAGGAAATAATATTGTGGTTGTAGAAAAACTATAGTGAACAATTCGATTGGAATATCATTATATATGCGTATAATTTGCAGCATTCCCTTTGGCTATTGTTACAAACTACATGCATACTCGTATGAAATGAATACCATTCTATGCTTATAGTACAATATACTATTACAATGAACATACGCAAAGTAACACTTGTAACTGCTCCAATGTGGTGAGAGCACCAGTAATATAGTAAAATACTATATCATTAATTTTTGTTGATTTACGGAACAGAAGTATATTGTAATTGTGCAAATAAGTTTTTTTTTATTATTTCTTTTATTTATTCACAGCAATATATTAGTTTATAATTTAGTCTTATATACATTATTATTCTAATATTTGAATAAAAATAATAGGAAATAGAGTAAAAATAATAAAATACATTTTTAAACACTCTTCAATATATTTATTTGTTGTTTTAATATTACCTCCATTTTCCATTTCACCATGAAAGAGCGTCTAACGCGTGCTGGAAGATGAGAATATGGAAGATATTATTTGGAATTCCGTCTATCATCCGAAACAGTTCATTAATTGTTCCAGGGTTTATTTAGGAAAAGGATCCGTTTGCTTTTAATTACTTATTGACCTTTACTGAACCTTTTTTTCTCACAGAGAATATAAATTTATGTTTACTGTTAGTTATACCACTTTGTTAAATACCAAATGGAGAAGGATAATTTTTATTTAACAGTGACATTTGTTACAAGGACAAGTACTTTATTTTTCATTTTTTCATTTTTATATGAAAAATTATCTAAAATGTATGTCAATATGAAAAGCTACAATGCTTGAAAATTCTATTATATGATACAAAAGTAATACAAGTTATTTGACGTCACAAATTCATAAAATTTCCATTTCATTTTCTTGTTCATTTCATGTATATGATATTGATATACGTATATATGTTAGTTTATTAAATTCAAATGCTATAAATATCTCTCTGAAGATAAATTTCCGAACATAAATACTTAGTAATGACGCAATATATGGATCATAAAGATTAGTTGAAAATGTTTTTGTAAGCGAAAAGAAATATATAGGTATTCTTTTTAATTACGTACATCGTTGCAGTATATCAATTATTATTTCTATGACGTACATAGATGGAGAATTTAATATCCTACTCGTATATACGACCAGTTGATTAAAAATATCTGTAAAGCTCTTAATTTTTAGAAACTTTGATGGTTTCACATATGATAGTCGTAGATATTGCTTACTAAGCTCGTATTATTTATTTATGTTTGTACTGACGGAATTTTATTAAAATTTGTATGTGTACAATAAAGAATATTTTTTGTTAAAGTATGAAAATTTCTATGAGTAATGTATATATAAAACTATGGAACTGATTAAAATAATAATTTATAACAAGAACCATAGAAAATGATACTGATGAATACTATATATTATCCCCAGTTATTAGATATTTACTATTCCTTACATGTATATTTCTTTTACTTTTTACCTTTTTGTTTTATTATCTAACACCGTGTTTTATAAAACTACAATTATGGTGTTTTTAGATAAATAAAGTAGGTCATAAAATATAAGTGGGTTAGAAATTATAACTCACTGTTTGTTGGTCTGTATCATAGTAGCTATGTTATAAAACTTTCTCTACTCTATTTGTTTATTAAAAGTCGTTTTGAAATGTCAACCCTTAAATATCTTTTAGATATTTTATATTCATGAATAAAAGGTGATGGATAAAATGTTGTATGGCACATGTATGTTAGTTACCAAAATCACGAGGAAAATACCCCACTCGGCTTGACAGCCTCATGAGCTAAACTTCTCTCACGGGGCTTATTTGTAATGTAATACCATTGTATCATAAATAACAATTATGTTACTATAACAAAAATCGTATTTTATCAATGTTGTTTGACATATAACAAATGAATAACATATATTTTATTGAAATTATCTAACCTATATGACGGCTAAATCTAACTATGTATAAATAAATTAAATTTCTTAAATAAATCTTCTAGAAAGAAACATATAAATTTTCAATAAATCCTAAAAAACAAAAACTAATCTAGACCAATAATCATTTTTTTGACAACCGAATATTGTGAGAAATTCTATAATTACTTCTACCGGAACTCTTTTTTTGTGAGCATGTTTATGGCAGTTTCCAACAATTTTAAATTATCGTAACTTCCTGACCGGACAAAGCTAGAATAAGGTTAAACTTTGCAACATATGTATTCACAAATTCACATTTTCATTAAAAACCAAAGTCGTGTTTCCAGAGGAAAACAATGTGACCTAACCTGGGATAAAATGCCAAAAAAGAAAATCAGAATGTTAAATTCCGGGCTGAAAAAGTGGAGAAATGACAGCGAGATGATATAACGTGAACGGCCACGAGGAAAATGTTATTACTTTTTAGCGCATTCATACATAAAAAGGGCTTCACGTCTCACTACACTCGTCCATGCGTCTCCCGCCGCGGTAACGAACAACGCAGACATCCTTGCTTCCCAGTCTCTCTTCATGGATCAATGCAAATCGAAACTTTCACAAGAAAAATTGATCGTTTTTCAATATGGTTATTTGATATACTTCTTTGATAGCTTCAAAATTGTGTTTACGGTGTAATAAGAGGCTTATGCTTTTCAAAAGCTCAGTTCGAGTTTCTAATAGTTAATTTAAACCATTACATAATATTACTGTACTTTATTTTCTTCATATAATTTGCACCAAAAACAAGAAATAAGTATGGTCCAGTGTAAGAACACAACTGTTTTAGGAAAAGTTATTTATGTAGTTGTTTTTTTTGTGGAGTGCGTTGTTTGAATTATAGTACGAGATAAAAAAAAACACTGTTGCACACGTGTTGCATATACGAGAAACATCTTTTCTACAACCTATATATAAGAATTATTTAACAATATAAATAAAAACATTGATAACATTTGCCATAATTTTTTGGTAAGGTACTGTTACTATAACAGCGAATTGTAATTAGGCTATGTTGAACTTATGTCAAACAAATCTTAACATTTTAAGAATTAGGTTAATACTGTAACGTTTATTTATTTAGATGAAGTGTGTAAAAGATAATGAAATACGAATATTATGTACCTAAGTTTAATAGACGAAATATGAATAATATAAGATAATAGAAAGACAATAAAATAAGTAACACTATGAATAAACAAATATAAACATTAAATTAAGAATAACAATTATTAATAAAAATTTAAACACTAAGAACCAGGGCATGTAACCGGTTAAAAAAACCGGTTAATAAAAACCGGTAACCGATATTTTTAACGAAAATTGCGAACTTTAACCGTAATTTTAACCGATATTTTTCAGGCCGAAAATACCGGTAACCGTTAACCAAAAAAAAAATAAACCGGTTTTAGCGAACATTAACCTTTATTTTAATATCATTTAGCGAGAAAAAAAATTAATATTTTTTTTTATATCTGTGTTTCCTATTTGTATTTGAACATGAGTCATGACAGTTTTTACAATTAACATTTTATTGGAGAGTCATAAATGTAGGTCTCTTTGGCCGTTAGGGTTACTTAAAAAGTCCAAATAAATACGGCCTTTGTCAACACAGGCAAGTTTAAAATTGAAAAGTGACCTGCGTTTTTCTGAATAAATTACGGGAATTTTTGTGAATATTTATTAATTAAATTGTTTTTTTTAATTGTTATATTTTCTCAGATGGTAATTTTTTATTATTTTTTTAAATTATTTATTCTATAATTTTTTTAATCAAATATTTATAATTACTTCTTTTTTAATTAATGTTAATAATTTTTTAAACCGATATATTAACCGGTTTAAACCGGTTTCCAATTTTTAAAAACCGGTTTTCGAACAAAAACCTTTATTATTATAATGTTCTCTATAAGGCTTAACCGTTAACCAGTATTTATTTCGGTTACATTCTCTGTTTGTAACTAACTTTTAGTAATTTCTAATTACAGTTGAATATAAAAAGTTACAATTTTTAGGTTTTTACTGTAAAATTTTTCGTATACAGCTGAAATATTCCAAAAATACCCATGTATGAGTCCAAAATTTTGGTTTTTGATTGTTGACACCCTGTAAACCCAATTTTAGGTCAGGTTTGGGTTCCTTTTTACCCATTTTAAGGTGTGACAAATTTCCAAATGTACTATACAATATGTTTAGACACTTTTCAACTCATTTTTGGGTATAAAATGCAACACATAATCATGTTAAACTTATTTTTTTAATTATGAACACCTAAATCATTGTTAAGCACTTTAAACCCATTCCAGGGTGTGAAATAACCCAAATAAACCCATTTTTAGGTAAAATTTATTGATTTTTTTGAAAAAACCAAATTGATAGTCGCCGGTGCACTGATTTCAAATTTTCAAACCGAATTTAATTATCTCTTCCCATTCCTGAGATATTTGGCCTCAAAGTTGCACCTCAAAAAAGTGTGTTTTTTGAACATATCTCTAAAATGGGTAGAGATACAGTATCAACGATTACACCAGTCGATTCTACGCGCAAAGTTACATAAAGAAATGTTTTCTCCGCATATACGATCTTTGGAACGATTTGGTGAAAAATGAGAAAAACGAAAAAAACCTGAATTTCAATTTTTCGCTTGGAAACTTTTTGTCACTAAAATTTTTTATATTCTGGACTTAAGTAAATACAGATGCGCTGATTCCAAATTTTCAAATCGATTTCAATTATCTTTTACCGTTCTCGAGATATTTGTGTTCAAAGTTAGACCTGAAAAAATCAGTTTTTCAGGAATAATTCTGAAATGGGTTCAGATACGACTTTGGCGAGCTCACCAATCGATTCTACGGGCAAAATTACATTTTTGTACCAATTTTCAGATTTTTATTCCAATGGATACAAATTTTATAGAGGAAAAACGAAAATCGTCAAAAATCGAAAAAAATCGCAAGGGGTTCATCAGGCGATTTTTCGATTTTCGCGATTTTCGTTTTTTTGCTCTAAAAATTGTATCCATTGGAATATTAATCTGAAAATTGGTACACTTATGTAATTTTGTCCGTAGAATTGATTGGTGAAGTCGTCGAGATCGTATCTTGACCCATTTCAGGGATATTCCTGAAAAACGATTTTTTTCAGTTCCAAATTTGAACCCAAATATCTCGAGAACGGTAAGAGATAATTGAAATCGGTTTGAAAATCTGAAATCAGCGCATCTGTATTTACTTAAGTCTGAAAAATGAAAAGATTTGGACCCAAAAAGTTCTCCAGCGAAAAACTGAAATTCCGGTTTTTTTCTTTTTTCTCATTTTACACCAAATCGTTCCAAAGAACATATATGCGAAGAAAACATTTCTTTATGTAACTTTGTGCGTAGAATCGACTGGTATAATCGTTGAGACTGTATCTCTACCCATTTTAGAGATATAGTCAAAAAACACACTTTTTTGAGGTGCAACTTTGAAGCCTAATATCTCAGGAATGGGAAGAGATAATTAAATTCGGTTTGAAAATTTAGAATCAGCTCATCGGCGACTATCAATTTGGACTATTTTAAAAAACCAAAATTTTTGACCGAAAAATGGGTCATTTTGGATTTTTTCGGCCGTAAAATCAAAATTTTAAGGTGCAAATCTAAATATTGTTAGTTTTCATGATTAACTATGATTGTAAATTACTTGGAGATGAGAAAAGATATTAATTTTTATTTGGATATGGTTTGGAATATATTTGCGAATATAGATAACAATTATCAAAACAAAATTTCTAAATATAAGTACTTCCGGTCATCATTTCCGTTGTAGGCCCAGGTTCGTGGTCCAATTAACAACTATCAATTGTTTTACAGACATCCTTTTGTTTAGATAAAGTTCATTTGTCCTAATTATTTGTTTATTAACTGTTTCTTATATTATTATTTCCACCTTCTATATACAGGTGGCTCAATGAAAATTATCAGCGCAATTTTTTGCCACTTAACATCAATTTTGCAAAAAACGCTCGAACACGTCATTTTTAGTATAAAGGGGGAACACCTGAATGGATTAGTTCCAATGGCATAACTTCAACCCTATAATGGTGGTGGACTGTACCTCAAAAATTTAAAATGGAAAAGAGTGTCAAACATGACACAGTTCGAAAGGTCTTTCAATTCTCTTCTCAACAGTTTTTTTATTTTATCGTTTAAAACAAATTTTATCAGGTGTTTAAAATTGCAATCAAGAAGGCTTAAACAAATGACAAAATCGAATATCAGTATTTTTCCCGTAACGTAGAGGGCCGAAATAATAGGATAATATACTTTTATAATCTCGTAAATAATACAGTTACCGATGTAAAAGGAATAATAAAAGTTAATATATAAGACACAAACTAATAGCACTTTAAAAGTATACAACTTAAGTGTACTATTACTCAAGATCACGCCCGTTGTATTCTTCAAAATGTTCCATGTCGATTATCTTCTGTTTTCTGCTAAAATATTTTAGAAGTAACTCGTGTTTGGTAACAAATGAAAGGATTATTTGATGAGGGCTGGCGTCTAGAAATGACAAAAAAATTCCTTGTCGAATGTCTTTTGTTTTCAGCTAAAATATTTCAAAAGTAAGTCGTGCTTGGTATCAAATGTAAATACTCGACTATGTTTGGCGTGCAAAAATGTCAAAAATCATGTCAACAGGCTTTTGTTCCTGGAGAAAAGTTGTCAGAAGTACGTCGTATTTGGTATTAAATGTAAATAAAAAATGACAAATAATTACCATGTCAATCAGCTTTTGTTTTTGGCAAAAAGTTGTCAGAAGTATGCAGGGCATGTAACCGGTTAAAAAAACCGGTTAATAAAAACCGGTAACCGATATTTTGAACAAAAATTGCGAAATTTAACCGTAATTTTAACCGATATTTTTCAGGTCGAAAATACCGGTAACCGTTAACCAAAAAAAAATAAACCGGTTTTAGCGAACATTAACCTTTATTTTAATATCATTTAGCGAGGAAAAGTTTTAATATATTTTTTTTATATCTGTGTTTTCTATTTGTATTTGAACATGAATCATCACAGTTTTTACAATTAACATTTTATTGGAGAGTCATAAATGTAGGTAGTTTCTTTGGCCGTTAAGGTTACTTAAAAAGTCCCAAATAAATACGGCCTTTGTCAACACAGGCAAGTTTAAAATTGAAAAGTGACCTGCGTTTTTCTGAATATAATAAGGGAATTTTTGTAAATATTCATTATTTAAATTGCTTTTTTTTAATTGTGATATTTTTCTCAGATGATATTTAAAAAAAAAAAATTAATTAATTATTCTCTATTTTTTTAATCAAATTTTTATAATTAATTTGTTTTAATTAATTTTAATTATTTTTTAACCGATATATTAACCGGTTTAAACCGGTTTCCAATTTTCAAAAACCGGTTTTCGAACTAAAACCGTTATTATTATAACGTTCTCTATAAGGGTTAACCGTTAACCAGTATTTTTTTCGGTTACATGCCCTGCTAAGAACATGTATTCAAACACTTAACACTACGTATTATTTATTACATGATATTTATTTCCACCAACTATTTAACTTCACGGCTTGTATTAATATCAGACTGTCTTGTGATCTTTTTTCCTCGGGGGTTTATATATCAAAGCAATTAAGTTCTGAATGTTCTCGCATCTTCGATGTCTTAACATAATAGATAGGTGACTAAAACACGTATCGACCTATCTGTGACGGCCGACCGTTGCCCGTAGCATGACCTTGAAATCGTTACAATACTTAACCTATTTAAAAAAATATTATACTTATTTCAATAATAGTAGTAGTAGTAGTATTAGTAATAGTAATAATAGTTACATTCATTCTTATTTATCTAATTATCTACTTGTCTGGTAAATTAACTAAATATGAATGTGGCCAAGAAACGGTTATTTACTTTTCACGTACTTTTTAGATTCCTTTTCTGTACTTTTCCATAATCTTGAAATAAAATTATTAGGCAATACCTACTTTTATTTTCAGCGTATATTATTCAATTATTTCTGTTATATATTTAAAAAAATGTTTAATATTTCTATCATGAATGTAAAAACATTATAGGAAAATTTAATGCATGCATAAGTTACTTTGTTAATTTCATTTTATTTTGTTTTATGTTCACGAACTGAAAAATATTTAATTACATTTTTTTGAAACTTGTTAAATTTTTTACTCGAAGTACATATTTTTTGTTAATAAACAATAGTATCCTTAAAAAATATATTCAATTATAATGAAATGTTTATTCGTTTCATGTTGAAGTGTTATTCTAACAAATAATAAAACTTTTATTAAAATATAACTACAAAAGCATGTAGGTACTCATACAATGTTTTGTACGAGTACATGTAATGGTTTGTAAAAATTACTCTTTTTGAAGAACATCTAGCGGAATTTAATGAGATGAAAATTGTTGCTGTCGATGAGCTACAGAAAGAATATAACTTGTACCTATAACTATTAATACGAAGCGTATAATAATTTTGTTATATCTAGACTTATTTTACCTTTACTCTTCACTAATTTGCGGAGTAGGACTAAATTGTAGTTGTTTAAATAACTTTTTAAGATGTTTTTATGATCAATATTATAGGATCAGTCAAACATAGGCAGTATTTATCGCACAACTCATCTCTTATTTCACGTCGATGTAAATTTGATTTATTAATGTGTAATTAGTAGCGAAATTATTTTAATTAGTAACTGCCTTTAAAAAAGTATCGTGCTTTTCACTGAAGCAAGAATTTTTCAATTAAAACGAAATTTATTTCCATTTTAGTCGTTTTGTTACTGCCAGTCATGTGAAAAATGGAAATTATGAAAATTAAAAGAAATAAATGAAAAGGAAGTTTTGAGAAATTAGGAAAAAAATCGATTTACCTTAATGGACAGGAATTGAATTTGCAATTCATATTTAAGGCAAAGCTTGCTAAGTGGAATAAGTTTTTGTTAGTGGGGTGTTTAATGGAATTCGCGGAATGACTTTTCAACGGCCGAATGGGATGTATTTCCCTGTGCACTGCGCTCATTAGGAATCCGCCCGGAAATGTATAACCAAACAAGCATCAACTACGCCATTATCGAATTAGCAAATTTACCGCACCACATGCAATTTTAAATTAAAAGTTAAATAACCAACACGGTAATTAAAAATTGACCTCAAGTTTTGCTCTATTTTGCTCACTTTTTGTGGGTGAATTTGCCGACAATTGTTCATCCCGCCAGTTTGGTAAATTAAAAAAGTGTAAGGTAGGGCAGGGTATCCCAAAATGTAGGTCGTGACTTTAATGGGTTGTGGATGTGTTAAATATTATAATATAAAGAGAATATTATTTATTAGGTTCTATTGACAAGATCGACTTATCATGTCAGCCCTATGGAACCCTAACAATTCATAAAAGTAAATAAAAGAAAAAATTTATAAAAAAATTATTTAAAAAAGAAAATAAAAACCTATCTATCTTCGATGAGCTTCTAATTCGATTTGTTGAATACTGTCGATTTTAATGATGTATTTAACGACTTTGCCCAACGAAAAGTAGTTTTGTGATAATTATAGGTCTCATTATAAGAAGTTTTGATGTAGTAAATAAAAATATAATATTTAATTTATAACGTTATAACCGTTATAACTATGAGTTGATTGTTTGTTTTATCGCGCGAGTATGTGAAACAAAAAATATACAATTTAAGGGTACCTAATGTATTCGGACCCAGGGTTTCTCACAATCCTAACTCAACTTTCATTATTGAATTTATAATTAGAAGAAGCAAAAATTTTTGAAGGAACATATATGTATTATGCATTAAACACATTTAGGAAAATACGAACTAAGAAAAATTAATTTATTGTGGAAATTTTTATATAAATTTATTTATTGGGAAAATAAGGCATACTATAAAGTAAGTCCGAGTTAATCCATAGTTCAAAAAAATATTCTAATTTATTTGTTTCATTTTTTAATAATATGAATTATTTAAATATTTAATACAGTTATATAGCTTCAAATACCTATGTATATAACAAAAAACATAAATACAATTCTTAAATATAAAGAAATTCAAAATAAAAAAAGTTACATTTTTCTAGTCTTATCTTATTTGTTGGTATATTAAACAACTCTGCAAAAATAAAATTTCTGCCTTATACTCGTATTATACATGTAAAACAGTCGATATCGTAGTTTTTTAATTATTTGCATTTTGGCTAAAAAGTCATCTCACCCAGTGCGTCATCTCTCCTAGACTTACCCTATATTATTAATAATGCAATGTTTTTGTCTCTGTAGAATGCATACAGTAAAATAAAGCAAGTGGATATTATAATAGGCTTGACGAAAAATATGATTGTTTACTGTTGGGAAAAGTTGGGCGGTTAAGTTCGCTGCCCTAATTTTGGGCGTTGACACGCCCCCCGTGATTAAACGTGCCATTAAGAGGTGCTGGTGGTATCCGCAATGTATCTTACTCTTCGCCACTTAACACTTGAGTGACTGCTTACTCTGCTAGCGGCCGCAGGCAAACAATGTTCCCGCCCGCGAATCTGATTAATCACACACTGTGAAACATCATCGATTCCTGCAACCACCAATTACCCCGGAAACTTACGGGTTCAACGTATTTTAAAACTTTATCTAATTACTTTGTTACATTTCCAAAGTTCGGAGACTTATTTATACTATTATAGTAGAATAATACCTTTTTTTTGACGTTTAGTTTGAGATAACAGAAAAAAAAATAATTGATGCCATCAGGTTTTTTTATACTTAGTAGATCGAACTAAATTTGGAAATTATTATATAGTCGGGATGAACAAAACGATAAATAAACCACTTAACAACAAAATATATTTCAATATTAGAAATATGGTGATACTGAACAGATTAAAACTGAGGATGAATGATTATATTTGAGAGAAGTGCTTTAGTCTAGACTCTACTCTACTGCTATGATGGCCTCGTTTTGCTAATTTCAAAAGTTTGCTTTAAATGGCCTACTCGTTTTACTTTATAAATTCATCCTCGCTTTCTATTTCTAATGCTGCTAATTTGAATGGTCATCAAAATCAAAAACACCTCTAACACTAATAGAGTCCTTCTCAAAATCTTAAGATCTCCAGAAAGTGGAAAGTTCCAGTGTTTACCAAGAATAAGAATATGTTCCTGTCCAGCGTTGAAATAAACCTTCACAAACAACATAACAAAAGACGAATGACATTTCGAAATACTTTAAAAAACTTTAAACTATTTATAATTAGAACACATTTAGAACTGGTCTACAACGAAAATAAATAACAAAACGAAGTAGGTATTTGTTTAACTGGATTAGGCGTTTCGTTACAGCATTTGGAAAAGACAAACAAAGTTACAAATAATCAATGTAGAATGATAACAACATGAGTTAAATGGCAATAAAAGTTGTATAAAACGAATACTTGAGGAACCAATACCTTAGGGGTTTCTAAGAACTAGTCGTTCGGAGTCTCTCGCATGTACCTTAAACAAAAAAAAGCTGTGTGTTTGTTGTACACTATAATATAAACAAGAATTAATTGCGAACAAACATGTTTAATACTGCTGTTTTAATATATAAATGTGGGAAATATATATTCTTTTAACTATCTGTTTCGTTGTTTGGAAACGATCAGTTCACATAAACTGTGTCCTATCTGAATTGTGGCGTCGTGCCTCAGCATTTGGGGTTGTATTGGTCTACTCATGCAAGAAATTTGAATCAACCAATAATTTTTCAAAAATATATTTTGAATATTAATGGTATTATTTAATGCGACAATTATAAATGGTTATTTTGATGCGATTACATTACAAAATAGCGATTTCTTTGTTTAAATAATCTAAAAAAAATAGAAATATCCGCGGAAAAAATATTTCACAGAAATTATGGGGGGGCCCTATTTGACGGCCCTAAACACTTGTTCAGTGTGCTTCGAAATGATTATGTCAAAAAAAGGAAATACGTATACATCCTTCCTGAAAAAAGAAATATATAAATATTTCACTATTGTTTAAATTTTAAGTCATTTCCTAAATTTTGTGAACTTTCTAAACAATATTGTGTTTTTCATTTAAGTTTCTAATTAAATTTACGGTAATACCATACACATACAATCAATAATTAATTAATAATTTCTGTTTTCCGTGTCACTTTCTTCCTGCTATTTTAAATAGCGCTTTACATAATACCAATTACATTTTTTAATCCTCTTATAAATTAAAAACCTACGTAAAAAAGGTCACCAATAAATCATTAAATTAAATGAATTTTTATAAATCTAATTTTAGAAATTTGAAACACATGTTTTTAATCTCAACAAAAAAGTGATCCCAATATAGGAATAACAAATAATGTCATATATTTATAGATTTTAAATGATTTATTTATATAAATTTACAACTTTTACCAAAGCGGTAAATACATTTGTTATGTGATTATATTTTATATTGATATATGACATTTACGAGTATGGTTCATGTAATTTTAATTGTCGATATAAAATTTGATATTATAATCTTTTTGAATTAGCAACACCTACAGTGTCTAAAATGTGTTGTTGTCATTTATGATATTTTAATATTGAAATAAGACATTGAACCAGTATTTACTTGTATGTTAAATAAACCTCGCTTACGATAGAAATCCCCAAAATGTGAAATAGATTTAAAATACAACAATGTTAGCAGAAAGCAAACAGCTGGAAGCGGCTAGTAAACTAAGCAAAGCGATTGAAAATTTTGCAAGCTAAGAAGCAAAACATCTTCGGGCATGATCCCCATCATATTTTCAAACCAAACAGTTTAAAATTGAATCTCCTTCCAATAACCCGGCTTTTTCAAGAGCCGGCATCAATTTCCTCCACACACGGGGTATATGCTGCAATAACTGTCCAGCGGACAATTCCACGCCGACCAGACAGCAGCTCATATTTTGTTTATGGAATATGTCGCGCCGCCAAAACGCAGGAAATATAAAATAGTTTCCCAAACCCCCAGTATACACAACTTTCAAATTGCCAATATCAACTATAAATACACAGACGACAAATAATAATTTTTCAAAAAAATTCAATCACGTCATTAATGCAGTTTATGAAATAAGAGATGAACAGTGCTACAATGCAGGCTGAATATTAAAAAAAAAACTACCTGGCCTTAACAAACAGTGGTAACTTGGTTAATTTGACTCCGACTCGAATTCAGTGATGTACGATGTTTGAGACTCAAATCCAAGTTTTGCCAATTTTTATCCACATAAAATAATCTCTGTGTCCGAGTGGTTCAAAACCCACTAGAAGCTGTAAGTTCCTTGCAGAGGATTGTAAATGCAAGTAAAATTTGTCACGAAATAAGTACGCTAGATACTTGAGTTCTTGTTCCATCTAGGAATGTAGTGCCACAGATGACCTTTACCATTTGGTTAATAACCGAATTTGTAGATAATTTCTCAATTTGGTGGCAAAATCTTCTATTAAATAAAAATTAATCCAGAGTATTAGCTTGGTGAGTCTTTATTACCAAGTTTCCATTTTTCTAGATCGGAGGTATTTATGGATCTCCCTCTTTTTCTTTTTTCTTTTCTATCTCCTTCCATTATATGTTCGGTTGTCGCTTCCTCTGTTCAATTATTTGCTATAAAATAATTAAACAAAAATATTGTTCATATTTATATAATTATAAAACAAATCATTTATGTTTTCAATAAAATTTTGAATCGTAATGATTGTTTTTTCCAAGAATTCTTTATTTAAAATATTGTTGGAAACCGCTGTTCCTATTAAAATAACGTATAGTAAAATAATTATTTATTAAAAAAAAAATTTTTAATATTCTAATTTTATGTTTATTATCATTGTTACAAATTTTGAATATAGACGTAAAATAATCTATTCTGGAAATTCATGAGACCAAAATTTCATTATATCTATTAGAATGAATATCCCTGGCTTATCATGTTGCAGCCTGCAAGGCAGCTTATCCTAGATTTGAAACAACTCGAGGGCACCAATTTGGATTATTAATTATAGTGAAATCTGGGGTTAGAACCGTCTCTATAACATGCGAGTATATTTCATATATATATTTACAAAAGACAACATCAAAACGAGTCTTTGTACTTCGTTCTAGAAATGACAGTATTAAGAGGTCTTCTTCCATTTATTGTAAAAATAAGCAATTGAAAGAGGATAATATAATCCAATGAAAAAAAATTAAAGATAGTAATATCCAATAAATATCTAAGTACTATGGAAATATAAATTCGTAATTTACGAAGTAAATATTTGTGACAACAAATCTCAAATAATTCTTATTATAATAATAAACTACTATATTTATTTCAATATTGTCTTTTATTATGAAACCACAAGTAGTGTTTATTGGAAAACCAATACACATCACTTTCAGTTTTCTAGTTTATCACCTTTACATAACTACATATTTATTTTTACATTGTCTGATATATTTATATTTCAATAGATGCTTACAAACAGGACTTATTTGTTTATATGAGTCTGACATGATGTGACAAACTGAGAACTAACCACTCACAATACCGTTCTATAGTTGTTTATTGATGCATTAACTAAGTAAGTGTCCAACTATAACTTATCATACAGGGAAGTAAAACAGTGGTTTTAGTGGTCAATTGGAAAAACTTGTGGTTACAACGAAGTCACAGATGCAAAGTGGTTTAGTGGCTGGACCATCCAGGATATCACAGGATGCGCGCATTGATCAAGGACTCTGAAGTATAATCCACCCAAGAGGAATTTATGATTAAATTGAATAATTGAAATAACTGATATGCAAAATGATTGAAATAGGAAACTGAGTATAAAATTTTCTGTCACTTTTCAAAAGAGTATATAGTATTCCTGTTAATGTAATTTAATTTTACGTGATAGTGTCATTTCACTAATTAAATTTCGAAACAAAGAGAATAATTTAAATTTAAATACTACGTATTTAGTTCATTTCACATAACCTAATTCAAATTCTAATGTTCAGTGTTATATTTTCTCCGCTGTAAAATGTAGTGTTACTAATAGGACATTTTATTTTTAAATCAAGTATTGATATTAATCCTATTAAACTTAAACTCTTAATTATTTACTATTAACAAAGTTGGGAATGAAAAATTTAAATAAATGGCAGCAAATGGAAATTTATTTTTACAAAATTTAGTAGGTACATACATAAATGTCAATGGGGGTTTCCAAGATTTTTTGATTTTTTTATATGATAAACTTTAAGACAAAATATTGGACCCATATGTTTTTATTTTTCCAAAAAGTTGATAGTATCCGAGAAAAAAATTAATAAAGTTTACGGACAATGGATTCGACGTCATTCCCCTGACTAGAAAAAGATAGTCCATGTGCGCTATGAGATAGAACTATAAGTAGCTAAAAAACTGAAGTGAAGTTAGGCTACGAGTACCGCTTAAATTAAAACATTGAATATAAACATAACCTGCTTTCGTGATTCATGCTTTCGATAGATGCATTTACCAGTTACCACGTGTGTGTGTTCTCATATATTTTGAAATCCAGGCAGGATATAAATATCAGGTACTGAATTTGTAATAATATTTAATGAAAAAAGAATGTACTTATACATAAAGTATTTTATTTTAGTTATGAATGAATATGATTTAGATTTTCTTGCTATCGCTGCTTTTATATTTGCAATTTTCTTTGTGGCTATTATTGTTAAGTATTGTTTTATCCCTGTTGCCCTGTCATTTTATCACATGAAGCTAGCTATCGGGGGCAGTGTTGCGAACCGGTGAAATTAAAACTTATATCTTATAGTTGGCAACACTGATCAGGGGAAAGACGTCACAAGGTCATTTAAATAAAATTTTAATTTCAATTTTTAAATAAAGTATTCAACAATTACATATTATTTTAGTTTTATTACAATATACTCACGACCAAAATTGATATGCAGAATATATATTTTAAAAAGGCGTTGTATTGGAAACCCCCATTCATAAACTATATATTTCTTACTATTGAATTGCTTTGCCTTGCTTTTAAACTAAGTCTAAGTATCTACATAGTGGGCAGCGGCAACTTGAACTAAGTATTAACTAGTTGAAATCTGAAATTTAAATCAAGCATAGCCAACTACTAACTAAATAAAAATATTGTTAATTCCGAATGGTTTGAAATCTACTACAAACTTTGCAGAGGTTGTCAACTTTTAGCACTAAATTAGTAGTAAACGTCATAAAAAGTGGAAACATTCTTCTATTTCATTTTCAATAAAGTAATAATAATTTAAGGATAATGAAATAAAAAAAAACTTAACCAAAGTAACCGTGACCATGAAATAACTTTGTGGTTATTGAAATTTCTGTAACTTATGGAACACTGCGTTTAATTTTACACGTAAGTCATATATCTGTCAGTTGTCAGCTTATTGATCTATTTTTTGACAGTGAATATTTTTATTAATTATATTTATTTTCTTTTTTTCTTTCATATATTAAAACGTAACCTCAATATAAATATAAAGTAATTATGAGAAAAATTAACGTGATTCGCGACAGCCCAACTAATTAACAATAACCACTGCTGTTGTCTGGTTAATTTGGTTTTTCAGGAACCGCGTTCTGTAAATTTCGAAACACTATAAAATGGGTCATCATCAGGTAGAAATTAGTTAAACTTACAGAAGATCCTGATTGACATCGGTCGTGTTTGATTAAATTTTAATAAATCGTCTACATCCCAGTATTGTTTTAGTTCCTCAGTCAAGAAGCATATACTGGTTTAAATAATTATATGGTGTAAACCACTACAAGACAGATGAGAACATTGAGATGAATTATCCTTTTAACGCTTACTATAAAAATGTTAGTACAACAGTGTCGGAAGGGAAGGAGGAAATGTGGTAACATTAGTATGAGGGTGTGATTGAAGATGGTTCCTCCTTGAGTTTAATCCCATTAGGTCGTGTGCGTGGGTGCGACTTAAAACGCCGCCGTCGGGTTGTCGCGGGCCAGCTCCACTGCGGTTTAATGGGATTAAGTTGAGCGCTGAGCGCCCAGCTTTTCCGAATCAAGAAACAAAATTTTGATGAAGAGCTTTTTGCTGATTTGCCGCCATAAAGTGACAAGGCTCCTCGGCCACTATTCCCCCTCTTCTGAAAAAGGAAACGAATGACACGCGATAAGCAGCGCCTCCTGCGATGGAGATGGAGTTTAAATCTGCTAATCAGCATCGGAGCCAGACGCCGAATAAATGGACGTCGTTTTTCAATTCAAAACATGCGATTAATTAACGGAACGCTTGGAAGCCCATGGCATTTGGCGTTTGTTTGACGCGCGCAATCGATTGACGATCTGTAATGCGTGTGCGTACGACAACAAAAAATCTGTTACAGTAATGAATCGAAATGTTCGCTATTGTTTTCGCAATGCTTCCATTTTTTTATTAATTGACTGCTGTTTTTCTTTTTTGTTATGGCGAAAGCGGAAAATTAAATGTTCGTGTTTTGTTATTGTAAGATGGTGATTCGCTTTTTGTTTTTTGTCAAACAATTTTTGATTAACGGTTGGGGCATTATTATTTTTATCTCTTTTCATTTCGTTCTTTTTCATTACAAATATATATATTTTCAAACATTATTCAGTATTTAGTAATTTTTATATTTTTGTTCGATCGATTTCCGAATTTAAATTGTGATTGTCGTTAACACGCTTTGATAATGCATTTACTTTTTTAGCTGACCTAATTGAACTTTAAACTTAATTTTATTCACGACCAATATAATTATATTTATTCAATAAGCAATAAAATTAAGTTGAAACATGAGCGAAAACGAGTAGTAAAAGGTGCATTCCTTCTCAAAATCTTGGGTTGAAGTCTTGAAGTAAAATAAAACTAAGTAACAACGTTACGACTTTGCATTCTTTATCAGACTATTACAAGAAAACATTAATACTTACTTAGGAATGAATTACAGATTTAGTAGTGGGGAATTAGTAAGGAACCTTGAGGAAAATATTATTATTGACCAGATATAGTTCGATGATGTCTGCAAAGTCAAAACGTCGTTACTTACTCAACTAAATAACTGTGGAAAATCAAGTATTATTAATCTTCTATTTAATTAAAATATGCAAAATGAAATCTAAATATCCCAGATAATAGAGTGGCAGATAGTTGATAGTTTGGAATAGAGATACTCACGATGAAAGCATAATAATGTAATGGTATTTGAACGTTATGATACGAACAAGACAATGTCTTTAAACAGTTGTTGAAGGCATTGAAAGGACGCCGAAGTTTTGAAGTTGGAGCGGCATTCTTGTCGCAGAGAGTGAATTATTTATTTCGGGAATGTTTTGTTTGAGTAGTTGGGAAATGTGTTAGTAGGTAGGTTTCATTTGGTTAGGATTGAAGTAGAGTGGAGAAGACACGGAGTGCTCATAGCTCAGGTCCAGAGCGGCCGGAGCAGCAATTTCCAAGGTGGGTTTCAGCGGCGGCATCGTTATTCCACGCCAGGATGTCTGCAAAAGTTTTTGTTGCGGTCCCAAACTTCTTTCCCAGCCTGAGCTTGACACGGCAATGTAATCGATTTTTCGGACTGCAAATATAATTTGGAAAGTCTGTCCATTTCCACAAACCTGTCCCCTTCAATTTCCGTTACAGCGAAATGAAATAAATTCTACTCTGCTAAAGCAAATTTCTGAATTTACACAGCACACTCCGCGTGCAAAGGAAACACTTAATTCAATTTGATTAGCATAACGGTGCGCGTGAAGGTAACGTAATAGAGCATATTTAACCACAGCGAATAAAATAGCTCGTAAACAAACTAGACGAATAGCGACTGCCACCGGAGATTCTGTATTCCAAATGGAGCCTTTAATCAAACATTCACACAATGCAACGCCGGGGAAATGACCTGTACCTACATCAAAGCAGATTATTCAACGAATAATCGCGCACAACAGATTTGCTGCATTACCGGAGGTTATCAGCAATTATCACTCACAGTTCAATCTAACGCTCTACTTTTTACAACTCATCACGAGCAGAACATTCAATTTAACCTAATTTTCATCAGTTTCAATAGCACTACACTCAATTCCAAATTTTAACAAAAAGCAATTATACAAAAAATTTCAATTTGTGTATTCTTTTATAAATTAATACGTCTATAATTAGAAAATTGTGTATTAATGGATTTTATTAAATGACTGTAACTTCCATAAAGTATTTTCCATTTATTAAGGACCTGCATTAAAAATTGCGAACTTTAACGGTAATTTTAACCGATATTTTTAAGGCCGAAAATACCAGTAACTCTTTACCAAAAAAATAAAAAATAAACTGATTTTAGCGAATATTGATCTTTATTTTAATATCATTTAACCCGAAAAATTTTAAATAGATTTTTTATAAAAGTCACTTTGTCAATTTTAGGCACCAAGTTTACAATTGAAAAATGTCGAATATGCATGTTTGATATTGTATGCAGCACGATACATATATTTTTTTATTAACCGATATAATCACCGGTTTCAACCGATTACCAATTTTTAAAAACCGATTTTCGAACTAAAACCTTTATTTTTATAACGTTCTCAATATGGGTTAATCGTTAACCAGTATTTCTTTCGGTTACATGTCCCGTTTTGATCATAAATAACTGCATTAGATAATTAGATAAAGTGCCATTTCATGTCGTTATTACTGGATGCAAAAAATTGCTATATCTTTTAATAAATTATGTTTTGCATACCAATATGAAAGGCTGTAGGCTATGACATCGATGCATTGAAGCGTTATTTTTATTGAAAAAGCATTCAGCACTGGTATTAAAAATTCATTGTTTGTATAACCTGCATTTTGGAAGCGTTCAATGTTATATTGGGTATTATTTTGAGATAATTCGCTTTGATTTGTGTGAATGGATAGAGGTATGAAGCAAAGCTGTACTCTTCTATTTTTTCATCTGATTCAAAGACATAATTTTGCTTCTAAGCTAAGGATGTGCATAATCCTGTATTTGTTTTTTAATTAAATTATTAAAATAAATACATCGTTCTTCTAAACGTTCGACTCTGCAACAACATGTGTAATGAAAACAAGTATTTTTTTGTCGAAATGGAGGACAGTGATGCTGAAAATAAAACTCGGCGTATAAGGTTTGCTCATGCGATAAAATGTGAGTTAATTCAAACATACGAGATCTGAGCTTTCCAAATTAAATGATCATAACTCACGATGCAACGCTGAATTAAAAACTTTTCCGTGTACCAAAAAATCCTGAATTATTGATTAACCGCGAAAACCGACAGCATTAAAAACTGAATTATTTTTATGGGAGAAAAGTTTTTTGAAGAATTTATTACAAACTCAACCACAATAAAAACTTCAATGCAACTGGCATAAAGCTGGAATAAGTTTCCGGTCTTCAAAGAAATATGAATATTTTAATGCCGAGGAATTTAATTGTAATTTATAATTTCACGAACCGTTCGCATGAAAATTATTCAAGCTTCACTTGAAGGCTGGACTTCAATCATTGTTTGCTTTCTTTCTTCGACGTTTCATTTCATTCATTTCGTCCCTTTCAGCAACGCGATTGTATTTTTAATACATGAATGCAGTCTTTAATTTCACGAAAGAATTTATTTCAGAATATTGCCTTCTAATTTACTGCAATAATTTCAAAACCTTACTGTAATTTTCAAATATTTATTTCATGTTTACACGCTGAGTAAACATTAAAAATATAAAATTGAGTTATTTTAGTTAATTTTCTTATTGACAAAAGCTACGTTTTCACCTCTTAACATAAACACAGTTTTAGTAATAGTATTATCTTGAGATGTTTGCTATACGTGAATCCACATCCTGTTTTTAAACATAATCGTATAGTCTTTATCGTTGCGTATAATCACAAAGTATGCAAACATATTTTTATCAGTCATAGTCGTTGTTTTTTTTTTTAAATTCTGTGATTATTTATAGAACTGTTGATTCTGAGATGACAATAGAAAAATAATAATTATATTTTCGATTCACGGTAAACACAGACAGCGAAACAGAAAATAAAATAATAATGTAGATTTTCAGCTGTCAGAATAATTAACTAGCTCACCACAAAAAATCCAATTTATGAAAACTATATTTAGCAGTTATATTTGAACGACTATGCTTTAGCAGTTATATTTGAACGACTATGCTCATATTAAGAGCTAGAAATCATTAAAAAAGACGTAGACAAAAACTAAAACCTGTGACTATACCTATTAAGAGGTGGAAACGTAACATTATACTTTTCAGGTTCTACAATTCTGAAGAAAATAAACTAATTGTCTGAGTGACACATGAAATTGTACACGTTAAAACAAAAATTATAAAAAGTTGAGAATAGAATTTTGTAGGTCGGTCCAATTTGCATTAGTAGAAATTTGAAGAAAAACACAATTACACATCTTATTTAGCCACTTGCGAGACAAAAACGGCGTTGGCAAACAAGGGAATCTAATTCTTCCAAGTGTGTCCGTTTTAATCAGAGTGAACAAGTGTGCGAGTGCAGGATACAAAGACACTTTCAGCGCAGCGCGGCACAATGGCTTCTGCAGCAGGTACAAAGACACACGGTGCCTTGGCGGCGACAATGCCAACCTGCGACATGGCCGTTATTAATTAGATGAACGAATGGCTCTGGGTTTGTAAGATGCGCTCAAAGGAATGTGGAAGAATTGTTGTTGAGGTGCAGGTTAATGGAACGTTTGCTTTACTCTAATGTCTACTCTCTACTTACTGCAATCTCACTTTAAACTATTGTCTTCTTCTATTTCTTCTACAACAACTTCATTCGGATTTATTTATAAATTAATGAGAAGGAACTCATTTGTACGATCTTATTGAAATTGAAATAAAGATGGCATGATGAATAGTTTTTCCAAAGTCAAATATCTACTACTTTTTCAAAATATTTATATTCATTATGTTTTACCTACTTACATTGTTATAGTGTCGATTGATAGTCTACATCATTTACAATGGACCTACAGGTTAAATGGTATAACGAGATCTACGTTGGAGTCATAGCTCATTAACCAACTAGTGTTGTTCTGTGTAAAATAATGTTTTTTTTTCACTACTAGCAGACACCCACTATTATAAATCTTTATTTGACAAGAAATTCTTTTCACTTCCGCTTACTTGGTAACCATAGTCACCAAGGTCAATAATAAATATTAACTATAGCTCAAGTCAAACAAAATTTCCAAATCCAAATATTGTTTGAATCATTTAACTCAAGAAAAGTGTCAGGTATGGATTCGCAATTTAATATGACATTTAAATTACATTAGTAATTCAAATAAAACCAAATTAAAAATCAAAAGTGAAGTTGACAAACTAAAACGTCAAATAAAAAAACATAAACAAATTAATATTCATGTCAAAATGTTTGGTATTGTCAATATAACACAACTTGGCATTATGTACCTACTAATTATTTCCGTGGGGTATGTGATCAAATTTTAATATTTACAGATACGATACTAGTTAACAAAAAATGTCCATATTTTTTTTAATTGAGTCATTATTCATAGTATACAAGAAAATAAATATTATTAAAAATTTGGGGAAGGAGTATTGTGTAGTCAGCATAGTAGAATCGTGTAAGAAGACTGGGACTTACTGATGTCACATAATCCTTCTTTAAACATTTTAATTTCAACATTATTGCTATCATTTACTAAATTTTTTTATTATTATTATAATGAGAATCTTTTTATATTTATATTTTATGACTTATATAGAGAAATTTTATTATGATCGCATACCTCATTATATTGTCAATGTTAAAGTGACAGAAATTGTTAATCTATAATACCGTAATAATGGATTTATTTTATTTCATTGTAATCAAATTATCATATGTTCTCCAATTAATTTCTAAATCTGTATAGTATTAAAAAAAAATGTAATATGCACTTAAAGAAAATGTGATATTAACATATTCATCTTCTTCGAGTCAAGCTAGGTTGTGAAATAGTCTTTTTCATTTTCGATATATATGTAAATGACTATTTTTTGAGATATTAATAAAGCAATAGTTTGAAATCGCATAACTTATCAGCAACTATGTATCTGTTTTTCCTATATTTAAGCATCCATTAAAAATGTCGCAACCGAAATATAGCGGCAGTATCTTGCAGCTCTTATCCGCTTATAAAACAACAAAGTATCTCCGGACGATTCAGCACTCTATTACTCCGTTTATACCTGGTAATTAAATCAAAGTGAAAATAACCCGTCCGCAAATCATCCGGGTACGTTTATAGCCCCGTTACCATTTCGCGCGAGATTTCATTTTTGCAAGGCCGGCCCTGGACAGTCGTATAAAAAAACACATTCGCCTTCGCTGGCCCCTGGAGACGTACTAGGCACATGCACTACTGCAAAGGTCTCGCGTAAAGCACGAACGTAAGATTTCAGAACGACTGGAATAATATAAACGCGGTTAGTAAAATAAGGCCAGTGGGATGCCGGTAGACCTATTGCACGAATGTTTCTCCGGAGGTTTAAAATTTTATTGCGAGCTACTGAAATATTTTACTGTTTACCTGCACTCTAAGAACAGTTTAAATCATTTTACACCGCGAAATATTTCGCAGAAGAGTTTCAGCTTACGTATGGGAACTGGGTTACAAAAAGACAATCACAAATATTGCAGTTTTGCAAGTAGAAAAATAAAATTTTAAATAATATTTATAGTATTTTATGACAAATATTAGGACACGAACTTCATGTAAATAAATAAAGGTAGGAATTTTATATTATTACATCGTTGTTTTTACATTAATGAAGACAAGGTAAACAAAAATGGACAGAATTTACCAACATAACAACATAAGTATACTTAACAGAACATTGTTTTGAAATTCCAATACATTTTAAATTTTACTTCTCCATTTTCAAAAATGCGTTCTGTCCCTTATGAAAATACAGAAACGACATTCTCGACCGTTCCTACTCTATGAAACCACAGTATCTTGTGGTTGAGCACATACTGCAACTCTACAACTTGTAATAAAACTACATGTAGTTACAAATTTTAATATATTTTTCAATTTAAAATAAAATTAAATAAAAATGAGAAATATTTTATAAAACAAAGCCATACATCAAATACGTGATTTTTATTTTAATTTCAAAAACAAATATAACATATTTCAATATCATTTTGCGCAAACAATTTTATTGACTATTATCTTTACTTTAATATCAAACATAATATTATTATTTTACATTTATATTTATTTTGTAAAAATGATCTTTGGAAGTGCATTAAATAAATGTAGAAAATTAAAAAAAAAATGTATTTATAAAAGGGGTTGCGTAGTTTTTAATAATAATATTAATAATAGTGAAAAGATATTGATCTAAGGGATAAAGTGTATACAAAAAGCTAATAGTATATGTATAGATTACTACTAATCTATTTATTAGATTATTAAAAATTTATACTATTGTATGCACCAAGCAACATTATTTGAATTTTATACCGTTGGTCGACTTACAAACTTCGAACTAAAGAATGTCGACCGTATAAGCATTATTGTGATTGATCTAAATCAATTAATGTATATGATTAATCTAAATCAGTTCCTTGATCTTTTGAGCTGATCTCGATCATTTAATATTTTCAGATCTTAATCTTGATACTTCATCCATTTATGTTTTACACATTTTATATGAAGAAATTATAATCTAATATTTAAAATGGATTATTTATAATAAAAAAATACGAAAGTGTTTGTTATTTACACAGAGGAAACATGTATAAAATAGAAGCAGCAGACATGTTCGCCTATTTGGAAGACAAGTGGGTGAACAATTCGGCATATTACGGGATGAATATCGATATGAAATGGGCGGACGCGGAAACCAAAACGAGCAACGTTCCGAAACATCTCGCAAGATCGCTTTGTGTGCCATCATCGCAGCTAAATAGAATTTATGTGCGCAAGAACTACCTCCTGGAAATTAACCGTGTATAGTATACGGATATCTTATAGGAGACAAGCATTGTCTAATTATTTGGGAAAATAAACTCCGCCTTGCTAATATACACCAAGAAGGGATTATAACTAGTGCTATTAAACGCCGGATTACTGCAGCTATTAAGACGTTGACATACATACAAAGTTACTCAATAAAGTTCGCTACGCAGCACGCCTTCATATTTCTCTTACAATCAATATGTAATTAAAAAATCGTTTAAGAAAATATTTCTTATAAGGTGATCGTAAAGAAAGAATAGTATATTGCGTATCTAGTAGAAAAAGTTATATCTCATATTCCCATTCCCGGACGATGGTGCAAATTGCTGGACGATCGTACGTGAGGCCAGCAACCCCAGCGGGGTGCCGCGACTTTTCAAAATTTCCTTTCGAGAAAAATTTCTTATACTGATCAAAATCAAAACATAAAATTTTAAGAAAAAATAAATACTTTAGAATGCTCTAATTCTTGACCCACTGAAACCAGAGCAGCTAAAACTGCTCCAGAATGTGCTCTGGTTTTAGTAAACGAAGAAGTAGAGCAAACATTACAAAATGCTCTAATTTCTGACACAAAACAGAGCATAATCCAGAGCATCCAAATTTGGTCCAAAATGTGCTATGGTTTTAGCAACCAGAATATTAGAACAAACATTTCTGAGTGTCCTAATTCTTGACCCACTGAAACCAGAGCACAAACCAGAGCAGACAGAACTATTCCCGAATGTGCTCTCGTTTCAGTAGGCCAAGAATTAGAGAAAACACTTACGACTGCCCCAATTCTTGACCCACTAAATACAAAACACAATCCAGAGCAGCCAAAACTGCTCCAGAATGTGTTATGGTTTCAGTAGGCCCAAGAATTGGAGCAAATACTTTTGACTGCCTCAATTCTTCACCCACTAACCCAGAGCACAATCCAAAACAGCCAAAAGTACTCCAGAATGTGCTCTGGTTTCAGCAGGCCTAGAATTAGAGCACACGGTGAAGCGTCCTCCAATTCCCGGCCGGCTGAACTAGATCACCTTCAAGGCATAAGATGCCCTGGGAGGCGGTCTAGCCAGACCACTAGACGAGACGGAGGCCTGGAAAGGTTAATCAAAATTTGTAAATAAATATTTTAAATAGAATGGAACGAAATGAACAAATATGTATATGATAAAGTTGTATTGTAGAGATTTAATTTTTGGTTTAATTCATTTGTTCTTGTATTGAAAATATGAAATGATTTGAAATAAGATTGTATATATATTTTATATTAGATAAACATTCTAATTCATTTTCTAATTAAATTCACTATGATAATTAAAAAATATGGATTTAATAACTATTTCCCAAATTTTATTATTAATCATTTCATTTCTGGTTTGCCTCATTTGCAAAGTAATAAAATCGTTTAAGTAACCTCTTAGAAGCCTTACAAAATTTCCTTTTAATATTTCCGTTAGAGACCGCTTCAACTTACCATCCGTTTGATCTATAACTCAAACATTTAAATTAATATTTGGTAGAACTCTATGCCAACAAAATAATAGATTATAATATCATTTTGAGATAAACATTAAATTAATATTTTTTTTATTAAAATAGTACCTACATTTGGTTGATCATTAAAAATATTGTTTTTGTTATCCATTAACTGATCCTTAAAATTTTACATACAATGAAATGGATAAATTTCTGTCAGTTTTTCCAATAATTATATTATTAAATAAATTTAAAAAGCAAAATTTTATACATTCAATGCTCTGTATCATGACAATAATATTTATATTTGTTTATGATGATACAAAGTTCAAATTTCAAACTCCGTTATTGATAAACTGATACTGAAAATTTAGTACATAACAAATATTAAATGTAGGATCATAAACAACAGGAATTACTGTTATTTATGAAAATTAATTAGAACTATTAATATCATACAAATTATAATAAAATGTATTTATTAAATTGACATGCATATATGTAATAAACGTAATAGCATTATTAATAACGACTAGAAATTAACATTGTACATATTTATAATTAAATTTCCAACTAATATACTCCACTAAATAACAGTACTATATTAAATTCAATCACTGTATTATTTTGCCATTTGAACAATGGACGGAAATCATAATACTACGATCAGTAATGTCATATTTATATAATTATCAGATATTTATAAAATATTTGGAATTTACGACAAAACACCTTTGACAGTTTCATATAATATATAATAATGTAAATGAACTAAAATACATTATTGAATCATTTCATTTGTGTTTAATTTTCTAACATGAGATTGATTTATTTTAGTTTTTTTTTTTCTTTGTAAAAATTCTGTTTTGTTTCCGTACAGAAATAAACGTTTATATAAAATAATATGCATTTCAATTTAACTGCTTGAACTAACGAGCATATTAATTATTTTTTAAATGAGAAAGTACACTCTTGCTGTTTATTTTCCACACAAATGTAAATTGGAAATGGAAAATAAAGAGCAGTTTTTAATTAGCAAAAAATAGATATATTTGAAAATGATATTGTTGGATTATATTCAATTATTAAAAATTTTAATGAACTTTTCATTCGGGTTCTACTTCCAAATTTTTATTGCTATTACTAATATTGTGTAATAAATAATGTATTAAAAATAATACACTAATTATAAAATCGAGGGAACTAAAACAACATTAATGAAATAATAAATAAATTCATTTGAAATAAAGTAAGTTTATTTTCCGCTGACAGCATTTTCTTGTTACAAATATGATTACATAAATTGAAGACAATATAATGTATCCCAACGGAATGTTTGTCGACATTTCAAATACATTTGTAAACTACATTTCGTAGACTAAAGGGAATTTATAAAATTGAGGTTACTGCACACATGTTACTGCTACACTTCAATACTTCACCAGAAGAACAGGATATTGGATGTGTCAGTGTTACACATCACGAAACCTGTAATGAAAGTTGCTGAAACATTGCGGATTTTATTAAAACATGATCCTTACTTTTGTAAAACGAACTTCAATAAATATTTTTTTAAGTTTTTGAAAAAATAAATTCATAAAAATTCATTCCGATACTTTATTATTATAAATAAAACGTTAGGATTAAGAATTATGTAGAGATTCTTCAGTGTATATTACAATCGTATTTTTAAAATGATTCGTTTATGACTTGAAGGAATTTTTAGTTGAAGTTTTATCGTAAAACTTAAGCTCAGTTACGAACATACTTTACAGAGTGTAGTCATGAGGGAAAGCTAGAAAATATGTTATGTCCGAAATCTGAACATAAAATCTCGCCCAAGGACTGAGTTATGTTAGTTTTTAGAAACTACTTCAAAAGTACCTTAATACCATTTACATTTAGAAAGCGTTCAGAAAGTATCTTTTAAAATGCTTCTACGTATTTGATATATTCTGTTTATTTTCTTTACGACTCGAAAATCAAAGATACATTCCCTTGAGAAGAAACAAGATTTGTGTAGTGCTGCACTTGTTAAAACTATAAAAATAAACCCTAGTTGTATTGGAATTTTATATTCATTGTATTGGTTTTATCTCAAGGCTATTACAATACTCTTTACAATTTATTTATCCCGACTTGTCTGCAGCATATTGACGTCTATTGATACATTTGTATCTGCCAACATGAAAGACATTTTTATTAATAAACTCATTTAAAAAAATATTGTAGCGTACGTGATCATATCGTATAATCCATGAGTTTTTTTTATAGAATATTTAAATTTTCTTATTAAGCTTTATAGTATATTATGCAATAAGAGCAGAAAGTCGCTTATTTTCCATGAGACGTGAAAATTTCTGCACGAGTTCTGGGAATCACATAAGTTGGGAAATAGGTGATTCTGCACGAGTGGCACACTTTTTTCTAAGATCAATATGGCGCAGGTTACTTCACAAAGAGTACGTTCACGCATGTCCAGTACTGACAAATACTGTGAGAAATGATTTCTCACACTTTAACCAAAGATTGTTAGAAATACACAGCTTGAAAGATTTATGTAGTTGTGAGAAAAGTGCCACTTTCCATAGTGGTAGAAAAAATAAATTAAGTAAATATTTGGTAATGGATATTAAAATATTATTATTAACTTACGTGGATTATAAATAGGAAATAGCAAAGATTGTTTTCGACAGTGCCGTAATCAGAAAAAAATTTCGAGGTCAATTTTAAATATTAAAAAAGGTTGTGTTAAGTAGAGTAACTATCCATACTGATTTTCTTAGTATATACAGTCCAAATTTTCAGAATCTTGCAGGTTACTGATACAAATTTTGTACTAATTTTTTACGTACCATATTAAATGTACTGATTCTGTCATCTACATGTACATATAGGATCCACTATTACTAATTTTAGAAAAAGTGAATAAGTTGTCATACCTGTATTTTCAGATTAGATTTACAGTACAAAAACTATTCTACCAACATTTTCAATCTCAAATCGGTCAATTACTTCTTCAGAATAAAATTAAAATGTTATGTTATCGTTGAAAATTTCGGATGAGATTTGAATCCAGAAACCCCTCCCAACCCTAGGAACAGTGTTGCTGTAGGATAACTATTATTAAAAAGCAAGTAAAAACAGGGCATTTAATAGCAAAATAGATAATTCGAAAAAAAGAAGATACAAGATTGATGATATGAGGTAGATTAAATTTTTGAGCTTTCAGTTTAAATATGAATACCTAATAGAATTTAAAGCGATCAACAACCGTTATTTTCTTTACATTCTAACATCAAAGACCGTTTCCTCGAATGGGAATTTGTGTATATTTAGACTTAATAATGATCCCCAGAAGAGTATTTATTCCATTTTAGAATGTGGTCGCTTTTAAAAGTTTCGCGTTTGTTGATATTCAAAGTTTTTCACTTGTGCACGGTTTGATAATTTTGCGTTCGCAGTCTTTTGCGCGGTCTCATTAATGAATTGCAGAAAGAAGTGTACGTGGGGCATTGTGACGAGGGCGGAGTCATTGTTGCGTGGCAAACAAGTGCAGAGCTGCCGCTAAGCAGGAGCCCCATGCAGCGATGCAATTTTCTTCCGACTTCTCTCGGGCGCAATGTGCACTGACTTCAGCCAACCTGATTCCACAAAAACTTTATATAATTTTAAATGAACGGAGTATTTCTTGAAATGTTTCCTCTTTTTTACAAGCGCAATGATTTTTTGTTTGTAATTATGTAAACATATAAAATATAATTTAATTTTTATTAAGTTAAGTAGACACCATAAAAAAATATATTTCCTTAAGAAATTATGGATGAACTTGAAACAAGTTGGTGTAGAGTAGGAATAAACAAACTTATTTACAATAGGTTTGTTCCAACTAGAAATTCCTGACGGTTTGTGATTAGTTCATTAATCAATTCATGTACCGTGGTTTGCGCATATGCGAACTATGGATAGTTCCGAAACATGTTTTTTATAGTCATTACATGTGAATAGAATACTATACTTTATCCACAACTAACAATAGCTCGCGTCAATTTTACAGTATACTTATCGCAAGCCAATTATTTCTAATATTATTTAAGTACAGTTTAAGCACATAATAGTTACATACAGAAGCGATACTCCGTGTCGGTACCTTTCATACTCCCCTATACAGTTCTATGACCTTGAAGCATTGTGTAGACCTTCAAATTTGTGCTCTTCCCCAATCTCTCTCTAAGATGTGAGGAAACTTTCCGATGTTAAACAATGAGCCCTTTAAATTTGTGCACATTCTCCATCTCTCTCTAATTTTCGTTTCTTCTGCTTCTGTATAAATCTATTCTGTGGTTTAAGTAAGTATAAAGAGATAAGAAAAGTATGAAAAATGATAAACTAGTGTAACTTTGGATTTTATGTAGAAAAAATTACTTAAAAGTAATTTTGTTTTTATTCTTTTGACGATTGAATAATAGTATTTCACCGAACTGTCAATATTATTCAATTGACAACAGCAACGAAGGTCATTAATTGTTAAAAACGATTGAATTATGGGTACATTTGACAGTTATGGATAACGCAAGTTATCATTTGTAAGTGAAGAAAAATATATTATACATAATATTGACAATTTTAAAGAATAATAGCAAAACGTCAATTTTATATATTTGATACTACAATACTAATTTTATATAGTAAACGACCTCTGTAAGAAAAACATCATATATCACATGTGAAATATCAGAGTTGGCGTATTTACCTCGCTTATAATATTTTTACTAGTGAGAAATGTTTATTTCACTAGTGAGTTATGAACCACTTTGTTTATTAAAAATACCATATTTACGTAGTATTATACGGTGTTGGATACAAGAAAAATATCCATTAAGGCTTATAATCATTTATTGGGTCAAATCGTTATTATTAAGTTAATAATAATAAAGAGGATTGTAATATTCGGGTATTCAGTCAAAAATCTTTATTTTCTATAAAGCCAACGCCAAACGCCAAACAACATCTATTAGCCCTGAAGAAGACACAAGTGATGTCGAAACGTTGGCTTTATAGAAAATAAAGATTTTTTGACTGAATACCCGAATATTACAATCCTCATCATTTTTTACAGTCGAATATTCCTTCCATTAATAATAATAAAGTTATTATTATTTTAACTTGGAAATTGTTGAAGTAAGTAGGTATATATTTTTATACAATAACAATAGAGTTGAATTCAGTGCACGTGTGTTGTATTAGGTAGGCATTGTTCATATATTGTACATAGTGCGTATTCTCGGAAGGAATGGCGAATTAATAAGTAATTCTCCCGATGAAAGCTCAGGAGAACAATCATCGCTGCGTCAATTGAAAACAAGATAAACGTTTTCATCTATTTGGGTCAATCAATTCCCGTGCATGTGCATTTAAGTACGTGGCGCGTTCGTATATTTGTACAATTCCACATGTTTATCTGGAAATGTAGACAAACGCTTCGATTAGTTTGAACGACATATCGCTGGAGAACAGAAACCAGAGGACTTGAAATATTGACAGACTGGGATTCGTTAAAACTGTTTACGTGGGTTTCACTTGATTAAAGGAGCTCCAAAATCGATATTTTGCGTCTCGTTAGATATATTTAGTGCTGCTTGATTGTTTTCATCTCGTAAAACATTGATACACTTCCAACTAGCTTCACAAAGGACTCAATTATTTAAGACAGGGCCTATTCCCAACTCCGACAAATATAGCTTTAATTTAATTGGGTTATATTTTTAGACAAATTTGAGAAGTTAAATTGAATTTGACAAATATCAACAATAATTTTGAAATTTATTTAACTTTTAACGCATCCATTTGCTAAATTAAAATAACAAAATACAAATATAGGTTGACAAAATAATATTACAAGCTAAAAAAATTGATCCCATAAAATGAAATAAAATAAATAGAATATCATATTGCAAATATGATATACTCGTATTTATCCTAGAAAAACATTTTTCATAATTCGGAAACGAGATCATAAAACAGTAATTTTAAAATAATATTTATAAAATGTCTGACATTGTCGTCAACTATTAAACAAATAATATATTTTGTTTATTTTTCCTACAATTACAAATTTAATTTGTCTGCTGGTCAGGTTGTCTCATATATAGCTCAAGTGAGATAAGAACGACAATTGTTCGGAAATTTTATAAAGTCCGGAAGACTCTAGAAGGTTTAAGATTAATTACACGCAGATATAAAAGTGTCGCAGCCTAAGGAATAGAACAGAATTTAATGAAATAATGTCGTGAATAAATAATTGAATATTAGTTAACAATTCGTTTGTCTTATTTTTGTATAAATAAAAGTGTATGTTATTTTTATCGTTATTTAATAAATGTCTTTTTTTACACTTCACCCATGTAAATAAATGTTACAGGATACTAAAATCACAATGAAAATTTTTATTTTTCTCATTTTTATTACTTAAAAAAATTAAATTTAAACATCTTATTTTATGATTTTTTAACAATTACACTCATAAAACATGAATTCAAACGTAATTATCATAAAAAAGGGTGTTTTAAAATTGTAATGATCCTTGTTGTAGGCATTCATGTTATTATTTATAGAGATTGATGTAATCTACTTGGCTAGAAAAGCACATAAACCTTGGAGTAATAAAACTGTACGAACGACATGGAATGAATATGAAAGCCATAAACATCAGAAATAACTACAGCGAATGACGTATCCCTTATCAAAATCAGAAAAAATGTGTGATTTAGAGCAGCGGTATACAATAGTGTTATATATTTCCCGGGAAGATTGCGTTTCTATTTCACGAGCACGTTTGAAAGTCGCGAGCAGTGCGTGTAGAAAACAAGATTGGGTTTTATTTGTATCTCTCAAGCCTCTTTGTGCGAGCCGAACGGAAGAAAAACATATCCAATCAAAATCCGGGCGCGCGCCGCTATAAGGTGCGGGAGTCAATGAATCGTCCGCCGGCCGCCGAGCATTTGTCTTCCGGACACCGGCGCATCGACCCGCCGCTACCCACTGTCCGTTGCGCTCAACCTCACCCAAATAATTAGCTTTCATTAATTGACTTACTGCTGTTTTCGTTTTTTGCGACCAGTGAATATATGGGTGCCGACCAGAGCAAATACCGATTTCTCTACAATCTTCCTTTTTCACTCATTTGCTCTACTTGCATTGCCATTGATTCTTAAATTGAAACGTATCCACATGATCTCTAAATGTTTATTTTTCAACAACAAGCGGGGGTGTTAGAGGTTTTCAGTACCCCGGCGGCAGACTTTTAGACTCAATGCTGTTCTTATAACCGACTTATGATAAGAGCGCACCAAATGTTTTTTTTTTTATTATAAAAGCGCACTAAAGTAGGTTCTGGATAGGTCAGGTTAGGTTATGTTACATTAAGTTAGATTACTATAAATTACTTTAGGTTTCATGAGGTTAGATTGAGTTATGTTAGGCCACGTTAGGTTAGGTTCTAAATTAACCTAACCTAACCCTAATTAGATAAGGTTTGGTGAAGTTAGGTTGAGTTTGATTAGGTTAAGTTACGTTTGATTAGATTAAGTTAGGTTAGGTTAGTTCAGGTTATATTAAGTTGTGTTAAATTAGATTATATTAAGTTACGATAGGTTAGATTCGCGACGAAAGAGGAAGACTTGGAGGCATACGTCCGCGAGTATCTATTTAAAAAGTGCTACCCGCTACGTATACACACTAAATACCGAAATATTACTAATGCGCTTTTGCTGTGATTTCACCTTGTTTTAAACTTCCCCACTCACTCATAAAATGTCACTTTTAACACTTATATGAAACGCTTCGCCGATGAAGTTGATAAAATAGTTACTTGTTATTTATTTTCGTCCACATAGTATAGCAAGTTGGTTCGTTTGAAACCTTATCTATTAACACTGAACAAATGTTTGTATACTGATCTTCAAATTATGAATAATTTTATAATATTTCATACTAACAAATAATGAAATAGCAATATCATTTATTCGTTTGCATTTAAACTTGACTGATAAGAAAATGAATTTATAAATAGTAGATAATAACTTTTCTTGTAAATTTTATTATTAACTAATATATTTCCTGAATAATACCTAGAAATTATAATTTGTATTTCATTACAGTTTCAATTTTTCCATTATTAGAAAGGTAATTTTTTAAAGAACCAGTAGATTCATGATTATATAAAATTTTTATTTAAGCAAAAACTGTTTTAACTTTTATATTTTACCCTATCTATTTATATTTTCAATCCGGAGATATAGCCGGGAGATTTCCTATCCAATCTATCGAAAACCACTGCATCTGCAGGTAATCAGACACTACTAATAGCAAATAAAATTTGTCACGATATTACCTTAGGTAATTTTCATTTAAGATTGTTATACCACACTGCTTTCGGGCTTGTAACAGATGCGGTTTGTATAATAGATTTTGACTACTTTCAAGATGTAGGTTCAAACGTATAGATCTTTTTCATTGTTTTTTTTTTATGATTTTGAATTGCGGTTCTATTTCAGGTTCTACGAAACTCTAACGGTAATGGGGAACCATTAAAAATTAACAACTGTTTGTTGTAAAAATATTAAAAAATATATTTTCATTTGATTTTAAAATTTGAATTAAAATACAGTTTTATAACGAAGGTACATGAGTAAAATAATTATTTAGTTATGTGTATGAAAATTAATTAAATTTAGAAATATGTCAAACAGTTACTATGAATTAAAAAAATTATAAATATAGAGAAAAATCAACGACTCTGTTTTCATTCATGTCAAATTAATTTCATATTTTCAAATTAAATTTTCTGCGATATGTATTAAGTTTATTAATAAAACAAATATTTGTTGCATTATGTTTGTCAGAATTAAACTATAATTATTTTGCAATTAAAATTTGAAATAAATGTATATACATTTCAATAAATAATTATTTAAATATAAAACAATGAATAATTATATTTGGTGAAAGAAATCATTCTAAATTTTGGTATACGCAGTGTTCATATCAGCAATACTTAATAAAGTGTAATATATGATATATAATCCAATAAAATCAAGACAAATGAAGTAAATACAGCGTCCACATAGCCAGTTACTTAGTTTCACACGATTTATTTGATCAAAATGGTATACTTAAAGCAATAAAACAGGTAATATAGCACTAATACGACGTTATAGTTTAAAATGTTGCAGTATATGTCATTTCTAACCCAATAAATATTTGACAACCACAAGCGTATGTTTTCGTGAAATCAGCCATAAACCTCAACTACAAACTGCAGCGCTTAAAATCGAAAAAATTTAAAATTTAAACACGTCGTCCTGGGGTTTACAGTCTTGCAGTAGACAGAGATGTACTCAGAAAATACCTGTACAAATATTACAAGGAGACAAGATAAAAATATGTTGGAAAGGTTTCCAATAATAAAATAAAATAATCTAAATTAATGAAATTTAAGGATTTCCTACTTATAAATCTGTCACCCAATTAAGTCACAGTATTTTAGCGAATTGAGTCAACCACATTATATACTGAAATGTTTTTTTTTTCATGATCATTAAAATCTTTTACATCTCTGGCTTTGTTACCTGTTCAGTCATTTAGAATTTTTAGTTTTACTGATGATGACTTATAGGGGACTAGTTATGTATATAATATTATAATAATTTATATACTGAAATAAATAATATGAATAAAAACAATAATGATAATGATATAGCTTTGTGCAACGTATGGCTATGGTATATTATAGTTTTGAATTGGAATTCAACGAATTAAGTGATATATAATTTATGGGCATTAGAATTAACTTAATGACATTGTCAAATATACCTACATTATAATTTCATAGATAAATAATTTAAAATAAAACAATGTATCATATAAATAGCTTAACTAGAATTGTAAATTCTATAGTAATACAAATATAATAATAAATTATAGATAATTTTATGTTTTAAATGTGAAATATTTATGATGAAATTTTTTAATTTATTTACCACTCCAAAAATATTTTATGAATGAGTGACTTTATAAATCAAATTATTAGGAATAGCATTACCTGGAGGAAAAAGACAGGATCGGTTTTTTTTTGTGACAATTGTATTATTTGTATTGTGCTGTACCACAGAATAGTTACATACAGAAGCGACACTCCGTGTTATGTTACCATATTCAAGTTCTATGACCTTGGAGCATTGTGTAGGTCTTTAAATTTGCTGACTTCCCTTATCTCTCCCTAAGATTTGTTGAAACTTTCCGATTTTAAACAATGAGCCCTTTAAATTTGTTGACTCTCCCCATCTCTCTCTAATTTTCGTTGCTCTGTACTATTGTCGTTTCTGTATAAACCTATTCTGTGGCTGTACCGTTGTTGTAGTTTGTGTTGTGAAATTAACAGGGCATGTAACCGAAAAAAATACTGGTTAACGGTTAACCCTTATAGAGAACGTTATAATAATAAGGGTTTTAGTTCGAAAACCGGTTTTTAAAAATTGGAAACCGGTTTAAACCGGTTAATATATCGGTTAAAAAATAATTAAAAGAAATTAATTAAAAAAAATAATTATAAATATTTAATTTAATAAAAATTAATAGAATAATTAATTAGAAAAAAATAAAAAAGTACTATTTGAGAAAAATATAACAAATAAAAGAATGCAATTTAATTAACGAATATTCACAAAAATACCCGTAATACCTTAAGGAAAACGCAGGTCACTTTTCAATTTTAAACTTGCCTACGCTGACAAAGAGACTACCTACTTTTATTACTCTCCAATAAAATGTTAATTGTAAAAACTGTCATGATTCATGTTCAAATACAAATAGAAAACACAGTTATAAAAAAAATATTAAATTTTTTTCTCGCTAAATGAAAAATAAAGGTTAATGTTCGCTAAAACCGGTTTATTTTATTTTGGTTAACGGTTACCGATATTTTCGGCCTGGAAATTAAACATTGTGAAACCAAACACTAGCGTTAAAAAATATTTAAAACCCTTGAACTCCTTTTCTAATGATAAATTGTAAAATGAGTTATTTTACGAACATTTAGTTCGGTATTGCAATGAGATGAAAGTAGTAAATGTTGTACAGTTGCACGCTGTGGAAGTTGAACAACCCGGATCAGGAATAACAAGAGTCCGGTATAAATAAGAATTGCCATCAATTGTCCGGACGCAATTGGTCCGGTTAGTGTGGAATCGATCCATCTATATTTTAGGGGAATGCGGTCGGAGCGAGCCGCCTGTGGCTGCGATCGATCGCTCCGGGAAGGATTCCGGACTCCGGGCGACGCGAGCGTCCGCGGAATTGGATTAGGAGGCGACGGATTTACCGGATCTGCCGCGTATGATGTGCGTGAGGACAGAACTAAACGCACGGGAATTAAGATTACTGCTTTTTGATTCCGGATCGAACCCGGATTACCACTAATTAAAACTAAAGCTTTCATATCAATACCGAATTGAAATGACGGTAAAACAAAAAGATTATGTATACACAAATTCAAAAAGAATATTGAGTGGTTTTGAACAAGTACAGAATATAAAGCACGGATTTTGTAATACAACGTTATCATGTTTCTGAACCACATTCCTAAAAGAAACAATCCCTCAATTACTTACTCCATTAACGAGTAGCTCAGTTGAATAACGATCACTGTTTGCTACAATGTACCAGATTTGGAGTTCAAATCCCAGAATGGCTAACTATTACCCAAATAAAAAATACCTCCTAAACTGAAGATCCTTAGAGTAGAAGCTCAATAGAGATACCACGCTGGAAGAGATGACGCAGAGCTCGTTTTCCGAAAAAAAAAAAAAAAATTAGATAATGCTGAGGTCGTAGTATATAACAATGTATAAGTACAAGTGAACCGTTCTAATGAAATTTTGTCGTTAAATTGTTTCTTAGGTAAATTATGGTAATTTGTTTCAATTTTATGGTGCGAAAGTTTAAAGTACGGCATGTTTTTGCACCATAGCTTAATTTTTTAGTTTGTTATATAAGTAAAGGTTAGATCTGTGGATTAACAGTTGTTTATGTATATTGCTTAACCGCGAATTTTAAAACCGTGTTATCTCATTCAAAAAGAAATTCATTATATAAAGAAAATTGGGAGAAGTGACAGTTTTATTTTAATATAAATAGCATTGTTTTTGGATTGTTTGTAAATATGCCGACTTAATTAGTAAAAGTAATTCCAATGTTAATTTTTATGAGAAATAAATCGGACTTCAGAAGTAAAAGTACTTCATTATTATTGAAACAATTAGTAGTAGATGGCATTCGCATATTTTCCTGAGTTCTTTTTTGTTGTGGCTTTTTGAAACTGACTAGTTTGCAATACTCAATAACAAGCTTCAACATTACTTCAACCATATAATATTACTGTTCTTTTAGTTATTTTACTTTAAAACTTAACCTAAGGTAGTGGTGGTTTACGTGGTGGTTAGTGCGATTCGACTTGCTGAGCGGAGTTCAAATCCCAGTGATGATAAACATATAACCAAAAATAAATATAGATGTGTCCATGTGTTTCGGACATTGTAAATTAAATAAATAAATATAATTTCAATATTTCTATTAATAGAAATACTACATTGTAATTAAAAAGACAAGAAGAAAAACACTTGTAAATTTCGAGTTTAATTTCATGATTTCAATGTCTGAAAGAAAAGCATACAAGTATAATTCATAATCGGGTCCTTTATCCTCTCATTATATCCATTCACTGAAGTTTCATCTCATTACAATTATTAATACTTCTTAATTAATCAAAAGGATTTCCAAGGTAAAGAAGCTAATGAAACGTAATGAAATAATATGCAGTAAAAAACTAGCCCTTTATGTCAAGAAAACCCTTCATAATTCGTAGCCCAATTTTCATTGTTCGCTGAGTACTTTTTGATGTCTCTGTCTTCATTTTCCTTCGTGAATTCGGAGCTAAATAATTCAGCTACGGCGATTTATTACCATGAAAAATATAATAGGACCGGGACCTATACGAGACCCCATCATTTTTACCTTCTCATGATTTTATTATTTCTTCTCATTTAAGTGGAGATTTTACCTGAGAATTATCTGTTTGCAAGTTTAATACTCCATTAAATTATTCTGTAGAAACTGCATTCAAGAAAATTATTTCAAAATTTAAGATCCAGTAAACTTATTTATTTGAGAAAATTGTTTAACTAAAACTTGCCTGTATGCCTATATGTCTATATTTATTACTCAGAAATTTACTTTATTTTACCACATATTATGTAATGATCATTTTATTATCATAAGAAGAATACAAAGTTTTGCAAAATTTTCATTTTTTTGAGTTAAAAATGGGTTTGCGGTAATATAATCAGTCTATGTTTAACTGATGGGTCAATTAAAAATTAAAAGTCCAGAAAGTTGACAGTTTTATAGTGACATTTAGGGCGACATTACAGGTTTCTATTGTACAAGTTAGTTCTTATTCGCTGATTTTCCGTAGTTACTATGGATACTTATTTATTTTACTTTTACTCGGTTTAAAGTAAAAATTTCTGCTCCGTCGGCAAGAAATTAAACTTCAACCTTCGTAAATCAAGACATAATAGAAGTCACTTTCATGACGTTTAAAGAAATTAAATATTTTTGGACAAAAAAAGTTCTCAAATATTGAAATTTCGGATTTTTCGTTTTTCTAATTTTTTATTAAATCGTTCCTAATAACGTATATGTGGAGAAAACATTTATTTATGTAATTTGACCCGAAGAATCGACTGATGTTATCGTTGATATTGTATCTCCAACCATTTTTGAGATGTACTGAAAAAAACATATTTTTTTCGGTAAAACTTTTAAAGCAATAATCTCACGAATGGAAAGAGATAATTAAATTATGTTTGTAATTTAAAATTTGATAAACTCTTTATTCACTCGGACATAAAATATATATAATATAATATATAAAACTTTCCACATAGTATACTATTATAATACCAGTCTTAAAAAGTAAGTCAAGCTTTTATGAACACTTTTCTTCTTCCTAATCGAAATAAAAATCAAATCAAATCGAATTGATACATGATGAAATGCATTGCAGAAAAAACTGCTGAGCAAACGAAAATGGGTGTAACGGGAGACATTTGATATTTGATGAAAGAAGCATAACAAACTCCTCATGTACAATACTCACTCGTTGGTGTGCATTGCGCATATGAATTCACCCCGTCAAGTAAATAACGACGGCAATAATTTTAGCGGCGTCATTGTATCGAAGACAATGTATGTTTGAAACAATTCACTCATTTGCATACCAATGGACCGTAAATTAGAACCAATTATAAAACAGTTATTTATTGTTCAATAAATTAAATCTCTTTCGTTCATATCCTGTCATCAGTTTCAATTGTTTTTGTAAATTTTCATTTATCCGGCAAATATTAACTTTTGTGCATATAATTTTAATACTGTATTTACAATTCCGTTGGCTTTATTAGATAATTAATGATGTACAAGATATATATTACTATGTATAATGCAAGCTTGATGCCTGTATTAATACTGTATCAATATTGAATGTGTAAATTATATATTTGACGTATAAATAATTTATAATTTAATTTTTATTTACGTGGATTAAAATATACGGGGAGCCACATTTAATTAAAAATTTAATATTTACAAACAAGATGCTTTCATTCGTAAAAATTAAATGTGTCGAAAATTTGTCACACATTTAAGTTTAAATCTTATGAAATTTTCGGAGTGCATAGTAATGTGTGAAGTTAAATTACTTTAATTTCATATCGCCGTTAATCATGAACGTGAAATAGTTTTTTAATTACATTTCATTTCCTTCTATTTACTTCTCTTCATTTTACACGTTGCTAGAGTTTTAATTAAAGTTAAATTAAAATGGAGTAAAAATTTTGTACATACGCAAATAAACCAAATTTAAATCGTGATTATAAAACATTCCTCACTTAAACTGGCTTGCATTTAAAAGATTTTTTTTAATTTATATTTTGTTTCAGTGTAAGATGGATTAATTACCATGGATACGTAGATATTTTTTTTACTATTTACTATCCTAGATACCCACCTTTATTTGACATAAAAATTGTTTCTATTATTTGGTATTAGCGGCTCTTGAACTAAAATTTTGGTGAGGCAGGCAATAGAAACTTAAATTTATGAGCATTATAAAAACAGCACAGTCGTACACACACTTTGATGAAATTTGAGGCTGAATAATTTTTGCGCGTAATAATTGATGATGAATTACACTCGATGATATTCGAACTTGGATTATCGAAACCCTAGCTGATAATTTTTGTTACTAATACTAGCTTTAGTTTGCCCATCTCGTTTAAAATTTGTTTCTCGTTGTATAGTGACTAATGCCTTGTTACAATGAACTATTTTACTAATTATACGAGTTCAAATTAAACGTTTGATAAATAATTCAAACATTTCATGAGGCATTTTCACGATAAAACGTACTCTATATTTTAATGTTTGCATGCTGTAACATTAAATGATCAATAAAAATAATAAATGGTCAGTAAAAATTTTAAAAGCAGGACAAAAATAATAATTAATTGACAGAAATTAACTGTTCGATAAAAATGATAATGGTACGCTAAAAATTAATGTTTCCGTTGAGGTTTTAAGGCAAAATACTATCATATGTCGATATTAAATTTGAAATTTAATTTTTTCGATTTTCTCATTTTTCACTTAATCGTTCCAAATAATTTGTATGCGGAGAGAACATTTCTTTAGGTAACTTTTGCCGCGGAATCGAATGTTATAATCGATGAGATTGCATCTCAACCCATTTTAGAGGTGCACCTATATCAAATATCTCAGGAATGAAAAGAGATACTTTTGAAAATTTCAAGTCAGCTCGTCGAGATCTATCAATGTGTACTATTACCATAATCAAAATTTTGAGCACAAAAATTATTATTTTGGGGATATTTTGCGTTTTTTTATTATTCGATTATGATTTAATTTATTAATGTTAATGTTTGAATTTCTTTGGAAGATACATTTACTATAGTAAAAGAATTTAAATATTTGCATGAGTCTTAGTCCTTAATAGCTATGTATGTAATAAGTAAGAAAACAAAGGTGATTATTTCGCGTATGCGAAAATTACAAAACGAGACGCAGGCGAGTTTGTAAGCGTAAAAGTTAAAAAAATCACCCAGTTTCTTTTTTCTACTGGTTTTTAAATAAGAATAAAAATGTATTTGAAATTACGAATTTTTGACATTTTGATGACATTCATAATTAAACAAAAACACAATACCAAGGACTTCTTAATTGTATGAGTTACTATTTTACTATAATAATAGTTATTTATGGTACAAGTGTGTTACATTACAGACAAGTCATGTGGGAAAAGTTTAGTTCACGAGGCCGTTAGGCCGAGTGTGGTATTTTTTCAAGTGACTTAGGTAATTAACACACGTGTGCCATACAACATTTTATCCAACACATTTTAATCATTGATATAAAATATATATATAAGATTTTTGACATATGGAATTTCGAAATGACATTGAGGAACAAAATAGTGTAGAGAAAGTTTTATAACGTAGTTACTATGTTACGCACCAAAAAACAGTGAGCTAATATATTTAGCTCACTAGTGACTTATGACCTACTTTATTTATCTAAAAACAGCATACTTATATCGTTATAATTACACCGTATTGGATAAAATATTTTTTTGTTGATAGAACAACGATTTAAATTGTAAAATTTGAGAGATTGCGATGAATGGTAATGTTTCAATATATGTCTACTTTCAATTTTGACTTCATTATTTCACAAGTGAAATAATAATGGGATTAATAATCTAACTCAAATTAGTAATATACTCGAATATAGCCTTTTTTAAAACAATACAACATCCAAGGTCACATAAACAAGTCAAGCATTGTCCCATTTACCCTTTATCTCGTCCGCAAGTTTTCAAATAAAACCACCATTTTAATTTTACAACCTCCCTGGGGGGACATATAGATTCACTTCACAACTAGCAGTTGCACACTTGAGATCCTGCGATCGTAGGTAGCTGTGGACTCGGGTCGCTTGATCGATTCCTGCGCCGTTGACCAACACTACTACACTAGTGCGGGTTTATCTCATTCGATTCCAACCTGAGATAGATCTCACTCTGTCGCAAACACGAATGTAATAACGGAGGAGACCATTTTTCACGAGAGCCATTCATGAATAATATAGCCAAATTGTTATAGGAATGTATCTGATCAATATTTTACATTATAATTTTTATACTATACATTTTAAATTACTTTATGAAAATATAAATAATTTATACACAAGACCAGCGGATTACAACATGAAATGAGTAAATCGGAATCTTATTTCCTTTTCGTATTATAAATATTTGGACCTAATATAAATATGAACTAATATTGTATTGTAATAACAAAGTTGAACTATACAATTAAAGTGTTTCCGTCACTTCCGTTTCAAAACCCGGGAAGGTTGAAGGCATGAATATGAGCGTGTTTCAATAAAACTTTACCATCATTTATCTGTATACCACATCAATCGTTAAATATGAAAGAAAAAATATTTTTTTTTACCCAAATTTATGTAATTTGAACAATAATATTCTCAGCGATTGATGAAGATAGTAAATAAGATCTTATTTAAAGAAAATAAATTATAATTGTCTTTTTTCTCAATTTATTTTATGACGCTTTATTTATTTCTAATTACCAACGAGCTAAATCCCGTAGTAGATAATCTTCAAAATTTACATAAATTAAAAGTTTAATTTCAAAATATTACAATTTGAAATATACGATATTTGGGCAATCTGCTGTAAAACTCTTGAAATATACGATATTTGGGCAGAGTTTTACAGCAGATTGAGCCATTGCGTAGCAGTTAATGCATGGATTTTTGAAAATTTATTGTTATTTTTGCTTAATTGTTTGTTATTATACTTTCTTGTTTGTTAGTTGGTTTATTAGTTCTTCGTTTCTTATAATATTAAAATGTAATTATTTTCTCAAATTTTTTGCCTACTTTTCAATTTAAATGAGATAAATACATTGCTGTCAATCAAATATCAAGTCGTAACAATGTATATGAAAAATCTCCATGTTTTTTATTAAAAAATACTCACGGTATACAGCTTAATGATTAATCTAATACTACAATATTTTGTCTCCATGTTTTGTCCCAGTATGTAATTTGCTAATTGATTTATTCATTTTTTATTTATTTTTTTAATTGAAGCACTTTTATTGCCGACATTTTATTTATTAAAGTCGTTTATTCCACATATTTTATTGATCAATTTGTACTTTTTATAAAATGACTGTTTAATTTTTAAATTTGTAACGGGGGTTTCCATCATTTTTTGATATTTTTATGTATGCATGACGAATTATTATATTTTTAATAATACTTAATATTACATGACATATGAATTAATAAAGATTTATCGCTACATCATTACCTGAACGACAGCTTAGAGAAAGAAAGCTAGTATTTTATGTGAAACAAAAAGTAGGCAGAAGTAGATGTGGAAGCATTTCAGTGAAGTTAGACTCTGTCGTCCTTTGAGATTACATGTCAAAGGTAGTCACAGCGGTACGCCCCCTTTTTAATTTTCGATTTCTCGTATAAATATTTGACAATTTATAACAATTTTTACTTTATTACGCTATTTAAACTCTAACACAAATTTTAATTTGAAATATAATTTTAAAAATCTTCTCTTTGAGAACACCATTCTTTCAATTTTTACACAATTACCTACCTATTGACGGAAAACAAATACTAGTTGGATTATGCTAACTCAATTCTTGGGATTGAAACTAATATCCTCTAGTGAGTTGTTGTCAGTTGATCGATTCGATCTCGGTTGACCGAAAGGATAGCCCAGCTTTGTCTTATTCGATTCCAGCGGCAGAGAGGATCAGACGGTCCAGCCGCAAACCACAGCGGTGTACAGGTGCACTTGCAACGAGAAGCAATCTGCTTAAAATACCCGGCCGAGCTCTGTATGACGTTGCCATCGCTGTAATTCGGGGATGGAGGTTAATTAGCTCTACGAATTGTGGATTTATAATTACTCTTGCAATGTTTACCCAACTATAAGTGCTACCGGGACAAGAACATTTTAATGCAACTGCACGTTCATGTTTTCACCAAAAAAATAATAACGAGTATTAACGGTAAGTACCAAACATTCTCGTGCCAAAGATTTTAATTACAGACAGAAATAACAAATGAGGATGAGCCCAACAACAATTTTTACATCACATCATCTGTTCACAAAATTCGTTAAAGCGAAAGAAACGACCTTTTAGTGGTTTTTTATTAAACTGTAAAAAAATTACTGACGTTAGCAACATTTAAATAAAAGTCAAATAAGTAAATTATACCTTTCAAATATAAGAACACTTAAAGATTTTATTCTATAAATATAAATGCATATTGTTGTTTTCTGAACTTTTATAGAAAAATAAGTGGGAGGAGCTTAATGAGATAATAAAGTTCTTAGAAATTTCAGAAAAGTACACCAAGAATATGTACTTGAAATAGACTACTAAGAAAACAGAGGACTTATAAATTACAAAGCAAATATTGAAATATCATTGTCTGCGATTCAAATAAAGATAATTAAATTGTTTATTACGAAAAAATCGAGGGTCATAAAGCGCTGTTCAATTATGATCTTCTCAACCGTAATATACACTATTATTTTCACTACTAACATTTTAATCCCAATCCTACTAAAAAAATTATATTGACAATAAAAAATATTTTTACTTGTTAATATTCACAAAAATAACTTTTGATTTTTAATTTGTTTATATTTGCTTTACTTATTTAATTTAGACGGCATATTTAAATTGTGGATCCATACTTTACATACTTTTATGGAATATATAACCATATTTTTTTTCTTCCATTTTAGGATTCTGTACAAAAAATAAAAATACTTGTATTTTTTCTGTAGGAAAACAATAATAAAGTTTTGGAGAGAGGTTATTGATAATGTTGACAGTTGGTATTTCAATGCCAACCAAATTTACAGCAGAACAATCTGTTATGTGTTATATAAAAATATTTTCATTTTATTCAGTTAATTGCCTATATTGATATTTTATACATTGTTTCATTAATACTTATGACTAATTTATCTTTAACAACATTTATTCGATATCATTAAGTAAAAAAATAAAATTCATTAAATTCCCACTGGCGTCGTTAGATACATTTTAACTTCAAATGTTAATTTCAGTGAAATTATAAGATAATATTGACCGATCAAACGAGCCCGCCGAAGGCGGGCGAAGTTCGATCGAAATTATACTACGCGTCTCGTTCGAAGATGATTGATAACTTGTAGTACTGTCAAGTATGCTTAAACTTCACAACGTTTAGATTTTTAAATTCAAAATTATTCCCGCGCGCCTCGCCCAGCAGCTCGCGCGCGCCTCTATCGGTCGTCATATATTTTAGAGTATTTCATTTCCCTTTGGTAGCGATATCACAGTTTTTGAAGATGATTAAGGGAAATAAGGGTCTGATTAACTAGGTTTAAAGTTATTTAATTTTTTTTTTTTTTTTTGGGTGGGAAGTGATCATCTTCGAACGAGACGCTTCGTATAATTTCGATCGAACTTCGCCCGCCTTCGGCGGGCTCGTTTGATCGGTCAATTATACTACGCGTCTCGTTCTCGATGATTGATAACTTGTAGATTTTTAGCGTCTGTGATAGAGCTTCTATCTTTGCTGCATTTAAACTAGTTTAAATTATAATATTAATAAAGCTATTTCCAAATTATACTGCACCTTTATTGAGTAAAGTAACTATTTAACAGAAAAACAATTTCACATGTTTAATTTTTAGTTAATATAGTCATAGCAAATTTATTGCCCGGTTCTGTAAGCGGACGGTTATAAAAACGAGCAAATGTTTCTGATTTCTCAGTCCAACCAGCTGTTCTTCTTATAGTGTCAATATCAACTCCTTTCCTGTAAGCAGTCGAAACAGCAGCATGCTTGGCGCTGTAAGCGCTAAACTTTTCGGTGTCGACGCCTGCCTTGCCCAGTAACGATTTGATCCAGTGCCCAATTGTTTGAGGATTAACTGGTTTGTGAGGCTTAACTGTAGATAAGAACAGTTTTGTACTCTCTCCTCTGATTGTTTTTGTAATTTTGAGGTAATGTATGAGTATAGAAGCCACGCAAATCTTTGGTCTATCTTTGAAAAACGGGACTATAAGAATCGGTTGATTTTTTCCCGGTTTTGAAGTTTTAATTAAGTCAGGGATCTCTATTTGAAGACCTAACGAGGTGATATTAATGTTATCTAGGTTTATCAAGGCAATAGTCTGGAGCCTGTGAGCCGTTATAAGTATTAGTAGTGTTGCTGCTATCTCCGATACAGTTTTTAATTTTTGGTTTTGTATTATATCTAGGCTTTCTATATATTCCAAAACCTGCTCTGTATTCCATGTGGTGGAGTATTTAGGTGTGGTAGGTCGTCTTTTGAAGATTCCCCTGAAGAATCTTGATACTAATGGATCCCTGGATATATCTCTTTTTGCTATTAAGCCGATCTTGATGAATTCAAAGTTCCATAACTAGCCTTTTCGTAGAATCTCTTTGTCAGAAATTCAATAATATTGGCACTACTAGGGTCGAAAATGTTATATTTCCTTTCTTTGGCGAACGTTACCCAATTTTTAAGGCATCCCTCGTATTGTTTAAGAGTTGACGATGTTATCGAGTCTACCATGAAGTCAACAGAGTCCTCAGGAACTCCCTTCCTTAGGTACGCCTCCCTGACAATTTCCCTACCACTAACGAAAGCTTGTGTGCCAGGGGATGCGTTCTGCTCCTGCAAGGAGAAAGTAGCAGCTCAGATGAAGGTCCTAAAATTAATGGATCTTCACACAAAAGTGAGGTAAATAGTGGGTACCACACTTGCGTGGGCCAATTCGGGACAACTACTATTCCAGTTGCTTTGTCACTAATTATCTTTCTCAAAGTTGGCAATATAACCGCGAAGGGAGGAAAAGCGTAGAATTGTTCCTTTTCCCATGAGATTGTGAATGAATCGACTACTGATGCCTCTGGGTCTGGGTAGCGCGAGCAAAATTTTTTACATTTTGTATTAATTCTAGATGCGAATAGGTCAATAGTGAAGGGGCCAAATTTTTTATAAATTTGTTTAAAATATTTTTCAGCTAATTCCCATTCCGTGTCTAAGTTGGTAACGCGGGATGCAGCATCTGCGTGGACATTGTCTTTTGAAGCAATGTATGAAGCTGTTATCCATATTTTTCTGGCTTCACACCACTGCCAGATCCTGCGTGCCAGCTCACTAAGATGGGGAAATTTTACTCCTCCAGCCTTGTTTATATAAGAGATAGCTGTAGTATTGTCTACACGCAATAAAATTTCACAGTTAGAGAGTTTAGATGCAAAGCATTTTAGAGCAAAAAGGGCAGCTAGGAGTTCTAGGTAATTTATGTGAAACTTCTTATCATTTGTACTCCAAAAACCCCCTGTAACTATTGAGTTGGATTCCGCGCCCCAGCCCGACCTGGATGCGTCAGATGATATTACTATTTTGTAATTTAGTGTTCTTATTGGGTTAGTACCAATCATTGACGGTTAATGCTAACCATTTAGCTCGTTCTTACGGATTTTGTATTGTTTCCCGACCTCAAACTGATTTAAGTTTTTCATTATTTGGTCTTTCTTTTGGTCAGGTAAATCTACTGAGTATTTTTCTGAATCTAAAATGAAACCAAGATTTGCGTGGCTTCTATACTCATACATTACCTCAAAATTACAAAAACAATCAGAGGAGAGAGTACAAAACTGTTCTTATCTACAGTTAAGCCTCACAAACCAGTTAATCCTCAAACAATTGGGCACTGGATCAAATCGTTACTGGGCAAGGCAGGCGTCGACACCGAAAAGTTTAGCGCTTACAGCGCCAAGCATGCTGCTGTTTCGACTGCTTACAGGAAAGGAGTTGATATTGACACTATAAGAAGAACAGCTGGTTGGACTGAGAAATCAGAAACATTTGCTCGTTTTTATAACCGTCCGCTTACAGAACCGGGCAATAAATTTGCTATGACTATATTAACTAAAAATTAAACATGTGAAATTGTTTTTCTGTTAAATAGTTACTTTACTCAATAAAGGTGCAGTATAATTTGGAAATAGCTTTATTAATATTATAATTTAAACTAGTTTAAATGCAGCAAAGATAGAAGCTCTATCACAGACGCTAAAAATCTACAAGTTATCAATCATCGAGAACGAGACGCGTAGTATAATTGACCGATCAAACGAGCCCGCCGAAGGCGGGCGAAGTTCGATCGAAATTATACGAAGCGTCTCGTTCGAAGATGATCACTTCCCACCCAAAAAAAAAAAAAAAAATTAAATAACTTTAAACCTAGTTAATCAGACCCTTATTTCCCTTAATCATCTTCAAAAACTGTGATATCGCTACCAAAGGGAAATGAAATACTCTAAAATATATGACGACCGATAGAGGCGCGCGCGAGCTGCTGGGCGAGGCGCGCGGGAATAATTTTGAATTTAAAAATCTAAACGTTGTGAAGTTTAAGCATACTTGACAGTACTACAAGTTATCAATCATCGAGAACGAGACGCGTAGTATAATATGGTTTTTGTCATTATTTTTGGTAGTCATAATGGTTAATTTTTAATTTTTATATTTTTTTTCTCTCAATTTAAAAGTAGTCATAAAGCCCATTAATCAAACGATACTTATGAGTGAAGGTGTATCATTTTATCGGCTTTAAATTATAAAAGTAATGTTCATTTTACTAAATTAATTATAAAACAGCTACATATGAAAATATAAAATTTCAAGATAAAGTAGGCAATAGTAATTTATTATTTCAATCAGATTAAGAAATGAATGTTAACCAATTAAAACGAACTAAAAAATTTTCCACGACATTGAAAAATACTAAACATGTACATATAATTATAAAGCGAATACAAATTGAAATAATTATTATGTAAAATCGTGTAAAAGTACATTGATTAGACTGTAGGTGGCCAATATATTAAGAATTATAAATTGTAAGTGCGTGTTAGCCAAACATTCAATTCGCGTTTATCACATGTAACATACCAAGAACAATTAATCAAACAAGTTATTATAGTCATTACATACATATCTAAGGCAAATCGGAGAAAATAATTCGTTTTTAAGCTTACGTCAACGGAGGCAATTAGAGCGTCACTCCACGATTTCCAATTAGGCGTTTTAGTGCCGCAGTACACGAACTTTATGAATTAAAAATGAAATAAATAAAAAATAAATTCGCGAGGCGATGTTTGGCCGGAAGGATGTAAAGTTTAAAGAGTTTCGTTGTTGGTGAAGTTTGTTGTCGTGGGCTAAGTAAGTTGAGCTACAAGTTACGAACTAAGTAATATATGTGAACAGAATGCGTAACAGTACAAAGCCGAAAGACTCGGCTATCTACCGCACAACGCACAATGTCACTGTTTAACTCGGATGCTTTATATGTATTAGATAACTACACAAACGTCTCTGCTCTATAGTCCCACACAAGAGGGTGGTGCTGAAAACAAGTAAATTTCCGTGAAATGTTTACTACTTTGAGAAATACACTTTTGTATGCACAATGAACTCATGCCAATTGTTTGCTAGTGAACGCTACAAACATGTTGTTTCTACTCTTTGTAAAAATATGCACTGATTTGCATGGCGCTAAATAACATTGTGATTTCAGAAAAAAATAGTGACTAAAATTACATTTATCGTACTTGTTACCATGGATGGGATAACGTTAACATAAGATTATATACATATATCATAACGTTGTAAAATAATATTAATTCGTTATATGATGTTATATAACGTTATAATAACGTTATTTTTATTTCATCATTATAATGTTAAAATCACTAATTTATCTCATATCTGTAATAAAGATTCATAAAAAAATTAAACTATAAAAATATATTTAAAAATTAATACCTTATTCTGTAACTGATATAGTAACCTGCTATAAGACAAGAATTACTAATTACCTTACATAAAACATGACACGTGCAATCGTATTGGCAGTAGGATATTAGAAGGTTTTCAAATGTTATTAATGACATACATGTGTAAGTAATTCATGTAAGGAAAAATATTAAAATATCAGTAAATTAGGAATTTATATGCTCACAACGACAAATAACGTTATAGTGTATCGTATTTGTTGCATTACGGTTACAAAACGTTATTTTGTTATTGTTACGTTATTAACAAAAAAATAGAAAATGAAACGTTAGTATAACGTTATCGGGTATCATTTAAGAAAGATAAGCGTTTGTGCAATCAGTGTATCTCTTTCTTACAAATACGATAAAAAGGGATAGCGGATAGGAGGAGCGGCATGTGTTTTCCAATCAAAATAAACGTCAAATTTTATTTATATTTTAGGTTACATGTATTTATAGGTCGGAACATGTACTGTTAGTTAAAACTTCTAACAATATAATTTAATTAACCTCCTAATTGTATTTAAGTTTGAAAATAAGTCAGTGAGTGTTTTTATTTAGCTTCCATATTTATAGATCTATTCTTAGGTAAAAGTAAAACTAATTTAACACAATTGACAGTAATAATATTGACGGTTAGGAATCAGTCCGCAATTCGTTCCTACATAGTTCGGGTTCGGATCTATCCATAGGAAATCAGGAATATCTAGTTGGAACAAACCTAATATCTATCACTTTCGTGATTGTTTTACAACCATTTTGAATTATCTATAACATTATACGACGTCAACAAATTTCGTCCCCTACTACTAATTTGATGGATACGAATATGATGTGATGACATGAAACCTAACACATGAAAAATGAACTACAGTTTGTATAAATTTTTTCGTAACAAAATACTGTTTTATTTCACAAATAATAACTAATATTTGTTAATTAAAAATACTGCAAAATTCATCACTATAATTAATAAAGTAGAACCTATGATGCGTTATTAAAATATGCACTTCCAAAAAATGTATCGAAAACATTCATATTTTTAAAACTAGTTTATTACAAAGTGAATGTTTTATATGAATTTCGTTTTTATGCTGTTTCAATGAATTTTATGTTTCTGGTGACGTAGAAATTTGCTCTAAATATATAAATATGTATCATCCTTAGTTTTCTTGAGATTTTACTTCAGTTTGAAAGTTTTACTTAAAAATTGTAATTTTTCCGTAGCAATTGTAACTAGAGCATTTTTTGCTCCTTAATTTGTGAATATTTTACCTCAATAAAACTTTTGTATTCTGTGTAGAAAGAATACATAAAAAACTGAGCTGGAAGAATACCTTTGCAAAATTTAAAATTCTAGTCAAGTTTATATCAGTTATTTTATTCAAAAAAATTGCTGCCTATAAAGAAAATGATAATGCGAGAGTAGAACGTTAGGCTGACCGCTAAGCCGTAAATACTCTGTTTATCTGAAGGGCAGTTCATAAAAATGCCGCGCCCACTATAAATTTTAATTATGAAAAATATTACGAATTTAAATTTCTTTTCTTTGTAATTTACTGTGAAAACGCACTTTTTGTTCAAATGAAGGGGAGGATTAGTTTAGTGTTTTATTTTCTTTTTTTGGAAATTAAACCCGCAACACCTACGATTACAGTTACGAGCAGTGAAATATAGAAGAGCGTAGGTATACTGCATATACTTTTTTGTTATACCATTTAATTTATGGTGAAATGTAAAACATATGACGGGGGCTGAAAGGTTAGGACGTAGGCTTGAGTTTGTTCCCAATTATAAAGCGAAAAATTATGTCATGTTCGAGTCATACTAAATTAAGTTTTCTAAAATTGTATATATTAATATTATAAGATATATATTTTTCTAAAACTGTCAAAAAATGTTAACATTTTGTTCTAATAACATTAAGTAGGAGATTTTTTCTCAATTGTTAGGGTACCATGATACCTTACGTAAAGTACCTGGAAAAACGTTTTTTTTTCCCGGTGATGGAAAACATTTCTTTACTCAATTTGTTTAGATAAATAAAAATATTATAATTATTGATGCAAATGAATCGAAGAAAAAAATATTTATTTTTTGTGCGTGAAATGTTTTTAATGCATTCGATTGACTTTTTTTACTTGACAAGCTTCTTAAAGAATGTACAAAATAGAAAAGTAGTCAGTATTTTTAGGCCAAATACTAATTAGTATTTTCGTTTTCATGTCTTTTTTAGGTTCGTTCATAAAAATATTGCAAGTTTTGAAGTATTTGTGACATTTTAATAAAGTATTTTCCCTGATTCATATTTCTTGGCACTTAGTAAAAACTATCCCTTGTGAGTAAATTTGGTCATAACAATAAAAGCCAACTAGCAATGAAACATAAAAATACGTGTTGGATTGAACGAGGCACTTTTCGTCATCTTGACAGGCTTTCAAGCTCTACAACCAGAACAGCTAACTGCAAACACGTCCGATAAACTCCACCGGTGCAAGTTGCAAAGTTACTGCACTCCGACGCCGGCGCCCGCCAAGAGAGCGTTCTTCGTCCGGTGCTTTTATAAATGTGTCTTTTTAACTGCCGCAAACGCGTCCTATTGTGTGTCCCAGCAGTTAAACGACGCTTTGATGGTAATGTTCTAATTTAGAGTTGGTAACACGGGAACTGGACCGTGATTTCGACTACTTTCAATGCTTATTGTACGAAATAGTCAAATGTACTTCATGACTTTTAATATTGTTTGTAGAATATGACTGGAATATATATTATGCTTTACCACCAAAGTTTGGCAAATTACTCAAAAATAGTAATTAAGTACTAATTACTAATTATAGTCTAGAAAGTACTTGAATTACTAAGTAATAGTAATTAAAAATGTGAAATCAATTACATTTTTCAATAATTTTTTAATTTTTATAATATTTTTAAAATACATAAAACATAACATTTCAAATAAAAATAATAATCATAATTTATTATGTTAATACTTGTTTTACAAAAAATTGCGGTACATATATAAAAAGAAATACCTATTATTACTGTTGCTGAAGAGCTGATAGCTAATTTTTGTTAGTTATTAACATATTATCTTACTAAGTAAAACATATACTTACACCCTATTAAAAGTTCGATTAAAAATATATTTGTTTTTATCTCGTAAGATATCAAATTCGTATATCGTTAATTGTAAAATGACACTGACTCTAATAGAACAACTCCTTACTGAGTATAATGATAATAATACATAGAGAACTACATATTACTTGCAAAAGATTCTTGATGAATATATACGAGTATATAACTTTGGTAATAATAATATTACAAGGATAATTAAATTCTGAAATATCAGTAATTGCTAGAAACAATTATTTATTTCAATTACAACTATTTTGTTTTAAAAATAATTCAAATACAATTACTTTTTTTCTAAAAGTAATTAAATTAGTAATGCAATTACTAAAATAATTAATTACTACCCAGCTCTGCTTACCACACATAACTTTTCCAGTGTGAATTTTAAATTCAAGTGTCCATCAATGAATTTTATTTGCTTTTACACTGCTAAACTGTTAAAATATAAAAATAACTTTTTATATCAAATATGTCACAAGTTTGACAAACCTCAGCTCACCTGACAAAAATATTATCCGAAAACAAATTTTCTAAATATGCAGTAAATAATTAGATATTACGTAATTAATGTTTGAACAAAATTCTCGACAAAATTATGCTAATTGAGTAAAAATGACATTTATGAAAATATACAAATTTTATACTTATTTGAATATTTTATATAATTTAGTTCATTATTTGCATATTTATGAGAGAAATAAGTACGTTGAAATTATTCATTGTTACTCATAATTACAATATCGATCAAATTAATATTTAATAAAATAATTTTCGTTTACGTTTATTTAAAATATATAATTAGACTTGTTAATTATGAATTTTGAAATATTCGCTAATCAGAGTAATTGCATTTAATGCTCTAAATAATATATATAAAAGCTTAAAATAGAAGCAGCGCGACGAGGAAAGAAATTTTAGCAATATTTACACGAATATTATTTTTGAACAGTATATAATATTAAAGAATAGAAGTATGAATTATACAAAAAATCGTAAAATATAAATCAAAATAGTTTTGATTTATTATTAGAATTCACCAGAATTAAAAATATATTAGTATATTATAAATGTTTTTTGCGAGTATTTTGTAACAAATTATACTTATTGATTTCTGGAGCTAATTAATTTTTGTTAATATATTATCAGTAGAAAGTACTTTAGTGCTTCTTCTGTAGTTTTCTATAAAAAAGAATTTTGTTAACCCACAATTGTGAGAAATATGCAATTTTCAAATTTTATATAGTGTGAAAAAAGTGTAACTTTTCAAAGTGGTTATGGAAAAAATATTAAGTATATCGTGTTAAACATTTTGTTTAATATTTTTTGTTTAAATGTAGGTATATCGTTTATCACGTGAAAATCTGACTGAAATGAATGCCTCAAATATTCCAGCAAAATCTAATTATGGATATTTGTGGTTAAATTTATAGCATTATTATAAGAAACAGTTTCAAAGTACAAAATAGCGTGTCAGAGCAACCCGATAAGTTAAAAACAAAATTTAAAACTTTGCTAATAATCCATTTTAAAAAATATATAATCTTGACTTTTCCGTCAGTGCAGTATCACATTAAACGACGAAATAAAACAAAATAAAACCCGGAACATTATAACGATATTTCATGTCGTTATCCTGGTCCGCTCAGCTCGCAAAAAACCACTATCACATCTACAACTGGCGGAGTAAAAAACCAAGTCAAATGCAATGTTGCACGCAACAGTCCTCTAGCGTATGATTAATTCAATTTCCTCGAAATGATATTGACGTTCGAATATTTCACCCTCAAACAAACGTGTAATTTATTTAGTAAATTTCAGCTGTCAGTCCGGTGTCTCAATATATCATCGCAGATTGATGCAGAGATAACTTAAATTCCTGCACAAATTCGGCGCAGGCGACAGGAAACATATCATTTGGACTCCATTTTCGTATCGGGCCAGACTTATTTCAGTTGGAACACGACTGTAATTTGACCAATGGCTAAAGGTGATTATTTTAAATATCATGTGGTTTATTAGCAGATAGGGATCAGGGGTGAAGGTTATGTTTGCTCTGAATATAGACTTGATTGTTTTGGTTATTAGTTGGGAGAAATTAGGCTTGCATGGTGTAAATTACTTTCGCAAACCGTTAGAACTTTGCAGCGAAATTATTGAGCAAAGTTGTTGCAAATAAATTGCATATCTAGGAAGTTGGAAAACATGCAAATCACGAATTTCTGGCCGCAAATATGTACGTAACAAATAATTCAAAGTTAAACTAACCTTCTATCCTTCTAGTATTATTAGTTTCAGTTTGTTTCATGACCACTTCAAGAAAACACATGTTTACAAATTACCCTAAATTTGTTCTTGTTTTTCACAGTATTATTCGTTTATTATGCTAATTTTATCGGTGTTAACAACCAGGTATACCACTTTGCAATATAAATATACTTTCTTTAAAAATTGAATTCTATTTCTTTTTCTTGTATGCGCAATATTCCTAAAGGTGTCATCACGTGAGACGTAATATCGATCACTTGTTGTCGATTTTCTACATCTTTTCTCATTTCGAGCAACTTTCCTCGTGTGATAATGTGACTGATTTCGAGCAATTAGTATTCGGTCATGTTCGAAAACTTTTTTGACAGTTGTCGATTCTGACTTAATAATGAATGCGCATGAACAGTATATTAAAATATTCCTAGATTCAAATAAAACCAACAAGTCATTTTGAAAAAATCTGTTAATCATATTATTTACAAATGAATAGGAATTAACTTCTTCAAACAACAATAAAAAGTCGAAACAAAGAAATTGTCAATTTAGCATCCAACCTTGCCAACTAAAAACAACTAAATATTCAAGATTTTTTAGTGTGCAGAAGAAATAATGATAGATTTTTTAAAGTCGTCGGTACCATTTATATTATTATTTTCTTGTGATAACACCTGAAGACAAAAAGAACTAGCCTCAATTGATTACAGCTTACAGATTGTAGTGAATTTCAAAGTAATCTTTTATCGTTTTAATAATTTTTATTGCGCTATTATTTTGTAGCATTATTAATTGTGAAAGGGATCATAAAAAATGGTTTAGTAGGTTATCAGCAAAATGACGAATAATCCAAATATTTAGTGTAAAATCAACGAGCCGTACTGGCCGTTTGGTTTTGTTTTTCGATAAGCCACTAAAATAGAATGATAAAACATTTTCAGGTTCGGAGTATTATCTGGCTGCAAGGCATAAATCATATTTTTAATCTCGAAACGACACGCGGACATGTCTGCAATGAAGTGAATTCCGTTTCGATAATGATTTATATTTGTCGATAGGACGCTGCAAAATATTGTTGACTTAGTTTGCGCTAGTAGACACGAATCGAGGATTAATATTAATTTGGTATCCGAGTTTTCCTGCTGTGCGCAAAGGTTGTTCATTATTGGGATAGGTATATGATAATACGTGCTTTCGTATTCATGCAACCGTTGCACTTATTTCTCTTTGTGGCGATGTGTACGATATTGAAATTGCACTGCACTGCCATTGTTTGCCTACGGACTTTAGTACTGTTTCATTTTATTATTTGCGTCTGGCTGTGCTGGTATTCATTTATATTATATCTCCAATATTCAATACAGAGGTACGAGTATTATCACTTTAAAATTAATTTAATTATAAATAGTACAAACTTGTTATTTAGTTCTATATTTCATTTATGCCCGTGAGGTAAATTTTAAAAGTTTCAATATCCAAAAGGAAATTGTATCTTGTTTTAATTAAAGTTGTGGAATTACATGAAAATAAAAATAAAAATAAGAAAATATGGTACACATATTTACTTATAGTACTTTTTTTTCAAATTCGTTAATTAAATTAAAGAATAAACTGCGTAGGAAATTTAGATATCCGCAACAAAATGGGCAAAGATTTTGTTATATAAGATACGATAGAAGCAAAAAGGTTGAGATCGTATGGACATATGAGAAGAATTCTTGACGATCGGTGACCTAAAAGAGTGTGAACAATGTGGACATGGACACCAGAAAAATAAGAAGAAGACGAAAACTGGAAAGATCGAAAGAAATGGATACTGGCATATGGAAAGCAATTTTATTATATTATTATTATAATAGAACTTGTCATATACTTTAACGTACAGAGGTATCTAGAAATTAATTACTTTAATTTTTCTCTAATGTTTAACGACCGCTTAACTACTAAGGTCATAAGTAATCAAATAAGTGGAACATAATAAATGTCACACGCATATAAACAAAAGCTCACATCCATACCTTTTTTGGGATCGAACCCACCAATTGTAAATAATATGAATTTAACTAATACACATTAAATTAATTCCTTTCAGTACCTATATAAACTTGTGATCCCAAGATGATAATTTATATGGACAGATGAAGATATCTTATTTGTACTAACTTAGTAACTATTGTTAGATATCTATAATTACCTTAACCTGACCTCCTACATGCAATTTGATCTCCCAGATTAATTACACTTAAGCAAACGTTGATGTATCCAATTTAATTGTAACTCAGTTATGTGTAATAGATCGATAGTTTCTGTCTTTATTTGAACATGTAGGTAATATAGTTTCTTCTGAAAAATGTTTTTTCATAGATGTTAAATTAATTAAGTACATTTGGACTCCTGCTTTTACTTTGAAATTAAAAAAAAATAGTCTATGAAAAACATGAATCGTTTGGGTAAGTAAATGAAGCATGCTACGAATGCAGTAACTAAACGGAAAATGATGTGTAATGTCAAAGAGAATCGCATTTAAAGGAAATTCCTTTCGAAAGAAACAACAAAAACTGAGAATTTAGCATCCAATATCCAACTAAAAACAACTAAATATTCAAGATATTTTATCGTGTAGAAGGAAAAATTGTAGATTTCGAAGTCGTCGGTAGTATTTAGTCGACGATATTTTTTTCATGTGATAACACCTTAAGAAGAAAAGAACTAGCCGGCTTCCTACTTTTACTTCGAAGTTAAAAAAAAATGAGTGTATGAAAAACATGAATCGTTTGGGTAAGTAAATGAAGCATGCTACGAATGCAGTAACTAAACGGAAAATGATGTGTAATGTCAAAGAGAATCGCGTTTAAAGGAAATTCCTTTCGACGGACACTTTCCAGCCTTGTGTGGTGTGCTGGTGTGTAGCCGTAGCTTAATTTTTCCTTGTATTCGAAGGGCAAAGCACGGAGCAAATACCGGACAGCACGCAGCACGCAAGCAAGAATGCACAATCTCAAAGCAACGCTTCATCTTCCTATGTGCCATCGAGCTCGGCTCGTTGTCTGCCTTGTTGGTCACTATGGCCTTGGAAAGTCCAGCGTATTCCAAAAGCTTTCAAACATTCATTTTTTCTCAAATACAGTTTTTTTGCATTGCTCCACACTTTCAAAGTTCCAGACAGAATGTATCACAAACACTCGTTCCGAATTTACACAAATACTAGCGAATGAAAATAATTACGAGAAATAGTAGAATACTCGTAGAAAAAAGCAGTAGCAGGATTAAGGTGTTGAAATAGATAGTAGTATGAGCAATGAAGAGAAAATTATTTTATTTTATTTTCATTATCACTGTCCAATAGGCCGAAGTACAGTTTCAGGACAGGGGATCTACTGTTTATAGTGGATTCTGAACCAATCGGACATAGCGGTATTTATTTTTGGTTGCAGATTTATCGTCACTAAAACTCGAACCCCAGATCTCACATTCGACTCAGCGAATTGAAGTGCGTTAATTAACTAAGCCATCATTGCCCGTAATTATTATTAATTAATATATTGCGGATTAAAACTAAGTTTAACTATTTTAATAATTCTTTGTCTCTGTGGGATAAATTTTATTTTTATTGTTTATATTTGGTATCTGCATGACTCAATTTTCCAGATAAAATAGTTATTTATGCAACTAGTGTGTAAAGTAAGTGTTTTTATTAGAGTGCTGAATTATAGCACGAGATAAAAAACCTTATGTTACAAATGTGTTTCATAAAACAGTTTTCCTACAACCGAAATATTAATAAAAATTAATTTCAAAAGAAAATAAAACCATTGATAAATGTGCTACCAGTGGGAGAAAGGTAACTCTAAACAGGATGTAAGCTATATACTTTACGCCCGGTTGCAGAAAAAGTATTTATTTTAAAGTTAATATAATGACTTTATTATCCATCCACTTGAATTGCTGAATTCCCGCGCCACTAGAAATAAGAACCATTCAAAATGGAAGTCCATTGCTGTTATTAGTTATTCGATGTTCTTCATTATGATGTTATTGTTTAATAATAATCTTGTAACTCAAGTTCTAATGATTAAATTCGTACAAATATGCAAAACATGTTTCAAAATCCCTATAGTCTGCTATTAACATTTTCATTTTAATGAAATTTGTGTAGGTGTGTTTCTGTTTTCTAACAAGCAGAAAATATTGAAAATTTGACTGTTAGTCGGCGGGAAATTACTTTTTTTTTAGAAGAATGTTGTGTAATACTGAAATTATTTAATTTTCATTGGAAGTAATTATTTCGGCAGCTATATATTTTATGTTATAGTTTTAGCTTTTGTTTAGCATATTTAATTATAACTTTTATTAACGCATGTCATTTCAAAAGATTTAATTGTTATGTTTAATGATTTTCGTCTTGCTTTTATAAATTAAATTAAAAATGTTTTTTAAAATAATAAATGAAAATGGTAAATGTAAAGCGTAAAAAAGAAAAACGTGTAAGCACTTTATAACAAATGTAATAGCCTAGCAACCAGGGTGATAATGGTTTATTATGTCAACGTGGTCAACATAACTAAGTAAAATAAAACACTTTGTCACCGAGCTAATTTAAATTTGGCAGCTTTGCTGATTAATCTTTTGAGGAACGGATATTACCCAACATTTCACGGAAACTCAACATGTTAGTGAGGAGAGATTTTAAAGCGATGAAAAGGATTTGACGTAAACTGAGTCTGACCAAAGTTGTTAATGAACACGAAACATCTAACTTTGACACTTGACCAACACTTTTAATATATAAAGTTTTCTATATTGGCATCAAAATATCATTAAGAACAAGTGTTGACATTTTAACAGAAATTTTACATTGACATGAAAATTTCACCGAGTCTTGGGTTCGACTCTAACGGAAATTTTTTATATATAAAAAAATAAATAGCAGAACATAAACATTAAAAATTATATTTTAGACTAAAACAATTAAATAGATGACAAGCAATACAGTTTTGCTTTGTGCGGGAGCATTATATCAAAATTTGGACGAAAAAGTGATAAAACATTATATTTCAATGAAAAATGGAAGATTATGTTTTTTTATAAACGTTAAAAAATTAATAAGGAATTTAAAAAAAACTGTTATTTAAAAAAATATATTTTTGTAAAATTTTATCCCACCCTCTGCGTTACACCACGAGCCGTCATTGATATTATGTATATTTATTCATTTTCATTTCAATTTATATGATCCAAATTAGGATAAAGTGTAAAAAAGCAATCGAAAATACAGCTGAAAAGCAACAACTTAATTAATTATTATTCACTTCATAATATTTGTCTTTTTAACGGGACTCGTGACATTATTGTTTACATGATGATAGACTAGCATTTGTGTTTTACGGTATCTGTGGTACTTATTTCTCGACAAATTTTACTTGCATTTTTATTTAGATGAAGATTGGAAAAACTAAGATTTGAAGATTTGAACTAATGATCGAACACTACTTAATACGAATCGGAGCGAGTTAACCAAGCTACTGTTTCATTACTTTTTACTTTTTGTTGTTTTCTAATTTGTTAATAATTATGTTTTTCTTCATAAACTTTGAACTGCGGCGTGTTTTATATGTTTTCGTATATTTTTTAACTTGTTGAATAAATATTAAGATGCAGGTGTAACAAAAATTTCCCTTTGTATTATTTGAAATTGTTTTGAATTAGGAATAGAAATGTTTTGGTAGGTTGAGAACGTAATAATGAAACGTCAAGAGTTTAGAAGATATGGAGTGATATTTCCTGGTTTTGTTGGTATGTAATCTGGCGTAGTTTGAGTGTCCCTGGCCCATTCTTTCCAGAATGATGCCCGAGGCTTCGGTGTTTATGTTCCACCTCCGCTTTGTCCAGCTCAAAGCTTCTGCTGGCCTCACTTGTGTGAATTACTATGTATGGTTTGCTTTATAGCCTTACAAACCAGCCCTTCCACTATTCTTCACCCTATCTCATCTTTTCTCGCCAAATTAAGTGTGGAATGGGTTCAACATTATAATTGCTTTTATCTGGACACAAATTTGTTCTCTAGGCTTTATTATCATAGAAAATTATTTTTAGAAAATGCAGAATTTGATTGTTTATTATTACACATTTTTTAGAAGTCTGCGTAAAATTGAAACAAAACCTGTAAATACCATGGAAACAAATTTTGTTCGTGATTCATTTATTATCTTATATAATATACTGGTTTATGGCACCAAAACGTTGAAGAATTTAATCCTAAAAGTTTTTATTTTTTAACTTGTTTTTGTTTTGTTCAAAATACAATACGGAAAACAAAATACAATACATATGCTTTCCGTTGTGGAAAAGATATAAATAACTTCCATAAACTTTATAATAAAAATTTTTAAAATGATTACGTAACAATGTTTTTGCATGTATATTTATTTTTATTTAGCATTCGCTCATAATTTTCCTTGTTTTTAATTATAGTATGATTACAACCGCTGTTATTGTTTACAGGATAATTGAAAACTGTCCTAAACAGGTAAGGTTAAAGTTTAAACTTACATAAACTATATTTATATAGGTACAAATGTCAATTATGGTAATGTTATATAATTTAAAAATAGATTGTTATTAATTTCTTCTCTAACGTTTAACGAAACGTCAACTACTAAAGTGAGGTGCAGAGCGTGCCCCTGCACGTGGGCGGCCAAAATTTGGGGCGGCCAAAAATTATTTTTACTTTTTCACACAATGAATAATAAATAAAATAATAAAAAATATTTTTCAATAATTTAAGGTTTATCAACCCAATAAATAACAATAGTCTGTTGTATTATTTTTAATTTAAATTTACGACACGTGTGTCAAGCATATGCGCGCATTATTTTTGTGCATGACAGAGAAAATCGAGAAGCTTCACATCCTTTAAAAATGTAATTTTTAATAATAAGTAATTTTAGTAAATGAAAAAAACTTCTTGCAGCGCATTTCATTTATTCTTTCATCTGCATTTGAGGGGCGCCAAAAATTTTACTTGCACGAGGGCGGCCGATAGTACAGAATCAAGCCTGAGAATATGTCTTGGTGATTCGAACAAGCTTTCGGTATATCTATTTGTCACGGATTTGTATATTTTTATAACTTGTTACTTAAATTTTTAAATTTAAAAATTCTCAATTGTCACATTTTGTAATTTATTCAGACAGCGCGCAGTGAATATATTTTTTCTATTCCGGCTTACAATACAAATGTGTAACATATTTTTTCTTTAATGGAAATTCAGTTGATAGATAAGCATAACTCATTATTTTGTGATACGGTATACAAGTTATTTTATACAGTATTTTCAATTTTGATTTTAATTGTTAAGAAATGTATAAAACTAAAAAGAGTTATTAAAAACATTCAAATCTTACGAAAAGTATATATGACTAAAAGTAAAATATATTTCGATTTTATGATTTTATTTTATGGGCTCCGCGCTCCTCTCCGTCAAACTGACTTGGTTTGCTTAATTTAAAATCTGAGAGCTTTATTCTAAAGTCATAAATTCAAATGTGGTTAATGACATTACTATGTTAGAAATATTTCTGTTTTTTTTTTGAAAACGCAGATTTATTTCTAAAAATATTCGTATTTTAATGCATTTTACAAAAAATAGTTAGCCTTTTATATATTAGTTTTTAATACAAAATTATTCGCAAGAGGTAAATATGTATGTAAATTTTATGGTGAACAGCAAACTTGAAATTTGCGTCTCTTTTTGCCATATGTCACCATCCAGATAGTAGTTTAAAAGTTTTCTATTTTCGTTTAGGTGACAACATAATGGTTTAAATTTATATGCCTAATATTTCCTCCGTCAATATCCAATGTTTTCATGGTCTCATGTTCCACTCTCGCGTACACGTGTGTGAAATTGAAAAAGTGCAACGAAGTCTGAAATAGTTTCTCTGATCCTGCGTCGTTCGCCACGTTACATGCGGTGCTTTGTATTGCAGGTTCGGGTACAGGTTACACTTCTCACGTACGGTGCAGCGCACTCCATGTGCTCGCGCATTACTTCCCCCTGACAGCTTGCTAACACATAAATATTCTTATAAACGCATAATAAATATCACTTTTCTCCTCCGAAACCTTTCCAATATATTCAATTTTATATTTTCTTGTCACCAACTTTTCTACACATATCTTCTGCACTTCAACTTGTCATCACATAAAGTATCAAAATCATCAAAGGTATATTGCCAAAATCATAAAATTGGGTGATAATATGTATTTATGTATTAAGGGAAGAAACTAAGGCATTATTCTCAGCCGACGGCATTATAGTTGAGAGATTAGGTTTATTACCGAAATGTATATAAAATTTTCTCCCGAACAATAAATTTAAATAATTTAATTTATTTATTTATAATTCTTAATTGGCATACGCTCAAAGAATCAAAAGCAGATTTGTTAAAATAACTGTCATTTCTGCATTACCCATACTCCACAATACCATAATATCAACTATGCAGAATCAACTGGAAATTTTCATCAATAACAACTGTCATTTACTTTATTTCCTCACTTATTTATTCCGTCATTTTATCCCAATTCAATCTATTTGGATATTAAAATTTAAAAAAAGTAACTATTATTTCATTCTTGAAGATCAAGCTACTAATTATATTTTTTCTATTACCACTATGAAAAGTGGTACTTTTCTGACACAACATAAAGCTTGAAAGTTACGTATTTCCCATAAAAGTGGGATAAAGTGTGACAAATCATTGGTCACAGTAATTGTCAATACTGCACTTGCGTGAAGGTACTCTTTGTTAGGTCATGTACACCATATTGTTCTTTATGTCAAATAAATTTGTGCATATATTTTTTTTCTGTAACGTTTACTAGTGTGATCGTAGAAAAAGTATAGTGTGTCACTCGTGCAGAATCACCTAATTCCCACCTTGTGTGATTCCAGCACTCGAGGTCGTCTTGTGTCGAAATTTTCACACCTCGTGGAAAATATGCGTCTTTCTGCACTTGTAGTACAATATGCTATTAATTGTTTATAAAATGAGATGTAATACTTTTTATGTTCAATTAAAGTTCCATGTACCGAAGACGAATTAAAGAAAAAATAAACGATCCTTCAGCTGCCTTTGCCCAATGTGCCAATAAAGTGGTTTGATTGATGGCTTATTACCGAATAGAATTTTGTGTATGTAAAGAGCTTGTATGACAGCCTTTGTGATTGCAAATCAAGTGAAAAATGTTTGAATTCGATGTTTTCTGTTGTACAAACGTCGGCGAAAGGGAAAAGTTCAATCAAACCGGTTTCTATAAAAAATGTTAACGTAGATAAGTTATTAATTATTGGTAAAAAGATTGATTTGTTTAGAGGTCAAAATTTTCAATTATTATTTTCATATTAAAAAGAGAGACAAATTAAATTATAGGATGTGTGTAAAGTAAATAAGAAGACTGGCAACGTAGCATTAAATCTAGTAACACTTGAGACGCGGGACTTGAAAAGACTAGTGAATAACGTATTTGCCTTCAGTACGAGTTTGAACTCGCTAGATTCATTTAGTTGTCTAGCGATTTTTTTCGTGATACAGTTTTTTCTAATGCGTTCTAAAATGAGTAACGTCAATTTCAAACAATTTCAGACTTGGCACAGTGCAACGGAAACTTTTACAAAATTTAAGTAGACCTACGGAGATAGTGTTATTTCAAGGTGACAGGTTTTTCGGTGGTTTTAGGCATTGTCAGAAGGAAAAGAATTGATGGAAGATGAAACACGCAGCATAAGACCATCTTCAAGAACTGAAAATATCGACAGAAAGTGGAATCTTGTGCATCGTTGACCTTACTGAATGTTCAAATAAAAGTAAAATTTGACTCACCCATACCGTTCAACAGTTCTTAACTAATTCATAGGCAAGCGATAAATCTGCGCAAAAATTGTTTTTTTTTAAATGAGTTTTTGGCCAGTAAAAACGTTGCTGTGGCTCATCAGCCTCCTTATTTGCCTGACTTGAGTTCTTCTAACTTTTTCCTCTTTTCGAGATTGAAAAATGTTAGCAAGGGAACTTTTTTAGAGACACTCCAAAACATTTAAACGGCTTTAATTGAATAGCTGAAAGCCATTCCAGTACCGAGTTCCAGCACTGCTATGAGATTTCGAAGAACCGTCTCCAGCGCTGTGTGGTTTCTCAAGGAAGTCATTTTGAGGGAAACAATACTGAATTGTAATTCTATTCGAATAATTATTTTTTTAATCAGTCTTATTACTTAATTTACTCATCTCTTTATAGTGGATGAAAACATATACCTATCTCTATTGCTAATACTAATGTATTAGATATGTATGTAATTATATAACTAATATTTGCAGGGGTATTTATTTTAACTGATAACAACGTAGTAACTTGTAATGGAAACAAAGCATGAGTTTTATGTAAATGTTACAAATAAGAACATACGTATAATGTTCCATATAGATTTATGGTTAATGTAATAACTTATTATAGCGTGACTTATAATTTATAGCTCACTAGTAAGTTACTTAAAAATACCATATACAATATTTTATGTCTTAAAAGGTGTTAGATTAAGAATAAACTTGTCTTTAATGTTAAGAAAATATATTTAATCATGAGTTTTAAAACTAAAATGTTCAGACACATAAAAGTTAACTATTTCTACTTTTACAGCTTTGGGCAAAAAACTAAAAGAGTTAAAAAGCAATGTTTTACTCCGACATAAAGCAAGATTTGTTTTTATGGGATATAAACTACTTAGGTAAGAATTAAGAAACGTCGTTAAGTTGAAAGTGCAATGCGGAGGTTAAAATTCAAGGGGAATAGGCCGTGATATTATGAATAATGAAGATATGACGTGGATGAAATTATTACTACCTTTTATGTTTCCCGCGGTAGTAACTAGCTCGGATTAAACTACGATACTAAAGAAGGAAGCTAGTTTGCATTAGCAAGCAAAAAGCACGACTGTTGCTTATTTCGCGAAATTATCATTAGGAGATGTGTGGTATACATATTTCTCCTATTATAATATAACGAAGAGGAAGTAACTACAATGAAGTTGATTACGGTTAATACATTACATTCATACGAGTATAACTAGATTTTCATGCTTTTTAGTGGGTGTCTGGTAAACAATAATTTTCTGTTTCACTGATGGGTTCATAAGATATTAAAAATACATATTTTCAGATGTAGTACAAACATTGCTTAGCGTTCCCAAACTATTTCCAATCACCGTTGCTGTAAAATTGAGTTCATACGCCAAAAAAAATCAAAAAACGTCTTATTTTGAGACAAAAATTGTAATTTTATATAGTAAAAACAGAATTGAATTATATTATTTCGTTACACAGACATTTGTTTTAAAAGTACATCTCAAAATAATGCATTTTTTATTATTCCAAAATTTAGTAGAGATGCAATTAGGACTATTTTAGAATTTTATGGAAAAAAAGAGTAAAGAAATGGAATATTTTTAAAAATCTAGCTTGGAGAGTAAATACCTCGCAAACGAAATGAGATAATTAAAATTCAACTCCAATATAAAGTAAGCTGCAAAGAGAAAACAAATTTATTGTTTAGACAGCGGTTAAAAAGAAAGATAGCTTTTGAGAAAACGTTATATACCTTTCTCCTAGCAACCAAATCAAAACACTAACTACTTTAATGTCATTTGCATTATTTGTCTTAACAGTACAATCTTACATTTATTTTCTTCGAATAAATTTCGATTTGGCAACTCGACCTTGTAACCTAATAGCAATTTGTGTCAAAAGACACTTTGGTTTCATGATTGTATTATAAATTATTTTATTCTCAAAGTGCTACTTAAGAATGTTTCGTAATCACAGAAATTTACCCGGCAAATAAAAAGCTTGTGTGTTATCACAGTTGAAAATATGAAATCAGCGCAAAGATATCTGTCAAGATATATTATTTTCTAATATTTTTTTTAATGTAGCTTGGCATAGGGAAATAAAGGTACCTTATTTGCTTGTTTCTTTTGAGAAGTACTCTTGCTTCGATCTCCTGTCCTTGATAAAACTTGGAATAATCTTTATATTGTGATGAATGTATTAAGGACGACCGAGGGAATATAAATCAGAATAAAGAGAATGCGTTATTTGGCGAAATTACTGAAAGCCCGGAATCTGGAATATAGAAAACGAGACAATTAAATTGCGTAAAACTCTTGAGAATATTCCACAAGTTATTCGAAAAAAAGAAATTGTAAATTCCAAGAGAATTTTTTGTATGCGAGCGTAATCTAAGCTTAAAAATTTGTGAGCGTAGCAGAAGCCAGTTTGGTATTCCATGGAAAGTTAAACGATTTCCCGCGTCACCGTCCCGTGAGCTACGATTCAAGAGCAACGAAACCATCTTATTGTGATGTAAAATAAATGAAGGGGAGATAATCTTAGTTCTCGAGGAACGAGGCCTGATGTTCACTTGGCTTTAAGTCTTTGTGTTATAATCCTTCCAGCGTATTTTCATTCGGTGGTCGACTTTCCAGCGGCCAGAGGTTACGCGTTTCCTCCCGGAGCCGCCGGCCAGGACCGGGTGCAACTTTTACACGACCCGGGATAACGCATTTTGTCCTGCTTTATCCTTCCATTTATTTTACATAAAGTAATAACGCTGGGAATTATTTGTTTTTAAGTCAACAACACCAGCAGATTCAAGTACTCGTATTGCGCGTGAAATTTAATATAAAATAAACAATATTACTAACTTTAAATATATCTTTAAAAAAGACAATTATTTCGAGAACTAGTAAAACTTACTTTCTGAGGATAGGCAGTCAGTTCTCGAAGCCATTGTCTATTATAGATATATTTAAGATTAAGGATAAGTTATTATTTTTTTAATTTTATATTGTCAAAAACCTTACAATAATAGAATCTATAGATTTGTTGCTAAAATTTTTGCTTGACAATCTTAGAAGTAAATTTAAGTAAAATTGTCCAGTAAGTATCCAAATCTTAATGATAATTGAAAGAGAAAAATATAAATTGTTATTTCATAGTAATCTTTTTTCATGAGGTTTCTATTAATGGGAATATCCAATATTCGGTCCATCTTTTTGATGATCTCCCAAAGTCTCTTTTCCCACTAGGTTCTGTGTCTTTTACTATTTTTATTAACATAGTTACATTTACTCTTGTTGGTTTGTACAGGGTCGACTCGTTAGTATTAATTGCGAACATACATGTTTAATGCATGTTTAATACTGCAGTTTTAGTACAGAAATGTCATAAATTCATTGAGTTAAGAATATTGTTCTTATTCTTATTCTTAACTCCACGCATAAATACATATTCTATTTAACTTATAGAGAAGCATAGTATTCTATTACTTGTACGTATCTCAAGCAACCTCAAACAAAATATTTTTTTTTTATTTTGTTAACAAAGGTAATTATGATAATAAATATAATTATTTATAAATAGTTGAAAATTTCATAAACAGCAACAACTAGAAAAAAATATTTTATGGAAATTCTCGTGGAACCCTATTTAGCGGAGGCCCTAAGCACGTGCTTAGTTTGCTTCAGCATTAGTTTTTGCCCTGGGTTTGTACAATATTGCTTTCGTGCTTTCATTAATTTTGTTATGTTGTGGATCTTACATTTTTCTCAAAAAGTTTGGTTCCTTATCCTATCTGATCTAGTTTTCCACATATTTTTCCTAGAATTTTAATTTCAAGTTGTATGTAATATTTGCTTCGCTCGCCCTTGTTACTGGTCATTTTGTCAATAATAGAAAAAATACAAGTATGTTTACCTAACGTAGTTCGTAGTATCTAACGACTATTATATTTAGTTAATCTACATAAATAATAATAATAAAGAAATTTACGTTATTTATATATTTTTTCTATTTTAGCACATAATAGCTTAAATAAGTATTATAATAAGGAATATTTATTTTAGTCAGGTAAAGTAAATGGATGAAATATGTTGTGACGTAACAAAGTTATAAATAAATTTTTAAAGGTTTTTCGTATTTGAGCCGCCCCTGTGTGAAATTTCCCAGGAACGCGGAAGCCTCCCAGGCGCGCGTTTAGTGTCCTCGTGTAAACGCTTCTTTTTAACTCCCCAATGAACTTTGCAGCAAAATGTGAATCAAAAGGATTGCTGTTTTTGTTTACCCAAACGGGAAACTTTATCTAATTTAAAATATTTAAATAAGTTCCTCAAAATACTGCTTCATACACTATGATGAAATGTTAACTTTGAAGGCAGCCTTCATAGTTTACCAATTAATATAATTAAGGAGGTCTTTACTTTATTTATCAGAACATTTCGTTTAATTAATTATTCACTTATAAAATTAAAAGCATTTCAAAAGGTAACTCAAATGTAAATCATGCAAATAGTAGTACCAGATTTTATTTATTAATACTGAAGTAATAATTAATTACAAAATTCAGGGAAGTGACAGGCATTTAAATTTAGGACCATCCTACCTTACGAAAAGCATTATAACTATGTTAAAACACTGTTTTTTTACTAAATAATAAAAACTGATATAAGTAGTCTACAATACAAATTTAAAAAATGTGGACTTAAATAAACAAATATTTTTCATGTAAATGTTCCTAATCCTAATAACTACGTGTGAGCGAATTATGGCTACTATGAAAGGCTAATATTATTTGCTATATGTAATGGAAACGTATGGAATCTCACGGGAACAATTTTTACTGTTTTATTTGAATCGAATGACAAATATTTGGATCAGTCGTCAGTTTAGCGCAAAGCCTCCCAGCAAAACACCGGTTTATTTCCATATATTCGAACGGGATCTTTGTTTAAATTGAATTGCAAACGTAGGGAACCAATGACTGGAGGATACATTATTTATATTCAAATCTTTTTAAATAAAGCATTTCATAAAGTTAGTTACACAAGCAACAGATTGTACTCTGAAACTTTTGTATGATTTAATTAAATTTACATGGAACTAAATTATATTTAGTTTCACTTCTCATTGAATCTGCTTAAAAGTTTTGTTTGTTATAAACTTATGTTAATAATATACCCTGTTTGACATTTTGCAGGATTACATGTAGAAATTAATTAAAATATTGCTTCTGAATATGACATATTTATTATTTATTTACGACGTACTTTCAGTTAATAAAGTTGCAGCAAAAATAAAATATACTATTAGGTTTTCTTTTTCTACAACAATACGTAATCTGTATGTACACATTATTTCCCGCAGTTGATCTTCACGTCATCTATTGTAATCATGTGATTCAAATCGTTGGGGGAAATGGGTGTTGATGACAACATCTTCTCAGGTGAAATCGTACGATTTTCGAAATAAATAAATGTCAAATAAAAAATGGACGAAACATACGAAAAGAATTGTAGAACAAACTAATGAATACATACATTGAAACACAAACTGTCCACGACAAAATCACCGTCATCAATGACAGGAATGACAAATGATGTATTCAAGTTTTTTATATATTTGAAAATATCTGTTACCGCGATTAAACTATTGTTCCTATTTCACTTTTGTCGTTGATTAGACGGATATAACATATATACCTCTCTGTAACACTTACGATAATGAGATAGCGAATAAAAGTCTCATATATGCCAAGCGTAAAGGACAAAGATGCAAGATTCAATATTAATAATTCTTGCGGCAGAAATTGATGACGTGAGGATTAACTGCGTGATATAGAGTGTAAATATCAGTTTTCATTTTAAAATAAAAAACAAATGTATTGCAACAATAAAATAAATAGGTCACTAAAGATACACAAACAAGTAGCAATTGTTTTATTATTGAGTTGAATATGAATTATATTTGTTTCAAACTGTTTATATAACGGCAGGAATTTGTGGTATATATTTTCAGGAATGCAACATGTGGGTCAATTTGTGTAACTGGAAATTGATAACAACTTTAATTGTTATTGAAAAATGCATTTTAATATACATAAATATTAATGATGAATGCAATGATTTTATAATGCTTAAATCATAACATGAATGTAATTTTCTTTTCGTTGTGATTTAACATCAAATACGTTTCATTATGATCATTCTATCACACTTGTATCCTTAATATCTATAATATCAATTCAATCCTGTTGAAATTCACTCCGATTTCACCGTTTCATGATTAACAATAAATAATTATATTGTAATTCTCTCTGATATCACTGTAAAATCTATTACTTTATAGCTCCAAACTAAGCATAAATTCCCTGTATACGTAGATGTAATGATATTATTATATCTATTTTCATAAATGGGTTCACATTTAATGCGATTATTTAAGCTTACAATAAGTAAACATGTAATAATGCAAATTGCACTATTGGAACTAACAACTATAGAGTTGTTATATTAACGTAATTATTTAATAATAATCCTAATAATAGTATCCCACCATCCTATTGGGTAACGAGAAACTGAGAATTCCATTTATTTCTAGACAATATTGATGGTGTAGATAGTCAGGCTATATGCCTCTGCAAGGAACCTTATGAGAGCTTAGAGTGTTAAGAATCATTGGCTAAATATAGGTAATGCCTGAATTTAAACCTCAAATCTGACAATCGCCATTTTGGAATTTAGTTATTGATAAATAATGTCACAAATGGTAATCCGTGAGACAACATTCATATTATGGACCAGAGCTGTAAGTACCCGAGGTACTTGTTTTGTAACAATTTTACTTGCATTTTAATGATGCAGTTAATAGAAAACAAATGGAACAGGTGAAAACTTATTCATTTAGTTCTAAAGTGTGCGGACAAAATATTATTCGAGAGAGGTAATAAGGTACTGGAATCCAGTCGGTTTTCGATGGCTTTATTTCAGCTTCGACTAGTTTCGACCCCACATGGGTCTTCCTCGGAGAGTGAAAGTTAAAATTGGAAATGAGTCAGCAAAAAATAACAAAAGTAAACCATAAATAAACCTTATAGTTCCATATTTAACTCCCCCATTCATCTACCAATCAAGAAAATCCTTTGATCAGAAATATTATTCACCCAGCAAATTATTGTTTTTTAAAGATCATGCATATTGTACGTTATAATTTGTGACAAATAGTGTTTTATATAATTCATGTATCACTATTAAAATTAAATCAGTTGATTTACTCATCCTGAAAATGATCCCGGGTAGAATAGAAACGATCAGACATATTGTATATTATAATTTATGACAAAGAGTGTTAAATATAAGTAATGTATAACTATTAAAAAATTGATTTACACATTCTGAAGATGATCCCAGGAAGGATCGAAACGTAAATATCATCATTGTTATTGATCTTCATACATATTTATATATGTTATTAATAATATTAAAATTATTAGTGACGAAATTTGAGTTCTAAACATTGTTTCATGACTACGTTTTCTCACCAAAATGCTTGATACTACAAAATAATATGAGCCGTCACCAGATAGTACAGATTTTTAGATATAGTTCTCAAGTTGGTCACAATTGTCGTTCACTTTATTTCTAAACCATATCAATTCCATTGACTTTACTCTAAATATAAGTAAAGTAAACTGTATGTCAAAATGAATGCACCTAATATTACAGATACCTGCAGAATAATTAATGTGTGTCACAATTTCATACAAAACCTTTCATCCAGAGTGAAGTTGAACGTATGTAACACATCTGAACACATCATAAGTAATTCACACATCTCGTACGGTAGCTGAAATCCCATGAAATGACATCGTCCCCAATCATTAATTCAGGCCCATTGGAAGAACAAACGGCAACGTAACATATCCGCGCCGTCCATTCAAGTAGCGGTAATTTGAAAAGTCCGCAATGTCATCACGGCGATCCGGCCCGGGAGCCGGGATTGGCTGGTTTTTACACCCGTGGACTGCACTGCCTCTGCCGGCAGTAAACCGTTTAATTTTACCGCATATTTATGGGGTTTTCGGTTTCCAGAACAATGCGTTCTTACAACGCCGGATTTACGAGATACCATTAATCAGTTTTAGGTGCGGGGCTAGAATCCCGTAGATTTTTGGAGGTCTAATGCAACTTATAAACCTCTGACATTTACGATCAGTTTATTATCTCGCTTTATTATTGTAATAACCTATAGTGGATCATTATACGCCAATTATTTCCATAGACTATTCATTAGGAGGGTCGCCACCAATGATAATACAAGAACAAGCGAAACGAATTTCTTAATGTTTTACTATTATAACCTATTATAATTATTCTAATATCGGAACAGAATTAGAATATACATACATTTGTGTTTACAATTGAATTATTATACAGTCATGCATCATTATATACTTTAATCCCTCTTCCTATTTAGATTTTTCATCCAATCATGTCGTTTTACAAAACATTTTCTTCCGTTCTTTACCTTCGACCTTGTATAACTTGTTATATTTGTTTCAATAAATATCTTAAATAATGAGGGAAAAAATACTGGAATTCAGTCAGTTGAAAATTTGTTTTATTTTTGCTCCAATCGGTTTCAACTGACTGAATTCCAGTAATTTTTCCCCTCACCTTAAATAATATTTTCAATTCCTGTGCCCAGTTGTACCAAAAAAAGCTTAAATTTTTAGCAACACAAACAAAATAAAAATGCTAATCGAAATTTTGATTAGTTCATTTAAGTAAAACTTAAAATTTAAGTAATATTGGTGCAACTAACCATTATTAAAATATAACTTAATATACTGGTTTCATAACGATAAATAACATTACACTTACAACTTGACAAGCTATGGCTTCAACTTATTTTATACTTAGTTTAAAATAGCCTGCGAAGCTGTAGCTACCACTTACATAGTTGATTTAAAATTTTATTTTTTTTATATTGGCATTCATAGAAAAGGTATAAAACATAATTTTTAAATATTAATTTTTAGTGATATTTATAAAAATCTTAATAAAATAGTTTCTGTTTGGTATGCAACAATTATTGATTTGAGAATTTGTTTATTTAATGTGAAATTCCCTAAACACCAAAAATGTATTTGTGTAATTATCAATTTTGTGTATTTTTCTAAATAAAATGTAAATAAGTATTATACCCATTAATGTTAAATATTTAGTACATTAATTGCAACAGGAGTATTTATATTAGTAGTAAAATAAATATTATATTTTAAAACTGTTTATTTTTTACTTAAATTAAATAATAATAAACAGACTATATTATTTTACAACAAATATTTACAGTCTACTTGTTAATTATAATTTAATATCATGCATTTGGAATAATTCTCTTTGAACAATAAAGGTATGAAATCACAATTTATCAAGCATTTGAACTTGGTAGAGCTTTAAATTCTTGAAGTGCAATATAAACAAGTAAACATTTGGATCTAAAATGGTAACTACATTCTCTATAATTGGTTCTAAAACCACTCCGAAGTTCAATCAATTTACCGGAAGCGAACAACGAGCGGACGACTTCAAGTATGCCAGTGGACTCTAAAATGCAGGACAGGAATCACGGCGTTCTACAAGGGTAATACAATTACCGGAAACCAATTTCCCAACTGTATGTCAAGTCCAAATCATAGTTATTGACGTTGCATATTTTGTCGCAGAATAATCCATGCCAAAGTTTTTTATTACTGTTTGAGTTCATTTTAATTCACACAAAGGTACGAATGCTTTCTCACAAAAAGCCAAAAACTTATTACAAATGGATAAGGAACATGTTAATTAACTTATTGTGTAAATGAGAAACATATTTCGAAAATTTATAAATAAAATTAATAAAAATTTTATTTTTCTTGTTTGTAATTTGTAGTACCTAGATACTATTAGTTATGTTAATTAGCGTTTAAAGTTCAATGGCATAGAATAAAATGTATAATTTTCAGATGTGTAAGATATACGAAGAATATGTAGTTAAATTATATATTTATGTTTTCTTTTTTGAAAAAATATAGGATAAATTGAATAAAATAGATATACTTTGTCCCAAAAAATCGTCATAAAATACTTAAAATCCTTTTAATTAAGTTCACAAAGAAAATTAAATTCGTTTCCATCATAAATAAGATGACATTGTCTCTATTTTACACATATAAAAAGTAAAATAACTAATTTTGGATCTTTGGTTAGTTTTATAGTACGTTTTATGACGATGTCTCGAGTTTCCATGAGACAAACTATAAATATTAAATAAAAACAAGAATTAAGTAGTTTTAGTGTTTTATAAAAACAAGATGAAACAGAACTTAATATAGTATATTGTTATAAGAATTTTACAATACGTCGTATAAAACGAATTTAATATGCGATTTTTTGTACTTTGCGTCACTTATTTTATAAAACTCTGAAAATTTTAAACAGAAAAAGTAATTAAGTGTATTTAAGGATTTATGTAAAATGTGGTAACCCTGTTGAGTTGAATGAAGTTGGACACGTAACTGCCAATATTGTGAAAAAATTTCAAATTCTTCTTTAAGACTTACGAAATTTTAATATTCTTTTTAATTAGCTTTATTTATTTCATTTTAATTGAGGTTATCAATTTGACATTTACAATGGGGCGCAGAACTTAGAAGTATTAATTTTACAGAAATAAAGTTACTACAAAGGCAAGTGCAACAATATCCGTTATAATTTAACCATTTTCATTATAACAGTAGAGTAATTGTTAACGCAAATTATGAAATCAGCTTTAACCACCTGAAAATTTTAGAAACGACTATATTTGTTTAATTAAGATAGTAAACCTAGTAAATACTTCTTATTTTTATTTACCTTAATTCTAGCAGAAAATGAAAATGCCTAGTAATATATCAATCGAATATTGTTTATACTTTTTTATAGGAATAAAAATAAGAGAATAACTTATTTGTATCTGTCGTTTTGTTAAATACTTTGTTACTCCGATTACTCTGATTATAATCATTGTTTTTAACCTGTATTAAACCATAGTTTAAAAATAATTACACCACCCGATTTAGACTATTTTACAAGAATTCTATGATAACATTGAATAACAATAACAGTATATGTAGGAAGTTGTCGTATAAAAGTAGGATTCTCGGATTCTCGGAAAGACAATTGCATTACAGGCAGGTCTGGCGCCCTTCAAGCCCAATCAAGCCCACCGAGCTGTCGGAGGGCGGGTTATTAGGGCGAACATTTCCTGGCCCTGCAGTGAAATCAGGCTGCGAGGGTGACAAGTGTGCTCTTGCATGCAGGATGTACAAATGGCATGTGAAAATGCGGACGGAATTTTAAGTCCCAGGGAGTACCCCACCAGGGGAGATAAATTGGTGGTCATTTATTTTATGTAATAATCAAAATAAGAGAAATAAGAGGGTGTTAGGTTATAGAGTTTGTTGAAATGTCTACAGTGGAGAAATCATTTTAGCTGGAATTGAGTTTCCCAAGCTGTTGTTATATATTCTGACAGGGGAGTGTTGGCTATAAATCCGGCTATTCGCACGAATAAAAACCGAGACGTGTACCGTCAAATAAATCCCAACTGCACTTACCTTACGATTTATTAAATTATGACAAATACCCTGCAATAATACCTGTAGTTTGTAAGCTAGAACCACATTATATAAATGACGAAAAACACTTTTAGCCTAGTGTTTCATCAAGATAAGATTATTGCTTACCAACGTATTTTTTATCTTATTTTGTGACAAAATTGTATTGCAAGGTTCTTGTTCTATTTTTTTCTCGTAATTTCTGGTCTTGTAATATTTCTTGCTTTCATAGAATTAAGGTGACATATTTAATAAATTTATATTAAATTGACTCATGAATACATTAAAGTTAAAATTTATTGGCTTTTATTTTATATATTTTCAGCAATAAAAACAAGTGAAGTATGCGAAAGATTTATTAAAAAAAGATGTTAATTTTTTAATTAAAACAATAGAAGATAAAAATAATTACATTTATTTTTTATTAAAATGAAATCTACTTTGTTAATAAATATATTTTGTAATTAAAAATAATTAATTTAAAAATTTTCAACTAAAATAGAGTATAATTAATTTTTTTCTGTACATAGATTCAGTATAATGAAGTAAATTGCAAATATTCAAAAAAATTTAATAAAATATTGAAATAATTATTTCTGTGTTAGTAATAGGAAAAAAAATTATGAATATGTAAATATTTATTTCATTCATTTTTCAAAAATACATTATTTGACAGACTATTTTTTAGGCATCATCCACTAGGGTTATTAGTCTATATTGCTATTATTATAAAATCAGAAGAATAAAATGACTATAATACATGTTAAAATCATATCACACTAACAAAATAAATTAAAATGTAGCATAAATAAAAACAGTCGTCTCAAAGTCCTTAAATTTTGTTGTGCAGGTCGCTGACTTTAAGGAATGATCTGTTCATTTCCCGTAAGTCATCACCAAGGTGAAATAGTTGTCTCATCGGTTGTAAAGATTACTTTGCTTACCAGTGTTCATTATAAAAAATTTTCATTAACCACAATTGATCCAATAAAATTTACAATTTATTTTATTATATTTCTTATAAATAAATATTTCGATGTATATTGTACAAAATGAAGAACATAAACACTGGAATTGTTAATAAAGTGTAGAAGTGGAATGCGCGATCAAAAATAAAAAAGATGTAGTACAATGTAGAAAAATTCTATCAGCTTATATTGCCAGTTCATAATAAGCAATAAAAGCGTTTATCATAGAAATTTTTGATTGACCACCTGCTGAATTTTCAATTTATTTTATTGTGTTTCTTATAAATAAATATTCAATATGAATTATACAAAATAAAGAACATGAACACTGGAATTGTTAATAAGGTGTAGAGGTGGAATGCGCGATCAAAAATAAAAAAGATGTAGTACAATGTAGAAAAATTCAATCAGCTTATATTGTCAGTGTCATAAAAGAACTAAAATTCCATTTAACCTCAATATTCTCTAAACTGCATTTCCTACCTATCCCCCTTGGGGAAAATCTCTACATTTTTATTCAAAACGTTCAATAGAAAATTTAAATTTGTTTACTCATCCGAGTGAAGTTAATCCTGTAAAAAGTGGTGGATTCGGTGTGGGACGCGGGGTGCACAATTTGCGGTACATTTATGCGATGGAATCGATAATGTCAGCCGCCGATGAGCGTCGCGGCCCTTGATCGCCGCTCCGCTGTTTTTGCTGCAACAACGCCAACTAGATGTGCACAATTGTTCCATCCTTCCACCGCTCGCCAGCCTCGCATCGCAAATACTGAATATCGCACTCAAATGTTGATATACGTAAATTGGGTTTTTGTTCCAGTATTCATCACTTACTTTTTCCAACTGGATTTTCTTCTTTAGTCTTTTTCATTCAATTTATTGTTGCAGTTGCCGGTTATAATAGCTCTCCAATTCAAATGTTTTTAATGTGAACATAAGTAATAACTGGAAAGAGAACTTGTAGTTAGTACTTGGTGGAAAATTAAACCCTTTGTTATCCTACATTTTTTTATTAATATAATGATCTTTTATCTTTTCAGTCTTCAGTCTGAAGATTTATTATTAATAATAATAATAATTGGCTCTATAAGTCTAGTTGACTTTTCCCTTTTTACAGCTTGTTCCATTCTGATCTATTTAAAGATTCATTCTTAGTTGCTAATGCCGGTCTTTCTTGTCTTTATTTACACTATCCTCCCGGCGAGTCTTTGGCCTACCTTTAGGTCTTGTGTAGTGTAGCTTTTGTTTATATATCTTATTCGGTATTCTACCTTCGTCCGTTCCCCACAAATGAACTAACCACCGGAGTCAGCTTATGTTAATTATGACTACGTCTGGTTCTTCATAGAGTTCTTATAATTCGTGGTTTATTCGGACTCGATAACCATATCTGAGAAAAAATTTTCGCTGAAAAACTTTTAATTTATTATAATTACATTGAATGAGGATTCATGTCTCTAAGAAATAGGTTAGTTCTGGTCTGATAATAGTCTTATATACTCTCAGTTTTGTAGTGATGCTGTTTTACCTACTTTTGATTAAGTTCGAGTACGCATAGTTGCATTTATAAGCCAAGGCAATCCTCCTATTTACTTCTCCTTTTTAATAAATAAATTAATTATTTTCATTTTCATTACTGGACTGTAAAGCAGAAATAATAATGCTTGTTACATTTGTAAAATATAATATTTAATATTTTGAATATTTTTTAAAATCAAAATTAGTGCTCTGTTAAAATGATTACAAAATAAAACTAAAAATTAAAATATACAGCAGTAAAATAAATTCTAGTGAAAAATGTGTGTAGTGTACGATAACTTTAATGAAATTTCTTATTAAAATTACTTGCAATTTGTAATGTAGTAAATTATTACTTGCAGTATTATAAGCAGTAAAACCTGAAAATGAAATATATGTGCTAACAGTAACTGTATAAATTTCCATTGTAAAATATCCATTTTTCGTATGTTTAATACCAATAACGATACTGTGTTTCGGTATAAAAGTAGCAATAAAGATTTGTAATAACTTTTACGAGCACTTTTGTTTTCTTGTAAATTGTTATAACTTTATACCAGGATGTGATGCACGTATGCATGTAGGTATGTTATGTGTGAGAGACGGCAGAATGTGCTCTGTAGATAAAGTTTATATTATTCATAAAACAGTGAATATGTGTTTGTGGAACCATATACTTAAACATGTCCACGGGAATTTATTATCAATTTGAATTATTCACTTAGTGTAATGAAAATTTCACCGAAGACAGAACAAATATCATAAACACTGCTGTCTCACTACATTTGAGTATTTAGCACACATAAATATATAAATACATATTTCATTATATTTACTACTAAATTGTGTTTATTATTTTGATGAATTATTCAATTTCGTAAACATGTTTGCAACAACAATTGTATTTAAACGACAGCCACACTACAAATATTTTGTTTTTGCAGGATCAAGTATTGATTGGGTTTTCAAGGCAGTAAGTTGCTTTTAGTGGTTGCTACGTCCAACAAAACGGTAAGTAGATACATATCTAGTACAAATACATAAAAATTATTTGGTACTTTAATTGTTATTAAAATTAAAATTGCAGTTGATAATAATACTTTTATTGATAAATAATGGTGCCTAACGAATTATTTTCGCAAATATTTCTCATACAAAAAAAATTACAACAAATGACAAGACTTTGAAAAATGGAAGGAACGTTTGGAAAATACCATGAAAACGGAGTTTCGGTTTTATGAATGAATTTGAATATACATATCTCATTTTAGATACTTTTTTATTAATGTTGAGATTCAATTTTGATCATTCGAAAAATAGTATAAGCAATACGAACGAAAACGGATACCGATCTCACAATCATTGTTTCGCTCTTCTTTCTTCTTCTTCAAAATACTTATCGACTATTGCACGTTCGGATATTTTTTAATTTTTATCAATTCGGCTTGAAAGGCACTATGTTATGTTTACAAATTACTTATGTGTAAATCATTTTACAATCACATATATCATAATTGTCTATATACAAGTTGGTTACCATGGCGTAAACGCATACTTTACGTCAAAAACATTTATCAAAATTTGTAATACATATATTCAGTTTCATACCTATCCTTTGATTAATCTACTAAAGTTTTATAAACTTCTAGAAAAATATAGTAAAGAAATTATTGAATGAAGCTCTAGGGTTGACATTTGACATTTTTATTTATTTGCAACTTGCTTATGTTGTTTACACAAAAACACCAGGTTACCAATACAACGCAATTTCTTTAATGTCAAAAACATAACATCTTATAATAAACGAATAACAGCACTTCGCTACGTAAACATTCTCTTTTGACCCTCTATATGCAAATAACTATAAAAGTTCGTTGTTGAAAAAATATAATTGCGAGCAGTAAATATTTTACCGGTGTCGATTTATTGAACATTGAGCCGGTCATTTTCAATCGATAGTGAGCACTCTTAATACCTATTTGAATAATAATTTGAAATTTAAATTTTGAATACCAATATATTGAAACAACGTCGTTGTATATATCGTGGGTATAAAAATATATTATCTTAAAAATGATTGGATATAGTATAATAAGAAGTAGTATATATAATGTAATATTTATCATTTAATATAAATCTATTTCTCATTTGACAAATGTAATGTTCTTTCGGTAACAAATGAAACAACATTTTTACAAATTACGTCTGTGTAAAAGTACATCCATTAGTGATATTCGTGACACGGTAGAACACTGCGGAAAACTGTAGAACCTAATGGTACAATAATTTGAAAATTGCGTAGGGTGATCAAAATATGAAAATTCACACAAACACGTAATAAATCTCCATAAAATATCACATTCGCGATACAATCTCGAGTCTAATTCGGCTAAAGCGGAGATAAAAGGTCGTCGGACACGTATTTATTTCACCCCCGTGCAATACAACTTAATTTCGCAGTCATTAATTATTCTGCATACCTGCCAATTTGTTTGTGGTGTGTGCTGCCGTCAGACTGTGATTGATAAACACATAATTCTTTATAATGAACGTTTGTCCGTGCAGTTCTATTGTCCGTGTAAACGCATGTTAGCGGTTCTAAATACATTATGTCGCGAGCCGTTTTTTATCGTGTTTGCCATGCGAATTCGCTTATTGAATCGTCATTGATATATTCGTGTTCAATAGAATAGATACAGAATACAGGATGTAGGGTATGTTGATTACATGCGTGTACAAGCCTTGCACAACAATGAGCTTGTCATATTGAGCGTTTTACAATTCAACGTTATCAGGAAATTACAAAAATTACAGCTACATTCCAGGTTGCGCATACTATAGTCTTTTATAATTTATTAACATATGGTGTTTTTCAGCTAAGATCCAATGTTAACTAATTTTTCTGGATATCAGATATAAATACTATTGTACTATTCCCACGGATACCGACTTTTTAAAATTTCCTTGAGGGCAAAAGTTCTTATGACCAAAATGAAAATATTTTTAAGTACTTGGTCTAGTTTTAAAGCTACTGAAACCGCAGCAAAATTCAGGGCATCAGTGCTCTAAAATGCTCTCAGGTTTAATCAGACCAAGAATCAGAGCATTCCGAATACTTGCTCTTATTTTAGGACCACTGAAATTAAAACAACACAATCCAGAGCTTCATTCTCCAGAATGTGCTCTTGATTCAGCAAACCTAGAATTATAGCAATCATCTTAGAATGCTCTAATTATTGACCCTTCGAAACCAGAGCACAATCCAATAGCAGTTAAATTTGCTCCAGAATGTTCTCTAGTTTCAGCAAACCAAGAGTAAACACTGTAGAATGCTATAATTCTTGACCTATTTAAACCAGAACCCAATCCAAAGCAGCCAAAACTGCTCCATATTGAGCTCTGGTTTCGGAAGGCAAATAATTAGAGCAAATGGTTCAAAGTGCTTTAATTCTTGACCTACTGAAACCAGAGCACAATCCAGAGCAGCTAAATCTGTTACAAAATGTGCTCTGGTTTCAGCAGGCCATGAATTAGAGCATACTCTGAAGCGTGCTTTAATTTCTGGTCGACTGAACTAGATTACCATCAGATGCCCTGGAAGGCGATCTAGCCAGACCACCGGGCGGGACATTAGTACCGATCATATGGATTCCTGTTGGCTGATATTCAATTTGTAATATGTATGGACTAATGGGAATGTTAAAATAAACATTCGTGAACATAGATACTTTGATGCGACACTAAAAGGTAAAGAAATGGAAAATATATAAACAACATATACAAGATTTTAGTTTATCAACAACGAAAGTTATTTACGTCTACAAAAAAATACCAAATTTTGAGAAAAAAATTAAAGAGAATAAAATTACAAAATCAAGAAATATTTATCTCAAGCCTCAAAAAAGTTTATAAGGGACAATCGGCTTATTTTATAATGAGTTTCAAATATCCTATCATACATCTAGACAAATAAGTTATATTATATCTATTGCTAAGGATGTAAGATGACAAATTAACCCAAAGAAAAGCAAATAAAATTTCTCACCAAACAAGTGCCATAGATGATGATATGAGTTTTCAGGATCATTATTTTTATAACAGAAAAAGAATCCATTATTTTTATAACAGAAAAAGAATGTTTGATTTTTTATTCCAACGATGTGATAACCCTCACAAAGAAGGCACTGAAATTCGAAAGGGAACAAGTGGTCAGTTGAAGTACCCAATTATTTTTCTAGCCTCAACTATTTCTGAGTTCTCTGCTTGTGATGTAATAACACGTGAAAAGTTTTGTGGGATATTAGCGCAGCATAAAACAGGAGTTTTAAAGAGTCTAATTAAGTACATTGCTGTGGCTGTGAGTAAATTTTCCAATAGAGTAAATCCGAAATTAAACAAACGTCGAGTTGGAAAGTTAAACATTACTAAACATTTTAAATTATGAACGAGTTCAACACCTAGTTTCAAACTTTGAGAACTCATAAAATAGTTTGTAATGAAATTGTTTAAATGTTTTCGTGTTTCATTTGATTCGTATGTGCCGAGCTTCATTCATGGGCGCCCATATAATATTTTTTAAGGGGGGGCAAAAATGACTTATTATTATAAAACAGTCAACAAGGATTAAAGTTTAAGCAACACTTCTACAAAAAAAATATACTTAATCGAAATTTTGACAGCAATTTTGAATAGTTATTCATTTGACATTCTATTCCGATGTGATATTGTCTATTTAAGAGAAACTTAAATATTATAAAGATAAACAGAAAACATATACTTATTAGTAAAAAAAAATAGAATTGTTCAAATGTAAAACATAAAGTAAAAATTCTTACTTATTTTTTGGATTGGTTTGTAAAAGTAGTAGTTAAAGTTCTACCATCTTTCGAAAATTCCTCGAAAAAATCTTTAAGAACCTCGATATAATTAAGTTTATTGTAGTTAATTGTCTTGCTTCTACTTTCAAATGACAGTTGAAATAACTAAGCACAAATAATAACGGGATAATTTGTTCCACACAAAAAAAATTTAAGGCCTAAAATGCAGCAAACATTAATAAATTTCTTACAGAACATAACGATAGTGAAATAATTACGTAATCTGTCATCTTTTTAAAATTTGCAGAAAGCCAAGGGAGGGCAAATGCCCCCTCTTGCCCCCCCTTATGGGCGCCCATGGCTTCATTTTGTCACTACAGCAATCCAATTTAATTTATTTCAAAGTCATGAATTAGGACAGATTGGTGTTTTATTTTTTTGCTGTATTTAATAAAAAAAAGTTTCAGAACAATTAAAATAAAATGATGATGTATATTTGTATATTATGGAAAATATGGAAATTTAATAACGTAAAATAAATATTTTCGGAACTAATCTACATTTGCATATAAAATGAATTCACTTTACGCAGAAAATTCTAAACAAAATATTTTAGTTTTGGAGAGAAGAACGAGAATAAATTAGTTTAGCATGTTAGAATAAACATTTCGTTTGTCGAGATGAAACTATTTACTGCTACAGAAAAGGTAGTTAGAGGATTTGAAGAGCGGTCACAAATTTACATGCAATCTCCATATATATTAAAGTCTGTCGGATAGAGGACCAGAGTCCAGAATGGTCATTTATTAAACTCAAAATTATATCGTGCAAGATAACTGTAAGAATTAATTATTCCATACATAGATATAGGATTATGCTGTTAATGCTTCTATTCGGTTATATTTGTGTATAAATTTGTCATATTGTCTACAGCTAGTACATTATATTAAACGGAACTAGATTATGTATGTCAAAGACATTACTGACATTTATAACAACGAATTAACATGGGTCAAATATGTAGGTATTTAAATTCAGTTGACTTTACCAGAATTTAAAATTATGTTGAACAAACGTGAATTACGTGGAATAATGTTCAGACTTCGACGAAGTTTGAAAAACAAACGAGTACTAATGACAGTTATATAAGATATACTACATCATACTTTTTCTATAATTGCACAATATGACACACATAGGGAAAAGTTGTGGATAACTAAATGCAGTTATTTAATAATTGTACAACTAAACTTAAGGACCGGTTTTCAATACGGTTAATCATGATTATATTTAAGCAGCACAAGTTAATCATGGTAAAAGAAAAAAGAAGGTTTTTCAATCAAGTGGACATCTCCGGTTAAATTAATCTTAATTATGAAGTTCTAATTTAGGATGGCTAAAATTATAAAACTGTTTTCTTCCTGTTTCTAGAGCTGTCATTAAATAAGTTCTTGTTTATTTATATTTTAAGGTTATTATGACACAATATTGAATAATGGTAGAAAAACGTAGCAGAAGTGCAAATTTTTCAGATGACGAATGCATTATTATGGTTACTTTGTTAACAACATGATAAAATTATAGAGTGCAAAAAAACTGATGTAACGACAATTAAAGACAAGGAACATTGCTGAGAGAAAATTACAATTATGTTCAATGCAAAAAGTGGCTTACATAGAAGAACTTGCAAGGATGGAATACGAAAATAAATTAGGACTTGTTTCAAAGCTGGAACAGCATAATTTCTAGAAGAAATATTAATATACAACATAATTTATAATGAAACTACGGTCACTACATACACAAATTTATAATTGTTGTACACATCTATCTGTTGGATGAGTTACCTCGTCAATCAGTTCCAGTAAATACAGCACTGAACGTTTCTATAAATGAAACCGTCGGTAAAATTCCTTATCACCCGATTCGTTAAAATGATCTGGTCTTTTCATACACTGTAGTATTTTTTATTACTCATATGAGTAATTAATTCAAAATCTTCGTTAGAACTTATTTAAACCATTGCGGTTAAAACGCTCACTCGTCAATTTTGACCGGTTAACAGTAATATTTAACCACGATTAGCTATTGCAAAAGGCAACCGAAGCACCAACCAATGATTGAAAAACAGGTCCAAAATAATTAAATTCTTAACTACAGAAAAGGTAAAACAAGTTGTAATTATCGTATCCTATTTCCTGTAATGGATTATTCCTATATTCACATTTTCCTTCGAGGAATTAAATCGTTTTTAGGAAAGTGTTAATTCCTCCTTGCTCTTTTAAAATAAATTAACAGGGACAAATGAACAAATGTAAGTTTCTTGTTCGTGTTCAGGAAAAGCACAGCTTAAGTATAAAGATTTACACTGCACTGAGCAAACGCGTAAAATTTATAGGTAGCTAGTTTCTATATTTACTGCTATTAAGATAAGATAGCTTCGCTACTAAACCATTTAGGTTACTTGTAAAATAGACAACAAAATACCGCACCTGTACTATACATGAATGTAAGGAAAGAATGGAAGACAGGATAGATATATTGAGCAATGTATTTCAATAATTTTGCTATTTGTTGTCTGAATTTATTTTTCAAATAATACCCAAGTTACTTTGGATTTATTTCTTCTATTAAAATTGTTTTAAATTACTCTCTTAGTTTCAAAATCATAATAAAATAAAATATTACAGGAACAAGGAAAACATTGTACAGCTGTAAAATCCAATATATTTTTTCCCAAAATGTTTCTTCAATCCTTTCGAGTTGCTTTGAATCCGCCTTGAGTACAATAGTTATTATAAGATGTAGTACGGATTAAGACTGACAGTTGCAAGATAAATTGGTCTTGGAAAAGAAATTATGCCCTTGTCAGAAAGAAAAGTTTTATTGTGTATGTAATTATATGAGGTATTTAGACTCAAGTTCATAAACCAAATTAGCAATAACGAAATTGTATTATTAACAGGGCATGTAACCGAAAAAAAATACTGGTTAACGGTTAACCCTTATAGAGAACGTTATAATAATAACGGTTTTAGTTCGAAAACCGGTTTTTGAAAATTAGAAACCGGTTTAAACCGGTTAATATATCGGTTAAAAAAATAATTAAATTAATTAAAAGAAACTAATTATAAAAATTTGATTAAAAAAAATTACAGAATAATTAATTTAAAAAAATAATAAAAAAATACCATCTGAGAAAAATATAACAATTAAAAAAAAGCAAATTAATTAATGAATATTGAATATGTGTTGACAAAGGCCGTATATATTTGGGACTTTTTAAGTAACCTTAACGGCCAAAGAAACTACCTACATTTATGACTCTCCAATAAAATGTTAATTGTAAAACCTGTCATAACTCATGTTCAAATACAAATAGAAAATACAGATATAAAAAAATATATTAAATTTTTTTATCGCTAAATGATATTAAAATAAAGGTTAAAGTTCGCTAAAACCGGTTTATTTTTTTTCTTGGTTAACGGTTACCGGTATTTTCGGCCTGAAAAATATCGGTTAAAATTACGGTTAAAGTTCGCAATTTTCGTTGAAAATATCGGTTACCGGTTTTTATTAACCGGTTACATGCTCTGATTTTAAGACTATATCTTTAATAGTTTTTGAGTTACAAGCTTATAAAACTTAATTTTATTAATTTTGCATGTTGTTTTATTTTGGTAAACCTGTTCCGTACATGTTAAAGTAAAAATATAAAAAATGTGTCTTATAAAAAAAAAACAGAGAAATCCAATAAAAAAATTCAAAAAAACTTTTAGTTTAGTACTTAGTCAAATGTAGACGATGTCTCTGTTTCAAACTTGGAAAAGTAAGAAACGAGCTTTTTTCCAAAGCTTCTACTTTTAAGCTCACATAATTCTGTATAATGTTCATACCCATTATTGGGATAACAGTCTTCACAAATAAACCCTCCTTTTTTAAGGGGAGTGCAAGTTGAACCACTCTTACAAATATCTCTTTTACATGCGTTTTTAGTTAAAGTTATGTCACAATTTGAACCGGTAAAACCAGCAGTACAAACACAGGAATAACCACCTTCTTTCCGAAAACAAGTTAAACCTTGTTGAACTATCTAGAACATTGTTAAACCCTGTAGAACTGTCTCATCTTACTCCCAATTATCTTGGAACAGTGTTGAACTTAGTACATTTATGTTACACCCTAAACAAGTGCCTTAACTTTGTCCCAAACAATTTGGAACAAAGTGAAACATAGTGCAAGTCTCTCTACTTATTTCCAATAATAGACATACATGAAAAGTTACAATTTATTGTGTTTCACTCTAAAGTTTTTCATATACAGCCAAAAAAAATTAAAAATGCCCATTTTTGGGTCCAAAATTTTGATTTTTGGAATTAGTCTAACTTGATAGTCGTCGATGCGCTGATTTCAAATTTTCAAACCGAGTTCAATTATCTCTTTCCATTCCTGAGATATTTGCTCTCAAAGTTGCACCTCAAAAAAGGGTGTTTTTTGACCGTATCTCTAAAATGGGTAGAGATACATTCTCAACGATTATACCAGTTGATTCTACGCGGAAAGTTACATAAAGAAATGTTTTCTCCTCATATATGTTCTTTGGAACGATTTGGTGAAAAATGAGAAAAACGAAAAAACCGGAATTTAAGTTTTTCGCTCGGAAACTTTTTGTCTCCAAAATTTTTTATATTCTGGACTTAAGTAAAGAAGAATGTGCTGATTCCAAATTTTATAACCGATTTCAATTATCTCCTATCGTTCTCGAGATATTTGAGTTCAAAGATGGACCTGAAAAATTCAGTTTTTCAGGAATAGTCCTGAAATGGGTTGAGATACGACCTCGGCGACCTCACCAATCGATTCTACGGACAAAATTACATTTTTGTACCAATTTTTAGATTTATATTCTAATGGATACAATTTTTACAGCGAAAAAACGAAAATGGCCAAAAATCGGAAAAAATCGTAAGGGGTTCATCAGGCGATTTTTCAATTTTAGCGATTTTCGTTTTTTCGCTCTAAAAATTGTATCTGCCTGAATAAATATCTGAAAATTGGTATACTTATGTAATTTTGCCCGCAGAATCGATTGGTGAGGTCGCCGAGGTCGTATCTCGACTCATTTCAGAACTATTCCTGAAAAACATTTTTTTTCAGGTCTGACTTTGAACGCAAATATCTCCAGAACGGTAAGAGATAATTGAAATCGGTTTGAAAATTTGGAATCAGCACATCTGTATTTACTTAAGTCTAGAAAATGAAAAGATTTGGTGGCAAAAAGTTCCCAAGCGAAAAACTGAAATTCCGGTTTTTTTCGTTTTTCTCATTTTTCACAAAATCGTTCCAAAGAACGTATATGCGGAGAAAACATTTCTTTATGTAAATTTGCCTGTAGAATCCACTGGTATAGTCGTTGAGATTGTATCCCTACCCGTTTTAGAGTTATATCCAAAAAACCCACTTTTTTGAGGTGCAACTTTGAGGTCAAATATCTCAGGAACGGAAAGAGATAATTGAATTCGGTTTGAAAATTTGGAATCAGCGCATCGGCGACTATCAATTTGGAATTATTTCAAAAATCAAAATTTTGGACCTAAAAATGGGTCTTTTTGGATTATTTTGGCTGTATATGAAAAATTTTAGAGTGAAAAACTATAAATTGTAAGTTTTAATGTATAACTATTATTGGAAATTACTAGGAAGACTTAAAAAGACAGTTGTAAAAGGCAGAAAGATGTTCCAAGTGTTCTAGAGTAAGTAGAAACAGTTGCACTGTTTTCGGCCTGAAAAATATCGGTTAAAATTACGCTTAAAGTTCGCAATTTTCGTTGAAAATATCGGTTACCTGTTTTTATTAACCGGTTACATGCTCTGATTATTAATTACAAAAAAGCTTTTATTAAAAAAATTTTCGAAAAGCAACTGATCCTTAAATTAAACTTTTATAACGATATTTGTAATAAAATACTAAAAATTAGCAGGAATGCTTTCGATTCTTTGAAAATGCATCTTGTCTTATAGTTATGTATTAATAGCATTTTTTTGTCATCCACATCTCATTTCAGTTTAAAATGAGAGGAGTTTTAACTAAGTTGAGGTGAAATGGATGTAAATGTAATGTTTATATATTGGGTGAAGTGTAAAAATAAATAAAACACGAATATGTTTATAACTAACTTTAGCGAATGAATAAAAAGCTAGTAAAAATAAGTAACAGTATAAATAAAAAAATATAAAAACAAATTTGAGTAATAATTATTACTAAAGACATACACACTTATTTTTTCTGCTTTGGTTTATATACCCGAGCAATTAAAATCCAGTTGTTCTCGTATGTTTTGTCGACTTCAATCCAAAAGAATGGTTAATGTAAGTTACTGCTATTTTATCCAAAAACAAGGCGACTATTCATGGAAGTTAATAACGACTTGGTTGCTTTCCCTTTACAAACTGGTTTAACTTTACTATCCATAGGCAAAGCTCTGAAACCTTAATTCCATCACCATCCGAAGCCCTGAGTTTTGGATTAAATTTCCCCAAGTGTCACTCTATAGATCTGGGTGGACTTAATATACAATTAGTGCCCTTTACAGGCAAAAAGAAGCATCAGAGACAATTTTAATTGTGCCGCCTCATCACTAGAAGTGCTTCATGATCAGAATTCGTGCATTGAGTAAATAAATAATTGGCCATATTGGGGAGATACCACGACTAGGACTAGTGAAGTCCGCAGAAAGGAATATCAAGCGATAGCGCAAGACAAGGGTGACTTTAATTTCATTAAAGCGCACTAAGTGCTCGGAAGGCCCTCGCACCCTTCTCAGTTCAACTGACGGATTTTGGTAATGTCTATTTATCTTTCTATCATTGCGATTTGAAGCCATTAGCGCAAAACGAGAGATTCTAATTGCAGAAGGAACTTGTGGGTTGTTTGTAGAAGTGGTTTACGCGTACGAGTATAAGCATGTTTGAAGCGGCTTTTAGGGGAAATGCGCATTGTGTACGGCTTATTTCAAGACTAAATTAAGAGTCTTTTGTAATTGAGTAGAAATAAATTATGTGTATATCATCAAAAGTTGAAAATGTTTCAAACAATATTCCAATTCCAATTCTCAGTACAGGGTTATATTGAAAAACGTAAATGGCTAAATTAATTCCTTCACAATATGTGAAGTGTAAGTAGAAAGAAGTTATGTGTATATCATGAAAAGTTAAAAATGTTTCAAATAATATTCCAAAATATTAGGTTTCTTCTGTATTATATTGAAATATATAAATGGCTAAATTAATCTGGTCACAATATGTGAAACGTAATATTAGCTGAATTCGAACAAATTCCAGGTTTTAGTTTTTCATTAGCTTCCGTTCAATTGTCTTCATATTAAGGACAAAATATATTTCTAATTTTATCATTTGTGTATTATCAAATTCAATAAGCAAAACACCTCTTTTGAAATAATCAAATCAAAAGAAAAATATGTATGAATGTTGTAAACAAAAATATCTTTAATGCTCCATTATAAAAATATATACTTACCGTTACAAAAATTATTTCAGATTTTAAGTTTAGCAACCTTGGTACTTACATGCTTATTAACCGTCAACCGAATGTGAACAGTTTAATTATTATGTATCAAATGAAAAATGTCTGTTTCATTTCTTTTTGGAAGGTAATGGTAAGGTAAAATAAGGTAATACACAGAATGCAGTTCTTTAGTGAATTAAACAAAAGACAACAAAGGATTGCATATAAAGCCATGACAACAGTTCATATGTTCTGACATTGTAATCAAAAGACGCAAAGCAACAAAACCCACCAATTCAATGAATAATGTGGGTTGTTTAGCCGAACGGAATTGTCACTAAAACCAATTTGTTTTGGAGAAAAATAACAGTCATTTCGCCGTCGGTGTGACACCGCGGCGAGGAGCGTCGTTAATGTTTCTTGACAGCTACATATCGCGCGGACATTTATAAAGGAAGTATGCGACTCTTTGTTACAGATACTGCGATGACTTAATTGTGGGATTGAAAAATTCTACCCTCATTCGTTTTACTTTTCTTTAAAATTCCTCACTAAAATACCCACATTTACTATATTATATACTCCATAAATTAGCTTTTTAAGGATTCATTCCTACTTCTTTCTTACATTGTTAAATGTTGTGTGCCTTGGTTTACTTAGATATATAATTTAACTAATGATTTTGTAAAGTTTTAGCATATGTAATTGTAAAATTATTTTCTAATAAACTAGAATGGTTATTGTTTCAATTTTCAATATGTCAAGAATTTGAGCAAACATTAATAATATTCACATTCATTGCTAAAAACGAAGAACATGATTCAGTTTAAATAGAACAATAATAGAACCAATTTCCTGAGAATGCTTTAAATCCTAACCTACTGAAACTAGAACGCATTCGAAAGCAACCATGTACTGCAGAAGAAGCAGAAGAGAAAATAAAAGATTTCGCTGAAGAATGCTCTAATTTCTTGACTAATAAAACAGAAGATATTTCAGAGCAACCATCTGGTCCAGGACTTCCTTATGTAATTGGAGTCGCATATTTGATGATATATCATTGGTTAATAGTCGGTTATTACAAATATACTAGGAATTTAATGGTGCAGTCAATGAACTTGTACCTCACATTCATTTATGCAGTGTCTAATTATTGAGGGAGATTATACTAACTTTAACGTATTTAATTATTTTTCTAAAATTTATTTTGGATAGCAATCTATCTTAAAGTTGAGCAAAAAATATGTATAATTTAGCGTACAAGGAAGTCATTGGTAAACACATCAGAATTTTTTTATTTTTATCTGGTTTTGCATGAAAGTTTTATAAATATTTCAGTGTAGATAAAAACACAGAATAGGTTTATACAAAAGCGACAGGAAGACAGAGAAACGAAAATTAGAGAGAGATGGGGAAAGCCAACAAATTTAAAGGGCTCATTGTTTAAAATCGGAAAGTTTCGTCCCATCTTAGGGAAAGAAAGGGGAAGTCAACAAATTTAAAGGTAATTCATAGAACTGAATAGGATAATATGAAAGGTACCGACACGGAGTGTCGCTTCTGTATGTAACTATTCTGTGGTAAAAATCTGTATAATTTAGCGTACAAGGAAGTCATTGGTAACCACATCATATTTTTTACTTTTATCAGGTTTTGTATGAAAGTTTCATAAATATTTCACTGTAAGTAAAATTCTAATTTCTGCAACTTTTCTTTGTGATATTAGAAGAATATTTTTTTATCAGCTAAATACAGTGTTGCCAACTTAGTGGATTTTCCACTAAATCTGGTGGTTTTTGCTTGCCTTTTAGCGGACAAATATTAATTTTAGTGGCTAGTGGATTTGTTTAGTGGAATTTAAGAATTTAGTATTTTTTTTCTTAAACATTGGAACGACGACTATAAAGTCCACTCGTATCGTTTTTGAAGTTTAAATTCATCGCGCAGCAACACTTTTTCATCTAGTAGGTAAAACAGCCAAAAGGACACGCATCCAGGCCACAAACTCTTAAAAAAAATGACAGTAAATTATCATTATCGGGGATTCCCCAACGGGGAATCCCTGTTCTCGCTCAAGTCTCAATTTTCGTTCGAGCTCCATGGTTCGAGAACCATGCCGAAACCACAATATTCACAAAAGTTTCGGGATTCTTGGCTACAAGACCCACATTTAAAAGATTGGCTTCAAGTAATTGAAAGTACAGCTGGTCAAGTACCGAAATGCAAGTTTTGTGGAACGATTTTACGGACTCACTATGGAGATATAAAAATACATGGGATGTCGAAAAAGCATCAACAAAATATGAAGGTATGTATACGAAGGTGTTTCATAATTATTACGTTCGGTAGTCATAGAAATATTTTTATTTTAACAAACTGCCCAGAATGATAGATATTTTTTGAGCAAATAGTGTGACATGATCTAGCGCGCGCTGTAACCTAAACTATAGAGAAGGTTTTGTATATTTTTATTTACATTTTTACAGGTTATCGTTACGCAACCTAAGCTACCGTTCAAACCAGAGCCTGTAGGAAAAAAGAAAAAGGAAGAAGCCAGTGTCGCATTGTTCATAGCCATGCATACCAGTATCCGTGTAGTTGACCACTTGGGTGAGGTTATTAATCACAGTCATGAAAAAGATATCGATAAAGTGCAACTACACCGAACCAAGTGTACTTCGGTTATTAAAAATATATTGGCGTTGCATTTTACCCAAATCCTAAAAGAAGATATTATAGATCAACCCTACAGTATATTGGTTGATGAGTCTACAGATATTGCAATACAGAAATATCTTGGGGTCATTATAATTTATTACAGTGTTAGATACCAAAAAATAGTATCTACCTATCTAGACCTTGCTGAACTAACTGAGTGCAATGCTGAAGGTATTATCTCTGCTATCAAGAAGACACTAAAACGATTTGATCTGAGACTTGATAATTTAATGGGAATTGGTACAGACAATGCTTCTGTAATGGTTGGCGTAAACAATGGGGTCTTTACTAAATTGAAAGAAGAAGTACCACACTTAGTTTTGGTACGTTGTTTATGTCACTCCTTGCAACTGGCTGTTTCATCTGCGGCCAAGCAATTTTTGCCGAAGAATTTGGAGTTTTTAATTAAAGAGACGTATGACTGGTTTGCTCGTTCATCTTCCAGACACACTGCGTATAAAGAGTTATATAAAACCATCAACGATGGACAAAAACCGCATAAAATTGTTCAAGCATGCCAAACAAGATGGCTGTCAATAGAGTCTGCTGTGTCGAGAATATATACGCAATGGCTAGAGTTGAAAACTCATTTTTCTATAGCTAAGTTGCATGAAAGATGTCATACGGCAGAGTTACTGCACTCTATGTACGCAAACGAGATTAATTATGCGTATATTTCGTTTTTATATCCGATATTGATTGAGATAAACAGAGTTAATAAAATGTTTGAGTCAAAAGATACAGACCACACATTATTGTGTGGCGAGTTGACCAACCTGATAGATATGCTTGTCAGCAAGGTTACGTTACCCACACATAAAATTAATATTTTTACCCAAAATGTCCGTGACTTTGTAGATCCAAAATGCTATCTGGGATACCGATTTGAAAAACAAATACTCGAAATGCGAGAAAAGGGATTACCAAGGGAAGAAGAAGAAATAGTGCGGACTCGGTGCATGCAATTTATAGTGAGTTTAATTGACGAAATAAAAAATAGGCTTCCAGAAAATGTGGAATTAATGAAAAAAATTTCGCGAATAAGTGTCGAAAAAGCACTTAGTCATAACAAAGAAGATCTAATAGACATTATGGCTCAATTAAATAAAAGTTCTGAATTCATTGCGAAAGTGGACGATCAATGGCGACAAATTCATTTATTGAAATGGCAGGAAACCAAAAATACAAAAATATTTTGGTATGAAGTCCTGCATTTCAAAGATGCACAAGGGGTTTCAAGATTTCACGAATTGGCGACTTTTGCGATCACTCTTTTAATATTGCCGCATTCCAACGCCGATGTGGAGAGACTGTTTAGCAGTATGAATATAATAAAAAACAAGCAGAGAAACAGGATGGGGTTAAATCTTTTAACTGCTATATTGAGAGTACGCTGCGGAATGAAGATAATGGGAAAATGCTGCAACGACTATGAAATCCCAAACAATATTGTGAAATTAATTGGCACCAAAGAATCGTACCAATCGGAGACTAACGATGATGGTACGGACGAAAACGACTCATCTGAAGATGGCTTAATATAATTTCATTATTTTTTTTACATAATGTGTAATTTTAATGTTATTTCTCCAATAAATGTATCTTTAAAATATTGTTTTCTTTCGCGATGAATAAAAATTTGCTAAAAATAAAGTTGGTGGAAAATTTAGCGAATTTTTAAACTGATGCGATTTTTGTTAGTGGATTTCTGGTGGTTTTAGAGGTCGCTTCTGGTGGGTAGCTTGATACTTCGTTGGCAACACTGGCTAAATATTCCAAACAGCAGTGTTTCTTATCTTTATTTGAATAAGATTTTTAAAAGTGAAATTTAGAATACTTTCAACTTTTAATCAAACTTAATGCTGTTTACTAGTTTTGTCTGTTTGTTTTCGCTCCACAATCTTATAAGCTAACAAAATTCCAATAATGTCAACTCCATCGCCAGATAGCTCCAATTACACCTCGTACACCTGCTATCACGCGGTCACGGCATTATGCACACTACACGCCCTTGTTGCTAGACTCGGATAATTGTGCATATGCCGCGTTTATCACATCTGTGAGATCAGCTCCGGCTCGGCTCCAGCAGCCTCGGTCCTGCGTTGCTGTTTGTGTAGCAGTGCACGCTGCAGCGAGCTACTCGCGGGCTTGTTTATGCAAGGGAAGTCACTGCGAAATATCACCAACTAAATAACGAATCGGAGTTCGACGAATATATATGTAATTTGTAATATATTACTATTAACATTAGAGTTATGCTACAAGGAGTATAAGTACATTATCTTTCGATAGTGTTTCACAAGATAAGATTTCTTGTCTTATTTTGTTGTATCTTGTCTTCTTTCGAAAAGCAAGGCAAGAAATTTTAGTAGGTCTTGTCTTATATTACTCTTGTATATAAATTTTTTCTCTTTATCGTCATTTTCTTGCATATTTCTTGCCTTGCATGTTAATATTCTCAAATTATCTTGAACTTATAAATAATCTTGTGTCACATGTACATTTTTTTTCTTCAGATAATATCAATGTCAATTACCAAATATATATCTTATAATACAATTACGTATTATTATTAAATAAATATTATAAAAACAAAAATTGTATAGCTACTCATACTAAACATATTTTTAGCATAACAGCGACATCTTTACAAGCAGAAAAGATTTTTTCAAAATATCTCTAGTCATAAGAAAGTATTTTGTGTCTTAACTTTGAAACTAAAATTTGAGTATATATGCTAAAAAAATGTATTCCTATTTTTAATACTTACATATATTTATACTTTTATTTATTTATAGGTAACTTTTTTAATAAATTTCGATTTAAAAATAGCAAAAAATGCAAGAGTACAATAATTATAGAAAACCTTTCTATTCTTGCACATTTCTAGCAAGACAATTTCTTGCCTTGCCTTGCTTTGAGATTTGTAGCTCCTGTCTTGTTCTTGATGAAAATGTACACAGAATCTGTTATCTTGTACGTTCATTTCGTCGGTTGACAGAACTGAATGATTGGGGAAGATTTAAATATGACTAACATCACCGTTCATCAGATTTTAACTAAAGCATTGGGGATAAGAAAAAGTTTTTTTGGAACAAGCAAGAGTATTTAAATCAAAGGAAACTTTTCATCGAAACGTATTGAATTATAAATGTCATACCTATATGTATACATATCTATATAAATGCCAAATGTACGTAAATATAATAACGCAGGAATTATTCCAGATTTAATATGAATTATATGTATTGTGCTGAAATATAACTCAATTTATTTGCAAATTACACAAATTATGGATGGGTAATAACTATTGATATCAAGATATCATTAACACTACACACGTTTTCTCTCATTTAGTTTTATTGTATTCAATGTGACAGCAAGTAACTATCCAGAAAATATCTAATGAAATACGAAGTTTTTTATTTTGTTTGTTCTTGTTACGCTAATTTAAAAAATATAGTTAAAATAACGCAAGAATTTGATGTTTGTTTTCTATTTACTTATGGCTTCTGCCATTTTCCGGTAAAAGTATACAAAACAAACTTAATGCCAACATAAGGATTTTAATTTTAATTTTTGTAATTTTATGTAGATTCCTAATATGTAAAAATGTATAGGTGTTTATTAGTCTTGTAAAATAGAAATTGTGTACTAATATAATCGACTTCATAGCTCTTATAGTTTTCGAGATAACTATGGTGGACCATGTAAAATGAACACCTCTATATAAAAAATTATTATCGTTATCGAGGATCGCCGCTGTCGGCCCAAACACATCCCGACTCAGTGGGAAATGTGCCACTATCTCATCAGCCCAGTCCATATCTGAGTTAGGTTAACATGTAATTATACACACTGTCTCTTTTTATCTTTTTTCCTTTATCATATTAACAAGGAATCCGTAATAAATATTAATGAGAACACAAAAGGATGGTAGTTGATAGTTATTGTTGAAAGTAAATAAATGTATCATTAATCACTTTTTCATTTGTGCGGGGGAGGCTGCAGATTGCAGACATATTTTACGCGTGAAGAGCAGTTAGTCGGCGATAAATCACGACACCCTATTTAGTGGAGGGTTAGCCGCAAGGGCGACTCACGGCTAAAAAGACATTTCGTATTTCCTGAAACGCTAGGCCCACGGGCCATAACTCATATTGCATGGACTTGAGTGGACTACGCATGAGGCGGCAGACTGCATTCACAATGTAACAAATCCGGGAAGCGTTTACTATATGTCTCATTTCCATAATGTCAGTCGATGGTGCAACACTCCCTGAAATATTGTGAAAAATGCCATAGCTTTGGTTTCATGTATTGTCATTTTTCTGATGATGGTGTAATGTTGAAATAGTTAAAGAAGTTAGCAGTGACGAATTTGAGGAAGCCGGGGCTACGGGGTGATCGTCGTAAGCCTTAGACAGATAATGTTTTTGATTTTAGGGTGCAAAAGCATCTTATTTATAGTGGCATTATAAACACAAGGTAAAAACTTTTCTGTGGCTCGTCAGCCTCCTTATTCACCTGATTTGAGTTCTTGTGACTTTTTCCTCTTCTTGAGATGGAAAAATCATCTCAAGGAAACACATTTTGGGACACTTCAATACATTTAAACCGGTGTAACCGACCTGCACTGGTATGAGAATTAGAGGAACGGTATGCAGTACTGTGCGGCTATCCAAGGAAGTAATTTTGAGGGAGACAATGCTAAATTATAATTCTATTTGAATATCTTTCTTAAATCAGTCTCATTACTTAATTTACACACCTGGTATTTGCTTGATTTAGAGCAGTAGTATCAAGATAGAAAACTATTAGTGTGGCTATAAATGAATGTAACTTTTCTACAGTAAGGAAAATTAAAACTGGACTTGGATGTAAAGGAAATTTTGACCAGATTCGCATCGACGAAAAGTCCCCGCCTAAGTTTGATTATATAGGTATTCTTTTGTGTATCTAAACTGTTTTTTTTTGTTTAATTCGATAACAGTCTTCTCTAATCCAATGATTTTGTGTTTCTTAAAAGTTTATGAATTTGACATTATGATATATTTTATTGTTTTTGATTACCTTAAAAAAAGTTATCCGCCCCTCCCTAAGAGAGTTTCTGGTTCCGCCACTGGAAGGTAGTGTTGTATTTTGTCAATTTTGATGAAAATGCAATAGGAAGAACGATTCATTTATTTTTATATTTAATAAATCATCTATTTTTTTCCAAAATAATATACAAATATTCAACTGCACTGAATATGAATATGTTTCATAATAATTTAAATTATAAATGTTTAATCTATATATGTATATAATTTCCAGCTCGTGAAGCTTATTGAATTATTATGAAAATAATTGGAGTCATATGTGAAAATATTTGTATATATTTAACCTTTAGCTTTTGTTTCAGTCTGGTGATATTTGTTAAAATTCTCTCCATTTTTAAATTGTTCCGTTTTACATTGCGATCGCAGCTGTTTCCCTAGTTGACAATTTTTACATGACAGGATGACTCGGTTTAGGGAAATTTATAATTTTTATTTACTGAATTTTTATTTCATTACTTTAATTTAATACAAACTGAAAACTGAATAAATATGTACATGAAATATCAATCAGACTTAATTTATTAATTAATGTCGATAAGTAATTATAAATTTTGTTTTGCCATTTTTGAATTCTGTTTAAATTTCTTCTAAACTTTACATCCAATTAAATGGTAGCCTTTAAGCATAAATACATAGTTTTTCTGTAGTTTCTAAATAAATATATCCTTTGATATAACGTAGATTTAAACGTAAAGCTAATTTTATTTGTTTATATTGAAATATGTTATAATATTTTATTAGAAGAAATTATTATACCTCTTACTTATACTTACTTAGTTATAGTATATTTTTTACACGCCACTATAAATTTCCTCCATTGTGACATAAGTTGTAGGTTTCTTATAACAGCTTTAATTCATTACCATTATCAACGGAATTTTATAGTAAATAACTATAAAAAGTTGCAAATAAATAAATCTGAACTGTCAAGTGGCCCATATTTTACAAATATTTATCATATTATTTAAAGTTAAATGTTGCTGGTGGCTCAAAAAATATAGTAATAAGCGACTCGGAATGTAAGTATAACATTCTCATATGGTAACATGAATTTCAATTTCGCAAGCTTCGCCTTAATTCGTACATAGGTTATAATGTACATATATACATTGCAGCTTAAATAACTATTGTGAAGGATTAAATAAATGTCCATAAAGTTTAAATAATTTAACCAACGGTTTATATTTAGAATCCAGCAAGATATACAGGATGGTAACTCGAACACCCGAACATAGAGATTTAACATGTAAAATAATATTTTTGTATCTTCCTGTTTCTCTAAAAAATTTAAATAAACAAGCTTCAAATAACCCTTGTAGAGCAAAAACCTCTGAACTTACTGGAAATATGATCACACAAATACATCCCTATGTTTGGGTATTCGAGTCACCATTCTATGTATTTTATATTAATTCGGTCGCAAATCAAGATTTATTTTATTTAAAACATTTCTTGACTCTAGTAACTCACTCACTCTAATTTACATTATCTATTTTAATATTTCACTTAAAAATCCTACTTATAATATTTTTTATCGATAAATACTAACCTTATGATAATACGGCTCACAAATGATTAAATTACAAATTGGTGCGTAGAGTAGTAATAATACAAGAATTGAAACATCTTGCGCGTTTTGGTGGAACAATGTGAGTACATTAGCAACATTAGGCCCAGTTAGTGACCTTCTGGGAACGATGGGCGCTTTGAGAAAAACACTTATCTAATCCTCAACCCGCTCGCAGCGCCCAAGTACTCTATATGTAGTGCGGAATCGACTAGATAGCAGTAATGTGTCTCTAGCTCACATCAGCCCAGGCTTTTTCCTTGATTGCCAGTGTTAACTGTCCTGTGTGTTAGCGGATGTTGTTTTTCAACTAATCGGGAATGCGATTTTAGGTTGTTGCTATCCTGCTACTTGCCAGAAAACTACTATTGCTCAGCTAAATTTTCCCTAGTTATTACCTCAAAGTGTTTTCGGGATTATTAGTTAACTTTATTCCTTTACTTCCATCCGCAGTAGGGCTTTATATATTTTTTATATATATATTAATCTTTAAATAAAGATATTAGATACGTATTTTAATTTTTTTAAATATCTATCTTCTTGTCTTGTCATGTCTAAATTATTAAAACAAGACTGGCTTTTAAAGTCTTGTCTTCAAATTTAAAGACAAAACAAGACATCTTATTCTGAATCACGACGGGAAGACTCTAGATTAATTAAAAAAATTAAATTTTTGAAATTTAAATATATCATTCGAAGCTTGTTCCATCCGAGCTGAAACAGTGATTGTAAAATAGAAGAAGAACTCTGCCGATGAATAATCTGTTCTTGTCTAAAGCGTATGCGCAGGTCTTTTTTTTAATTTAGACTTTAACTTAGTCAAAACCTTGTCTTGTCTAGACGGTAATTCCAGGTAGCATGTCAATAAATTCTGTGGTCCATTCCCCTTTTTATTATTTTTTATTTCCCTTATAAATATTAAACATTTTATAATTATTTTGATATAATTATTTAATTCAAATTTTAATTTGTAATATACCTTTAAAATACGTCCTCTTGGAAAACCTCATTGTTATATAAATAGAATTCTTTATTGTTTAAAGAATCACATAAAAGCAAAATGTCATGAAAATTGTATTGTTAAATACAAGAGAAAATACAACACAATTTAATTACGAATAATACGATTTTAATGAAACATTGCTAATATAATTAAGAAGCACAACAAAAACAGCTTATAATTATAGCATTCGAATTATATTTATACAGAGAATTGAAAAAGGTCGGTGACAGTAATTATCTCCATCTCACACTCTTTCATGAAAAGTAAAATTCCTGCGCACGCAATAATAGTTGAGAAGATATTTCATAGCGCAATACTTCACAGAGAAAATGTTGGTAATTCTCTGTTTTCAATTAAAGTACATTTTTGTTATAAAAGTATTCGAAATATGCTACTTGACCTTATTTATACGAGAGGAATGCAATAGAAGAGCAGCGCCTCTCGCCTCACGCCACGATCACTCGGCGGCGCTCGCGTCGGTATCCCGAGACGCCTCCTGCTCCAATTTCGAATTCGAGAATTCGATCGCAAATCGAGATTTATTTTATTAAAAACATTACTTGACTCTAATAACCCACTCACTCTAATTGACGTTTTCTCCTCAATTCAATTAAATGAAAGAAATCCATTTCCCATTCCTTATCTATTTTAATATTTCATTAAAAAAATCTACTTATTATACTTTTTATCGATAAATACTAACCTAATAATAATATCAAATGTTTGCTTCGGAAATAGTCCGAGTATAGGTAAATGAGTAACAAGAGTTTTAATTTAGGTGATGAAAATAATATCTTTAGTACATTAACGAAAACTACCTGCATATATCATCTCAAAAAGCATTCTTAGATAGATCAGCGCTTGAAGTACTTAATATACTTGATTTAGTAAAATAAAACAAATTAAGGTAAATATTGACGTATGAATATTTAATATTTTATGATATTTGCTTGATTTACTTAATATTTTATTGACTTGACTCAAATAGAAAATAATATCTGAGATTTAAAACCCAGCTTTGCCAATTTTTAAAACTGATGCCCTATATAGTGTTTCGGCACCCACTACAAGCTATAGATCCCTTGCATAGAATATAGGCTGACAAACATTTAAAAAATGTCACGAAATAATTACCTTAAATCCTTTACTATATAGGGATGTTGTGCCATAAGAAGAGAAAGAAGAATCCTTGTAAAGAAAATAGTTTAGTAGGTAGGAAACAAAAACATGTATTTAATATTTTAAAAATAGATATTGACGGTGAAAAATATGATTCATAATTTACTCTTCTCGGCCAAGCACAGAACCAGAAATCATGTTTATTTTAAATCTGCCGTAGCCATTTGTCATTGTATATTTTTATCTTGTAATTTTCTAAAATATGTATGCGTGTTTTCGTATTTACAGGAGTTGAAAAAATATAGTATTATATCCAGGATTATGCAGAGCCGTAACTAGAGATTTGAGCGCCTGTGGCAAAAAAATTATTTGCGCCTGTCTATATCAAAAAAATCAGCTTCTGATATTTAAAAATTTCAATTATTTTCATTGATATTTCAAGTATTTATTTTTTATTTTGAAATGACCTTATATAGGATGGTCGTACGCGGTATAGGAAATCACATTTACATTGCTCAACGCAAAACGAATAATTTGATACAAGTTGAAAATACCGCTGCGTTTTCTATACATTGGATTCTCGAGTTATAGAGACTAGTAGCAGCAATCAAGCAATAATCTGGATAAAGCCAAAAACGTGAAAAAAATTTCAGCCAATATCGTTTCATAAAAGTTGCTGCCTTAAAGGAATGTGCGATACTCCGAATGCAACATTAATAAAATAACATCATCGCAATTTAATTTTTCAGCTGAGCTTTTCATTTGATATTATAGCTATATTTATCATTTTTTTCTTGTCCAGTAAATGATATTTGAACTATGTAAATGATTAAAATTTTGCGTCTCTAAAAATTAGGCTGTTACAACGCCCTAGTTACGATATGGGAATTATCGTCATTATTCACTCAGATGATCAGCTTGAATCGCGTATGGCTCGTGACGCAAACTTCTTCACGAATAATGACTAACATAATCCCTTATATAATAACATACTAAGAAGGTTGATATAAAGACTCCATTATTGCCGCTTCAATAAAATTGTTGAAATTCCACCACTGCGTTTCAACAATTCTAGTCTAACAAACTCAGTGCTATCTTTCTGGAAATACGTAACGTGATTCGGTTTAAAAACCCAAATATTTTCTAATAAACGCTTAATTTGAAATACCAATAGTTTCGGTAAAAACTAATACGATCGAACATCTCGCTGGAATTCAGCTTCATTAGGTATCCATTGCGAATATAGGAAGACGCATAGCGCGTACACGATACGCCTAATACGGCATAAATATGCAGAGAGGGTGCCGTGTACCATACGAATTATTATTTTATCGATGGCAGAAATATAATTAAATCTGGATAAACGACCCTTTATGCGATCCATCCTAACGGAAAATCATCTCCCACGCACGGCAAATTCAATGTAGGGTTTTACGGGTCAAAGTTCATTGTGCATTTACTTCATAAAACTGTACGTGTGTAAAGTTTTGTGTACTAGAAACGAATGCAAGAAAGAGTAATAAAATGTCAAAATGCGTTCATAATTCAGCCAATAAAACTTCATAATACAGGAATATAAATTGTCTCATTGATATTGATACATTGTTTCTAAACACTTTACTATTAAACTGTTATTGTTACATGAATTCTGTATAAACGAATAATTTTCAAAACAGAGTTAAATTTTAGATGGTCATAATCTTTTATAAATTCTAATGAATACACATATTACGAGCTTTTACAATTTTCATTTCAGTAATTAGACTTGGTCCAATGAATAACAACTAGTAAATGCAATAGTTATTTAAGAGACAAGGAATATTTTTTCAGAAGGTAATGCTGAGCGAATTCGATGTTCCTGTTACCGTACGAGAATAGTCGTAGTACTTACATTTCGAGCCGCTTATTATATTTTTCGCGACTCTAACTGCAATTATCTTTAAATAATATTAGAATATTTGTAAAATATGCGTCACGTGTCATTGCAGATTTATTTATTTGCAATTTTTTATAGTTAGCTATGCCCGTTGGTAGACATTTAAATAATTAATAATTTTAAAACAGCCGAAAGAACGTTGCTTGGTAATTGAGGAAGTTGTCATAAAATTGTAAGTTAGTTATCAATGATGGAGGGATACTCGGTGAGATTTTTTTTTGCGTTTTTTTTTTTTTATTATCATAACCTAAAGATGCCATTTGAAAGTAAAACAATAAAATAATTAATATTTTACAAATATCAACAATTGTCATTTACCTAGCAACGTCATGACATAAGTGTTAAGATTTTTGGGGCTCTTTTCAGTGTGTGTGTTTTGATTGCCTAATTTCGCACACGTGATCAGAAATACTGGACTCCCATTGGATATTTTTTAGGCTAAAAATTTGATGATCTTGTTTAATACTCTGTTGAAAATGGTAACCAAATGATAAATATTATCAGTCATTTATGACTTATGATGATTTCGAAATAAGTTTTGTTAGCGGTAATGGTGGAGTGAAGAAAATATAACTCTTGGCGAGTATAATTATAAAAAATATCTTATTTTAAATCAAACTAATTGCCGTAAATAACAAAAGGGATATTATTCTAATGTATTTTGTCTAGACATTTTATAATTATACTGATCATAAAATGCTTTGTTTCATAATTTATAAGTAGAAAATAAATAAGGTTATAAGGAGTAGGAATAGGTAATTATGTGCAAAACTGCAATATGCCAAGCTGCTATATAACTGTTTTAAATGTAAATTAATTTAAATTAATTCTAAACTTATACACAACAAACAACTTATGTATTTGCATTGCACATAACGAGAGTGCAGTCAGAATAAATAGGTACAGTTCGCTTTGTACTGTTTACAACAAGCGTAGCCAGATCCAAATTAACATGCCAATTATTATTTGCATAAATCTCTGATCATAAACTTAAATAAAACGAAAATATATCTTCAAAACATGCACACTGGTTATTTTATCTATGGAATTATGTCGCGCATAGAATATTAATTTTATTGTTTATTATGCTGTTGTAAAATAACAATATCAAAGCTAACAACAATACTGAATTGTATTTATTATGACATGCAAAGTATACAAACCCGCAATGTCAAATAATACTGACAAATTGTTTTTATATTTATTTTATTTCCTGTTTAATATTAAATAAATACACCTACATATATTTCAGATATTTAAATTATGCGACAAAATATTGACAAAGTTAATATGTTCTATAATTATAATATTAAATATGTGGAATATTATAAGAATTGTACCAATCTACTTAAATAAGATCAATTAATGAGTACTAACCAGCCTAATAATTTTATAGTAGCTACTATCCTCTTTAAAATATTCCACCAATATTATGTTTCTTCCAGTATTTGCAGTATTTTCGTAATTATTTCTAATAACTTTGTTCATTGTAATATATGCGACACCTTTTTGTAAACAGTTTCAAGTATAATACAGCTATTAGTTTCAGGGGTGAAAGCTTTAGTGATTGGCGAGGTGATTTCAAATAAAAGTTGGACCATCCAATTTTATTTTGTTATCAGTTGTTCTATTTAATGCTGTTTATTTTGTTATTAGTTAAAAAAACTTTAATAGAAAATAAAATTGAGAACATTCGAAAGATGTGTTTTATTATTTACAATTTTTTTAAGAAACTAGCCGGATTTTATTTTAATTTATTCGAGTTTAACCTTCAAAATTAATCTGTAATATTGACAGCAACATTGTTTACATTGCTGTATTTTTTATTGTTATACATAAATTTTCAACCCAACATTAGTAACTGACAGAATTTCGTTATTTTAAATTTTATTTACAAATAACAAATAAAGTATTGTATATGCAGCATAACTGATTTCATTGATTCAAGGTGGTAACAGACTCGTCTGTTATTTCCTTCCATCAGCAATAAAAACTGTTTTACCTTGCTAATAATGTAAAATATTAATATCAAAGGGAGTAGAAAAAGTAGTTAAATATATAAATGAATATATGGAATAATTTTCAGTTATCTGTTCAATAAATCAAATAAGCATATTAGCACAGACTAAGTAATGTATTTAGTCTACGACATTAGTCTAGAATGGTAAATGGGACGAAAGACAGGAACCCACTTGTCAAAATCTAGTCAGAGTGTGAAATGCGATTACGACAGGTTGAGAAAGACGAAGCCAGACGTGAAGAGCTGTAAGGTAGATGTTTGATTGTCTGTAGGTAGTTAGTTAAGGAACCAAAGTGGTGTGACCTGAATTCGCACGCTATTTAGATAAAGGAGATTCCGTGCATTGTGCATGCCGTTGTGACATTTCTCCGTTCCAGCGGTTCCCAACACCAGCCAGTGCCGGATTACCCATTAGGCAGAATAGGCAATTGCCTACGGGCCCCGTGTCTTTTAGGGGCCCCGCGCTCCTTTATATTGGATTAAAATAATATTGATTTGATTTTGAAATCGATGTAAGATGCAAAAATAAATATTGAAAATGAACTAAATTTGTTATTTTATTATTATCTATAAAAGTCTAGATTTTTTTAACTCATACAATACGCCGAACTGCGGTAGCTTTTGCCTTTGTGTACATTGTGCCGTTCCCTTAATTAACGAAATTTCCTAGAATCGACGTATTATGTAGAGAATAGCAGATGTGATCATGATAATAAATTATTAAATAGGCGGCCACCAACAAAGATATCGGTTAATTTTTAGTAGAATTAGTAGAATTAAATAATAGACATTTCATTTTCCGTGAATCAGTATTTCTCCCGTCAGAGAAACCTGTAGAATGATTTTGTGTGATAGCGAATTTGAGTTTTACTTGGGTAATCTAGTTTTGAGTTTATGTCGTTCTGTCCTTCCTTACTATTGCTACAGCTATTGCTTACACTGTAGTGCATGCATATAAAAACCTAAATATAGGTATGTATATTAGTATGTTTCATATTGTCATTATCGTTTTTGAGAAGTTGGCGCTTGGTGCACAAATAACAGTATTTGCATCGGGCGCAAAATTGCCTAGGCACGGCCCTGCTTATCTTAATATTACTGATACACTCTCCAAATATTTTTTATTATTTTTTGAATATCTTATTTAAAACTGTAAAGTTTCTTTCATACTTTTATATTCCACTAGTGAATATGTATATTCTATTAATTTTTTAACAGTATGTTATTTTTTTGTGTAATATTTTATTAAAATTGTTGGGTAGTAAAATCATAAACGAGGGGTCCCCGAAATTTCGATTGGCTAAGGGCCTCCACATGGTTTAATCCGGCACTGACTCCAGCTGGTGGGCTCCAATTGCCGCCACGAACGCCCCCGCCATAAATAATATCGAACTGACAATGGACGTAAGTCTACGGAACGACGCAGCGAAGAATCTATTTATATGGAGCAAAGGCACATTGTTCATGAGACTCATACGTTATAAGCGAGATTTACTGCTTTATATATTATTTAGAAATTGCTATATGTTTGAACAGGAAACACTTATGTGTATCCAATCATTTCTAGACCAACATTTTATTTATTGCAATGTCTTTCTAAAGACGATAAACATGTTATTACATGTAGTTTACACATTGATTTACAACCAAAATATCCAAATAAATAGACTAACACCCGATTTTATAAACAAATTTATTCACCACATAAAATTCCAACCAGCGCTATAACCCAATAAAAATACCGCTATATTTGAGTGGTTCTATAAGCTGCAGAACTTCAAAGGTTGTAGGGTAGAAACAGATGGAATTCTCATTTCTATTTAATTTCACCTATCAAATATTTAATTGGGTTAAATTCAACAAATCATTTACATTTTGCTCGATTAATACCCGGTTGTACCAACAAGATTTAAATTTTAAGCAACGCTTAATCCAAAAAAATGTAATCAAAATTTTGACAGAAACCTTAAATAGTTCATTTGATATTTTCTTTCGATATGAAATGGTCTATTGAAGGCAAACTAAAAATTTAAATAACACGGCCATTATAAAGATTTGTTTGATTTGGAACAGAAATGTACTAAAAAAATTTGTCATCATGATTACAACAAAAATTGGACGAGCGCGCATAACGAGTGACGATTTTCTAAAATAACAAGCAGGAGTGAGTTAGGCAAAAATTACAAGTAAAATTCTACTTACGAATGGTATTCGGCATGAAAATTCCTCGAAATATGTATATATTTTTTCAATTAATTACTTGTCACAATTTTGAAGGACGTTAGGTACATCGTCGTGTAAATCCCGCGACAATTGCCAGTAACTGACAATTGTCAGAGAGATTTGAATCTGATTGCTTCAATTCACCTAAATACTGCGATTTAATTGAATGACAAATTATTAGTAAAATTTTAAAAAATAAAAACTATTAGCTGAAATATTGTTGTGGAAATACAAATGCCTAACTTATAATGAATTTGATATCTGAAACAATTTGGTGTAGATATTTATATATTAGTACATATAGTATTATACGGTACTAGGGAGGTAAAACGGTTTTTACTGGTGATAGGACGAAATGACCTCGCATGAATTGAACAACAACAGTTTCCGTGTTATTCACTTGTAAATAAAATTAAAATTAAAAACAAACTTTGACAGTACCTAATGTTATGTCAAAAATAAAATAATTAACAATATTATATAACGCTACTAGCAAGTATGACTAGGGTTGAACGTAGCTTTTCTATATTAAGAAATTTAAAACTCCTTAAAGGAATTGCATCCGAAGAAAGTTTTCATCCGTTTCGCATCGATGAAAAAAATTTGATTATAATTGTAGTTATTCTTTTGTATGTGTAATTTTAATTTTTAATATATTATGTCGTATTTTTATTAAAATATTTTGTTTTGTATATTTTTCATATACATTATACGTTGAAGGTTTTCATCCCATACTTATTCTATATTTGAAAATAAACAACATGAATATATGAAATTAAAATTTCAATCCTTTGAATTCAGTTGAATTGGGTCGGAAATAATTTCAATGCGAGTGATTTGTTTATATGTATTTCATTGTTATAATTATTAATTAACAATTATATGTCCATATTTCTTTGATGTTATTGTATTTAAAAAACGGAAGTGCTCATCAGCTATAAACAACGTTATTGGACATAAACCAAAATAATTATAAAGCATTGGCTCTGACCACTAAATTTCGCCATTCGATACTAATTTATCATCAATAATAGCGGTGGTAATCACGGTACGGGAGATTTATTTTTCACTGATGCAAAACTTGAAATTACGATCGCAAAGGGTGGATTACATTGCAATTGTCCATTTGGTTATTGACTTTTGCCGGGGAAGTCACCTGAGACCAAGTTTATGTAGCGTTGGTATCGATGTTACTGTTTAATGAAAAGCGCATGTAGCTAATATACATCTTATAAGCAGAGATAAACTACCATGGACAGAAATACAGCATAAAGATAATAATTATACTAAACTAAACCAAATGTATATGCACTCATATTATAAGAATATTATTTCTGTTCGAGGTCTAGACAGCAAATTGAGCAATTACATATAATATGTTTAGAAGATTTTGTATTAAATTAAATTAATGCATATGTGAATCATATTAGTTCATTCATTATGTTATGCACTGTAATCGGATCAAATGCTAATTTTAAACATAAGAGGTGTGTAAATTAAGTACCAAGACTGGCAACGAAACGTTCGATCTGGTAACACTTCAGACACGAGACTTGAAAAGTAGGCAAAAGAACATGTTACATATTTGCCTTCAGTACTAGTTTGAACTCGCTAGAGTTTTTTTGTTGTCCGTAGCGATTTTTTTCTTAAAACAGTAGAGAGTAGAGTAACGTAAATCTACAACGGTGTGCTATTAGGTTTTGCTTCAGACTTGGGCATAGTGCAATGGAAATATTTACAGAACTTAAACAGATCTAAAGAGGCAGTGTTATTTCAACGAGCCAGGTTTATCGGTAGTTTTAGACATTTTTAGAAGAAAAAGAATCGATTGAAGATGAAACATGCAGTGGAAGGCCTTCATCTTCAAGAACTGATGAAAATGTCGACCGAATTTTGGATCTTGTTTATTCAGATCGTCGATTGACAGTATTGAATTTATTCATTTAATTTACTCTGTCTAACAGACCAAAATCCAATTACAGGACAGGGGACCTACTGTTTACAGTGGGTTCCAAACCACTCGGACACAGCGGTATTTCACAGTCGGCTCAGCGAGTCGAAGCGCGCTAACCAATGTAGACACCGCTGCCCGTAAAATATATGGGAAAGATATAAATTTTATTCAAACCACCGTTCATCAGATTTTAACTAATTCATTAGAGATGAGCAAAATCAGCGCAAAAATGGTTCAAAAATGATATTTTGGCCAGTAAATACGTTCCTGTGACTCCTCGGTTCCAGCACTGTCATGAGGGTAGAAAAAACGGTCTCCAGAACTGTGGAAAAAAGTTATTTTGAAGGAGACAATATTTAATTTTAATTCTATTCGAACAAGTAAATAAAATCAGTCTTAAGACTTAATTTTCTGAGTGGTTCGGAACCCACTATAAGTTGTAAATCCCTTGCAGAGTAAAGTAAAAAATGTTATGGAATGGGTGAAGTTCTCTTCTCAAATCTCTCATAATATTGAAAAAAAATTAAATTTATTTTCAATACTTTTCAGATAAGAACTACAGCAACAAAACGCTGTAAAAATCAAATACATTAAAACTGTAATTTGTATTGCAGAGAAAAATCAGCAAATAAGAAAAACTAAAACTAATTTTTTTGTAAAAACCATTAGTCGAAACTCAAACTCTAAATTATTTAAATCGAGATCCTGCACTAGAATAAATATTGTCAGCAACAATACATAATTAAATTTTTTGTATCATGAGAATTAACGCGAGCGAAAACAAATTTTATTTATATGACAAAACCTGATAATCTGTCAGTCCGGAAACAACAAATTTAATTCGTATTTTTATAGATTTAGTTTTAATGAAAACTGACAAAAACTAACAAATTGGTCTTCAATGTAAATGCGCATTGCCGTCTGCATGTCAAACTGCATTCATGTATATTTAACACTTAATTATAAACGAGTTCCATTTGCAGAATCCGAAATTTACAGAAAATTTAAATATAAGCAATTTGCATGTTCATTCAGTGGTATAATTTGAGATAGATGACCTTCGCTGAAATCGTACGGCCGGGATTTGAAAGCTCTCGCTTTCAGAAAATTGAATGTGAGCTTTTCAGACTGCCTGTTCTTTTCATACAATATTTTCCTTGGAATATACTGTGCATAAATATTGTTTCTATTCGTTCTGCCCACATGAGATTGGACAGTTATTCTGCTAATGCAAATTACGGGTAAACATTAATTACTTCCAGCTAGATTGAATATTATGCAGCTATAAATTTCAATTTTCGTTGGAAGCATACAAGAATAAAAGAGAGATATATTTTCCATAAAATTACCCAAGATACTCGTACAGGTTTTATAAGCCATGTGCGTGAAGACAATTTGTGTATAAAATATGAATAAAACAACGATCTACCGACAGACAAACAGTGTAATTGGAACGATTCTCGAGTGTTTGTTTTTCAAAGACCCCTACGTATATAATGGATTTATTCTAATTATTTGATTTTCATATTTTGAGATTTTAAAGAATGTTCAAGAAATGAAATATTTACAGTGGCGTTATTGTAAAAACAATATCAGTGCCCCACCATGTAGGAAATACAGGTAACTTCATTAAGTTATCAAAGTAAATATCGAATATATTTAGGTTTTTGTTGATTAAAAAAGTGGCACCGATAGATTGCCCAAACAAATAATGAATTATAAACCTGCTAAAAAAAATATATACAGGAGACCAAAAAAGAACCTTAAAAAATACAACTTTTGTATTTTTAGCGTAAAATTGCGTTTGCACACCCTTAATAATCCAAAAATTCAATTCGTGGTTATTTAGATTTGTCGTAATACAATAGATAAAAAAATAGATTTCAAAATGATTTGAGAATTCGAAAATTCAAAAGTATTTCGCAATTAAGTATCAAACTACATTTTTTGAAAACGATGTCCTAAAATTAGTAAAAATGTGAAGAAATTTATTCTTTGACATTTCACAGCAAGTGAACAGCAGAAATCAAGCATTTGTTTTAAATTATACCAGTTTTGAAGTAAAATATTTCAAAATTTCGTTGCTGAATACTATTACAATGCTATCAAAAAGTGACGAAGACAATAAAGTAACAGATTTGATTAAATTGTGACCCTTTATTTTATCAACAAATAATCATTTCACGTTTTGATAGTTATGCAAATATTAACTTCTCATGACAATTTCGAAAAATGTATTTCATTTAATAAACCGTTTTCAAATTAGTTTACACTATTATCGACAATCTGTTAATTCTCATATTTTGTACCATTGTAATGGATGAAAATTAATTTCAACAAGCTGAATTGAATATTATACTGCAGTGAATTTCTATTAATATTTATTACAAAACATACCTAATACAACATATGAAATTTATCGAAACGAAATTTGTTGAACGTTTTCGTTATTAGGGACAGGGATACAATTTTAACTTGAAATTTTATAAATATTATTTTTCAAAAATTTGTAAATATTCTTAGAAATGATATTTACAGTTCAAATATTTTTTAAATACAAATATTGAGCAATTTATTTAAAACGGAAAATTTTTTGACTTCTATAAACCATTTGTGAAATTCATTTATTTGCATATAAAAAAAATTTGCAATAAATTTTTATTATTTTTGTTCGAGTATAAAATATGCTGAAAAGTTATTCTATAATATCATATATGATATATTATTGAATAATTTTTCATCATATTATTTTTAGTGATACAGTAAATTTAAATTTATTAATATTGAAAATATTGCAACAAATATATGAACATATACATTTAATAATAAAATAATTTAAATTATTTTATCTCTATCAATTTTTGTGTTAGAAGTAATAAAAATAGATTTATTAATAAATATGAAAATGTGATTATTTCCTGCTGGAAATTGTATAGCAGAATGTAAGGCTTCAGTGATATTATTTGCTGGACATCCAATTAGAAACTCATCTCTGTAAAATCTCTAAAAGCTTACATTGGCTTTAAAAGCTCTTAAAAGTCTGTTAAATTTGTTCTCTGCTAACCATCACTCAATTCATCATAAAATAAACGCAGCCTCAGAAAGAAGTAAACAGAACAGTTAGAGTACAGAGTAACCACTTTCTTGAAAGCAAGAGCTATGAATAATTTACCCTTATATCTTTTTGTACGCCCCACGAAATGAATTGTTTTGTTTTGGAGCGAGAGACAGAGACGCGGGTTTTAAAAACATTTCAAGTGGAACTTTACACAGCACATCACTTTTGTATTCGCGAGCGAGCGAGTGTAAGTTTGCGCGGGCGTGTGTACGTCCGCCGGAAGTGAGGGTGGGGGTGGCAGCGTCGGGATGCTGTCGGCGTCGAAGTTGTCCAGCTGATGTCAGGTTCACACCCGACGTGTTGTGTTGGGCTTTACTTTGTGTATTCTTTGATGAGCCAGATATTAAAGCATCCGCCTTTTTGTCGAGATTTCGTATTTTTAAGGGAGTTAACCTTGTGGCCTGGTCAAAGTTCAGAGGTTTTTCCTCTGCTCTGAGGTTATTGATGCTTACATTTATGATATTCCAGACAAAAATATTTTTTCTACTACCACTAATACGAATCTTGTGGTAATTGTACCTCACCATAAGTAATACAATCAAACGAAGATTTACAGGTAAAAATAATAATTTTTGTATTCTAAACGTTGGAAATTTCAATTTCCCTCATCTTCCCCAGAAAGGCGTGGGGGAAATTTCGGAAAAATACGTCTTCTAACGCATTTAATACAGTAAAATATATAATAAAAAAATATTATTGTTCAAACATTAAATTTAATATGGAATAATAAACTTATTGCATTTAGTTCACATTGTTAAAAAAACAATTACTAATTTTGTGATTTTCATATAAAAAATATTGTACAAACCTCTTTTCATGAACTTGGTTCACAGTTTCGTTCTATCGCTGCAATCGATAACTCGCGCCACAATGTACTTACCCTGAAACGTAATGTTCCCGCACTAGGTCATTAAATAACAATTATATTATTTTATTTTATTTTCTAAATTTTATTAATTTTATTTTCAGATTTATTACTCAACACTACTAAAGTAATAATAATAATAATAATAAGGGTAACTCAATTCCTTTAAAAGGAATCAAATAAATGCAGATTTTGTTCTGTACTATTTTTTTTTATTATATATGAATGAATGAGGACCATGTGATGACACTAAAAATGGGGTTTGCGTCTATAATCGAATTTCAGTATACAAGTCATAAAATAAAAAATTAATACCCTTCCTCAAATTTTTAATAATTATTTTCTCATAAACTACCAACAACCAATCGATTGAAAAAAATTACGGATATTTTATTGTTTGTCTAGTTTCATATAATGTAGAAATCAAAATTTGGGCACATACACCATTATGTATTTTTATATAAAATTTAATGAAAACCTTTATATTTATGAAGGTTAGTGAAAATAAAAAACAGGTAATGCAGCATTAACAAATTGTTCGTCAGTTTTTTTTTAAGTTACTGATATAAATAAACAATTTTAATTTATATTAAATAATTCAGTTTCAACAATATCCAGGAAATATAAAATATGAAACACTTTTCGTAATATTCCTTTCAGCAGTGTCCCAGTGAAATTTATTTTATTCTTTCACAGAAACAATAACTTTTTTGCAGCCCCCATTTGGTTTTGTGATAACAGTGGCCTTGTTCGTAATCGCTGTGTTAAGTGCAACTGGTGCAGCTAGTGAACTGCAGCTGGAGTTGGAATCAGCCGGGCTTTGACACCGCCGGAGCTTCGGACAAGTCTCGCAAAGCTCCGGGCGTACTGGGGCAGAAATAACAAACTGCAATATGTGAGATACGATTCCAACTAAGGAGTTTTTCGCCTGATTCTCGCAAAGTTTTCTTTCTTTCAGGACTTCTACCGAAGGGGAAATATGATTTTTATTGTTTACTGGCTGCTAAGACTTAGTCCCGGTTTCTTCTGACTCTAGTTAAACATGCAGTTAGGTTTTACAATAGGCGATTAAAAGTAATTTTTCTTCTTAATTGTTTATTAAAAGTGTAGCGTTTTGAAAAGTTAGTCAATTTTGAAACGTGACATTTTAAATATGAAAATTGGAAAAATATTTGAAACTAAAATAATCTATTAAAATTCATTTTCTAACTGATTATATAAATAGTTATTATTATTAAATTCTTCTTTTAGCATATAAAGAACAAGCAGTTTTAATGTAACTAAATTTTAATATATTGAATTTTTTTAAGGTTTTTATAATATAGCAATAGGATTTAAATGATTGATAATTATAAATTTTTAAGAAAATTGCATTAAATGTGCGATTTTTACAGTTTAAATTTATCTATTTTTAATATTCGCAAACTTAAGACATGTTTTGTTATAGTATACATTTTTTAAGATACTGGTTTGACTTCTTTCATAAAAACAAAATAATTGAAATTAATTAAAAAATTTCAAACCAATGACACTGAAAATGTTTATTTCCAGTAAATGGGAATGTTGCGATACAACTGTTACGAAACCAGTATTGATACTATTCTTTCAATACCGATATTTTAGTATCGATATAAATCTTTCGATATTTTATTAATATCAGTATATTTTATCCAATATCAGAAAACTTGAATTTTCTTAATCAAATATAAATGTTTCTTTCTAAATATTTTGAACGCGAAAGTAAACCAAAAGTGAAAAGGCTTATTAAACTACTTTCTTTATTATTTGCAAAGAAGATCGAAGAATTTATTTTTTATTGCGAAACATAAAAATAATAGAAAATATGTTTGGATTCGTTAAAAAATATATTTTTTACATTACGTTTTTCTTTCGATATTTCAAAGTATCGATACTTTTCTTTCGATCCGATTCTGGCATCAACAATTTTTATCTCATATTTTTGATACCCAATAATCGATACTTTCTCATTATCGCATATCCCTACCTGTGAACCATTTAATTTTTTGCGAATTAAGAAAAAAAGCTGTTCTGTTATAAATACTATATATACATTGCATATAACTTTAAAATTTGATAAGTATAAAAACAGAAAATTAAACTTTAATATCTCTACATATTTACGCCACAATTAATTGATAACATGAGCCAAAAATACCTACTAAAATCTTCTTTTTTTGCATCCATTAGTTTCTACAATTTATACATAGTACCTACATACAAAATTATTTTATTATCAAAAAAGTTGTTGCATTTACTTCCCTTACTTGTTGATGTAGTACAACGATATAACGCTTGCCTGAATTTATTCCTGCAGAGGCAATTAAATGTAACGTCTTGTCCGTGTTATTGTCGCTGAAGCGGATTTACCGAGATTGTTACACTGCTGCTAACCTGCTAAGCGCGAAAGCATTCAATACGGGGCAGTAAACTCCGGAAAAGAAGAGGAAATGTATGGTTCGTTCTTGTGTGGAAACCGCCTCGTAAACTTTGACGGGGGAGTTTATTTTTTACCGGTCGGAGAAGTTTATTCCATCTGGAATTGCGGCGGTACGTACGTACTAAAAATGAGAATATTTTTTTCACATTTCGGGTTTAAGTTTATTGTCCTTTTAGGGAAATATTATTGCTGTTGCTTGGGCAGTTTTATCTGCATGTTTTATTTTAATGAAATTAAAAACGTGAGGCAGGAAGTAACGCGTTTGTATAAAGGTCAAAAGAGTAATTTAATGTACATTTATGAATGAAATTTGATAATTTTATTCAAAGTATTACAAGGTTGAAGCAGGGGAAATAACTAAAATTTTAATGTAACTAGAATGAAATATTCTAATGGAGCGTCGCAAGAATTTTGTCTCATGATTTGCTATTGACCTTGAAACTTTGAACTTTGCCCTGTTAACTACTGAACTATTTCACTAAATCAAGTCAAGATGTTTCTACCACATTTACTACCAATTTGTCATGTGTATTTCAAACATATAATAAGATTTATATTTCTCGTTACAAACTTTTAAACATTGAAGAGTATTCTACAAACTGTTTGTACTTCCATATTTTTGATCAATCTAAAAAATTGTTCAATTTTTCACATTCTGCACATTAACGAACCAATTACCTGTTATAACGACACTACAAAAAATAACTATTCATTGTTACATACAATTATAAGCATGTATTTGTATAAATTAGCACAATTTGATTCTGAATAATTTTAGAGAAAAAAAAATTTTGGCGAAAAGTTTGTTCAATTTTCTATTTTTTCACCAAATCATTCAAAAGAACAAGTACGCGGAGATAACATTTGTTTTATGTAACTTTTCTCGTAGAAACGAACAGTAACGTAGCTGAGATTGTACATACCTACCCATTATTGGAATATCCTCAAAAAACATTTTTGAGATGCAACCTTAACAGTAAATATCTCAATAACGAAAGAAGGTAATTAAATTTCGTTTACATATTTGGAATCAGTGTGTTGAGATCTACCAGCGTATATTAAAAATGAAATGTGGAAAAATGTGATTAGTTTCGGAAAACTAAGATAATTTTTAGTAATTTTTTTATTTCAACTACTTATTTTAGTGCTAAATGCTGTCAAATACTATATCTTTGTTTCCATTGAATTTAATTGAATAGTAAAGTTGAACTACTATACCGATATAGTTTTGAGGTTAGTTCCGGTAATATTGAGGTTAATTGTTGACACTAATGCATTGCACGTATGTACGAGTGCATATACACTGAGAATTACTTTGAGAATGTACCTGAGTTTCATCTTATAATAATTGTGTTAGCAATCTTCATGCTTACTCCGTGCAAGAATACATTTGACAGTGTCTGGAGTTTAATTGCGTCCGCAGGAATAAATTCCCGGCATGCAGGTGCAGTATCGGATGCGGGACGCCGGGACGCGACTGCAGGAAACGCTAATCCGGAGCGCCGAGGAACGCGGCGGGACAATGCTCCGTGATGTGTATCGCGGGAGATAAACAGCCGCAATGCATCGCCCAAGATGTCTTACTTTCGGCCTTTTATCTCACTAATACTATAACTTACCTAATTTAAATACGTGGAAATACTATGAGTTATTTAAAAATTAAAATAAATGATTTAGTTGTGCAGATGTAGAGATTAGTAATAATAGAGTATTATGAATTAAGAATTGCAAGATGCATATTATGCACGAAGTAGAAAAGTTACTCAAGAGTCACGAACTCGAATTACGTACTATATTTTTTCTACGATCATACATTATATTGAAATAATTGACACATGACTAGTAAATAATGCCAATTACGGAGCATAAAACAACTATATAGTGTTGCGGTCTAGATCAAGACTTTCTAGACTCTTGTGTTATCTTGTCTAGATTATATTGAATTTAAGACAAGACAAGACTTTCTTATTCAATATCAACACGAGAAACTTTCAAGTCTCTAGATTAATTAAAAAAAAAGAAATTTCGGAAATATAAATATATCGTGCAAAGTTTGTTCCATCTGAACTGAATTAGTGATTGTAAAACAGAAAAGGAATCCCAACCGAAGAATGATCTGTTCTTGTCATAAATCATAGATTTTCAAATTTTATTCCATGCTGAAAAATTGCCTCCACTAGACTTTAGCCAAAAGGCCCCCATGAACATAAATTCGGCCCTGACCTAAACAGAAATCAAATTCTGATTGCGAAAACATTACAAAATTATTGGCCGCAGGTGAGATTGAGAAGTGATTGTCAGCCTAAAACCTCTGCAAGGGATCTACAGCTTGTATGCTCAATTTGAATCGAAACGCGATAACCAAGTGAGCCACAGGTGCCCGTACAATCACACAAAAACATTTATATATTTAAATCATGGAGGGGGGTTCTTAATCCGTGAGAATTGTAATAAAAAGAAAATGAATAAAACTTTTTAAACTTAATTTATGTTTAATTTAACAACAAAACTTCCTTGTTATAATTTTCTTTTAATATAGTTGTAAGTGTAGTTTACGTACTTTAGAAGCAATATTTTACAGTATTATGAGTAAAATTACCGCGAGAAAAGTTACATATTAAATTAATTTAAAAGTTTGATCTAAGTACACAAGCGCACGTCAAAATCCTAACAAAATCTAAAGTCCAAAGCGAACTAAACTACATACTTTACATCAAACAAAGGCGAGTAAAAGAGTGGAGATTCAGCAGTACATCCATCGTTGTTTTACGTCAAACTTTCCGGGCAAACAGATATGATACGTCACAGAGAGCATACATTCGCGACAATGAACCGTAAAACGAATGTCCGATTACACTGTCAACTTTATGAAGAGTGCCTGCGAAAGTTTGCGCTCTATTTAAATGCATACACACACTGCAAGTGCATAATGCATCACACGACCAGAACTTCTGTAAGAATATCACCGTAGTTATCACATACCGAGCTTCAACACGCCTGCATCGCCAATAAAAATTCCTAGATATATAAAATTTTATGTTCTAAGTGAATTTATGTCTACTCTATTTACGACTCAAATGGCACGAATCCTAATTCGAGTACAAGGAGTTATTTTGTTGTCCTCACGTGCTAAGTTTTGAAATATTACCTGCATCATAAACGACACAAACAATGACTATAAAAATTATATAAAGTAAAAATTAAAGTCACAAGTCTCTCTTATTTCAGTGCAACAATAGTTGTTTATAAAACATTTGAAAATTGACTATTGTTAATGTTAAAATTGAAATAAATTTCCATTATATAGAAATATATTTCATTACGTTTTCATTTTGAAAGGTATTTACAATAAAGTATTAAATTGGATTTATATAGATTTTCAATAAATATATTGTTTTCTATATATTTTTAAATTATTTGTCCTCAATTGGTATATGTATCTATATTTATTAATTTTAAATAGGTTTTATAAATTAAAAAATAATTAACCTACAATGTATTTGCATATTACGCTTGATTTACGAACGAAAAAAGTATTATATTTACCTCATTTATAAACTCTTTCAGGGGCGACTCACTGCGCAACTGCAGCACCCCCAAGATTTCTATAATAAGTAATTTTATCAGGAACAATTGTATATATTTCTCTTATTTTATATAAAAGTTTATAAAAATATTATCTAGCAAAACAAAGAAGGGCGAAGAATGATAGCAGCACTGTATTTATCGCAGTGTCAAGTATTTACATTCGCAGTGAGAAGCATAATTCGGCACTGAAAAACAAGCCAGTCCCTTGGCTAAATCAGTAGTGCAGCAGCGTGCTTATAATATTTATGGTGATTTTTTCCATATCTTTACATATTTGGACGTTACAATTAAAGAAATAAAATAATTGATAGTTTTTATTTAATTTTAATAAGGTTCTAAAAAAAATGATAAAACAATTTGACCTGAGAAATGTAACCTCGAGAAATAACAAAACAAAACAATATATGTACTTTCATGTTTATTTTTTTATTTTTACGATAATTTTGATATTTTATCAAATGTTAGTGTACTGAAATTAGATTTGATAACTTACATTATATCTACGTTTTTTAAATCATGAAGAAGAATAGAAACTCGAATTTAGACATGAATATAAACATTCAAACAAATAAATGTGAAAACAATTTATAAAGAGAATGATTACATGATTGAATGTTGAAAATATGACAATAGCAATCCGCGTCGTGGGAAATGGTGTGAATATATGAATATATGTATGTAATAAATACTTGTATTATAAAATTTGTTATTTAAATGGTACAGCCCATGATTGATGATTATAAATATATATTCTGCGTTGATATGACAGTATGAACTAACTAGGGCATAAAATGTAAATGATATATGGAATGCAATAAAAATTGTACGAGTGTGAGAAAGAAGCACACATCTAATTTATTTACATTTTTGTCGTGCTGTCAAAGGTAATTTATTTGGTTTGGCTTCTCGATTGTTCAGAAGTGAAAAATTTGATGAATTTGCAATAATTTGGGATGTGATTAGGTTGACGCATACACTAGCCGTCGCGGCTTCTAGATAGAATAATAAATAACGTCTGGAAGTAGTTGATGGATCGTCTGTCATTGTGGGTAACAAACTCACTTCCGGTTGGATTAGTTTCCATGACAGGCGCACTCGCATGCTGGACTTGTTCGTTCTCCCAAACCGCGAACAATACGAGGAACACGGCTTCGATTGTTTCGCTAACTATTGTCAGCTGCTTTCCGTTCTAATTATATTTTACATTCATTGTATATATATAAGCTGACCAAAAATAATTCCAAATTTTATTTCACTGCCTTGATTCTTTAAATGTTCCGGGAAATATGAAATTATCCTCTAATTGATATCAGCTAGAAGAAGTGATAATACAATTACGATTAAGACTAATGATAATCGCAAATTATTGTGACTTTTCAATCAGTCGTAATCGTCGATTATCTTACAAGATTAATGCAATTATAAAGCGATCTATAATATGAACGCATACGTTTCAATATATCCGCGTTCGAAATTAGGGGAATACCTGAAATCAGAAACTGTCATTAGTTAATTTTCATCGTACAATTATTTTGTAGGTTATAGTAGAATTATAAAGTTATATTATAATTCGTTGAGTATTTATTTTTTAATGTCCGTCAAATGAAAAGATGTAAGTAATATTTGAAAACACTTTACGAAGAAGACAAGTGGATGTGACATGACTCTAACTTTACAACGTGCAAGTATTGTGGAACCTAGAAGAAGAACGTACTGTTACCTTAACACCTACGTTTTAAGACTAATTTATAATTCTTTTCTATAATTTTGCACTGAAATAATAAATACTTTATTTTATTACGTTCCGTTTTATTTATAAAAATTACTCGTAATCGTAATTGTAACTGTACGATTATTATTTTATATATCGTAATCGTAATAGCAGTACTCCATTTCATCACTATATAGAAGTCTATATAAATTTGGAAAATATTTTAATGATTAGAGTAACATGTAACTATGGAGTTTTATTTTTATACTTCAACTTACAACCATTAGCTTTCACTAAAATATTGAAGACACTTTAATTAATCCTATAAACTAACTATAATGTTTATTTTGAAGTTAAACATTATTTTATTTGACTATTGCATATTGCATTGCATACAATTGTAATTTAAATTAAATGAAACAATTGCAATATGACAGGTTTAATTAATTTAGTTACGCAAATTTCATCATATTGCCCATGTTCATAAGCTAGAAATAGATATTGAAGATGGCAGGAAAATAAATTAGTTTCAAGTTTAAATCTATAACGAAAATAGTTATTTTACGCTATTTATCTCATTCAAGAATTCTATATTCGATTATATTTATAACCAACATCGGAAGCTAATCTTATTTTTTACAATTAATTCTATTTTGTCGGAATATTACGGACTAATTTCTTTATTCTATAGCATATGAGTAAATTGATAATGAAATTAATTTTTAAACAGAATCGATTACATTTAATCGAAACATTAGTAAATTCTTGAGAACTAAAATTGTTATTTTATTCCACATTTTACGGAGGAAAACAAATTTAACTGCTAACATTAAAAATTTATTGTAATTTCGTGTTTTATTATTCTTAAATTTACTATCCCATTTAAACGAAATGGTAGCCCAACTCAATTAGTTTCAGTTTTCTGGGGTGCGTTCCAAAACCATACCTTGGAGTACATAGTAGAATATTGGGTTAATAGTGGATATCTCCAGGGTTTTGTATAGTTCCGGAACGACTTTAGGACATGTTAAGTAATAAATTTGGGGTGACTTCACATCAAAAAGTTTGAGAACCAGTGCTGTAGAGTTTCAACTAGCGTAACACTCAAACATTTTAGAACGGTTTTTTACTTTTATTTAATTATTTATTTAATTTAATTTACACTGTTCAACAGACCGAAGTCCAAATACAAATCAGGAGACCTACAGCTATAGTGGTTACCGAACCACTCAGTCACAGCGGTATTTATTTTTGGTTACAGGTTTGTCGTGAACCCCAGAAATCATATTCCGCTTAGCGAATCGAAGCGCGCTAATCTACTAAGCCATCTCTGCTCGTTTTGACCATACTCAAACATTATATAGATTTTTTTTGATTTGGAAGAAGAAAAAAAACTATTTGCCGAAATATTGTTGAGGAAACACTGCCAGCTTTCAATGAATCTGATATTCCCATTCCCATCAGTGCAAATGAAGTTTTGAAACAATTTCGTGCTGATATTTATTTATTAGAACATAAATTATTAACAATATTAATAAAGCTTTCTGAAAGTATGACTAGGGCAGAACGAGCTTTTGTATATTAGGAAAATTAAAACTCCTTAAAGGAGTTGGATCCGAAGAAAGTTTTAACCCGATTCGCATCAACGAAAAAACATTATATTGATTATAAGCTAATTTTCTACCTATAATTTAAATTTTTGATATATTTTTTTTAATTCAATGATTTTGTGTTAATTAATAATTTTGGTAGTTAACATAATTACATATTTTATTGTTTATGATTCCCTAAAAAAGAAAAACTGTATTTCGCCCCACCTTAAGGAAATTTCTAAATCCGCTACTGTTTAATACCAATTGAAGCATTGGAAGTTGGAGTAATTTGATATTTAGTTGATAATCTGAGTATAAATTAGGTTGCTAATATATTTGTCTCATTCATAGTATTCACAGTGTTGGTATTGAAGGACACAGAAGGGGTCACTATTGTGCGATGAATAATTGACTCCGGTCGAATTGAATCCTGTTCCAGCAGATATCCTCATGATATAATTAATTATTTATGTTTTTGGTTGCGGAGTGTATCAGCGCGGCGCGTTGAGAAAGGTTGCAGAGGGCGCCACGCACCACGGCCGTAGGTGGCGCAAGCGGCACTCATCGGCCCTCCTCGCTCATGATTGATGTGGCCACGCCATTGGTCAACAACCAACATGCTGAACAAGCATTATTTTTTAATTTTCTGATGATCTCGTGTGTCCAAAACACTTTGCCTGCTTTATGATCCCGTCAACTTTATTTATTATCATATATTATATACTTTACGGACTTATATAAAATGAAGCTTCTTTTATGTGACGCAACGCGTGAACTTCTATTTTGCACAAAAAATTACGGCACTTTTTATGCACGAAAAATTTGAAATATTGCCCATTAACTACCGCGCGTTATTACATTTTTCAAACTCAGGTTGAAATTTCATCACTTGCGTATATATACTCGCATTCTAACATAATTATAAAAGATTTACTCACTTGTTTAAGCACCTACTTGCTTGATAATAATCATGAAAAAGTATTTATTAAAAATTTTACAGCGTACTACAAAATATATTCTACTTGTACATAATTAATAATACTTCAACTATTTTAATAAATAATAAGTTTACATCCTGAGTCGCTTCCACCAATTTAAGCAATCCAAACGAGAACTATTAACTATATATGTTCTACTTGTACATAATTAATAAAACTTCAACTAGTTTAATAAATAATAAATTTACATCCTGGGTCGCTTCCACCAATTTAAGTAATCCAAACGAGGACTATTAACTATATATAAACCAGCAACAGTGTAACAGGGGGAGAATGTTTTGGATACTGCTATGATGATTTCCTGAAGATTTGGATGACGATGGTGCACACACAACACTCGATGTCCGCGAGAAGAATCGACTACACGATTTACATAAAGATATTTTTATTTACATTAAATTATAATCAAAATAAACTAAAAATATTATAAAGTATAAACGTTATTCAATCTTCTAACTAAATATCTCATTTAGGTCTGATAAACATACATACAACATTTCAAGGGCTGAGCGGAAATCACCCCCTATTCTCTTTACTAATCTGTTTTAAAAATTTTCTCACGAACCCAGAAAGACTGGCCAAACATTTTCATATCTATTATCAAAAACTAACACGTATCAATTCTGATCAAAGGCTCAAGTCTAAAGTAACATATGGAAAACATTCCATATTATTACATCAATCAATAATAAGATTTTCACACTTAATTTAAGTAAATTTAAAGAAATATATTTATGTTTTATGTCTATTAATTTATACAGTGTGGAGCAAAGCAACCTGCCTAGTTTTGAAGGTGAATTAAAAAAACTAGTCGACATACAAAACTTTTATTTTTATTTTCTGCTCCTTTTGCGACTATCATCATCCTTCTACAACTTTCCCTTCTTTCACAATTACCGATTGAAACTAGGGGGGTTATTGTGTTCTATTCTGTACTTACGATATGAATAATTTTTGTTTTTTATTTCAGGACAAAAACATGAAACAACAAATTTTAGTGTAATAAGAAATAATTTCTCTCAAGGAGCGATAGCACAGCGAATACTTTACATATTGCGGTGATGTACATACTTGCTTTTAGACGAAAGTAGGTAAATGAATTTAATTAAAATTATAGCAAGCATGAACCATACAGCAACGTTTAAACTAGTTCGCGCTGTACTTAAAACTGTTGTAAACTGAGCAATTTCAAAGTAAAATTATAACTAAGAACAGTTTCGCAACTAAGAAATGTTTGCGAAATAAATAAAATTCCCTGCAAAATATAATTAAATTAATCCACCTCACAGAACCGAAATAGAGAAGTTTTATTGTAAAATGTAATAAATTTCAAAATGATCTTATGAAAAAGACAAACAAGTTAAACAAATACTTTTGTAAGAAAATATAAATTTATCTACTTGCATGTATATTTACAAGAGAAGGTAATATTATTCCAATAAAGTTAAAGAAGAACACATAGTTTTAATAAATCTTTAACTTTTTGAGATAAAAATGAGACAATCATTATCTATTTAAAAAATTAAATATTTACGTACTTTTTATATTTCCAGTAATTTATAAACACAGTTAGACATGAAAGGTGAATTTTGTATAGACAGTAAAAATTATTTAAAAAAATACCAATTTTTTATTAAAAATTTTGGTTTTTGAAAAGATATTTTTGTTGTTGCAACTGCAAAAAATGTATTTTTTTGAGGAGAAAAGTATTTTTTAACTTTTATAGTAGAATACAATTTTGAGATGTACGTAAAAGCACTTTTTTGAGGTGCAACTTTGAGATCAAAAAGGGCAGGAAGAAAAGACAATAATTAGATTCTGTTTGTAAATTTGAAATCATTTCATTGACTTCTATTAATTTGGGCTTTTATCAGAAACAAAAATTTTGGACCCAAAAATGATTATTTTTAAATTATTTCGGATCCAGGATATTATAAAATCTGTAGTTGTTTTAATTTCGTTTTGCACAAAATACATATTATAATTAACATGTTCTGTTAACATGATCTATAGTTATTATGAGAATAATATTAATCTACAAACAAGAACATCAAATTTAGCCCATAGCACTGTTGCGAAACTATCGATGAGAATTTTTAAAATAAATTCCTGTGAGGTTTGATTAAAACAAACAGTGTAAACAAAGTTTAGTAGCGGATCTGATCAGAGATTGAACCCTGGGATGCTGACTTGGCGTATAATGTCTGTTAATTATTTTGCCGACGGAACATGTGTGGAATTTTCCTTACCCGCCAGATTGATGCGGTTTGGGTGGGTCGTTACATTCGCGTCGTTTACAAATACGAGCAAAAACAACTCATGGAAGTAAATATTTGCAGGAGATATTGAAATTGTGCGAAAAATAAAATCATAAAATCATCTAATATTTTTCTGTTACACACTAATACTTTTTTTCCAATAAAATCTGTTGTTTCGCATCACCTAAGCAATGGCAGAAATCTCAATTTTTAATTTTTTAATTTAATAAGAAACTGTATTTATAATAAATACTATATTGTTCCAAACATCCCTTTACCAAATAATAATTAAAGGAAATAGAAAAATTAAATGAAATTGAATTTAAATAATAAATTTGGTGCATTTGATTTTTAATGTTAGTAATAAAGGCTGTCACGTTGTCAGGACTTGGCAGCGTTGAAACATAACACAAAATGTGTGTAAATAAAAAATAAAAATATTTATTAAAAAACTAAATATTGATTTTATGTTTTTCGTACAAAATAGTTATTTTGAAATTAATTGCTATGCTATATAGCTATTGCAATTTTTACCATCAAACGTCTGTTATTTATAAAGAGCAAAATTATTAAAATACTTTGAAAAAATCCATTGTTAAACAGTGATATAGTTTGCAAAATGTATTAAAATACAATATTATATTATTATGCACTACATATTGTGAATATATATTAGTAAAATCTTATTAGGAAATTAGAATTATACATTATTATATAATACTTTTTAAATAATTACAAGCCTTAAAAATAACTACATTAAAATAACAAAAATAAAAAAGGAGGCTTCCTTACTTATGGACTTGTTTTCTAACATTGTGATCATAAAATTGCGAATAGTTTATCTATTTATTTTTAGTACTTGACGAAAAAATTTAATATGCAATTTGAAAATTTTTATGAACTTTTTACAAGCAGTGGTGGCGTACTTGGTTAGCGCGTTCCGAGTCGTTGAACGGAGTGGGAGATCTGGGGTTCAAATCCCAATGACGACAAACATACTAAAAATAAAATATTGCTGTGTCCAAGTGCTTTGGAACCCACAATAAGCTATAGGTCCTCTATCGTGTTACTGGACTGTTGGACAGTGTAAATTAAAGAAAATAAACAGTATCTCTTGTTTATTTTTATCGGCTAGCAAATTCTGTCACGGTTGCATTATGCATTATTAAGTAATAATAATAAAATTATAAGTTGTTATTAAAATAATTGAAAATGTTCCACTTTAATGATTATATCATAAGCTTTAACATAACATTGTTTTATATTCTGTTTTCTTGTTTATAATGGTAATGCTCACATGTCATATAGATTGTATCTGGACTATAAAGTTGAATGGTCGTAAAAAGAATACCACTGCATATATAACATGAGAATCTATAAAAGATAATGCACTGGGTGTAAGAATATGTGTTAAAACTAACATAATTTTTATGCACGTGTAAATTGTTGTATTCGGAAAATATTGTTGCTAATGTACTCGTAAATGAGCAAATAATTTCCATTTACTGTTACAATAAAAACTCAATTGCAAGTAAATAAAAATTAAATTATTTTACACTAATGAAAACTGTGTATTATAAACATTACAAAATTGATAATCGTAATTAGAACAATATTCATTGTAATTTTTCAATATCATCCTATATTAAAACTTTTGCTATTGTTTTGAGCGCAGTTTATTTTTATTTTCAGTTGGAAAATGTATCGTTAAAAATTTATGGCAGAAATATTCATGATTGGAAGATGTATTTTTATAACAAGTGCCTAACGATGCTATAAAATGGGGTGCATATTCGAATTTTAAGGCTCGTTGAATCCGTAAAGTTTTGCGCATTCATTCTTATTTCAAATGCACCCTCACTTTCAACCCTAATTGCATATCTTTACGAAACGCCCTCAAACTGCGAGGTGCATTAAAATTTTTCTGCCTTGGGCGGTGGCAACCTGTGGTTTCCCTATGCTTTTATCATGAGCTTCCGTAACCATAATTCGGTCGCTAATTATACACACCCTTCAAGGGGGGTGAGAATCCTTGTAATTAAGATCTAAAGAGATGGAATTTGCACCATTCGTTCTTGTGGGAAAGTGCTTTTGTCATAAGCCGTTGATATATTTACTCGCTTAAGGAGACACTCAATTAGAATTTTTACGGTAATAGCACAGACAAAAGAAATTAATATTTACCAACGACTTGGCACAGTATATTCTAATAGAAATTAAGAAGAAATATTTCCTTTTTACTCATTATATACAAATGTACTATTTTTTGTACCTTTTTTTTGTCGCTTCTTGAATTTGAACTGAAGAAGTAATGAACATTAATATTATTTATTTTTTTGTAAAATTTGGTTCAGAATCGTAATATTTTGTATTTAAGTTTGTAGGAACTTCAGTATCCGCTTCCTCAGTCTGATTCCTGAACTGTAAGATATTTGACCTAGATGTTTAGTTTGTTGCTGTAATTCTAATCTGTACTGTACTGTAGTTGCATTACATAGAGTATTACACATTAACATTGAGAGTAACGTCATAAACATAAAGTATGCCGTGTCATACATTAAAGCATGTTGTCTTCAAACATCGTGTTTCTCAGAACATTTAGCTACATGCATATATGTTCCATTTAATTGCTTCTTAATTGTTATATGCTGGTAATATAATCTTATTATTAATTATCTTCTTTTTTCTGCGGAAAAACATCTCTAGAAGGAAATTATATCCATTTTTAGCTTTTTTTGATCGATTAACAACTTTAGTAATCAACCAATAAATAAAAAAACGTCGCTGCATTTCGATAATCTTGGGCCTATCAATTCCAATACATATTTTCCTCACTGATGACCGATAGCAATAAATATTTTATCAGCAAATAACTTCACCTACACATTTATTTATTAATAGAGTTACAATTTATTTACAATAGATAAACTAATTATGATGAATAAATTCTATTTCTGTCCACCTTTGCCAGTTTCCTTTGCTTTACATTTTGCGTCCTTGTTATATTTTTTCTCTTTTTTGCTCAATATTCTTTTAATATTCATAGTTTCTATCCAAAACTTGAATGATTTAAAACTTCAATGATTTTTTTGTTTATTTTCTTTGCTATCATTTATCTTCATTCTGTTTCTAATTTTATCACTTGTTTTCAGTTCTTGTATTGACGTAGTTGAGCTTCTTTCATGTCCATTTTTAGTTCTCCTAGTTATTCTTATTTCCGGATCCATGTTATCTTCTGCATTTTCCTTTTCCAGGTACTTTCCACTACAAAGTTATTTTTGGCAGTATTTTATTGACATTCGTAGTCTGTATCCAAATAAATTTATTGATTTTTTTTTGTTTAATGCCTCTTCTCTTGTTTGTTCCATTTTCATAATTTTTCTAATTTAAGAAGACTGCAATCTGAATTCAATCTATTATTTTCATGAAATTTATTGTATATAAGAGCTCATAAACCATAAGAAATATATATTACATCATTTATTTCTTGAGGTTCTTCAATTCCTTTATGTCTAATCTCGTCTCCAATTTTAATCAAATAAAAATTCCTCTGTTTCGGAATGGTTTCGAACTCACGATAAGTTGTAGGTTCTTTGGAGGGACTTTTCGTAAAGGATTCTATTTGCATCGCCCATGTTCAGATAAGAACTTTATCAAGTATCTCTTCGCTAGTAACACCTTGACCTAGAAACAATTTTTTCTATGCATCTCCATCAGTCTGGAGTAGTTGGTGACATCAGGTTTCAATTATATTTTTGCTTAATGTTTAAATTCGGTTTTTACACTTTCCGTACACGATCCCATTTGGATCGCCCATGTTCTGATAAGCACTTAATTAAGTTTTTTTTCTAGCAACACCTTGACCTAGACAACCATTTTTCTCTGTGCATCACCATCGCTGTGAAGCATTTGAGGACATTAGGTTTCAATTATATTTTTGCTTAATGTTTAAATTCGGTTTTTATCCTTTCCGTAAAGGATCTCTTTTGCATTGCCCAAGTTCACATAAACTCTTAATCCAGTATTTTTTCTTTAGCAACACCTTGACCTACGTCTTTATCCTTTCGGTAAGCAATCCCATTTGTATCGCCCATTTTCTGATAAGCACTTAATCTTGACCTAGACAATTATTTTTTCTGCTTGAACCCATCAGAGAACGTCGTAAATGTGATTAGCATCTTATGATGCATCTCCCATTATCAGTTCATCATTTATCACCGTGAAGTAGTTGGCGACATCAGGTTTTCAATTATTTTTTTCTTAATGTTTAAATTCGACTTCTACCCTTTCCATAAACGATCCCATTTGCATCGTCCTTGGATAAGCACTTAATCAAGTATCTTTTCTGTAGCAACACCTTGACTTGGACAGCCATTTTCCTATGTGAATCTCCATCACTGTGGAGTAGTTGGTGAAATCAGGTTTCAATTAAATTTTTGCTTAATGTTCAAATTCGGTTTTTACCCTTTCCGTAAAGGATCCCATTTGCATCGCTCGTCTTCTAATAAGCACTTAATCTTGACCTAGACAATATTTTTTTTTGTTTGAGCCCATCAGACAAGATCGTATTTGTCATTAGCATCCGATGATGCATCTCCCAATATCAGTTCCTCTTCCATCACAGAGGAGTAGTTGGCGACACAAGGTTTTCAATTTTTTTTTTCTAACTGTTTAAATTCGGCTTTTACTCTTTCTCTCAACAATCTCATTTGCATCATCCATGGATAAGCTCTTAATCAAGTATCTTTTCTCTAGTAACACCTTGACATAGACAACCAATTTTCTATTTGCATTTCCATCACTGTGAAGTACTTGGTGACATCAGGATTTTAGCATTTCCGTAAAAGATCCTATTTGCATCACCCATCTTGTAATAAGCACATAATCAAGATCTTTTCTCTAGCAACACCTTGACCTAGACAACCATTTTTCTCTGTGCATTTCCATCACTGTGGAGCAGTTGGTAACATCAGGATTCAATTACATTTTTGCTTAAAGTTTACATTCGGTTTTTATCCTTTCTTGATCTACACAATTATTTTTTCTGTTGGAACCCATCAGACAACACTGTAATTGTGATTAACATCCAATGATGCATTTCGCATGAACCGCATCCCATTTGCATCGCCCATCTTCTGATAAGCACTTAATCTTGACCTAAACAATAATTTTTCTATTGGAACCCATCAGACAACACCGCTGTTGTGATTAGCATCCATTGATGCATCTCCCATGAACCACATCCCATTTGCACCCCCCATCTTCTTCGCACTCAACCTTGACCTACCCAACTATTTTTCCTTTTACACCCACCACACAACACCATACTTCTGCTTAGCACCCGATGATGCACCCCCATGCCCATGAACCGCTCATCTTCCACCGTGCGTAGTTGGCGACGTCCCCGCAGCGGCGCTGTGCGCGCGGCGACTGGGCGCCCGGCAGTGTTCTGCGTGCTGCCGCACTGTGCGCTGCTCCAGCCCGGCATGTGCAGCTTGCATCGCAGCCCACTGTGACGCGAAGTGACAGTGCAGTGAGTGACCGTGAGCTGTGAGTGAGTGCAGTGAAGGATACAGTGGCGTGGGTGCACTTGGATTCCAACGATTTGGTGAGGATGGGTTTTATGCTTTCTTACAGCCGGATTTTTTAAATATGTTTGACAGGTTTTAATTTAAGTTTGGACTACTATTAAAATTTATTCCTGCTGACGAAAACACGGTTTTTTTATATAATATATTTATCATTTTATTTGATAGATCATAATTTAACATTTGAACAAAATGACAAGTTTTAGTTAAATGTTAAATTATTAAAAAAAATATTGTTGTATTTACATATTTATATTAATTGTTAAGTTATAATGCATAAACAGCTTTCAACACGAGACAACTTGGACTAAGAAATACAACTTTATAAGTCTTCTTGACCTATATATGAAAAACATTTTTGAGGAATATTATTATATGCTATAATAACAATATGTTTTTAATAATTAGATCTAGTAGTGTTATAAAACGCACGTTATGAAATGAAATTAAAAAAAAGACAAAAAAAATAAAAATAAATATAAATATAAACATATATTATTTCATGTTTATTCATGGGGTGACCTTCAAATATAAGTACTTATCATACTCTGCATGTATTGAGAAAATAAATAAATATCAAATGTCAATAATAATAATAAATAAAATAAGATCTGTACAGTATATTTTCTCTTTCATTTATTTAACGTTAATAAATTTTAATGGTAATGATTGGAACTACAACTTGTCACTCATGGACAACATCATACATCAGTTAATAAATTTTATTTTCAAAAATAAATGTTATGCGCCAAAAACAAATATATTAATGGTATATCTATATGTAGTGTTTTTCAAATAAATCTTTTAATAATTATAAAATATAATTGGATGACCTTTCAATCAAAGATCGTATTATAAACGATAACAAATAATATTTTGTTTTACATCATCTTGGTTTTCTTTCTGAAAACATTTAAGATAATATTTATTTACATACATATATTGAATAAAAAGTAAATATCAAAACTTGTTTCTAACATTGAGTTAAACAGGATTTAACCCGTACAATCCATACAAGTAAATACAGCAGCTATTTATTATACCTACTAATTATTCCAATAAATTTAATGTTAAAAATTTTATTCGTCAATGTACCAACTAACCTTTATAAAAATATATTTTGTTATAAGTGGAGTAGCTATATTTTTGGTCCTTTTTTCATGTTGATTTTAGGCCCACATTTTTAAATATGCTATTACTAATCATAGGATCATATTCTCATATTTTTAATTTATTACAATATTACTGGATGATTTTTAAAAATAATATATAATAAAATAATATTACTTGCAAGATAAAATCAACTATTGATTAATTAATCAACGAATGTGTAGATCTTGGAATATGTTGCGTGATGTGTTTTTAAAAAAGAATTTAACAAATGCATGCATCTATCATTACATTTGTTAATATTATTCTAGGAATCTTAATATTCTATTTATTATATAGCACATTATTCTTATTAAAATAAACAAAATAACTTGATGGTCAACTAAAAAAACCGATATACCTAATTAAGATGAACCCTTATAATTCCTTTAAAGAAATTTTTCTAAAAGTACATGTTTATTTTTGTACTTATTTCATTATTTTTCCTGATATACTAATATTGTAAAAACACTATATATCGACAAATAAAAAATTATTTAAACTTTTATGAAGAAATATTGCAATAAGGGACAACGAAACGCCGGTATATACTCTTCCGTAAATATTGATTTAAATCTTAGAAATTGTACGCTATTCTTTTATTACTATTTACATTCTAGATAATGACACAGTAAATATTGAAACAAATGTACTTCTAGTTTTTAATTCATATTTTATAATATTAGCATATTTTTAAAATAGTATGAATTTGTTATTTTCCTTATAAATATACATATGCAATTCACAGTTTACGTTGACAAAAAGGTAGCATAAAAAAATTCCCAACAATGTGACAGCCAAATATGCTTAGGATTTATAAAAATCCCGAGCAAAAAGTTTTCAAATTGAATTTGTTGTCTGTTGCCCTCCGTTTATTTGCATATAAAGTTAGCGTATAACAAAATGAAACCCGAATTAATACGATCTTGCATAATTGTCAAATTAATTATTATTTTAAAGTGTATTTAGAATAATTGCGTCATACTAAATAAAGCAAATTTCAATGAAAATATTTTAATCAGTTCCTCACTCATTTATATATGTAATAAGAGAAAATGTTTTTTCTAATAAAAAGAAAACGTCTATTTGTAACAGAATTACAGACTGGAACATAAAATTGTTTTCTTACTGAGTGAATGTAGTTTTAATGAAGGTAATATTTTTTAGAAAAGATGCAATAACGAAAAATATGCCTCGTTTCTTATAATTAATAACTGTTCTTAAAGCGAATTTAATTTAATATCTTTTTTTCGGGTGTCTGGCTCAAGTTTATGTTCAAAAGAATGTAATTATACGGCATCAAAATAAAATATCATTTCACAAATGTACAGAAAATAGACAACGTTTTCAAATATTTATCATTATTATGGTACATCATGTCGAATAACAGAAAAGTTACTGACTCTAATTGTAAGTTGTACATTACGATTTACATGGGAAAGGAAAAATGAAAGGAACTTTATTTTATTAATATTTTGATGGAGTATTTTTCCTCAAGGGGCCCATATCTATGTTTTGATTCGGATACAAAATGAAGAATAATTTTTGATCAATATACATATGTCGATCTATACTGTTTCTTACATTTATATCTACAATGACTTCAAAAAAGCTTTTGACACTGTTTATTATTTCGTTCTGCTTTATAAATTAAATAACAACTTTAATTTTTCTTCAAATTTATTAAAATTCTGAAAAAGCGTGAGCTCCTATTCCAAATTAATAATGTTAAATCTGATTCATTTGATGCCACTTCTGGCGTTCCACAAGGTTCGAATTTATGACCACTATTATTCGTTTTATTCACAAACGATATTGTTGATGTAGTTAATAATTCTGAAGTGCTACTTCATGCCGACGATTTAAAACTTTTTAAACGAATTAACTCTATAGATGAGTGTAAACTTTTACGGAATGATATAAAAAGTATTTTGGCCTGATCTATTGATCTAAACTATATTCTAATTTTACCAAGTGTAAAATAATGTGTCACCTCGTTAAAAAAAATTGTTTATACATATGGAAAATAAATATTTGGAACGAGTACCTGTCCCATCTTCATCAATTTTGCAAAAAGGCAAATTGTGTACCAATTTCTATACCTTATGTATCGATTAAACATTTGCCACAATGCGGTACCTCATTTTAAAGACCGGTATAATTTTTGATTAATTGATCATTTAAATGCACATAGGCAATTTAGCTAGATCATCGTTACGTTTCATTGTTCATACTTGCAAATCTTTTTAAAAATTGTCTACCCTTAAACAATTATACTTTTCAGATCAGTTAGATCAAAACTTGAATATTTCTGCCAAATTTTTTATTAATTGAAATGATTACGATTTTTTTTTAATTCATAGGAAAATAATACAAGGTTGCCTGTTTCTGTACAAACTAATCAACAATACTATAACTGATTCCTGCTTTCTGAATAGCTTTCTTCCAGCTTTTTACGTTCTACTACTAGAGTAAAAATACGTTAATGCAAAAAAGTAAAAACAAATTATGGAAAAGATCTCCAATTTGGCAAATGTGCAGTATATATGTATATTGACGGGAAAATAATCTTGGGAGTTAATGATTTTAGAAGGTTTATTTATTTAAAACGAGACATCTTTTTGACTCATCTATGATGTCATCCTCAGGTCTAATTACAAAGATTGGAGTTACAATGTTTATTACAATTTTGTATTACAGTCTTCATCATTTAACTTAAAATAAATAATTTATCCAACATGTCGACATGTGTGGTGGTCGTTGATTTTGTTTAGTTGTACAATAGTTTTAGTTATTAATTTGTAAACAACTTTCCTGTCAACACAGAATAATAGTATTAGTTTATATGGTTGGTAATACATCAACATTTCTACATTACTTTACGAACTAATAAATGTTGCTGCGGCAGTTAATTAATGAATTACTGAATTAATCTATGGCAATATTTTAGAAGTTATTAAGTTGGAATTAGCATACGATAAGGTTAAATTTTAGGCGCTGCCAAAATTATAGCCCCAAGCGCCATATTAAATCCATGATTACATACAACATACACTGTAGAATTTCCGAGAGAGAATCTTGCTAAGTTTTACAGAACCCTTGTGGACGGTTTTTCATATATTTTAATTTTATTTTTTGCCTATATATTCCAAAATCTTTCTTTTGTACAGCGGAAACATCTTGTAGAAATTCTTTTGATAAAAATATTTTAACTGCCAACAAAGTTGTCTGAAATTTTTATTTCCGTTTATTTACCGGAGTCTATAGGTTTTTTCATGTCGCGAACCAAGAAAACTGGCCTTACATTTTTTTGTTGAGAGAACTTTTATTTTATATATTGATTCTAACATCAATAGCACTTGAATTCTGGACAAGTTTTCCTGTAAACAGAAAGGAACGTCAGCATCAAACAAAATAGAAATATTTTTTTGCTTATAAATACCATAGGAGAAGCGTCCATCGCAGAAATATCTCAATGAAAAAAAAATAGAACATTTATAAGAGTATACAAGGTTGTACTTTGGAAGACATAACGTTTCAATATTAATTTGTAATTAGTTATTGGCTTTCCTGAATCCTGATTACTCATACATCAATAAATAATATATTGTGTTTCTAGTAGGAAAAGTGATATATTTCTGGACGGTGGAGGAAATTGCGGACTGCGGAGTCGAAGGCAAGGCCAGTAACACCAGAAGTCCGGGAAGTCACTTTTCCTTCGTGATAAACATACCTACTACTTTTTATCGGTTTATATTCAATAACAATGAAATAAATATGATTGAACTTTGTCAGACTGTTATTTTTTGTTGTCTAGTATGTATACTAAAATACCGGAATAATACATTTTCCGGTCTGAAAACACACCGAAGAGGTGTCAATTTTCATCTATTCGAAAAAACAATATTTTCAGACGGTTTTACTTTCTGTATGTTTTATATCGTAGTCAATATTGTACAAATTAGTACAATTTCTTAAAAGATTGTCATATTGCCTTCAAATACAAATGTATTTTTTGTGGCATTTTAATTAACATAATATAGGTAATTAATAAATTACATTACAGATAAAGTCGGGATTTTCATCTTTTTTATTTGTACATACATTTGTAGATTGTGTTTCAAATAAAAATATTAAATAGGTTTTATTTTATTTTATAAAAATCCCAATAGTAAACGAGTAATAAACAATAGTATATCTAGTAGGAAAAGCGGTATATTCCCGGACGGTGATGAAAATTGCGGGAGTCCGGGAAATCACTTTTTCTGCGTGGTACACATACTAGACTTTTTTCGATCGGTTTATATTCAGTAATAATGAAATAAATATGATTGTATTTTTATTAACGGAAAACAATGGATGTGTACTATACGGGAATGTTTTGTCACCGGCCGGAAAAAATATTCCCGGACTGTTACGTTTCGTAGCATAGCAACTACAATAAAATACCGGAATAATACACTTTCCGTTTCGAAAACATATCGGAAAGGTGCCACTTTTCGTCCGATTGAAAAAATAAAATTTACACAATACGTGAAAGAGAAACAGAAATAGTCATATCCTTTTTTAGGGAACATATGTACTCGTATGTGACAACATAGTGTAGCTGGATATTTGACGTCATATGAATAGAATATGCTCACTTTATTGATTTTTAAATATTTATTTTTAAATGTTAAAAATTTTATAATAATTTTCATCTCTTATTTTATTTATTTGAAAACAACAACCCCTTTTTTATTATTAATTAATTAGTAATATTTTCTATTATGCTTAAAAATACATCTTGGCTTTTTACCTTGAGATTATTTTCATTCAATTCAAACATCACTGATATTTGAATCCTGCTGGACTGTTTTAAAATTCAAAGAAGCGTTGAATGAAACAAAAATAGAAATATTGTTTGTTTATCAATAGGAATGATATTGAAGGCCTTTTCCGAAATATTTGGATCTGATTGTGGCTGATGAAGGGAACAAAGCTTCTTTTCTTATCAAGATCTAGGAATTTTGTCAAACCGGCTCGAAAATGCAAAATTTGTTTTGAAAATTCCTGGCATCCAATTTAAGAAACATGAATATTTATCAGGAATTTAATTTTGATAGATTGAACGCGCCTGCTCATAACTTAATATTTTTACGCAGGTTTAATAGCTTCCAAAATATAAATTATCAACCATAATCAAGACGCTAGCAACAAATTAAATTTTATTTGAAAATATACGCAAAAGATGCTCATTAAAATATATTTAGTCAATTATTAATGCTGTTATTTATCTCGGCTTTTTTTTAGAAGCTGTATAACAAAAATAATTTAATATATGCATTTGCCCTTTTAGGTTATTAAAAGTTGACCTTTTATTTTCCTTTTGTTATTTGTTTTATTGTGTAGAAACTCATATTTAATGTTAATGTATTCCAATTAAAACTCAGTAATCCTTTTAATAAAAGTTACAGGATATTTACTCATTTGTATTTCACCTTAACTGAATTTTAAAATGTTTTCTCCATTTGATGTACCTACTCATATAATATATCCAGTAAATGTAAATGTAGATTCTGAACCATTCAGACCCAAAGGTTTTTTCTTCGATAAATATTGGCGAAGTTAAGGTTTATTCCGAGGTTTATTCAAACTATCAGTTCGGAACTGTTTCACAGTTGGGACCTTTTTTTCATATAATTATAACAGTTCATTACACAGTTTTATACTTCAAGTTCTATGTAATAATTATCAAAATAATAATAATAGAATTTATGTATAACAATTTATTTTTTTTGTCAAATATTTATCACTATTCCTTATTGCGTGAAACTAAATTATTTTAATCGTTCAAAAATTTACAAAGGAGATATCGTTCTCATTTATTTCCAACATATTTCTCACAAAATATATTCTGACAGTTGTCAATATGGTCAATCATATACTCAATTGATTAATAAGAAATCAAATGTTTCCTACAAAAATTAAAAGCCAGCTAAATTATTGTTTTTATTAAGCTTTTGTCAAAAGTAAAGTTTCATTTTAATAGAGGTCGAGGTCGACTGAAGCCAGAAATGGAGGTACATAACTAGATGTTATAGCAATTTTCTTAAATCAAATTCAATATTTTACTTCTAATCGTTTTTGAGTTAGAGAAAAATTCAAAAAAAGCGAGCAAAGTTCCCTTTTGGCACTGCCGATTGCAATAAAAAAAGGCTAGTTATTTTTGAGTTTTGTGTACAGATGCCGAAAATCAAAATAGATTCAGGAATGGTCAAAACGGATATTTCCTTTGAAACCTTAAATTTGAAATTTTTCGAGAATACAATACTTCCTTTACTTTGCGCAAGAAAGTAAAATATTAATGGAATATTATTTTGACGATGATAGACCTTTGTATACTCTTGTATTGTAGTGTAATAAAATGTTATCATATAACATCAACAGGTAGAGAAGTATTAAATAGTAGTCGATACTTTAGAACGTTTAACAATTTCTCATAAAAATTGAATTGGTATTGAAATTCAAATTCTGGATTTATTGGTTTTGCATCTGGTACAATTCACTTTATTACATATTATTCCACCTACAATATAACATTAAACCGGAATTCCACATGCAACGAAAATTAATGGATTAGAATAATTGAAACAGTAACTGTGTTTGCATTAGCAAACTAAACTACCTCGGATATAATACAGAGTTGATAACACTGGTTTTATTGTAGCAAAGTTTGATGACGTCACGAGTTTGTGTAAGCCAGGTATTGGTACCTGAGAGGAATGCTCTGATGTAATAGGGCTATGACAAGGAGCTAGTGTTTACACCAGAACACAAGTCAAACAACAAATATTCTGCCGTTTGGGGGTTTAGGATAAGCTACCTCGGTAATGAGTATTAGAACTTTAGACTGAAGACCTGTAGGCTCGAATTAATAACACGAAAGCGGAAGCACAACGAGGTTCGCTTATATTTTATTACATTTTCACTAATAATTCTACTGGTTTGTTTGGTTATGATGTTTAAACGAAAAGTTATTTTTTTTAGCAGAATATTAATGTTTGGGCTTGTTGCTAGGTAACTACTTTTCGGAAAAAACATTTCGTACGCAAAAAGAAACTAACACTCTTTTATTTATTTTCATTTTTTATTTATAAAGACTTTATTGAAATTGTTAAATTCTTCGGAATAAGGATATTTCTAAAAGAACTGTTCTGTCACTTAAGCTGTTAACAGTATAAATTCCCACTTTCACTTTATTCGTCAGATTATTATAATTTTCAAAATGGGAGTGTGATAATTTAAAGACATTGACAGAAACGAATAATTTTTTTATTTGTTTATGACACAAATCACCACAATAGTCTACATAATTAACAAAATAATGTAGTATTCTAGATTAATGCGGTTCTAATTTTTTTTTTTGGCACATTCGAACAAAAAATAGTCCATGATACACTGACGAATATTTTATGCTTTGCATTAACAATTGCTTTTTTGTTATATCGAAAACGGAATAATAATATCGGATATTATTAAACCGTTTTTGATAATTTTTTTTTCGTAAAAATGGTACTCTCCCCGGTAAATATGAAATTGATAACCTTAAATATTTTAAAATGTTTTACTACAATTTGGAATTATATTTTTTATAAGACTGAAAACCGAATAAACAAAGCTAATTAAAAAGAATATTAAAATATTGCAGGACATAACGTATCGATTTGAATTTTTTTCACAATATCATAAATGCAGTACGACAGTTAAAAGTGTCTGACTTGACTCAACTGGGTTACCATATATTGCAAATAAATCCATAGATTATACTTTATTATTTTTGTACTTGAAATTTTTAAGATTTTTATAAAATTAGTGACTCAACAGTACAAAAAATAGTATATTATATTTATTGTACAAGATGTATTGTTCCATTTGTGTTTTTGGAGGCCTGGTTGAGCCCCAAACAACTCATGGGACAATATATCGTCTTATAAAACTTGAATAATAATGTACTGTTAAGTGATTGTAGGAATTGTAGGCTTATATTTGATTAAATTAATTCTTTTCGATGTTTGTCGTTGAATTTTTAAGGTATAAAATATATTGTACGTGAATAGTATTAATGTAAGTTTGCCATAGTTTAATTGTGCATCATATACAAGTCATTTTATGAACGTCCTACGTAATTCATATAACATCAACATATTCAAATAGTTTGTGACATTATTAACCGCATATTTTACCCACTGTCTACATAGGTTTATGTAGTGTTAAGTTAGGTTAGTTTAGATTAGTTTAAAGCCCTAATCAACCCCATCAACAAAATGAAAATTGTTTCAGGCAGAGTCTAGACATTTTACAAGTATAAGTTATTCAGATAATATCGTTGATGTGGTATAAATATAAATACAAGGGTTAGACCAAAATTCGCTAGAGTGCTGCAATCCAGTACTCTGTATAATAAAACTTTTACAATTATGCTGACAGTAAAATGGTTTCTGCAACCAATCCTGCATATTTCCGAATTAGATTTTTCAAGGCGATACAATTTATGATCGGATGTACGATACTTTACGACCCACAAACCAGCCAATGTACACGCAATACCGATTTGAACTGATATATCTACAAGATGCTTTAAATAACAGCATAATAAACAAACACATTCAAATGATCACTACAAAATAAATTTATTGAAACAGGTTAGAAAGAAAAAGTTAGTAAAGAATAAAATGAAAAACAAACCCTTGACTGATTTTAAAAGGAAGTAGTATATTAAAATATAAGTTAAAGAACTCAATATATTCGTGCCTTCTGTAACGAATGTTTTATATCATTTCTTTACAGAAATATCTCTTAATTTTCAAAAATGGGAATTTTTAGTAGAATAGTATACTTGATGGTTGGTAATAGTAATATTTTGTATATTTAATGCAATCACAACAATCCTTGATAACAATGTCATCAAAAATCGTTATCGAATTAAGCTCATCAATATAAGCATGCAAGGATATGCCATTTTAACACCGAAACAGAGAATAGTTATTTACATTATACGAGCGATATATGCATATTAGTATGACGTGAAGTTTGTTGTTGCTCGTTAACATGAAATCATAGATTCCTATATGTTAGGTGTTTTAAAAAAAATTGTGGTAGGCCCTGCATTAAAAAGTTTTGAAAAACAATAAAACAAATCAATAATTTCTGTTTCTCAAAGGCTTTATTTGAACGTTAAATTGCAGAATCGTTGTTGTAAGCACTCTTTTAAAAATCTCTAAGAATTATACCGCACCGCAATGCATAAAATCGTAATTACCGTATACGTCAACAATGTATGATTATTATATTTACACATCAGGAGGCCAAAAATGCTTTTACCAAATTATTTTGTTTTAACCCTAGAGATAATGAGGCGAATTGAATTGTGGAAGACGGTAATGTTTCATATGCATTTACATCTCATTTGAGTGAAACAAATCAGCTGAAGTCCCCATTAGGAGCTCGGTGGAATATGCAGAGAATGTTGGTACAGGTTGTAGTACATATTCCCGGCGTCACAGGTTGAAGTTTTAACGACCGCTCTTAAGGAACGATTCGGAATTCTGCACCAGTTCGTCGGGAAAGTGCATCGCGAGAAGATTCTCCTGCAAGTGGATTTGATGCGGTTTCACATCCACGGTGACTTCACTCCGCGTCCTCATTTAAGTCGTATTGCTTGCGGCTATTAACCCTGCACACGTATATGCACACTTTGCACCTATCTACACTCCCAACAAAATTGCTCGCAAGACTAAAGTGGCATAAAGGTGAAAATCGACTAAATTGCAGAGTAAGGTTAATGAGGAACATGCTGCACAGAATCATGTCATTTACCACTAATTTACTGGCAAATTGAGATCTGAAAATTCATCGCAATTTTGGATTAAATAAATACACCCTTTCAACTTTAATGTAATGAGAATATTTAAGTATACTTTTGAATTTGTTTATACCGGGAATTTATTTTATAAGCAAACATAGAGATAATAAATAAATAAATACATATATTTTATGTTTACTCATGAATACAATACATTGCTGTCATTTTGTAATTATGGTACTGAAACAACTTTATGTTTAGTGATAAAATAAACTCCCAATATGTTGATCTCGGTATAGAAATCGAAAACATTCGTTGTAGCTAAGGACAGTGGCATAGCCATCCTGAGAAATTATAATAATATAATAAGCAAAAAAAAAGCAACCAAACTTGAATGGAAAAAACTTAAGTTCTTGTACTATACTACAGAATAGGTTTATACAGAAGCGACAGTAAGACAGAGAAACGAAAATTAGAGAGAGATGGAGAATGTGCACAAATTTAAAGGGCTCATTGTTTAACATCGGAAAGTTTCCTCACATCTTAGAGAGAGATAGGGAAAGAGCACAAATTTAAAGGTCTACACAATGCTTCAAGGTCATAGAACTGAAAAGAGGAACATGAAAGGTACCGACACGGAGTGTCGCTTCTGTATGTAACTATTCTGTGACCATACAATAAACACTAAATAAATGAAATTAAATACTTGCTTAAATAACTTTGGTTCTATAAAAACAAAAGCACATTTAAAGATCAAATATTAAAAAGAATAGTTTGGCGGCCAGTAAGACTGCGAGCCAAGTTTGGTGAGCTGTGGAGAGAAGCGTGTTGTATTTCATCCCGTACATGCTTCCTTGTAGGAAGGTGTGTCCAATTGAACCCGGGACCGTTCGATGAGAGGAGAACGCGTCGACCGATGGACCACTGAAGCTGCGTAACTCTACAGGACTTGTATGTGGTCAGAGTTCGAACCGGTCGCCACAATAGCCTTAAAATATTTAAATGCCTGAACTCGCCTATTCGATTCGTTAACGAATTTATTGACTTCACAATCCGCAACAAATATTTAGCTTCTTCATTCTCTATTTTATGAATAGCCAATGAAGCAAGTATTTCTTTGTACGGTAGAATTCAGATATGTTTTAATTCGCTTTAGTCATTTATTTATACAATGTGTACCAAACTGTGATATGACATAAAAGAGTATTATATTTATTTTTCTTAAACGTTTTTAGTTTTGGTTACATATTTTTTTTTAGTTTCCAAGTTTTTCCAAACACTCAACGGTATTTTGGGATCAAGAAAGGGTTCTAGCTACACCATTGCTAAGGAACCCATATGAGATGAAATCCTGGAACAAATAGCGAAGTTTACATACTTATGGGTTGAATAATTGAGACCCAAAAGAACAAAAGTACAAGAATATCGGGATGCCTAAATAATACGGACAAACAAATTTGTAAACCAAGAAGTTAAGGTCAAAATATCAAAAACTAAGAAAACGACGCTGGAACGAACATGTATCCAGAATAAAAACTAAAAGAATATCGAAAATAGCAAGAGGTGGAAGAACCATATTCCAAAACACCCTAGGTAAACCACTAAAACGAAGAGAAAGTTGGACATCAACATCGGAGGAAACCGCATAACATTGGAATAGCCGGTTCTAAGTCATCTCTAAGGAAGGAAAAGAATAAGAAGAATTTATTTATGGATATACTTTATTGTTTACAAATTTCTATCCTTAATGACAAAAAGCACAAAAATATGCAAAATATGAAATGTAATAAATTCCCTTGTTTATATAAATTTTGTGGTTATATGGTTTCCCAAAATTTATTTTTCCTGGCCAAAAAAATCTGATTAAAATAAGTAATGTTATTTAATGCTATAGAAATAATTATTTTCCATTTGTCAGGAATATATCGACGGTAAAATTATTTTTGTTTCATTTTTAAATGAAGAAACAAAACAGAAAGGAAACGGAATATTACTCTCAGTAAAATTATATTAAAATATAAATGTAAAATTTATTTTTATGTTGAAGATATTCTTAAGTAGAATACATATAGTAGATATAAAATATTTTTCATAAAGAAGTAATGAACTTAAAATTATTGCTAAGAAAAGCTAAAAGCTCACGTTTGCATGATATTTACATGCATATAAAGTATACGAACAAAAGAGTTTTAAAATTTAAAACCTGTAATGAACTCTGAAAAGTGTGTGGTAAAAAGTCCAGTCAATTTAAATTTTTCGCAAAAAATACCGGCATCCCTATTTATAAATTTAATATTTTAAAGAGATTAACAAAGATTTTATACCGCAAAATTATTAAATTTTAAACAAAGTGCATAAAAATATAATCCTGAATACTTTGCGAACTCTTGAAGAAGCTTTAATTAAAAAAGTATCTGTAGTAACTATGTTAACATGCTTTAGTAAAAAACAACTACAAAAGTTGGTGGACCTTTAAACCCACATATATATTTAATTAGAAAATATTATACACGTAAAAAGTTTTTAGCTTTATAAAACTAAACATAATTTAATTTAATAATAAATCAATTCAAAAAAAAATTAATATAAAACATCAATTATAGTGCTACTATAATTTTAAACTTAAAGCAACTATTTTGCTAAAATATAATTAGGAAAGCGAATAAATGCGAAATTGCCTACTTCGGATTTTGTTCTTGGCGACCAGTTTTATTTCTCCGCACGTTTTGTCCTTGCTTTTTATTTCTTCCAGCACTGTTCGTTTTCACGTGTGCTAAAGTCTTTGCTTACCTAAAAGAATTCAGTCTAGGGTTTCTTTGAAATTGAACCTGGCACAGGTATTCTCAGGTATTTGCATTTCCTTAACACGTCGATTTCTATTTTTATCACCAGCTCTCCTTTAATTTAATAAAATTAAGTCAAATAAAATAAATTGTAAGCAACGGTGTATAAATATTTCAAATGTTTACTTTGCTGGAATTATAAAAATTAAGTAATAAAATTTGTAATTTCTTTTTTGCGTAACCTATGAAACTGACATCTATTTTGAAATTCACGTCATTAAACCAAAGTTGTTTTTATTTTTAAAGCTAGTATGATGAAAATAATTCATGTACCAATAAATGATAAACATCTGTATTTTACAATTGTATTTACGCTCAGTACAAATATACAGCCATATATTTGATAAATAATCATGATTTAAATTTTAAAAAGATTTATTCATGGATATTATTTACAATTTTGTTAGCACGAAGAGTACATTTCAAATATATGATTGTTTGCTACTACTTATTTGTATCTGCGCGTACGAGTGGTTTTTAAATTAGTCCGATCTCTGATATGTCTATCAAATGCCGGATTATTTTTCCGCTTGAAATAAATTTTAATTTAAAACTTCTCATCTCTGGGTTTGATTTTCACTTGACACAACTTTGTAAATATTGAGTTAGAAGAATAAACGGCAACGAATACGCAGTAACAATAAGCATTTTAATTTATATTCATATTTTTACAGTTTAGCAATGCAATATATTCATGGAAGTATAAAACTTCGTTGAACTGCTTAAAATTCATATCACATTAAAAATATTAAAATTGCTGGGGAAGACATAAAAATTCAAATAATTTCTACAATTCATTGGAATGGCTCTCTCAAGCGGTTTACCCCGAAGTACTTCTCTATTATATGACTGCCCATTTCTCCTTTAAGGAATTTGCGGATGGAGTTCCACTTGTTTCAATGACTTGCATTACAATGACTCTCATTCTTATCCCGTGTGCTCTTTGTATGAAACTTGCATCTTCTATTCCTATTATTTTTCTTAGTCATACCACTGTGTTACTTTTTATTCTACAGATCATCAAATATCGAGGGTTTGATGAATTAGCATGAATACAATTTTATTTTAATATTTTACAATGATGCCTGTGAGTGTGTTACATGTTTTGTGTGTTCATGAATGAAAATTTTCTTTACTTGGTTGATTAATATAATAAGACATAACAAGATTAAAACATAGATGTAAGAGTATGTATATTTTGATTTTATTTAAATTTTCTTGGTTTGTAATTTTTGGATCCTTTTTTTTATAAACGGAAATAGTATATTGTGTAATTTAGAGTGATACGACGAGTTAAGCGAGTAATAACACATTCTATTATTTCTTCAAAAGCAAATATTTCAAAAAAAAATATGTTCCTTGACGTTAAATTTGTAAGTTATCAATTTAAACCTATCAGTTTTTGACAGAATAATAGTAAAATTTCTGCTCCGGCGGCGTAGAAATTAAACTTCATCGTGTAAATCACGTCACAAAAGATGTCACTTTTATGACGTTTGAAGAAAAATTTATCTATTTACTTATTTGTCTTATTTATGTATGTATTAATATTAAATTCTTTTTCTAATATTCGATTACTTTACACAAAATATGCTTTTATTTCTACCATTATTACTCTGGTTAATTCTATTTAAATATCTTTAATAACTTTCTTTAATGTTGCTCTAGGAATTGAAATGGTTGTAGTATGTATTAAGTCAAGTTTGATCTTGGAATCGAATTTCAGCCTCTAATTTTCTAGGCACAGGCGCTATATTTTTAGAGGTTCAAATAAAATAATGATCAAATAAACAGTATTTGAGATGAAATAAATAATATTTCATGGACATCTACTATTTCAAGCTGAATCTTATCTGTCAGTAATATCCGAGAAATACAACCTGAGGTATTAAGTACTTCTCCTGTTTTGTCAAATCCTATTAGGAGAGTGAGTGAATTTTAGATGATCCGGAACTGTCTACCCGGACTGTCAAATATTTATCCGGTAGGCCTGGCATTAGGTCAGTAAAGTTGCGCTGCGTCCTAAGGGAAAACCTGCTTACAAATAGCTATCGCGCAGCAAGGGAAAGTAAATGGAACTGCGGACTAGACTGGGCTCAGATGAAATTTTGTTCGCTTTATGGGACCACCGTAAAATTACACTAAACAATATGCTGAAAACTTGGCTCCGTAAACACGACAGTTTATGATATTACCAAATTATTTATGTTTTCGGTGACAGCTTCATTCCAAACACTTTAGAGGTATTAATTCAACTTCTCTTTATTAAATGTTAAACTTTTATGAATACGAATTTTGTTCTTGATAAAGTCTTGAATTTATTAATAGAATATATAAGGTCATTATTATTTATGCAATAACAACAATGTTTGCAGTTTTGAATTAAGCAAATATTAAGAATAATGTTGTGATATTATGTTAAGTTAAGAACGTAAAAACCTGCTCAGGTTTTGTCAAAAATTTGTTTGACAATAACAAAACAACATTTCAGGGGTAATAAAACAAGTGGTGAGCTTATTGCTGATAGTAATAGCCCTAGATGTTTAATATGGCCGAATATTTTTTATTTATATGAACACTTGGTTGCTTGACAATTTCTCGAAAAGATTTGTCCTGTCAAAATCACTTGCATTTTGTTTTCTTTCCTAGTAGTGGAATTATCGATAGTAATACTGTTAGAGGTTTGATGTGGCCGGATATTTTTTTTATTTATATGATCACATGATAGCTCTCGTGATTTTATAAATAAAAAAATAGTCCACTCTAAAATTCAAACCTCGAATGGTATTTGAATTTGAATACATTTATTATAATATTTAATTTATACACTTGCATTTTGTCGTTGAAGTGAAATCGACAATAATTTCAAAATGTCACGAATCTTAACCCCAATGATGCAAATGCAACGACACTAAATTGTCTCCATACATTTTCTTTATTTGTTTATTGATATATTATAATTTATAATATATTCGATTCCATTATGTCCTTCGTAGTTAGCAGTCGGTTATACTACTGATAAAAAGTGAGCAGAATTCTTCCTTTCATTTTCATTTTATCTTTTCATTTATAATATCAAGTATTTATAAAACGTAAATGTTTAGAAATGAAATTGCTGGAAACCAGTTTATATATTTTTATTTTTAACTTCCAGTGAAGAACAGCAGACTCGTAACTTTTTGTAAAAAAATATAGTTCTGGAAGTAAGGAAAATGTACAATTTAGAAGAATTTTAACTAAAACATAACATAGTTAGAAAATGTACGTTGAAAATTGAGCATTCAAAGAAATAATAAATGACTTCAATCTCGCCGGTATAAAAGTCCCTGCATTTTTCCGGAAATAGTTATGTCGTAAAAAGTTTACTGCAGTACAGCAAAACGCTATTTCAAAAATAATGAACTACTTTACAAACTCGAGTAATTATCTATAAATGAAGACCTGCAAGAATGGTAATTAAAACACAAGAATAAATCGTAAACGGAAATGGCAATTTAACCTGAAATACATTTTAGATGCGCTGAATAAAAAAATAGGTAAAACAATTACAACAACTCATTTAAGAGTTTTTGTTTCGCTTGTAATGGAAAAACCATTAGCGGTAAAAAATCCACAAACGTAGTTATTGTGTTTTGAAATCCCATTTTCTAGTCTTTTTATAACTTTTGATTCGATTTTATTCCTATAAACACCGGACAATCGGAATCATTTACTGTCATTTATAATTCATCTTCGTTTGAACTCAATAGTACACTTTTGATCCTCTTATAAATAAATGAAATAGCTCTTTACAATATTTCTTATTGTATTAATTCTGTGGTAATTGATTTTACATTGTAACACCACGAGTCCGTAAAGTCACTTTTATTGTTTATATAGTTTTTGCGACATACACATTTTTTGTTTACGACAATTTATTTGGTAGAGGGTGCCCCTAACGGAATTAGTCCGACCCTGCCACAATATATAACAACAATATGGAACATCACAATTTTCGGGGAACTCAATTTTCAATGCTTGGACAAAACATAATACGTTATAATTCCGTTCAAAATGTTTTGAAATAAAAATTGATGAGAGTTGATTTGAATTCAAATATTACTACAAAAGGTTCAGGTTATGGTTCAACCATATGGTTACTCGTAGTAAGGAAAAAGAGAAAGCTATTATATTATAAAAAAATGAGCATTCATTTTTTGAAAAAAGTTAAACATAATACACAAATTTCTTATTGAAAACACCCAATGATTTAAAATATGTAAATCTTTCCATTTCTTATGTTTTCTATTTGTAACTGTTTAATTGAATGTACCTAGCCAATAAATACATAAAATTATGTAACAGTTATTTTTGTTTCTAAACTCTACAGGAAAATTGATTTTTCATTAAAGTCTGAATCAATGAGGAAGCTTAACGCTGCCAAATTATTAGATTTTATTAAAAAGGCACAAATAATTGTTTATATTCATTTCTGCCAATATAAGGTTTTTATTTCCTCTTTTTAAATTAGTAATAATGAAAATTGTTGGAGAATTGGACGGAACGATTTCCTGCTCTTCTAGAAGTCATAGCTCCTATAAACTAGTTTTTGTTTTTTGAGTAATATCTGTCATATAATTTAAGAATTGAAAATTTTTATTGCGTCAACAAAATAAAAAAATATATTATATTCGGTCTTTAATTTTTGATATTTATTCTTAATAATTAAAGAATAACTACGCTATATCCTTTTAAAGTCCAATAAAAACCATATTAAATCCTTATTTCAAGTTTTCGGTAGTAAATTACCTTGGTTTTGCATTAAAATTCATGTCCTAATTCTAGTTGTTTAGTTAGTTGTGAAGAAGAAGCTCTGAAATGGTGTTTGGAATAGTTGACAATGTAATTATTATCCTGAAATTATAGGACTCACAGATGTTAGTAATGTGTTGTTGGCGAAATGTTTTTGTTGTGCTAAATTTAGCCGGAATAGCAACATGTTCCAGCAATATTGTTGAAATTAAATTGCTCAGAAAAAATGCTTCCTAATAGTGCAAAACAGGAAGTAATTTTCTGTAGTAATCCCTAAGCTAAAGTTGTTGTTTTGTATACATTTCAAATGTCACATATAATTTTGATAATTGATTACATTCAACGACCTTTAAAAGCTTGAAATAAATGATTTGTCCACTATTTTTATTGAAATTTTGAAAAGAATGATAATAAAATTATTTGAATTTCAGTCATTTAAGCTACAAGGCATGTAAGTACATTATAACCTTCTAGTAGGTATAAACTGAGGGGGAGCTTGCGAAACCGAATTTCATCTTACCGTACGAGAATAGTGGTTTTAATACTTACATTCGAATTCGCTTGTTATATTTTAATAATGTTTTCTACAATGTGGGTAACTTGACAGTTCAAATTTATTTATTTGCAACTTTTTACAGTTAATTTTATGCGTTTCTGGACAATCAAATGTACATGAAATGAGTATGACTTATAATTACAGGTATAGGACACTTATTTTATATAATGATTTGTTGACAGTGGTAACTGTTTTAATTATTTTAGTAAATAGATCTAGTAATTATTATAATGAGATATAGTTAGCTTGGCTTCACTACGGACGACGTACGTTAACAACGACAGTATTTTTTGGAGACAAAATAAACAAGGCTTCAATAAACATAACTTATTCAGTGTACCCACGTTCTTATTTGTATTCTAATATAGAACAGTGACCAAATAATAAATGTTATCAGAAACTTTTGTTGCTATGGAAGTGAGTTATACTTACAGCCAGTCTCTGCAATATGTGGATGTGTGAGGTAAAGGCACAAAAAAAGAAGAGAAATTTAGTTAAATTCTATTATTGTGAAATTCAATTACGCTGTTTTCAGCGAAGTGTTTGAAACAAGCACAATGCTGAAAATTGCTCGCTGAAATGTTGTTGAGTTAGATGTCGTTGCCCCACTGAATTAGAACAATCCAGAAATCGTAAGATAAATGGAAAGCAAGTGATTTGCAAAGGGCTGAGAGAAAACCGTTACGTCGAAGCCGCTGAAAAATGCGTCTATAGTTGTTTTAAACCTTATTCTCGTGTTATTTAGCGTTGCGCTGTATCACAATGAATAATACGAATAACTTCTCGACAGTGATCGAGAGCCGTCTCGAAAACAAAATAAATTGGAAGCATTTTTAGTAAACAGTCTCTTTCCCACAATAATTACTTTACTTCGACTCGGAGAGATCGATACTGTTCGAGTATTTCGTATTGGGAACGGGCCGTGTTTTCAAGAACTTCTCAGGAAAAGTTTTTGGGAATTTACAACCGCTATGTAAACACAGCACGTAATATACATTGGCTGCATTTTAACAACAAATTTTGTTAACAAGTTACGAAACTTTGTGGAATTTTATTGCTACCCCAATATTTACTGATTGCTTTACTCCTGGGAATTAGATTATAAATTGATCTACAAGAAGACCGTTTATATTTAAATGGGTAAATAAAGGACACGGGCATAGGTGTTTCAATTGGTTATACAAACTAAAATACTATAAGATGTAGGTTCTTTACAGAGGTCTTGTTCCTTATAGTAATTTTGTGTCACATATGGTGATAAAGAAATTGAATACGAGGAAAGTGGAGGAAGTACACTATTTTATGAATTTAGACGATTGTAAATTCCAGGAAAGAATAAGGATTAAAGTTACTTAAGTCTAGGAGTGAGGAAAAAATTTCAATTTAATTTAATAATTACTAAAGTAAAATATAGTCTAAATACGTTATTCGCTGGTAATTTATTCAACATCATACATTTTAAATTCATTATTTACCGGATTACTACATAATCCAGAGACATGATAGTCAACTCACCAATAGCGAAATCAGTTAATAAAGTTAAAGAAGAATTATGAGTTTTTTCGCATATAGAATGCAAGATCTACGTTTAGTAACACTGGTTATCGATTAACTATCTACATCGTTATTTAAATAGTTTAATTTACCTATGAAGAAGATAGTAATCTACGCTTTTCAAAATTTAATTGCTATGCACTTTATTACAAACAATGAAAGGAATATTTTTCTTACGTAAGTTATCAAATTAATGTCCATGTCCAATAGTGAACATATACCTATAGTACTAGTTTATGTAATTAAAAAATGCTTTGTTGTTATTATTTAGGTTATGTTTTTTAAAACATTAAAATGTTTTGAATTTTTTACTCTATTTTTTTATTATTTCTAAAAAAAAGGGTGCTCAAATTAAATTTGCATCTGGGCGCAAGGAGCCTAGACTGGTACTGTGAATACCTCAAATACTTGAGACTGTTCTAAGAAGAAATCTGATATTTTGATAATAACAACTTTACCAAACCAGAATATAATCTCAATTACATTTTTGATTGAGATAGGTCCTTAATTGAAATTTTGTTCTTTCTTGTAATGTTGTGCCACAGATGATAAGAAAACAAGTATAAGAAGAGTAGAAGAAAGACATTATTAGATGAATTTAATGTATTGTTAATTTTATCTAGACAGTTGCGAATTCCAGACAAGAATAAACTTGATTAAAGTTGGTACGAATTATAGATCAAGAAATAAATACCTCAGATACTTGAGACTTTGTTCTAAACAGGAATCTGATATTTTAATGGTTAATAACTTTATTAAACTATAGAACGCAACTACTACTTCATTTTGAATTGACTTAGGTAGATATAATAATATAAATATCATTTTAGGATTTCCCATATTGATTTAGATATCCTTAACTTATATCAAAATAAATTTTCTAGTTGATAATGATAAGCATTTTCTTTTAAATTTCAATTTCTGTTTCTACAAAATTGTAATTAGTTTTAGTTTTTTTTCCTTTCCCTTGGCTTGTGTCCCTAAAAGACATGCTCGCCACTTGCTCCTTCTATACGTTTCCTGATTTTATATTTCTATTGCGCACTGGACGATGTAATTAAATAATGATAGGCATAGTTGGGATTTTGGATCTGATGTAATATTATGAATGTTTACCGGTAGTGTGTGGTATTTTTTAATTATATCTAAATGGAAATTTCTTTGCTGCCTTGTATATATGTTGCAGTTAAATAAGAGGTGGTTTAAGTCTGCTGTTTGTCCACATTCGCATTTATCTGACTCTATGATTCCTAATTTGTGTAAGTGGGCTGGGATTTTTGTGTGTGAGTATCTTATTAGCTTTAGTTTTGGTTTCGTTTTTGGTTAATTTTTATTGTTGTCGTAGTTCTAAGTTTAGTTACAATTCCTCTCTTAAAAGATTCCATTTAAAATAAATATTCGTAAAAAAACAAGGTAATTTTTAACAATTGTACAGTATTATATTACAATGTCTTATTGAAATCTTTGATAATTTTCCAGAAAATAAATTACTATAGTAACTCGTTAAATCTTTTTGTCAAAATATAGATATTTAAAAGTACGAGAAACAAACAAGAATACAACGTAATCACTAGATCTCGTCTTGGTAGAATGTACACACATTGGCAACCTCATGCTATTGTAAATACGGGTAGTGGTGGTTTTGTGGAAAACAAGCTGTGTTGTTCGTCAAACACATTAATGTTATTGGTTACATACTATTATATACTTGTTGCGAATGAACTATTGTGTAAAATGTGGATAGTAATTTCCTATTTCAACAATACTAACGCGTATTTCCATATTTGTTTTGTATTGTTATTAAAAATATTTATTTCCTGTTTTCATTCTTTTGTGCAATAAACAAATACGTTAATATTTAAGTATATTTCCTTGATTCTAGAAAAACATCATAGAGACATTCCACATTATTTGTTTTATTTCTTTTTTTTCTGAAAGTCTAGCGGCTATGTTGCAATAGTCGAATAGTCTTGATTAGTGTTGCAGATTATATTCATTAGAAAAAGCATAACGTGTTTTTAGATAAAATATACATTCTTTCAGTAAATAATATTATTTAATTTATTTGTCTAAAATAGTTTATTTATCAGTGTGTAATACAATTATTTTTGACTATGTACTCTTTCTCTAGTACCTATAATTAGAAGTTTTATTATTAATATTTACACGAATATAATTTTCGATACAAGTGCATCACATAATTTAAAAACTGAAATATGCTGAAAATAATTCCGTTAATGAAACATTGAAATAATGAAAATAATGCAACATATTTTGAATGCATTGAATTTAAATAGAACAGGTGATTTCATAAATATTAAAATGTGTTATTTACAACCAAAAGCCACTACTTTCATATATGTCAGTTTCAGAGTACAATTGTAATTAATATTTTGAATAGTTTATATTCACGTTTTAATTTAATGTATGTATCATAAAATACTATTGTTTTTGTACAAGGTGATATAATATGAAAATAATTGTAATTTTCAATTATACAGAAAAAACTATCTGTCTCTCGCGAAACTATGTAATAAAAAGTTTTCGTGTGTAAATTTAATTCGACTCGTTATTTGTATAACAAAGCTAAAACTGAACAGATAAATTCTAAAACTCGTTTAATTACAATGAAAAACTTTTTGCAATCAAATAATGTTTTTATGCTTTCATTTCATTAAAATTCATGTCACTTGAGTACAAACTTTCATGGTTTAGGAAATTTCGTTTCGTCCTGAAATCCGACACTTGAGAATAAAATTGTATTTGTTTTCAAGTATTTTCTTAGTGCTCTTTCTCTGGTTACAATTGCTGTAAAAATTAACATTCACTAATTGCCTTACAATCACCTTTCTTTTTGCACACAAAATGTAATCTAATTTTAATGCATTCACTATTTTATGTAGAAACATTGAGCTTTATACAAAATTAGAAAACACGCAATAAAAACGGATACATACAGAATATAAATAAACCCTTGTAATTTTTTGAGTGTTAAAATTTTGTTTTCATGAATATAATAATTTTTTTAGAGTCGTTGTTAAACAGTCTTAACCGAGGTCTTAACGCATTACTTTTTATGATAGCAAATGACACTATAGCTCCGAAATATTTTGCATACAGTCTGAAACGGCTGAAACTAGCTGCCAATAACAAATGATCCATTAAGTACGAGTTTAATAATAAATTTGTATACTGAAACACATTTTTCCTTATAAAATAAAACCTCCAAAAAAATCTAAATTTTATTTTTCTACGAACAATATGTAGTGGAACTTTTCTCACACTTAAAGCTTAAAATTTGCGTATTTTCCACAATCGTGGGTTAAAGTGTGAAAAATCATTTCTCACGGTATATATATTGTTTTTTTTTTATATATCAAATAACTTTCTATATTTTTGTTCTGTAATATTTAAAAGTGTGGTCGGAGAAAAAGTATAGTGTGCCACTCGTGCAGAATCACCTGTTTCCCACCTTGTGTGATTCCAAAATCCAAACTTTCGCACCACGTGAGAAATAGGAGACTTTCTGCACATGCACAGTATGCTATTTCAAACAAACCGAAATCGGTAATTTATATTATTTTCAATCCTAATTTACCTACTACAACCTTGTGTATAATTATTTATTTATTTTATATTTATTTAAGTAAACGTTTAAATACAAACGCTAGGATCTGTATATTTTATACGAGCTGAAATGTTTATATTCCGTTCGGTATACGAGTAGAACGAATGACCGATATATCATCCTCTTCGAGTGTTTCAGTATCCGCAAGTTGTTAATCCTTTCCAAACATTGTAAACTCGTAACCTATATACACCATGTAATAAAATTTGTCACTGAGGCTGTTAAATTTTCTGCTTCATATTCACACATAGGAAAAAGGAATTTTTCGAATATAGCAAAAATAGTTCATTCATTGGTGGTTACATTGGCACATTTGAAGTAAATTTAAATTTCATTAATATTAATAATTTTAAGACCCTTGTAGAGACTGTAAGTAAAACTATACAGTGTGTCTCAAAAAGGTGTTGTCGTAGGTACTTAACTTGGGAAAACAGTTTTTGGTAAATAAAAACTGTCCGGCTAATAACTAAGTCTCCATATTGTATAATATATATATTGTTTAAACACTGCTTAAAACAAATAATAAGTTTGAGCAAATCAAAGAGGATGTAGTCTGGGAACTTACTCCATTTGGGGTCGGTTTTTTCACCTCTCGTTAAAGTGTCGGATACCTTAATTGTTGGTTAATAAAAATATATCGCGTCGAAATAGTAAATAACGTATTTTTTTGACAACTTATGTTAGTTTTACGATATTTTTCTAATAACCAATTGTTAAGGTAATCGGCATTTTATCCAGAAATGGAAAAATCGGACCTAAATGCAAATAATTAAAAATAATGGAATCGTAATTTTTATGAATTCATCAGCGCATCTGATGATGATCGAACGATCGAAACTGTTTGTGATCGTATAATGTCGTATTTGATTTCTTAGACTGAACCTTACATCTTAATTCATGCATTATAACGATGAATTTCGTATATTCAGATATCTTTAATGCAAATAAAACTTGTCGCAAAAAATTTCCTTGCTTATTTGAAGTCTTGTTCGTTATAATAATGTAGGATATAAAGATATATACCTTTTTCCCGTCTCTCACTAAAACATCTTAACGTCCGATTCAATAAGTTTACTTTCTCGTCTGTACATTTTACTTTGCCTGTTCACGTGTGGGTTTCTTTTCACTGTCATGATGAGCCTGCGGTTTCTAGTGGGTTGAATATTCGTTTGCAGACCAATTCCCGACAGTCCAGACAGTTTTTTTAACCATATGATTGGGTTTCGTGTGCTGACAACTGGAAGATATTTTCCTTGCTTAAACCAGCAATGCTTGTAAGCCTTCTAGATTGACATTTTTATGACATGATACATACATAGGTTATTGGAAACTGATCAATGTAGGAGTGTGCAATATGTAAAACGTATTACAGATTTATACAAAACCGTTGAAATTACTTTCGAATTTTAATATATAGTTTGATTGTTCTCAATATAAGTGTTGGTATTTTGTTCTGCATTTTCAAAAGCACTTGCCTCTGCTCTAGAATTTTTAATGAAGGTTCAAGTGTTAAAAGTAATTGAACCCAACATGTCGACACCTTTATTTCTACCTTTAATTTATAATTAACAAAGTTTAATTTATCAAAGTTCCGTACGGAAACCACGTTTCATTAACGATTTAGCAAATCCTAAATAACTTGTGTCCTGCTGCGTTTATAGTATTATAGTACGTTAATAATAAAGCATGCTTTCTCTTTCCGAGCTTTAGGCACGTGCATTAAGTAAAGGTGGCACAGCCAGGAGCTTAAGCTTCCAGAGCTTTCGAAGCTCGTTGCTTGACAACGTGTCTCTTACTCCCTGTGTAATTATTGCGTTATCGTACTATGCTCGAACATGATGACATGAAATATGAGGGAAAAATAATTCGTTAAGGAGACAAGTTAAATGAACGAGGAAACCTGGACGTGCTGCGAAGAATTTTCTTACATAATTACAGTATAAAAATACGGAGAACAAGGAGATGGTAAATTAGTTAGTCTAACGTATTTTTCATAGAAGTTCATCGTAGTAAAAATTTATAGATAATAATATTAAATATTTACTGTTCATAAAATGTATTTCTTTTGTCTGGCATTCTTAATTTTTACATTGTCCTTTTTCTCAAGTATTATAATTATGAAAAAAATACCTTAGACTTTTGTGCAGTAAATTTTCTTTTATAAATACGTAAATATAATTTCTAAGGTCTAACATTATCAGGGACGGATGAAGACTTTCCGTTTTTTTATCAGACTCTAAAAAATAACAGGCAATGGGATTTAATCACATTGTATAGAGATAAATCTACAGAAGGAATGTTTTATCTATTGCGTGTAAAGTACTACAGAGGCATAATCTGTTACAATAGGCCTTTTCTTATAAAAAAGTGAACGAAATCAACATTATGATGGGGAGGACATGTTCCCCGTGACCACCCCCTTGGATCCGCCTCTGAATATTGTTACATTTCTTTAAAAAGTTAATTTAAATTATGTTCTATTTACAAAAATTTCTAATAAATCAAATCCAGATTGTTTATTGTCTACCTACTACTATTTCAGGAATTATTTAGATGTAATTCGTAGCTCTTTATAGTGAATGTATCGGCTACTTTTGTAAAGATCACAGACACAAGGTTCGGGGAAAAAAGTTTAAGTTTTCATTTCCATGATGACTTCATCTTTGTTGGAAGGAGTGATAGATAAAAATGAGGCTGTACTCTTATAAAAAGTTTCTTTTGATTATTGATGTTGTTGAGAATTAGATGATAAAAGACATTCTCTTTTTACTACTTTAAAAAAATCCGAAGTAGCTTTTTCCTTACAACCTCTATTGACAACAATTTTTTTAGATTACTTATCAAAAGTAACATTTTTTTATTTCGATCTCAAATGTTTCTTGTTATTAGATAATAACTTAGACTTTGCATTTTGCATGCATATGCCTGTGCTAACAATATGAATTAAATGTTTATATAGAGGTTTATGTTAAGTAACCTAAATAGACACAAAGAATTATCAATCTTTTATCTAGCATTTTTCACGTATGCACATGGTATGGCCACAGTATAAAGAATATACACGCGTCACTCGGCCAGTTTGTGGGCATATTACTTTCCAAGCGAATCGGGGGAATAATATGGGGCGGGAAAATCAAATCTACATCAAATATTATTACAATAATGAAATATTAAAATAAATTACATATCAATATACTAAATTGTAAATAACTCAAAAAATTAATTATACCAAGATATAAAATCAATGCTGTATTCAACAACCAGTATGAACATTTCAATTATATTATAAACAAAAGAAACTAATGTAAATAATAATATAAACGTAAATAAAATAGAATTTAAAAACTATAACATGAAACATAAAAAAATCGTTAATTGTTAATTAAACGTTATAAATAGTTCAACAAAATAAAGTATTCATTGCATGAAATAATTAATTTGCGTTTATTATGTTTAACTTTAAAGTTTCTATTGTTATTAATTTAATTATAACTTATTGAAAATTTCACTTTGGAAAACTAAAAACAATATGTAATTTATTTCTAATAATTTATAATATATGTAATAAAATGAGCGGAGTATCGCTACCGTATATATTCTTTATACTGTGGTATGGCATAGACTAAACTTTTATTTGCTATCTCATTATCGTAAGTGTTAAAAAGGGATATATTTGTGCTATCTGCGTCGAACCAACGACATAAATTAAAAAGAAATAGTAATGTAACCGCAATAACAGATATTTTCAAATATTTAAAATTTTTGAATGTGTTATTCATGTCATTCGTGTCATTTATGAAGGTGATATTAGCGTCGACAATTTGTACTTCATTGTGTGTTGTTGGTTTCATTAGTTTAATCTACAACTCTTTTTGTATATTTCACCCATTATTACATTTGTATATAATACTGTTAGTTGTGACATTAACGTACCTCGGAAATAACATCATTTTATTCTATAAGATGATGTCATCAATCAATGGGTACGACACCCAGGGGAGAGTTACGGGGTTCAAACCTCCTCCAAAATTTTCAACGATAACATAACTATTTTATTTTAGCCTGAAAATATAATTGACTAATTTGCGGTTGAAGAAGATCGTAGAATAGTTTATGTAAATCTAATTTGAATATGACAACTTATTGTCTTCTTTCTAATATTAGTAATACATGTTTAAGTAAGTAACATATGATTTTTATGTATGTAATATTATAATATTTTTTTCCGTATCCATGGTATGTAATTGACAAATTGTTTACTTCATTTGAGGTTAACAATAAGTGAAAGCGGGATGTTATGAACAGCTGTGGGTTTTAGCGGTACAAGCATACGACATGACATCTACCGATAAAATTTAAAGTAAAAATAATTTGATTTACAACAAAATACGTTTTAAATTATTTTTAAAAATACAAACAGATGAATGTAATTACAATTGTCGCATAAATTTATTATAGAAATAATTATTAATACCAAAATTAGACATTTATAAATTAAGGTTATATGTCAAAAAGTCTTGGAAAAAATATTTTAGGTATTTTGTTGTCTGTTGCTATGGTTTCAGTATTGAGTAGGAAAATGACAGGTTTGTGTTTTACATTATAAAATTATTTTTTTTATATAATAGAATCTTCTCAAGGATACGGAAAAATACCTTGTGCTCTACGGGAATCTAACGGCATATTATATCCCTCAGCTTTTGATGCCCTCGCTCACTACGATCGCTCGTGCATCAGAAATCTTCGGGATGTAATATGTCCATATCTTCCCTTATGACGCAATATACTATTGTTTGTGCAATAAAATGTAATATAACAAAAGATTTTTTAAAATTTAAACTAACCCAACCACCTCCACCCCAAAAATTATTTCAAGGTACGGCCTTGTCATCAATCTTCATTTTTCCTTGGCGTTTTAAATCACATGGGTACGATTGATAACGTTAGTATCAACTAAAGGAAACCAACTTTAGTTCACATTTTTTGAAAATAAAATGTGTAATGTCTATTTTAATTGGATGCTGTACTAAAACAGGATTTTATAACATACTGGATTTATTTGCATTTCTGTGAAAGCCACATGTAATGTAATTACTTAGGTAGGTGTTTGTGTGGAGATTAAAGCCGAACATGATATCAGTGTAAAGTCTGTTATTGTATCAACACCTACCTAACCTCATTATGTAAAGGGATGCAGATTTGGCCGGGAAGAGTAAATAAAAATGTTTTGCTGGCGCATTTTCACCTGCTAAACCCGTAGTTCCATGTATATGTCATGGGGAGTGGTGGCAGAGGTGGTTAATCGCATATTGCGAATTTTTAACTGTAATTGGCAAATATTGGCCTGGAAACACACACTCCATCGATCATTATTTTCACTTCTGTCATTCTCTGATACTGGCTTTCCAGCTTCATAAAAATCATGATGGAAACGAATCACCACATTCCCACGTTCCAATTACCACAAAATTAAAAATAATAAACTTAATATTCATGGAAGCATTTATATTAACTACAACATATTTTAACAATGATTTAATTTCTTATATGAAATCCGATTTATAATCGAAACTATGTTTCATAGTTTAAAATAAAACCCAATATAATTTTAACATATTTCCCTATTTTTAAATTTTGAGGAAATATTAACTATAATAAAATATAAATTTTACTCATTGCATATTATTCAGAAAATATAACTTAGTATTAAAATCTACAAGAAAACTTATTATCTACTATTTATAAGTTTATTTTCATATCAGTCAGTTTTAAATGCAATTGATTTTGTTTTATATTTTAATGGAAAAAATTGCAAAGTAGTGTACGTATCAAATGTTATAATATAATATGTGGACGAAAATAAATAATAAAACTACGGTATGGCAAACAGAAAATAAGATCCAAAAGATTCAAAGTAACTATTCCATTGACTAATTGATATCACAGAAAACTAAACTATGAGCTGGGAGGAACCACCAACGAAGCGTTTCATATAATTGATGACCGATGATAAAAAAAACCGACACCAAATAACGACACAATGAAAACTGTTTATCTAATAAATATTAAAGAAAACGAAAAAGGGGTACCAATTTTAAATCTAGTAAGAACGACATTAAACCATACACTTTGCCTAAATTAAAAAAAAAGATAAATAATTTATTCATTGTTGGAATTGTTTTGTAGCTTTTGCATATTATATAAAATGTTATCATAACAATAAAATAAAAAATAGCAAAACTATTTTATATTATTTGCCGTCCCTGAAAATCTGCCATCGGGATTCTGAGAATCCCTAATATCCTCTTTGAATGTTGATATATTTTAAATATATATTATATTTTCAGATGGTATATTTTATAATATGTAATAATGTTTGAGATTACTTTGGATAAATTTGTACGTTCATGAAGTAATTTATGAATATGTAATGAAATTGAATAACCAAGCTACTGAGAAAATGTGATATCAGGGGTTATACGGTAAATAAATCGTGTTTGGTAACAAATGTGCTAGGAGAGTTTATCTGTCATGTATGGGTTGTAAACATGAAACCAGTACCCGCCATAAAGAATTCATTGAACGGTCAGGAAAACAGCCTTCCGAAATTTTCTTCCAGCGCATGCTGGCCCTGCAAAGCAGATCAAGGATGATATATGTAGGGCAAATTGTTAAATAACTAAAACATCTCGTAAGAAAATTTCCCTGAGCACTATAAATCTTAGTAACCTTTAATTCGCAGCAAAAACAGAACCTCGCGAGAGAAATAAGTTAACATGAAGTTCTTTTGTCGAGATTCCTCGCACGTTTTTCTTATTCCCCAGCGTCGAATATTTCCAGTGGATGCTTAAGGCTGACCGATGCAAAATCCGACCGCGGAATGTAAATGCGGCTTCACTTAACGCCAGAAGCGGCCAGATGCGCCAGACGGGATAAGACGGAGGATACAGTCGGAGCAACGCGAATGAACAACAAGATTAGGGATGCGCCGCGAAATTGCTGCTTCTTTTATTTTACTGGGTGTAACCACTGAATGGAAGAAGAATGTCGGCTTTAAACATTATGAGATAAATCATCTGGTTTGGTTGTATATGGGGCTGTGCGCCCTACTTTTCACTCATATTTCTTTACAAGACTTTGTGGTTCTAGTTATTCTAATTGTCAACTACATGAAAATACCTTCTTGGTCTCCTGAAATGTAAACATGGCTATTTGTTCTGGGTGACAAAGTGGCAGTTTTTCGTTTTTCACTCTAATTGTTTTTATAAACCACCTAAATAATAAAACAATACATATTTTTGGGTCCAAAATTTTGATTCTTGAAAATAGTCCATAATCCCCCCCTATTCTATAATTCAATGGTTAATTTTTAAACAGTTACCAAATTTGAAGAAAATATAAAAATATCACTCGTAATATTTTTATTTGTCAAAAAAATTTGCAACTGGTTAAAAAGTAACCACTGAGTTACAGAATAGGCCCCATTGATTATCGTCCCTGAGATTCCTGCTCTCAAACTGTGTTTTTTGAGTATATCTCAAAAATAAGAAGATATTATACTACTCGATTATATGAGCACAATTATATAGAGAAATATTTTCTTCACAGTTACTTTCTTTGGAACAATTGGATGAAAAATAATTGCTATGATTGTATCTCTACCTATTTTTGAGATATACCCAAATAGATTTTTTAGTTTTAACTTTGAGAACAAACATCTCAGAAACGAAAAGAGATAATTAAATTATGTTTTAAATGTGAAATCAGAGCATCGACATGTATCAATATGGACAATTTTCTAAACCCAAAAATTTCGACCCAAAAATATTAATATTTGCAGATTATTTCGGGTGTATAAACTCAATTTTATGCTGAAAACGTACAAGTTGTATTTTTAAGGTTCGTCCTTCCTTTAGTGCAGAAGGCCATTGGTTCCGGAGTTTTTCCCTTCTACTGAAATAGCCAATAAATGATATAAACGTAACATAATTATAACATATTACTACCGAAATATTATTATTGGCTGTTTGCGTTTATTGTGTACTAAAATTTTAATAGAAAAAGCTAACAACGCTTTTGCTTCTTACCATGCAACATGCAATTAAATCATTAATAATTCACGGTGGGAGATAACATCATAAACACTCAAAGCAAACCAATTAGAAGGCAAAATTATCCGATTATACATATATTTCCGCGTGTAATCATCGCGCTGTAGCTATCCACGTAGCATTACAATCGTACGCGAACGTGCAGTTGTTGGAGCGAATGCAACACAGCAAATAAAACAGCCTGCATGGCAATATACGCGCTCAGCGGTGGACGATCTCTGATGTGATGAGTTCATTCGGGTGAGGTACTGCCAATGGGAATACGCCGATATTCATTTCTCCATATCAGCGACTAAATTTCATTGCATTTTTCACTCAATTCATCGCGGATATTAATTTCAATGGCTTTTATTTTTAAGAGTATGAAACTCGCGTTAAATTTCTGCAAAATGTACTGCCAGTAATACGAATACGACTCAATGAACTTTATTTTATAGACTATTGAATCGCTGTTATATTATTACATATTATATTATAAGTAGTGTCCGACCGAAGTTTAGGTTTCGGCAAAAAATTGGCCCGGCCGACAAAATAAAATCAACAAGATTACCTAGGAGAAAATGTTGCCTTTGGTAAAAATATTATTTGATTATTATTAAAAATAGTATCTCCCGAGGTATCTCCACAAAAATAAAGTGATTTTATAATAAATTGAAGCCTTTTATTTAATTCAATAATCGAAAAACACTACAGTTCTGTGTTTAATAAAAATTTGACTAAATATTGACTTAACCTAAAAGTATCGGTTTCGTTACGTTTTCGGCCGACACTAGAAAAGGAGCCGAATATTCGGTTACGGTACGGACACTAATTAATAGCAAAGTGTCATTGTCGTATTTAATTGATTGCATAGTATAAATAATTCTATTTATTTGTATCAGAAATAATTATTTGTTTAAAATTATTTTTGTTAGTATATCATTTTCTAATTTAACTACAGATTAACTATACTAAGGTGAATGAAGGTAATACGATAAAATTTGGAATGACAGAAACTCACATAAATATGTACATGCCTTTGTGAGATTCTACCTACCTACTTTTTGAGTGTGAAACTATAATAAAAAATGACATTGTTTTCCTGTAACTTTTATTTTACTTGTGGTAATGCGTCGGGAAACAGGTACGTAATGAAAAGAAGTATTCAAATTTTAATTGGAAGTGTGAATTTTTAATTTCTTATTGAGCCATTACTTTTGAACTGGACATTAATTTTGACCTCAAAAAAAAATTCGAAATAATTATGTACATATTTCTATACAGTGTTAATGAAAACAAATGTAACAATATTAATGAATGAATATGAGTAGCTATGTAAATCTATGAGAATTTATAATAATTATTTATGTAAAACCTATATTTCAAATTTTTATGCATACATATAATGCGTGTCCTAGTGGTTGATGGGCTTTGTGATTCCTGAGTTAAATTTCATAGTTGCATAATATGGATGTCAGTTATGTCGAGTCCATGATTTACACTTCAAATTTATTGCTAAAAATTAATCCGGCGCAATGTGGTGCATCAGAATCATTAATTAGATTTTGATGCATAAAATTGACTGTAAATTACATGATTCGGAATATATTAAAATCATTCATTCTGACGTTGATAAACTGTCATTTAGTTATCCGAGTTTATTTTATAGACGTTTCCCGAATATCATTATTAAGTAAATAAATTTTGATTAATATTTAGCGGCTTATAAATTAGCGCTCATTCATCAGCTTCAATGTGTAGTTTTAATTAAAAATTCCTGTATAAAAATTGTTATCAGCTACATTTCACAATATTTTATGAAATCTGTGTTATTTTGATATATGAATGTGACATTTTAACGGGATAAAATATTATGATAAAAATCTATATTTTCATATTGCATTGTTGTACCTCATATATTTTGTTTTATCACTGATATATAGAAATACAGGGTGAGGCAAAGCAACCTCCCTAGTTTTGTAAGTGAATTAAAAAAAATAATGGGTATATATAAGTTCTATTTTTGGTTTTTACAACTATAGCATGGGAAGTTTTAAATCAGCTAGTTTCTTGCAAGTAGTGGCTGTTATTGTCAATATAATGCTGCAGGTAGATTCTAAGATTTTGCATAGTTTTATGAATCATATCTTTTCATATGTGGGCTTTTTCCAAGCGGATTGCATCCTCCAGGATTTGTAGAATTCTGAGCCGATGCTTAAATACCCCCACAAGAAATAGTCACAGGGCGTTAAATCCGGCGAGCGCTGGGCCACAAAATGTCGCTTCTTACAGAGGTCAGTTAACCGGGGAACATCGCACTCAAAATAACCATTAAATTTCTAGTTGTGTGAGCTGTTGTTGTTTCTATCCTGTTAAAAGTAGACATTTCCTGCACTAAATTCTTCAAAATCTGGCGCAAACATTCTTCTTCTTATGGTGACATACCGAGAGATCCGGTGTCGCCCATTTTTTTTCATAGACACACTTTCTGTTTCTTTGAAGTTGTGAATTCCTAAGAGAACAGATTTTCAGTCGACAACTAAACCCCGAGAGGGTATTTGGTAGCGAGTTCGAAACGCACGCTACACCTCTTCGATTCAGTAATTTTTTGAAAAGTTTCGATATCAAAACTGCGGTGCAGAATTATAAACATAACTGCTCCTTTTTTGATTTTCCTCATCCTTCTACGACATATCCTCCCTTCTAAATTACCTATTGAAAGACGGGGGATTACTGTGCCCCATTTTGTATATTTGGATGAATATTTGATTTAGATCTTGATTGGAGTTTATGTATTTATCGATAAATAGTCTAAAGAAAAGGTCAACGGAAAAAGTTTTTATGGAATTCTGTCAATTATGGAATTATTATATCAAGCTCTTATTTTTTCATTTCTGAAATGTACTATAACTGTAAACTGTATAATATGTTGAAACAGAAACGTAAATTCATTTTGCAGTAAATATTTTAGCAACATTTTGCATTCTTCAAGTTGATAGAAAGAAGTTGAAAAAGTGAATGTGGAAAGAAATTGTAAAGTAAAGTAAACTTGAAAAATTCTAAATTTAATAAATATTCAATTTTGTTGATAGAAAATAAATTCTCTATTATTTATCCAAACATTGGACTATTAGATTTGATATTTGAACAATGTTTATGAAAACAATGGAGCCTTGAACTTGTTATTGTCTTGCAAAGCACAGCATTTATGAATTCAGATCCTACGAGTACAATGGCACGATAAAATATTCGCGTAGTCTATAGTAATAAACTAGAGCTTTAATGTTCAATTTTGTATGAATCTCCCGGCATATTATATTCCGAAAGCCAGTAACAAGTAAGGATGTATTTAAAGTGGCAGTACCATTGTATTGTATTGTCCCACAAATGGAGCAGAAGTAATGATGTATACTTTGAAATTCGCAGCGCTGCGTTAGGCACTTGTTTTATTTACTATACTCTTATTTATACACACGTGAATGTTCGCTAAGTAAACGTTACAGTTATTTAACCTGCAAATATAGTAGTGCATGAAGTTTTGCTTGCGTTAGTTTTAACAGTTGAGTTAACAATCCTAACCCTTAGCTTAACTCTGCATTTTGCATATGTTATGCAAAATTAAATGGAAGTTTTACTTCTTCTTATGCAGATAAAACGATTTGACTTTGTTGACTTACTCTTTACGTTCTCAATTACCTTCTGTAACTGGCTTCTAAGTACACTTACGCTAATTTGATACAATGGAGCCTAATGCGAGAAAAGTTTTAATGCTGTTATATGCTTATGCACCTCGTTTTCAAATTAAAATAGATTTGTTACTCTGCACATAATGCACGTTGTAATGTTGCATGCTAGTTGAAAATTATTCTTGTTCAGACCTAAACAAAGTTGTGTCTTAAACTTATCATTTGTATTACGTTATATTAACAATGTATGAAATAGTAAGCACAGTATTAGATGTCAGTAATACAGTTGTTGTGTAGAGTGTAGACAAAGCAAATTTCATTTAAAGAATATTGGTAAGCAATGTAACCTTCCAATTCGATAGCTTACTACTCCATATTGTGAACTGATCACGCAGAGGTTGTATATTACATTATATTATTACCTTAATAAAATGCAACTTTAAATAAATAGTTTTACTAAAGAAAGATTTATATGGGTAAATATTTAAATTTTTGTTGATATCTTGTTTCCGTTTTTTCGTTTATCAATTTCAGTTCTAATTTTGATTAACAACTCTGATTTATACTTAGTGCTGGACATAAAATATTAAATAATAAATTTTCAATAACACTTAACCTTTGCAATCCAGATATTCCAGTACTCATTCGTATTCGACTTCAAATGATTATAATAGTTGAACATAAGGTTATAACATGAATATAAAGTTGTAAAATAAATATATCACTCAAGGCTAAATTACCCAATTTTAATAGCGTCAATTTACTTTTTCGTAAATTTGTACAAAAGTGATATCAATGTTTAAATAAGTTGAAAATTAACTTCGATTATTTTCTAAAGCTCTATAATCTTTCAAGAGTTTTGGTTTGTTCTGTTTTATAAAGCCATCTGTGATTAATGTCCGGTTGTATAAAGAATAGTTAAACAATTTTACTAGTGTTCTACAAAGAAAGTTACGAAGTAAATTTAGTAACTAAATCTCAATTAAATTTACCGACTGAACCTAAAATAAATATATTGTACCTTATACAATAGATGCATGACAGTGTTAATTCGCTATCTTAATTTTTTGAGTATTCTCCAAAACGATCCTATTAGATCTTTTCGTAAGTAACGATTCCCTATTTGTAATTAGCGAAAGGTTTGAAGTAAGGTATTTGGATTCTAAAACAATAAAAATTTATAGAACAATACCTTTGAAACACTTGACAAATGTTTGCGATTGTATAGTTGAAACATTTCTCTGACATTGTAAAAGTCAATAAATATTAAATGTCACAGCTGGCCTTGGTGGCGTTTGTGCTTTGAAGCTTTGAGCATTGTAAATCATTTACAGACTCCAGCACACGTACTCGATGCAGCCAGATAGCTGTACTCTTGTTTCAATGTCAATTATTTAAGCCGAGCAAGAAGCAAGTCTGCGCAACTAAATCTAACATTTGTTCAGACACAAACGACAAACCGAAGTCTCCAACTTGAGAGATTAGCGTTAGAGAGCGTTGAAACCGCGCTCAACTACGATTTAAATCATTGTAACTGACTTCCACCGAATCTGTTCGCAACTTTTTAACCCCATATTCCCCAGATCTGCCATTGAAGTAAATGGGAAACTTCGTGTGTTTGAACACCATTTACTTGCCCATAAACCCCCGCTAACAATTTCCCAAGTAGAAGAAATTGTGATTATTTCCTTTCAATAATCTTGGAAGTGATTCAAGGCAGACCTTCTGAAATGGACTTCACTCATTGGCTTCAATTTTCTTTCACATATTATTGGAATAATTTTTAAATCAATAAAAATCTTTTTCACTACCGTATAATATAATAAAAAATGTCTCGTTTAAAAAAAACTCAAATCCGAATGTTATTTGACTCATTGAGCTGAAGAAAATTGTAAGTTATGTATTTGCAATTTAAATTTGCCATGTAATTTAAATAAGCAAATCAAATAAAAACAAATCAAGAATCAAAAGTAACGTTAACAATCTAAAACGTCAAATATAAAAATATATACATCCTAATTCATTTTTATGAATATTAAGTAATGTTCTTGTAAAAATCTTTGTTATTATCAATTTATATTTTTTATATGATTGAAATTAGTAACATATACATAACAGTTGAATAGACCATTATTGACCAACGCCTTATAACCCTTTGGATGCTTCGCACTTAGAAACACAATCTTGACGTTAGGTAAATAATGATATCTTCTCAACCTTGGTTTATAACATATTGTTATTTTTTTCATAACTTGTAATATATTTGTATGACATTATTATTTTGAAATGTTCTCTAAAGATTTGTTCGTAACGTTTAGTATAATGTAAATCTCTAATATACTAATTGAAATCTTTATAAATGCTTTAAATAATTATAAAATAAATAAGTAAAGCTCTAAAAGAACTTGAATAGTGGAATAACGAATTAATTATAATTAATCTGGTCCAAGGTAAAAAGATCAAATAACATTATTTCTTTATTACAACTCGTGTATGTGCAAAAATTAATTAACCAAAAATGGTTCTTCAGGTTAAAAAACATCAAATACCAGACTCAAACGTCAATTTTCTAAAAGCTTGAATAATCAAAGCAGACGTTATCATTCATTTCATTTAGAATAAAATCAATTAATGTCACTTCTGTTTGTATAAATCAGAAAGATGTCATTCAATCAAAGAACTTTTCCCTTAATATCATTTTTTAATTACGAGTACGAAGATTTATCGGAAATGGAATTTTTAATCAGAGAGACATGTACAAATAAAATACCCATCACTTGTCAGTCGGGATAAGATCGGGAAATAATTTGACAAGGCCATTTTTGTTCGGCAGCAATTAAAATCGTAAATATTACACGGGGAAACTGACGGCGGAATACTTATTGTTCTGCGTGAGATATGGTCTGTTTATCAAATAGAGGAAGTTTTCATTAGCAAATTTCTCATTGTTCGTGTTTACATTCTGCACAGGGCTATTCACTGCCTTGTTTTGTTTCATTTCTAACGAAAATACAATAAAAAAATTTTTACTTTTAAATATTTCTCATGGTAGATACTGGCACAGAAATTATTCATTTATGTATGATTTAGTTAGAATATTTGTTTTATCAGTTTTTTTCGTCGCAAATTTCACAAAACAAGTTTTCTTAACGTTACTATATTTTGATAGAAAACCCAATTTTTCTACACCTTCATAACTATATCTCCATTATTTCAATTTTTTCGATTAATTGTAGTAATCATATTTCAGGACAGTGCCATATACTCATAATACACTCTCCTCGGCCAATTATAGAACCAGAAATCAATAATTCAAGTTTATTCTAAATTTGTCGTACTGTGAATCGTCCTTCCTACGGCTATCTGACAGCTGACGTATTTCCATAATTACAGGAGTAGAAAAATATGATTTGCATCACTTGCCTGTAGCTTGTGACACAAACTTAATCTTCGCAAATAATAACTATCAAAATCCCTTATATAATAATGTACTATTTTTGATGACATGGGGTGTAATAAGGTTTACGAAAATAGTGACAGTATTTTTCCGTAGAAAGGTAATCCAGTTTTATAGACTCGCTAATACCCGATAGAATGAAGCGCAGTTAAGTCTTACCTTGAACTGTAGTCAACTAGGTCATTATTTGAACTTAAGTTGAAATGATATGTATAGTATAAAACTAAGTTTATTATATAATTAATTCCAGAGATATTTATGAAATGTCACAAAATAAATTAATAATTAAAATTGTGTTATGAGAGAAGGATAATTAGTGACAAAAAAAGATCCAGATGAATCAAAATTCAACATTGTAATAGTAGTGCAAGTAAGATGGTTTACCAAAATGAAATAATAATAATCAATCAACTTCAGTTCAGAAATGAACTTGACTTTGATCGCGCAAAATTGATCGTTCAAATTAACTATGAAACAATAGTCAACTTCTGTAAACTAAGATCAAGAGTTGAACTACGTTTATACAACCGGCCTGGTATTTTTAAATAATTTAACTAGAATACTAGAACAAAATTTATTGCTATTATTACATTTTTCTATTTAAACAACACAGCAAAGAATGTTAATTTTATATGAATTTACATTCCTTTTCCTTGAGAACAATTTTAATACAGCGTTTTCAAAACTAAGTTTGTGTATCAACCAATATTTACATCAAACAAGTGTATTCATTTGTTCCATATTTTATAAATGTCCTTGTTGACTCCATCGTTTCAAAGTTTTTTTACATTGTTTGAAAATTGAGTAACTGACAATATAATAATATTTAAAAATTCTTTTCATAACACTTGGTTTCACAAAAGGCCGGTTGGCATTATGAACTCTGTCCATGTAGCAATTCTTTCTTCGTCAAAAATTCGTGTGGGCTTTTCTATTGCCTGTAATATTCCCTGTCCACATACATAATAGACATCCACACAGAAAACGCACATTTTCAATCTCACCCACACATGTTCGTGTATCAATTGCCTAACACCCGCCTTCAATATCCCAATATTTTTTTCTCTCTAATAAAATACGTGGTATACAGTATTTTTATTGTTATATTTCCATTAAATTTGTGAGACTTTTATCAGCTAATGTCAGAATCATTAATAGATGCAGATTAAAACATGGTTCGAATTGCACGATATTAATCATTATAGTACTATACATAATTCCGTGTTACTAGCCAATTGTAGTGAGTTACTCGGACAGAGTGATATTTTTATTTGGTTAAATATTGGCGTTGCTTGGATCCTAGATCCACTCAGTTCGAATCATTTGGTGTAATGAATGAGCAAATCTTATTTTAATTCATATGTGCAATAATTGGTACATACCTTAGTTCCTAGAAATAAATAGTAATTATTTAGAGCTCAAGGACAAAAATTTCTCATTTTACTACAGAAAAATTGGCAATTATAGAAATACGAGAGTATTTTTGACCGTACACATATTTTTTTTTTATTTCATTCTGTGTTCTAATGTTAAAATAAATATAATACAATTATCAGATTGTTAATCAGGTAGATGTAGATTATTGTAGTGAACACCAAAATATATTCGCTTCTGTTAATTTGTGTATATTATCATATTCATGTTTTGAAAATTATAATGAAAATGATAAATGGTATTGAAAATGATGAATTGTTTTCCGTTCAACAGAATTTTATGAATTTCAATAAATTTTAAATAAATAAAAAATGAGAATAAATTAAATCGCTTCAATTTTTTTTCTATTTTTTGCTTTTCTTCCAAGTATACGAACAGTAATTGCCTGATAACAAGACAAAACATTAATGCTGCTATGTAAAAATGTTAACTTATTGTTCAATTATCTTAAACAAAAGACATCATTTGTCGAGTCATTCGAAAAATAAAAATTATAATTAACTATTTATTGAGTATATATTATTTACAGAGGCGAAGTTTTGGGGGGACGGGGCGATCGCTCCCTCTTAGACATTCATGGTTTTTTGAAAATAATAATATACAAATCTAGAGTATAAAAACGTCTCAGATACATAAAGAGTATAAATATTTGCTTAATTTGGAGCAAAATGATCAAGAATACAAAGTACTTACCGATATATTATTGTGGACATAAAAGTAGCTAATTTATAATGAATTTGATACTTCCATCATTTCAAATGATTTTCGGAAGCAATGAGATGTTGAAGAAAATTAATAATCCTCAAAGGAGTCGACCCGAATCGTATCAACGAAAAGCTATTATTATTCTATTCGATAAATATTATCGGACTGTTACGTTTCGTAGCCTAGCAACTGCACTAAAATACCGGAATAATGTATTTTCCGGTTCGAAAACACACCGGAAAGGTGTCAGTTTTCGCCCGATCGAAAAAGAAATTGATGCAAATTTGAATATAGTACATCCACTGTATGTACTGTGCGACACAAATCCCTTTTAAATTTGCTGGAAAATCGACAGCGCAACGGATAGCGTGTGTAGTTCGTCCCGAAAATATTTTTATTTTTATGCGGCGCATAGTCCACACCAACAAAAATTTCGACAAATGCGAGCAAATTTATGTCAAATACAGCGCACAACGCAATTTTTTATTTATTTGTATCCGGCTTAAGATGTATCCTCCACTGATTATTTACAGTAAAACATGATAAAGCAATACAGCATGTGAAAACATAACCAGACCATTTGTTTAGCTGTCTATTTAACCGCCAGTCCACTTCCCTTTGAAATATGTATCTTGACACCCCATGTTGTTGCAGGTCGCATTGAGCCGTCAACTCGCGTGGCCGATGGCCTGACCTCGGACCTGGAGCCTGGACCCTCTCCGGGATGACATGGCATGCGGAATCGATAGGCCGGTTGTTGCATCGCACCACCACAGCACCACGCTGCCGCCAGAACGCGACCTAGTGCACTCGGACTCCAAGGACATGTGCGTGAACAAGTGAACACCCGCGCTATGGCGACCCAGGAACTCGTACTCATGTTTTGTTATCTTACGGTTTTGTTGCTGTTATGTTGCACTGCAAACATTCGCGCTCAAGGTAAGGACTACAACTACATTATTATTAACTGTCGATTGTCACATTATTTGTTTATAACGTAGGATGTATAAATATATAGTAAGAGATATTATAGACAAATAGAAGTAATATTGAATAAAGTATAATATTTGTTAACACAAACTCAATGACACGTTACTACATGAAATATAATAATAATATTAATATAAATATTTCTTTGCCTTGGAAATAAACAACTATGACAAGCGACTCGATCCTTGAAGCATTTGAGGCAACTCGAATGTCACATGTTACTTATTCAGAATTTTATAAACTGTTTAAGTTGTAATTCTTAATATATGTACAATATTTTGATAAACTGTATTAATGTAGGTATTTCATTTTTATTTATTTATCAGTATCTATGGCGGAAGAAATAAAAAAGTACATATTAATAATTTGTCGAAGTCATACTTTTATTTTCTATTTAGACTCGTCTGAATAATCAATTTTTAAAGCAATTCAGATAATCTTGTAGCATTGTAATCCTATTTTTTTTATTTAAATCTTTATTTACAACTGGTGAAGAGAAAAAACCAACAAGCAAATTTTTCAAATTAAATAATAACGTACGATAAATAACTCTCATTAGAGTTCTTCCAGTTTTATGTTTTTTTGCTTCATAATTTAGATGACAAATCTAAAAGGTTTAGTTGTTTTCAATCTTCTTATTTCTAAGGAATTGTCTAATAAATTTAGTGCTAAATTATTAATATGGTAATGTAAGCGATTTTCATATCGAGTAGGGTATGTTTCTATTAGTCCCTTAATATCTTTGATTTTTAAATCCGAATGAATTGATTCATTTGTAACATACCACGGCGCATTTACAATTATTAGTAGACATTTGTTTCGAAATCTTTGGATATAGGAATAATTACAATAAAATTTTGCAGTGTACTGGTAATTTTGATTTTCTTTCTAGAAGTCAATAGAGTTTTTTAATTTTCAAAATCAATCAAATTTGTTTTTATTATAAGTGAATTTTAGTCAGGACTAAAAATTACTTATTTTGATAGTTGATGGTAGCTGGAAACTAATTAAAATTTTAGATTAATTAATCAATTGTTCAAATATATATAAAATAGAAGTTAGGTATTTTGAAAATTTAGGCGTTTGACGTTGATATTGTAAAGGTGAATATATTTAATGAATGCGGTCCACATTTGAAATGAACTTCTATGTACAAGTTTTATAAAAGATAAAAGTGAATTACAAATTAATCACGAACGCGCTAAATAATTGAAATTGCAGAGGTCAGTGGTTTCGTCACGAACAACATTTAATTAGTGAACTGTTTTCGTTTCATTAATTCATGTTAAAATTTACAAAGTACGTGCGCATGTGGGTTTCTGCGGTGTGCGAACCCGTCAAAATTTCCCTCTACTCCGGCTGTATTTTCACATTTTCCACGAGTGATTTACAGGTAAGGAAATCGCTGCTTTTATTACGGTCTCATATGGGAATATAAAAATTTTAATCACAGATTGCAGCTTTTCACAGAATCCTTTTTAGAATCATGTTACTGACTTCAGAGGAAGTACAATTGTTACATTTGTCATTAAAGTTTTTAAGTGTCATTTGTATGCTTCAGACGAAATAAAGCAAGGTTATGAAATTCTCTACTAAAAATGTTTCTACGCTCAGGAAATGCATTTCAATGACATCAAAGTACCAACCGTAGATATTAATTCTGCGAAACAACTTCTATATCAAAACGGCTTTGCTGATGAAAATGAAAATTTCTTCTGCAATAACAACAATATTCACTATACTATTGCATATTTTCTTATTACTTTTAATCTCCGAGATTTTTATTTTAATACAAACATAATTCACCTAAGAAATAACAATTATATATAATATAAATCAAACATAAAATTGAGCTATCAATATATATTTTTCTTGTTCCTAATATAGGAAGTATTTGCGAACGTTATGATAACAATTTCCAAAATTTGTAGAATGACAAAAATTTCGAAAGGAATGTTGAAAATTCCGGAGTGACAGCGTGTGTCCAGAATCAAATTAATGATTTAAACTTTCCCATGAGATTACAAACAATTTCACTAGTTGGTTGTCAGTAATATTGGACATCGGCACACAAGTTGCTGACATGTGCCAACATGGTCCACACATGGCAAAGCATTTGTACGGATTTTCACTTTTTCACCATTCCTAATTTATTACTTTTTAGTTACGTAATTCCTAAGTTTCACAAGGAAATATTTACAACTTTTTTGGATCTTGTAATCATTGTTGTTGCAACAATTAGGACTCTTTTAGGGAGGGGCAAATTGCCTTCTTTTAAATCGTAATCAATCAAATATGTAATAATGTTAAGCATAAAATTTATTGATGATGGATATTTTTTGACCGGAGAAATGTTGGTGTAGGGATGAATATTGGAAGTCAGTTAGTGTGTAAGACTAACTTCAAGTTCAACTGGTTTGTGCCTCTCTTAGATTATTAATAATTATTAAACTTTCTTTGGTTTTAACTTATTCTGAAGCAAATGCAAAAGGGCAAGATCCAAAAATTTTCCTCTGACTTTCGGTTTCATCTGAAATACGGAAACCCCGTTGTTATATGGCCATTTGTAGATTCTGTTATTTATTTATAATTTGTTTGGCAGCGGTTTCTTAAATATTTAAAGATAAAATTCTCTCAAGGGGGGTGTGATCGTCCTCCCATCCTTCCCTTAGATCTGGCACTGTTGCAGGTGAAATTAAGACGTAATAAATTTTATTTACGTTTTGTTGACGGTCTTGTGTAGCAAACCTACTGATAACAGTGACTTACGAACTACTCGGAAACAGTATAATATTATTATTTTGTTAATAGATCTCATACTCAAATTAATTCGAGTTGGAACGCGCTTAAACCAAAGGATTAGCTGCTGTCCGTATTGGATTTTGTAACTTTTAAAAATTATTTCAGTACTTACACATATTTGTACTTGGAGGTACAAAAAATACTTGGATTATTATTTATAGTCTATCTTTGCAAGGTACTTACATTTGACAACCAAGAACAAGATCGTCATCGTCAGGAAAACGAAATAAGAAATTATACTTTATTTTTCATTTGTACTACAGTCGTTTTTATTAGAACGATTTGCTGGGAAGATAGGAGCTATTTTATCTTGTTTTCTGATTGGATAATATTATCGTCATTATAAAAATAGACTACAGAGGCATCACGTTATTACATAGATTTAACATCTTAAAATTACTTCTTCAACTTATATGTTCGTTTCTTTTTTGCAGCTTCTAGAAGGTCTTTATTTGATTTGGTCGTATCAGTTCAGTACAAATCATGTCAACGTTTACTCGGATAGCAATATTTTTATTTGGATAATACTTGACACCACTGGACCAAGTGATTTTAATTAAATATTTTTTTTCCGTAAGTTAAATATCAGAAATGGTTGTTTCGTGGAATGGAAAATTGTTAGTGTTTCTCATGTTTATTTCATGCTCTAAACGTTTTAGAAAGAGCAGTCAAGAGGCATTTAATATGATGAGTGTTTGAGAGAATATTCCAAAGCAAAGCAGAGTATTCAGTATTCCCCTTGTCTGCACTTGTGCAATGTTTGTTTTTAATTACCCTGAATCGTCTTTACATGTTAGGCGTGGCATTGTATTGAAACAAGACTATGGTCCTCGCGAAAGCAGAATGCAAAACTCCAGCCATTGCCTTTGTTTATCAGCCGAGAGTTGCGAGCTTGTTTTTGCACGGCTCACTTCGCGCCATCCATAAAAGCTCTTATACTCGTTGAGTGCTCGTTAAAATTTAAAAGGTTGTATAAAAAATTAAGGAAACAATATTGACATAAGGGCGGCGTTAGGATAATATCTGCAGCGTTTACTCAATTTATTCGTATTACCTATTTTTAGATCCGGAGGTCTTTTTTCGTCTCAAGTGGTCTGACTTTTGACATTCGAAGGAATTGGCGTTTCACAGCTGCTCAATTATTAATATCTTATTGTCTTCGTTTCACTTCCTAAAACTAAGGGATATAAGTTCATCGAATTGAGTTGGGGTTATTCCAGGAATATTGAACCTGGATTATAAATTATTCCGATCCCAGACTATTTTCAGACAGTGCTATTTCAGAATTCAAATCCAGACTTTCAAACTTTAAAAGAATTTTTATTAAGCGAAGCAACTTGTAAGCAAGCTTAGCTTCTTCTTTACAACGCAAAAAATACAAGAAAGTTCATAATTTAATAATACCCATTACATTATCTTTATTCTAAGTTTTTAATTATTTTAAATCCAGACATTAATAAAACTTAAATTTGAAGGTGAAAAAAAAACTAATTGTTAATTAATTAACCAAAATTAAATATATTTTATTGGTATGAATAATACTAAAAAACATCTAATGATAGTAACATAATATAACATTGTTTTCTAGACATGATCCTTGTAACATAATAATGTTAATAATGATGGGTGGAATTTATTTTGAGAAATAATATTGTCAAAACACAACTCTAAATTAGCTAAACTAAAAAAAATATAAGTCCAAGGTACAACAGACATTTAACGGATATACAGTATAGTACCGAAATAAAAATTCTAATAATTTTAGCACAGAAAATAAGGCTTTACGAACAGGATCATTATTCAAGTGTATTAATTTTTTTTCTTATGTTAATATTAATACCGAGTATAGTTGTACATTTGATAATCAATTGATGGAAAATTATTTATATTTTTATATCTTTCACGGCACATCTAAAAACTCTTGCGACACACAGTTTGGCAGAAACTGCATTAGACTGATCCATAAGTTTTTTATTTTTTCGTCCATACGAATTAATGTCTTACATTTTACAGATAGACAGAAATTTCAAATTAAAATTTTATGACAACTTTGTTAAATAATTATATATAGTATAAAACAAAACTCTGTGTCTAAAATTTCAATTATTATTCAACCTAAGCATTTATTTCTTTAGTACTATCTATTTCACTCATATTCTAGTATCATGAAAACATGAATAAAGACGAAGTTGAAAATTGGCTTTATGATTTCACAATATTGTTTTTGCTCGCGAAATAGAAAAATTAATTGACGTTTTGAAAGAACATTATTGACGGAAGAACGTTATTGACGGGGACGTAGTCCATTATTAGTTTTCCTTTTAATTGCGAAAGGATGAAACGCTCACTAATTCATCAATATGTAGCAATTTAAATTGTGCAGATGCAGAAATGTATTCTATGTTAATGACTATCGTTCAATTGTTTTGCATTTTTCTATACAATTTTAATTTTCGTTTTTACCCGCTATTAAAATAATTGTAGTTTGTTTTTCACATTTTAACACCATTTTATTTTAAAATTTAATGATAAGTTACATTGATTTTGTCACATGTTACCTTCTAGTCAATTTCCATTGTCAAACTTTGATGTTATGCTTTGTTCATGATCTGTGTAATCAGTCTTTGTGGTATTATTTGTGCGATAATTGAACATTCAGCAAGATCTTAACAGTTTATTATTGATACTAATGATAACATTGGTAATTGCCTGAGAGCAATTGTGGTTGTAGAGGTATGATACAAATTTATATTGGTTAGAATTACATTGATAGTTTACGTTATAGTAATAATATGTTCTCTGAGCAATATTGTACTTGTGGAATTTGCGCCAAATTTTGCAGCAGATGTATTTGCCAAGTAACTTGCAAATTCTGAAACTATGAACTTCTTTCTTAATTCTTATTCTGTAAAATATAATAAATATAACGTTATGTAAAAACAAAAAGCTATTATCATGGAATTATTAATCAAATTTTGATATTTATTTCTTCTTATTGTATTACTTATGAATAATTTTACAATATTTTTTTGAATTTCGACCAATGAAAATCTAATATCAGTGAATATAGTTAACGTTTATTGAATATTTTAATGTAATAAATGACGTTTATATGACAGTTTAAAATAGATATTCAATATTTAGAGCAATATACATTTAATGTTAAACTGTTTTCTAGATATATTATACTAATATATCTATATACCACTATTGTATGCCAAATACATCGGAATATTTTTCGACTCGAAACATACTCAGGTATTTCTCATGCACTTATGATATTACTATTGAGTATATTATAATTCTGTTCTATGGAAAAAATTAGATCGAAAAGTAATTATTTTTATGAAATTTTAAGTTTAAACCCAAAATATGTCGAAAAAGTTTTGAAATATTATCACAATATGGATATAAAAACTAAAATGCTAAAAAATCGAGAAAACCGTAAGTTGCAATTATTTTGGTTTTTTTTTTATTTTAACATGAGTATAATTGCACATATTTAAAAAATAAATGTTTCGTTGTTGGTCATTTTCTATAAATATAAATTAAAATATGTTACTGTTTTTGTTTTATGCTATTGAATATTTCAAACGAACGTTAAAGGTTTATAAATAGGTATATAAAATATTTGCGATGTCGATATTTCATAAAACAGTTTATTTTTGTCATTGTTTGCGTTTCAGCATTCAAGCGATTTTGATGTTTCCAGTTAAGACATCTTATAATGTAGAGCACAATAAAACAAATTGCCTTACCATCCATACAATTGCTATTAGCCCATTACCATTCCAAGTCAATTCCATTAAGTTGAGACATATTCAAACAAAATAAATTTCCAACAATCCCAGCGCTCTCAAACGCTAAGAAGACATTTGTAACATTTATTTGAAACATTTGAAGCATTTTATTCGCTCATAAAACACTCTATGGTCCTCATTGTTTTGCGCCGTAATCTGCGACGAGTTAAAATTAACAGAATTATTGAAAAGCAGCGTTCAGTATTATTGACAAGGGTTAGCGAGAGCGTTATCTACTGGGAACTGAATTAATTAGAACAGTTTTAATTAACATCAAATAACGCTAATAACGCATTGGACACAAGTACTCTACCTACAGTGTTAACTCCGCTTAACAAGGGGATCAAATATTTGCCTAAGTGTTCGTCAATTATCATTATGCTAATAAATATTTTTCTCACTGAAAATATTTGGAAGTAAAATTCCAACTATCTATATTTTACATTACTTGTATTAAAAAATAAGAATAGCTATACTATGTAAAAAAATAATTTAATTGTTGGACAAATATATAACGGTTTAAATCTCAATAATAATTATTTCTATCATTGGCCCAGAAAAGCAAGACCTGAAAATGCGAGATATTGTAAATGGTTTTCTGGGCGTATGATACACAAAATTTTTTGCGCCAATGCCACTTTTAAGTTATTAAAAAATATTACACTACTTAAAATTTTATTTTGGTAAAATTTTTGATTCACATGGTTATATAAACATTTCACTTATTTTATTGAATAAATTTAGTGACATTTGTTCTAACCCAAAAAATAAAACAAATGCGAATTGATATTTCTCAATGATTAACATAATCGTGATCTTACGACAAGAGTATAATATAAATAACAAATTAAAATTGTTGTTTTCATTAACGATTATCATTAAAGCTGAAATATTTAGGACGACATCTCTACATTTTTCCGACCAAGGCCGGCAAACAAAGAGTTTCCGGATGATTTTAAGTTCTGTAATAAATATTCATATCAGACGGACGCGCAAAAAATATATAAGAAACACCTGATAAAAAACGAAAAAAAGCATTTAATAGTATATTGTGTTATTAAGAGTAAAAGTGATACTTTGTGTGGTGAGCATGGAAGTTTGCACGACGAGCGAAGCGAGTCGGACAATTGCATGCGAGGCACACAAAGACACTTTTACTCTGAATAACACATGCTATTTTTTCTTCAAACTTATAAATTTTAAAAAATAAATTACTATTTGACGTTTAATATGTAGGTTACCTGTCAGTTATTCATAATTTTTAGTAACTTTATTCTTAGGTTATCTAGTTTTTATAGTGACATTTAGGGCGATATTACAGATTTCTATTGTACAAGTTACTTCTTATTGGCTATACGGCGGCGACAATATTACAAGTTACTTCTTATTGGCTATACGGCGGCGACAATATTATACGGCGGCGACAATATTATACGGCGGCTAGAATAAAAAATTATATTACGTTGGCATAGAAATTAAACTTCAACCTTGTCAATCACGTCACAGAAGATGTCACTTTTATGACGTTTGAAGAAAAAAATTATTTTAGCAGTAGAAAAAATTAGAATTATTAACAATAAGAAAAGACTATCTGAAAGCTGAAAATTTTAACCCGAAAAGAGCTTCATCAAATTGTCAATGAAGTAGTAAAAGCTCAATCAGTAATACCTGCATAAACCTGCATAATAGGTCAATTTAAATAATAGAACTGCTAAATACAAAACCTTTAAAAGTGAGAAAACGGTAGTAAAAAATACATATTTAATGCTTTTTTAAAATAATATTGGATTTTCTTTTCTATTGTTTACGCTATGATAAAACTTTTAAATTAGCTATTGTTTTGTGTGCGACATTTCAAAAATGAAAAATGAAAATTAAATTAATAGAAAAGCCCATTTAATAATAATTTAATTAAAATTATTGTAGAGTAACATTTCATGTATATTTTAAATTTGATTAAAAGTATGAATTCAATTTGAATTTTAAGTCTTGATATATTTATTTAGTGTGTCAGTTATTTTGCAAAGCCAATCCTATTTCACTAGTAATCCTACGGGTATTATTATTGTGTTTACTCAATATTCAATGTAGTATTACCTACGTAATGTGAAACAACATCATTGTCATTGTTTGCAATAGAGTTTATTGAATTTGCTTCTTTTATCTTGTGAAAGCAAAAAGAAAATTATATTCGAATATGTGAATAGCACGTGTATATATTCAATTACCGTTACGCTATATTTTTAGAGGTAATGGAAAATTAATAAACGTTTTGTTGTATGAATACATTATTATTCAATATGAAATAAAATGCTTTTATGGTATGTATATTTTCGTTAGAGTCATTCAATTAATGTATTATTCAAAACTGCTCCGAATTTAAATGATAATGTGTTGCCCTAAAAACAAATATGTTTGTGACGTACTCGTTTTTGTTTTCTCCCTAATTTGATCAAAGCTTCGTAATATAAGTGAAATGACAATGCTAAATATACGCACATTAAACACTTGATTCAATTATTGTACTCGAATTAAATGTATATTTGAAAGCAGTCACATAAAAGCTGAACACAAAATTTATAATATTATTACGTTTTCAATATGTTCGGGTTGTACAATGAAACTTTTTATTTTTAATTGCTCTATTGTTATATCAAAAACGGTTTACTAATATTGGATACTGGAAAACTGTTTTTGGAATTTTTTTGTTATAAAAATGGTACTTCTTAGTATTGCGCCCCACGGTAAATGTTAAATTGATAACCTTAAATATTTTAAAATGTTTTTTAATACAATTTTTATTTATTATAAATATGAAATCCAAATAAACAAATCTAATTTAAAAGAATATTAAAATTTCGTTAGTCTTAACACATAACTTTGAATTTTTTTCATAATATTATACATGAATTATGACAGTTATATACCATTTGTTGTATGACAATTTTTTTTAAATGTTTCTCTGTAGTTCTATGCAATTAAATAGTAATATTGGATTTTAGGTCAATGATTACTTAAAACTTGTCGTGAACCAGCGGTTGTTTAACTTGCCTACTTGATTTTGCTTTTATTACAAATGTATAGTTAATATTCGTGATGTGAAATATACTCGTACGTATACAAAGATTTACCGCCTGTGCACAAAGTTGCTGGGACTTAATTAAGTGTCATGTTCAAGTAGAAGTCTCTTTAGATATTCTCTAAGATTTCATGTTTCACTATGCAATTATCTAAACTAGGTTCATTCGTTAATAAGCTGTAAAATAAATATTAGATGAACAATTTCAAGATTCAGTGTGTTTACAGTTGAATTATTAAAACTTTTAGTTAACAACGTCTTTGCTGAAAACTAAGTTACACTTCGGTATATGTTGAGAAATATACAAACAATATAACCTTTCATCATACGGCATATTATTATATTTCTTGAATCTGATTTAATAATTAATATATAAAGTTGCTGTGTTACATTTACTACTAGGGATGCCGTCTAGATCTAGATTTTCAAGACTCGGAAAGAGAACAAAACTTTTTAATCTAGACCTTGTGGGAAATAGGCGACTTTCTGCACTTGTTTCACAATATACTATTTCCTTTTCGTTATGTGGTAAATAATATTGGCGTCTAGACAAGACTTGAATTTACCACAAAACGAAAAGGAAATAGTATAATGTACAGAAAGTTGCCTTTTTCCCACAAGGTGTGAAAATTTCAGCACGACTGCTAAACGTTACAGAATAAAAATACATGCCCGAAAGCTATTTGACATAAAAAACAATATGGTGTACGTAACTTTGAAGCTTTATATGGCGTAAGAAAAGTGCTATTTTCCATAGTGATCGTAGAAAAAGAATTTTAAATAAATATTCATGTATTGTGATCATTATAGGTATTTTTAAATTTTAATTCTAAATTAAAAAAAAAAACGTTTCAAATATGATAAAATTTAATAATGTCATATAAAAATATTGATTGCAACATTACATACCAATGATATTGTTTAATACGTTTTTAACGACGTAATCAAGGAATTATTAATGGCATTTCTATGTTTTGTTATAATTTTATAAAATGCAGCTATTGTTATTAACAATATACTGCACTAATGCAAATAATATTTTTTGACTGAGAGAAGAAATACCTGTACTAGATTTCAGTAAATTAATATAATTTTATTAGTCTACGGCGTTAGAGAAAAAAATATCATTTGACAGCAATCTTGTGTATTTCTTCTCTCCATCAATTTATATCAACGTTTTACTTGTTTTTATTACAAATAATGTGTAGTATTTATTAAGATTGAAATAATGATTAGGTTTTCGTAATCACTTATATAGAAATAGTACTAGTTTTAAGATAAACACTTGAATCCAAACGGAATGTTGGGCTTTGATGATGAATATAATACATTGTGTTTCTTATTTCTTATAACGTCATGACCGCGTGGATAAAGTGGTAAATGATCGTGCAGAATTCAGTTGACAGAATCCGGAAAAATTAAAGCTAGGCGCCAGTTTCCAACGTGCAACACATTGAACAGTTATTGATTATCCTTACACTGGAATGATGGATGATCCTGCTCAAAGGATAAAGTCGTTATCTGCGTACTATATTGAAAAGACATTTAAAATTGCGAGTAAATTCAGTAAGGTGATGTAAAGATTTAAGGGAGATTCTAAATATATTTCTATTTTGTTTTTCAAATTGACTAAAATATATGTAGTTACTGAAACACAAAAATATAAGAATAAATAAAATGTTGTTTTCATTGTTGTCACTTTTATATTGTTCATTGCCTCAAAACAAAGTTGCATAGTAAAAATTAAATGACAATAAATAAACCTTTTTTTAACTAGTAGCTAATAATGTATTTAAGCTAGAAGGAATGTAAGTGCAATATAACATTCCAGGAGGTTTGAACTGAAACGCAGCTTGCAGAGCTAATGTGCATTTTATCGTATGAGAAGTTGTAGTACTTAAATGCCGAATCGTTGATTACATTTTTTGAGTCAACGATAGCAAAATATTTGCAAAATGTAAGTTATTTAAGAGTTCCAATTTACTCATTTGCAACTCTTTATAGATAACTTTGGCGGTACTAGACTATCAAAAGTATATGATACTATAGGTGTACCATTTATATGAAAGTCGCAGTTTTTTTTAGGTCTTTTGTTTTTTTTTGTTCGTGCACATGCCTTGCCTCTTGTTCTCGTCGTCCGCTGACACCATTGCGCATTTTATTTTGTTTTTGCAAAAACACGATCGTAAAATCTAGACTTCTTGACCAAACAATGTTGTGTACAAGGCAATTTTTATCTACATAAAATTTACTCGACGATAAGCAAATTTGTTTTGATATGAATTTAATATTAATTACAAAATTATCCTTGACAGATTAAAATTAATTTTAAATATAACTTTCAGTCATATTTTATCAATTTGTATATGAACCTTAACATATGTCGTGGCGGACCTTTTTGAGTTCTACAACTTTTCTACTGAAAGTTCGTAAAAACGCATTCACTCGACCGTTTTTTCGTCGACATTAATTGCAAAATTAGTCGCTCTTTTATTTTTTAGTCTATGTTTACCTTAAAAGTCCATTCTAAATATTGGCAAAAAAATTGAAATCGGATAAATAGTTTCGGAGGTCACCTCCTACATACAAACTTACAAACATCACTTCTTTACAGCATTAGTATAGATTAGTATGATTTTCATATAACATCGTTGACAATGGTAACCAAATAACAAATATTATCAGTCACTTATGACTTATGTTACTACGGAAGTTAATTATATTTAAGTCAACGGTGGCGCGAAAAGGAAAATTTTTCTTTCTCAACTTGAAATACAATAGTATATTATTTAACAAGCATAATATGTAGGCTATATTACACGAGGATGTAATTAAAAATACGAGCGGCAGCGAGTATTTTTAATCATCCGCGTGTAATGTAGCCATATTATGCGAGTCAAATACTATACTTTATCTACAACTATCAGGCATATAAAAAAATCTGATATTATTTGTTAAATATTCAGTTAGGTTTGAGTAGTTCATATATATCTTAACAGATGGCGCCACAGTAGCACTTAAATGTCAAAATCACTTTTCAAATTGTATTTATTATACTTTTATAAGCATATATATTGATATTTATAATAAAAAATATGTTATTAATAAATTAACAGTTTAATAAAATATTATGTGCTAAATTATATGCCCTATTTATTACAGAAAAGTGTAGCGTGTATCATGACATTTCATATTACACTTGTGTAATATGAGTAGTATATTATATGTAGTATCACACGTATAATGTACCCATATTTCAATAGTTGTAGATAAAGAAATTTCATTTACATGACATGAAAAGGTAAAGAAGATTTTTAATTAAAATTTGAAAATCCTTATATGAAACGCGTATGAAATACGATATTTGTGAAACTTGCATGTTATTCTACTGATTATACTAGATAACTAGCTATATGTAAGCTGATCCATTTACCAAAACCGTTAAATAAACGTAATTATGCGAAATGGTAGAAATCTGTTTTATCACCAATACGTTACACAGAAACCCATTCAAATAAATTTCCCGGGAGTAATGATTTAATTGTCAATACTCGTATCTCATGTTAAAGATTAGATGGTAATGCCATTGTCAGTTTATTGCACAACAATGCGTTGTATAATATACGTTAACATATGTGTACTGCATTGAACCCGTGACATATGTACGTGATTAGTATTTTGTTATGCAAATACCGGCTCCTGTCATAATATTGTTGTACGTGAAATCGTTCGAGGATAAATTCCAACATTCACTTACTTCACTATTGTACTATCTTCAGAATATTCTTCTAATAAATTTCAAATTCAAGATATTAAGTATGGTTCCTAAAATTTTAGGGTTATACAGAAAAATATAAAATTATATGATCGTTTATAAAATAATTCGTTAAATGAAAAATTATGATTTTATGATTAATATTATATGTATATCTTAATGTTTACAATTAATTATTTGTTTTGTCCTTATTTATGGAGAGAATGTCTAACCTCCGCGTTCAGATTTGCAAGATAAGAAAACACTTCGTTTCTAATTTAGTTCCGAAATCTGTTCCATATTCAAAACTCGTTTAACGAAACAACGCTAATGCCTTCCGCACTTCGCGCTTTTTTCTTCCTATTTCACACACTTATCTACGATTTAAGTTAATTTGTATATCCAGAACTTGTGAACTGCTCGTTTAATTTCAGCCCGTAGAATTTCAATGACTTCCTTCGTTTCTTAGTTTGTTCAAGTTTGCCCATTTTTAATTACGGTGAACAATGAACAATTACTACCACTAAAATTAATTTATTCTTGTCTATACAAGTATTGTTCTTCTTTTTATAATAATATAATTGTTTAGTACACTACTACAATAGTTTATAGCACATAATATATAATATTATTTCAAATCCCGAAACCAAAAAATCATTGACATTCTATTCTGCTTTCTTTAACATATATATATATATATTTAAAATTAATATGTAATCAAAATATACAGGTGTTTCCATAACTCTTTAAAATTTAAGGTAGGTATATATTAAACGATATACTGATCACAGAACAAAAAGAATTTTTATTAAATTTTTTCAATGGTTTATGGCTATTCTTTTATCTATCATTTTATTTAAATCTGCTACTATACAAGTAATTGTTTACATAGCGTCTAATAAATGTGTAAACTTGTGTAATTAATAATGTAATCTGGCTACATTCATACATCTTTCCGTCGACATTATTGTTAATCTTCTTTCTTTGCTGGTTTGTTATTTTGATTGTGTATTGCAGTTCAGTTTTTGTGAAAACGAATGCATACAGTGATAATAAGTTGAGGTACTTATAGTGCATCATTTAATCAACGTGCTGGATTATGTGTAGTAAAAAGATAATTTTGAACAATACTTGTAACTGATAATTAGATCGACAATATCAAGTGTATGCAGTCATAAGTATTTGTTGTTATATTTACAAATATTCCTTTAAATACAAGGAATTGATATTTAATATTATTGTGTATTCACAATAATTATCTCTAAATGAAATGGGTATTATCTTATGTAATCTTGATAATTAATTTTTATTATGTTGCTTGCAATAAAATACGCTATTCCAGTGGTACCAAAAAACTTCATTTTAAGTAAACCACCCTTATTTTTACGAATTTTATAAAAATCCTTTTGGTTCGATAATCATTATGTCGTGTATTATATACCCTTAAATATTTTGCCGATATATGGAAACACCCGGTATATTAATTTATAACAATTAAAAATGATAAAAATATTTATTGTTGCCGTATATTATGTAATTTTATATATTATCTTTTACAAATTGCATATTTGTTTAACTAGTGCTTTGAAGTGCAATGAATTAAAATAATTTTATATTATCATTATTGCAAGTAAATAGTTCAAAACGAAAATATTTTCAGTGCAGACGGAGACATGTACAAAATATTTTTAAAAGAGTAATCAAAATATTGTGTTTTCTATTCATAAACGTTCATGGAAATTGCAAAATAATGAAATAATTATTAACGAAGCTCGAAACAATAACGTAGTTCTGAAATTGAAAACAAACTAAAAGCTAGGACAGATAAAATATAATGTCTATGAATATATTATTGGTTAAAGTAATATCTTTTCACGGTAAGTATAGGCGTGCGCACGATGAGTGCCATGGGTGCCGTAGTAATAAAAAAAAAATTATATATATAATTTTTTCCGCATATACTTTCTTTGGAACGATTATATGAAAAATGAGAAAATCGTAAAAACCTTACTTTCAAAATTTCTCCAAAAAAACGTTTTTCCCCCAAAACTTTTCATTCTATAGGCTTTTGCATTTGATTTTTTTGTGAAATACAATATTTCATTTTTAAAATACTATTTGTATGTGTTGGATGTAATAGAAAATTGTTTAGCATATTATGTGCATCAATATCAATATGGAAATACAATATCATCTCATGAAATGACACACTATCCATACATACTCTATCAAAAAACATTTATTTCAATTGGTACTTTCTAGCTTGATATTTGTTCTGCAATTGAATAAATCAATTTCATTTGCGGGATTTATTGAAGCTTAACGTGATAAATTTGTTTATGACGAAAAATCTGTTTTCAACAAAAAGCGATAAAAACTTTTACCGCAGGCTTGATAAATAGAGGTAAAAATAAAAAATATTTACAATGATGTTCCTAAAAATAATTCCTCATTGTACATAACATTGCAGATGACATCCGTAGTGTATTTATGTATATTAATTGTAGCCGTAGAAATAAAGACCTGAAAATTGGTATCCTTACGTAATTTTTCCTAATAATTAAATATCGAAATCACACATTACTATCCAAAAATCATATTCGATTGAATTTCTCTTCATTTTTTGAAATGTTGAAAAATTATTTTATATTGAATGTAGCTTCATGTTCGATAAATATTTTAATTCTTCCTTAAAGCCAAATAGGTATGGTATATTTTTTCGCTGACTTTTTTGATAGAAAAACATCGGTTTTCATGTGACTAGACTAAATGCTGCCAGTGTTACTAACTTTTGTGAAAATGTAAATTGGTACAATTTCCCATTATCAAGCGGCTCACTCGACGCGCTGCCTTTTCAATTATGTGTGTGATTCAACTAAGAAGACGATGTAGGATGTATCGGCGTCGGTTGTTTGTACATTGCTTTCTTTAAAATCGTAGTCCTCATTTAGAAATTGTTTTGAAACAGCTTTATCTAAAAATAATTTCATTGGAGAAATGTCTCGATGTTTATAAAAATTTTCGTGCAGTAGTTTCAGTGAAAATTTAAATACATTTTACATTTTTTCACCTTTCCTGTTTCGGTTGCCTCAACAGAGAGGTTTTTTTTTTGAAGTTAAAATTAATTTAAAAAATTGTAAGATGCATTTTGGGGCAATAACTATTATTAGAGTAATCTATTATTTCAATAGGACCGAATTGCCAGTACAAACATGATGTTCATATATCAACTAGAAAAAAAAAACATTTAATTACATTTAAATAGATTATAGAGTTCTATTAGGGGCCATTCATTTTTTTTATTCTACAGTATGGCCCGGATTTGCTCAAGAACACAAGACCGTAGATGCATTTTTACGACACTGAAACACTGAATATATTCAGAAAGACGTAATTGTGTCTCATTTTGTTAAAATATAGATAGGCAATTCTTTTTATAAATATTTCTCATTTTCCTGAAAACTTAGCCCCTTATGAATTTCAACTCTTCAATTGTTGTAGTCGTCTTTGTTTCTTTTTAATAGTTTAATTAACTATATCTATTTACTAGACAGCTTACAATGTGAAATAATGGTTATGAGCAAACCAGAGCATAAGAGTTCATTTACAGTAGCGTTAATGAATCCAGGTTCCAGGATAATAATTGACCTTGAGGTAGATAGGACATTGCGGCTCAGACGATCTCCCAGACAATGATCAGGTAGTTGGCGAGATGAGCACCCCACATGCGTAGAGCATTTTAAGTGCAGTAGTAAGGAATGAAGACAAAGTACCACTTTACATGGAAAACCCGAAGTACCTTAATTGACAAAATTACGTGCGGTCATAAATCAGCAGCGTATCCTTAACAAGACACTGTACCAGAGCCGTTATCACACAACAATAGCATGTGAACTCACGGACTATAATAAGACAATTAATTCACCGGAATGTTCTGGACTGAATTAGGCGATGTCGCAGCATGAGTAATGCACTACCCGGCCTCTAATAGCTGATGGGCCTAACGACGTGTCTTTCCGCCCGGCCTACCCGGAAAACTCCGGGTCCGCAGGATATTCAAAGCTGCGCCTTGCGCCCGTCTTCCGATGCTGTTGATGCTGCAGCTTAAACTTGCGAACTTTGGCTAACTTTGTTCACAACAAAAATGCTGATCAAGCAAATTCTGGTTTCATAATACCTTGTTTGCAGATGAGGGTTTATTGTTTTACTAAGTCGATGAAAACAAGATATTTTCGAAATTTCGAAATACACTCTTACTCATAACAATAGTTATTTAAGCTGCAAGGAATTTAAGTATAATATAACCTTTCGCCCTACGCTAGACGACTAAATTTATAAGAAATTAATATGATTCTCATACTTAACCTATTAGTAGAGCTTTTATTTTCTACATCATTGATAATGGTAATCAAATAATATATATTATTGGAAACGTACAACTTATGTTACTACGAAAGTAAATTATACTTACGTCAACGATGTCGCGATATTGCGCCATAAGGGAAGATATAGACATATTACATCCTGAAAATTTCTGATGCACGAGCGAACGTAGTGAGGTAGTGAGTAAGGGAAGCAAAAGCCAAAAGATGTAATATGCTATTAGTTTTCTTTAGAGCACAAGATATTTTTCTGTAGCCCTGAGAAAATCGTATTAAATTATACAAGTAAAATATTAAAGTTTATAATGTAAATGAGAAACCTATGTCGCTGTCCTATTTACTACTGAAACCATGGTAACAGATAATAAAATTCCTAATAAATAATATAGAATTCTGACAATTTTGATTTTTATAATTAACACGAAACGTAATTATGAAAAATAATAGTGATTTTTCAAATAATCCATCAGAAGTGTTAAGAAGTAATGAAGTAAACAACAGAAACAGAAAAGCATTCCTTGTGAGTATAATTTTTGTGGAACGAAACGTAGTCGCGGGTCACAATTTTATAAAAATATAAATATGAGTTTTTTTAACGAGTTGCTCACTATTGTTCAGGCGACCACATAAAAAACTAATTTTGACATTTACTTCAACAATTTTCACACAAAAAATCTGTTTGTTATCAAATTTCAATAGTTATAAATATAACAACAATAAATATAAGAGGAAATTTCGGCTCATGGCTTGTTGATTGGTTTTGAACGAAATAAAATTAATTTTGCTTAAATATGATTGGTTTCGGTCACATCGAAAATATTTATTTCTGTCGCCTAATTATAGTAGTGGGGAAATGTTTCTTTCGACAGATGGTGAATTCAAAGGAAATGAATAATTTTCTGCAGTGGTCGTCTAAAAAATAATTTATTGGATTTTTATAAGATAATCTATAAATTAAAACTATTCCTTAATCTAAAATATACTTTTGTATTGAAATTAGTAATTATTAGAAATGTTAAATTAATGTATTAAAATTAAATTTTTAACAACTAAAATGAATAATGTCCAATCCCATTTACGTGAATAAATAAGCATGTAAATAAATTGTCATCCTCTACATATAGGTATTATGAAATAATCCATCTAGACATGTAATCAACTGAAATGATATAGTGATAAATTCATAGATTTTAAATTATTAAAATGGTATTAGTATTAATAATTTAGGTAATCCTATAAATATAGCTCGGTTTTACTTATAGCAATTGAAAAAATTGTAATTATTCCCGTGTTGAAATTGAATTGTAAAATCCGAGATATAAAAAAATGTAGATTTATTTATTTTATCCAACACCGTGTAATTATAACGATATAAGTATGCTGTTTTTAGATAAATAAAGTAGGTCATAAGTCACTAGTGAGCTAAATATATTAGCTCACTGTTTTTTGGTTCGTATCATAGTAACTACTTTATAAAACCTTCTCTACACTATTTTGTTCCTAGATGTTATTTCGAAATTCCATCTGTCAAAAATCTTATATGTATTTTATATCAATGATTAAAATGTGTTGGATAAAATGTTGTATGGCACACGTGTGTTAATTACCTAAGTCACTTGAAAAAATACCACACTCGGCCTAACGGCCTCGTGAGCTAAACTTTTCCCACGTGACTTATCTGTAATATAACACACTTGTACCATAAATAACTATAATAAAGGCCTCAAATTAAAAGAAATTATAATTATTACATTGAAAAACATAAAAGGGTACATTTTACTATTTTTACTCTACATCATTGATCATTGTAATTTCTTTAGATCTGGGGATCGATGTATAAATTATTTGACAGCCTATTTAGCTATTTTTTAACGTTTTCTGTGATGCATCATGGTATCCAAATAAGTCTTCACCGTATTTATAAAAGAAAATGATAAAGACGCAGAAATATTGTTAGTGAAAATATTATTACGTTAGTATTAATATCAATTTAAACTGCAACAAAGCCAGAGAAAATAATTGCTGTTACTACATTTGCTAGAACAACATCTAGTGATTTTCTCTATTCAAAATAAATATTCCAGGCGTCGGTTTACCATCCTTTTACCGGCGTTTGCTCGGCACTCTCAGCTGGCTGGCCAGCTAAACATCTGCCGCCGCGGAACACTAAACAGCAACACGGTTAAACGCTACAACTGCGACAACATCTCGCAATGCAGACAGGTAAACAAACTTCTTCAGCTCCGTGTTGGTTTTAATTAACTGGCGAATTTAATTTACTTCGAGAAGCGAGATGCCTTGAGAAATAATCGCCTGCGCCTGCACCTTGCATGAAATGTAGCGCTCCTGGAAATGGAGTTCAAAGACTGGAATTGTTTCTTTTAACAGCTGCAGGCAAATGAGATGAAATTCTACTTGCGGAATTCTTGACACTGCTTTACACAAATATTAATTAATTATGGTAAATGAATAATAATTGTTTGTATACTAAGAAAATTGTATGTCACATCTAATTATTCACAGTTTAAATAAAATGAACATGCAAAGGTAATTTCATTAATATTAAGTGTAATGGATTTCTTACTTGTATAAAATAATTGACTTGTTTGTACGTTTATTTGTTTATTATTAGGATAAGTGGTGGTGACGTATACCGGTAGGAATGAATGATTTTTGGTCTTAAAAGTACATGAGAGTGATTTCTCTCATAGGGAATGTTAATTTTGTTGTTTAGAGAGAGTATAAGTAGCCGCTTGAAAATTAATACAGTCAACACTGAATAATCAAAGATTTACTAAAAAAAATGTACCTTTTTGTATCTTATATACACGATTCGTTAATTGCTACTTTGGTCGGTTTAAACTTTTATTTTTATTAATTTTATTTATGTGCATACTTTATAAACATGTGTATAAGACTTAAGATAACTTAAAAATGTGGTTCTATTTGTACACAGTGATAAGTAATATAGTGGTCAATTTAAACTCTGCTCTGAGGACAGATGGTACCTATGCTGAGGAGAGAAAGACCAGAGGATTTTTATTGTTAAAAAGATCAATTCAACCGGTAAACAGGAAAAAAATCATTTGCACATAAAAAGGTAGACGTTCTAGTTGCTATTCCATGTTCCATGAGTTCTGAAGAACTGTTGTTAAATGGTTAATCAGAAGGTGATGATAATGAAAAAGCTGAAGATTATGAAAACAAATATGCGGTATGCAAGGAATATTATTTTTAATTATGAATAATCAAAAGTGCGAACAAAAACGCTACCTAAGTTTTTGATTATTTTTTATCTAGAATTTCATAATTTTCTTTTGTTGAAATAACAAGAATAAATATTATTGTTTTTCGTACCTATACATAAAATTTTCTTCATATTTACATTTTTCAATTTGGAACAGTTGCAAATATTTGAACAGGAAGTAAATACATGAAAATTTTTAAAATTGCCAGTTTCATAAGACAAACAATAAATTATGAAAACAGTGTAAAGAAAAAATTGTTAAAAATTAATAAAACATTAATTATTTCAAATACGTTTGAATTTTATTAAAGTCACTGTACGAGTAAAGTGTCTAAAGTTCAGAAATTAATTATGTATAATAATGCTATGAACTGTATGAATGACAGGTTAAGTTGAAACAACAATAATACGCTAGACCCGTAGTGCTTGACCGAACGTGCTGAAATTTATAAATGACACGCTGATAGCTGGCACGTGTAGCTTATTGAGAATATATCTATAGAAATAGTTTACATTAATAATCATTTATGAAGTCGGAAAAAAGAGTTGTTTTTATAAAAATTAACATAATTTTCAAATAATTTTTGTGACATTTATCCGTAAAAGTAATAACCGTCATGTAAATTTCAATGCACTCGTAAACTAAATATTTTCGTCATATTTCAGCATACACAAATATTTTTGCAGGTATAACAATGTACGACATATGCTCCGTTTTTCATTTTGTCAGAAATAAAATCTACATCTCGTTCGTGTTGAATTGCAGCGTACAATATACTGCAAGAACATTTTGACAAGTGTGCATGTAATACGGCTTGATTATATTCTTTTCATACTTCGTTCGTATTGTTCACCGTTCTCATAAAAATTCCTAGTAATTTGTTAGCGGGGTTTTGTGCTCTTGTTGTCATGTTTGTTATAAATCTTAATTCAGTGGCTTTGCGTGTAAGACATTGTTTTCTTTGTACTCCCATCGGTTCAAAGTCACGTCAATCAGCTGTTGTGTAAAAAACAAACACGAAGGGAATTTAAAATCTCTTGAAAAAGGGATGTAAAACACAGTGGGGCTTGTATCTTGTAACTGAGCTGAACTTTACATGCAGGTTATTTCTGCACCAGCTTTGCAGGAACTTAATTACACAAAATCCTGGCTGTCAGTAAACGTAGTGCAGCGGTTTCATAAATCGGACAGAGGTAATTGCACTTCACGCTTTTCATATTTTTTACAGGGATAAAGATTTCAGCGAATATGATGAACACGATAGTAAGGAAAAATAAACACAGGCAGGATTATTCAGTGCGGTAACAAACGTCACAGCATCACCAAATAAAATTCCATAAAAAAAGGACATTCTATGTTGCCACCTTTGATCTTACGGTTTATACACCCGGCTTTACAAACACTACTTTCAAATTTGTTTTACTGTTGGTGTATATGGTAGACGTATTTCATTTTTTATTTTGTTTTAACGCACAGATTTTCATGGCGTTAGAAAAATTATGTGACTCATTTATAAAATCTTTAATTGTTACTTAATGTACTAAAGAAAAATACAAAGGTGTTATAAAGTAAGGGTTCAGGATTTATAGAACAGAGAAGAAGTAAAAATAAATCGGAAAATGTGTCAAAAAATGAACCGTTTCAGAGATATAGGAGTTTTAATTCAGATGTAATTTTGTGTATCTACCAACAGTCATGATTATTTTTCTGTTGTAAATAATTATTTAAATTTAAATTTATGAACAATTTTATTCTTTACAAAACAGTAATTGCAAACTAAATTAGATGTTCGAAATGTATTCCTTGTATTTCAACGCACGCAACTAATCAAAATTTCAAAAAAGATCATCACTATCAGTATTTACTTAGGATTACATCTAAATTAAAATTCCCATATTTCTGATATGGTTAATTTTTGGAGACCTATTGTATAATACTTTTCGATTTAATTTGACTTATTCTCCTGAACACTTATTTTTTAACACCCTATATACCGAGAATGGATTTGTTTTTTGTTTGCTATTATAAATTTTTTTTTTACTACTAGACATTAAGCATTATTTACATTTATTTTAGACGAATAATGCAAACTGTCACGATTTAAAGAAACTCAAGCATCCAAATTCAAATACAATTATGGCACTAGGTCAATAAACTAGGTATCGTTTTCTTATCCTTGACATTTTTCGAAATTCGTAAAAAGTATAAACCATAAAAAGTACATTATACAAACATCCTACACTTTTTTCTATCCTCTCGTATTATTTTTACATTAACCTTTCCGTATACTTTCTATCCAAATTATTTTTCGGAGTATGAGATAAAATAATTCAAATCCTTAAAATAGGTGTAATTCGCAAACAATTTTTCGTTTAAAAATTTAATCGGTATGGCAGGAAACAGGTATTTACAATTTACGCGTTCTCCGCATTCAACACATCCGTGATACGGGAGTGGTATTTTGGTCAGATATCGGTTACGTGGTTTTAGTTTTGATCATATACATAAACTGAATTGCATGAACTTCAGCATTCAACATTTGTAAATTGCATTGAAATGGTATCCGATTTTAATTGTATTGAACTTAAAATTATTTTAATTAAATTAAATGATGTAATATCACATATTTCTGTATTGTAATAAATGAATAATTATTCTGCTACACATAGTCAATATCTGGACCGTTTATTTTATCAATATTCTAGATACTAACCTATAATTGAGATTGAACGTAAACAAGAGTTCATTGTACGTACAAAATAGTACAACTGCATCTTTTATTATTTTGTTTTGATATATTTTCGTGATTGACCCATAATTCTGATGTAGGTGTTCTACTTTCCCGAGAAAGTGAGATATATGAGAAAGTCTGGAGGAATTTTTATGCGATGCTATAATTAATGTGTGTCATATTTCTCAAACCATGAATAAGATACGGGAGTAAAATAATCGATAACTTGCTAATAAGGCGAGGTAACATGTTATGAAATATGTATTGAGCAACATGAGAAGGGTCTTTATCATAACGGTTAATAATTTTCTTATTGAATATCAAATTACGTACGATCGAAAATTTCCAATCACTAATTATGCGTTGTTTGAACAACCGGTACATTATTAATTTTATTATGTTCTTTACCATGTTGACAAAGGAGGTAACGAACAGTGGCGGCTCATGAACCAAAATTTTGATGAGACGGGCGATAGGAACTGAATATACACGTTGATGAAGTTTGAGGCAGGAGAATTTTTGCCTCTGCACTTCTGTAGTCGGCACTTCGATAGGCTTACAAATGCTTTATTCGACAGTTATGTATCTTGTAAACATAATGTTTTCGCTAAGTTTAAAATTTCTAGTATGGCGAGACACTGCCTCACCTGCATTCCCTGACGAACCGCCACTGATAAGGAAAAGGTATTTTAACGAAATTTCAAACTTTGTTTACGTCTAAGTCCGAGGAAACTGAATGGTAAGTTAATATAAAATGTTTACCCCAACTTTTACTTTGTTATATTTAACACTAAAGCAAATTTCTAACTTTTTAATGAAAATTGTGAATTAATATTTGTCAAATTCTAAAGTCGCTAATTATTCTTGTTAGAAGAAAACAAATCAAGAAAATGTAAATATTAAATATAATTAATCTAAGTACTTAGGGAATAAGGATCCATTGACAAATATTTCTGAAATTAGGTCAAGCTTTAATTACTGCAAAATACTTTTAGCGGATATTTTTTAGGAGATATTTTCATGATATAAAAATAAGCAGAAAAAGTACTTTGTAATAAATGACTGGCGACGGAGTAAATCTGGATAAACAGAAAAATCTCCTTGGCTGAAGATTAATTGCTGCTTCGTTAAAACAAACATAATGAAAATTCCCGAACTCAGTTCCTGGGAATCCTTTGGTTTTCGCTACACACGTTGTAAATTATATCCTCGTGTTTTCTGTTCTGTCTGTCTTTTGTGGATTTTGTTTTGGACGGAGAGCCTTGGCCAGAGTCCTTAAATAATTAATTTCCTTTTTGGCTTCGTTTAATTACATATATTGTATTTGTTATTAAATTCTTTTCTCTCTAATAACTTTTGCTTTTAATCCTGGTTTATTTGTTATATTTAATTGAATCTTTATATAAAATCTAATTAAAGAATTTATATTACTATCCCCATTTTCATGAGGATAGTAATATTCGGGAATTCAGTCAAAAATCTTTATTATCTATGAAGCCGACTTTTCAACACCATTTTTGTCTTCTTCAGGACTAGTAGATGTTTATAAATATTAAATCATTTTCATTCGTAAATTAAAATCTCAATTTCTTGTTATACAATAGTACATTGTGTAACAAATGCAGAAAGTCGCCTATTTCCCAATTTTTGCACAGTGTTGGCAAATACTGTCAGAAATAATTTTTTACTCTTTAAGCCACGATTGTGGGATATATCCAACTTTGAAGCTTTATAAATTGTGAGAAAAGTCCCACTTTTCATAGTGCTTATAGAAATTTTTTAATTATTTCAGTAATAAAAGCATACATACATATATACGATGTTTTAGCTATACAGGGTGTAACAGAAATAACTGCATTAAATTTATCCAATGATAGATAACGTTGAGAGCAACAATATTTAATAGTTATAATTTTTTTAGTAAACCTTCTAGATATTGAGTTAAAATTATTCCAAATTTTGTTACAAGCTAATAATTACCCGCGTACGGTAGAATGAAATATTATTTTTTTAATTTTGAAATTATAAAGTGTCGCTTTTCTAAATTGACTGACTTTTCGAAACGTTACATTTCACAAAAGCCAACACAATGATCGTGTATTCGCTATTTGTAAAGGGTAAAGACTAACATTTTTTCAGATTATAATTTTTTAATTGTTTTTGTTACTGAATCCAATAATAATGAAAATAACTGAACGACTCGTTAAATTATGGGGGGAGTAAAAATGCAAAAAAAAAGAAATAATAATTTCAAAAAAGTTTGCTCTCGATGATTTCTATCACTGGTTTAATTTAATTTACTTATTACTGTTACACCTATATAAATATTTTCGTTTACTGACGATAATATTATATCAACACTAGTAAAATTTTAATAAATCGTATCAATTAACAAATCCAATATTGTGATATCACTTTATAAATCGTGTTGTGACAGTTATCAATTTATAATTTGTAAACGTGAAATTTATAATTTGTAATCATGACCTGTTTCGGATTTTGTTTATTTGACTACGTTTTCCATAAACAAAATGTTGTTTTACAAATACATAATTATATACCTTCCAACAAGGTATGAGTTTTAATGGATGTTTGTAATGGCATTAATTTATTCAAGAGAAATATTTACAATTAATTACTTTAAATTTTCCCTTGACAGAAAGGAAAATTAATTCGCACAAAAATAATTTGCATTATTTTTAAATATTTGTTTCAGATTCACAATTATAATAAAAAGAAAATACATTTTTCTGTATTTACCTTACTTTTACATTTATTCCTGTAATACATATTGCTTGATGATAAGCATGTATATTTACATACAAAAAAATATAATCGTTAATTATAATGTGCTTTCGTATTCTCTTTTGGTATGGTAGTAACTTTTATAATAGCTTTATAGTTATAAATATCAAAAAGCAAAACGAATTTATGATCATATACACGGTCAAGTGAATTTCACGCTTCATAGCGATCAATCTAAATTGGTTGGTCCGAACTTTCCACCTATTGACTATTAGCAAAACGTAAAACTCATTGAAGCAAATAAGATTACGGCATAATTTAGAGATCAAAGCAGGCTTGGGTCACGTGTGCTATAAGTCGTGGCTGTTGTGAGGATAAATTTCCTGCAAGGAAGGGACTGGACGCATTCCTGCTGTCAGCAGGTTACGCTAGAGTCGGTTTATTACAAAGGAGCTAACGCAACTGTCCCAAATGCGAAATAATATTTACTTAATTATAATTAAAGTGTTGCTGGACATAGAAAGTGAACTTGCGTGTTGGCCTAATTTAAGGGCTGGTCACTTAACTTCTGGAATTTATAGAGGGTTCACACCTAAATGGCAAAAGTTTTAACTACTTACTTAAAAGTACATTTTTTTATGTTGCATATACGTATTTAAACATTTAAATAGGTTACCACACATGTGCTTAAAAACCACATAAAAATAAAATTTGGTAGGACGAGTATAAACTTAGTAATTGAACATCTGTTAAAGGGAAGAACTGAAGATATACGTTTATAAAACGCAAGGAATTATTTCTCAGATCTGATAAGGACTCTGCTTATTTTACTTCCTATGGCTATAGATAATAATAAGCAAGTTTTGAGTACGCAATAATAAAAATTTAATATTTTCATTCTATTATTGTGTAAAATGCCATGACCAAATTTTATGAAGCGCCATATTTTTATAATTTAAAAAAACATTATTTGGCGTGTTCCATTTAAAAGAAAGACACTTATGCCTGTATTCATAGTCGGTACTTCGCCTTGACTCATACTTGAGTACTTGTCAAATGCTGTCAAATTGTCAAATTTACAAATATTCCCAACGATATAACTACAATTTCTCCAAATCTCTACCTTGAGGTTATTACTTAGCCGAGAATTCACGAAGATTCAACTATGAAACATGTCACGTACTAAAAGACAAGTACGACCGAAGTAATGCTTGGCGAAGTAGCTTGAGTAAGCATTGACTATGAATACAGGCATTAGAAACCCTGAATTTTAAATGAAAATAATTTAAGAAAGATCTATATAATGAAATATCTAGTTCAGTAAAAAAATTAGTATTATAATCTAAAATTAATAACTGACATTTTATTTTTGCATATTCGTTAGTTTCTTTCCTATAAGATAAAAATTAAGAAGAAATCATATTATCGGGTAAAGATAAATTTATCACTGATACTTACTACGCCAGTATAGGTAGATTAAGTATCGAGTTCGAAAGAGCTTATACTATTCATTCAAAATATTCAGTTTTCTAACTAAACTTGGTCTTACAGCTCAAGAAATTTCAGACAAATCAAACAATCTTTTACGGTAAGGAACGATTTTTCCGCTTACGGCGATATGAAATTATTATAATTCCGCATTATTGCACAGTGAATGTTGTTTTTATCGTTTGTAAGAATTTGTAAACGAATTCCGTTAATTAAAACAGGCAGCATTTAACAAATCTGTTCGCAAGAGAAATAAAATACTTAACAACCATTTAAAATAAATCCACTTCGCGTAGCTTCAAATCCAGCAAATTACTTCTCTAGAACTAAATCTAAATCACATACGTGCTTTAAACTAACAATAAAACCTTAACATTTCGAACACTTGCGAATCCCGTGCAATCTGTTTCCGAGGCCATAAAATACATGTCCTGGAAGATTTCATATCTATTCTATTACTCTTATCTAGTCGTAGTTAGCTAATAGTATACGAGTACCAGTGGTGATATCTCTGCTCATATAAATGCATCTGGTGATGATTTGTCCCTTGCAAACACATGTCGGAGAATTTCATGCTCTATAAATTTAAACACTCTCTGTTTGTTTTGTGTGAATATAAATTATTCGAAATATTGCAGCGCAAAGTCGTATATTCTAGTCGTTGGCGATAACAGAGTCTGCGCAAATTTTTGATTATATCGGACGCAACTAGATGTCCAAATTTTACAAATAGCAAATAATAAATTATCATTGATCATTTTTCAATCTGAAGTTTATAAAACAAGGATACTTATTGCATTAAGGAAGACACTATTATAATATGAGTACCTTTCCACAACTCTTTATAAGTTAGTAATAATCTAATAATCAATTACAATTATAGATACTTATTATACGAAGGACAACATACACTAATGAACACACTAGATTACGAACGAATCTCAAAGTCTGTTACCCCTAATATTTTTTTATATTTCATTTCACTACTATTATCTATAGGAGAACAGAATTTAGATAAATCCAGGTCTCAAAAACTTTACGAGTACTATTCGTTTTCTTGTCTTATCAGATCAGATCACTAAATTCAATTCACTTCAGTTCAGTTACCTCGATGAATGGATCATTTATGTACAATACATGTGAGAAGGGAAAAATCCAGTTAAATGGAATGAATAATATATAAACTGGATTCTAAAGTGTAAGTTAGGTCTGATAATAGGTGGCAAATGAAATACACCTAGATGGTAAGAGTACATAGTACTAAAAGAAATATAATAAAACGTCGTTTTGGAGGGTTTGACCACAGACCAGTAGCACAGGAATAAAATGAGAAAATTATAAGATATACATATATTTACAGTAAGGGTAATACCTAACATATATTTCTACCAGTTCATTATATACATTCTTGCTGCAAAAGTTTTCTGTTGCTATATTCGTGCTTTCAATCATTTTACAGAAAGTAGATATTCCGAACTATCTAAACAATCGGCTGTTCCCTCCTGGGAAATTATGCGTTATTATAATTTTACTTAATTAATATTTAACAAAGGATATATTTTTGTACTTTATTGATATTGATTCTGTTTTATAATTTACAAATGTAAAATAGGAACTGAGATTCTGATATTTACTAATAGATGATTGGGTAACGTAGTTTTATGCATGTAACATGTAACCCATGGATTACGCGAGAAACATACTTCTAGTACTTGCCTTAAAATTTACGCTGGCTTATTTGAATTTTCAATAATCTTAATTTCTTAATTCTGCTGTTTAATATGGATCTAAGAAAATACATATTTCAAGCAGTATTTGTAGTGATTATGATGCTAGTTAAAATAAAACAAGAAAAAAATACACAATGATCATTCTACAGTGCAAAACTTAAGCAAATCCACTATTAATTACCTATTAAAGCCTACAACATAAGAAGGCCAGATTGAGAAATTATGTGAAATATACACTACTGAGAGGTACGTGGACATCCGAAAAATACTATAGGTAATCATTTTTGCCACCCCCTGGACAAAAATCTTAGCTATGTCCATGGTCAGACCATGTGCATAACTGCCCTGTGAGTGTCAAATTTTCATTAACTTAAACTTATTGAAGGTTTTGTGAGTTAATTATATCTAAGTAACACTGCCATTAGGAGAATGAAAGGAATACTTACATACCTACCTTTATGAACAATTGAGAGTAAGGGAATATAGTAATAGAACCGCGGTATACGTAGCTAACCGCCGATGGCGACTCGAAGTGGGTATCTAATTAATGTTAATTGCAACGTAGCAGCCATGTATCACTTCATACACGGCCATTGTTGGAGGCGGTGTATGTTGTAGTGATCTCAGTGCACGGAGGGTAGGTTAAACGGAATATTAATTATTACGCTGTCAGTGCGAACAAATATTTTAATTTGGTGGTTTAATGAAGCTGGATAATATATGCTTCAGGTTATTGTATAGCTTTGTAGGTATTGTTACATATCGTGTATTGTATTGAGCAGTATCGACAAGTCAAGATTGATAATTGATCATTATTTGCCATTTACTAGTCCGCGTATGAAATTACACATATGTAACTGAAACTAACTCAAAGTAGTAAATCTTTTATACTCACACTTGATTCTAGAACATCTGCATGATACTTGTACTGATGGACAAGTATTATTAATAATCAATGTATTATATTCCAAGTATATAAAATGTTACTTTAGTCATGAGAATACAGCCAGTGCAGTTAAATGGTCGTGACGTGTCTTGTCCGATCGTATAGATAAGCAACATTGCAGAGATAGTAAACTGAAATCTGCATCATTAAAATGCAAGTATGCTACAAAAAACAGTATCAAAAAATCTTATAGACGTTTCTTATGACCACTTTTTTTACAACTGTAAATTAAGATTACAGAAATATAGAAATATGAAAAAAATATATTTACAATAAAAAAGTATAAAATATCAATAATTATTTTGCCTAATATTATCAAAAGAAAGTAGTGGTGTCATTAATGAAATTTATTTTAAAATCATATATTTAGTACATATTACCATGTGACCTTTAATATAGCGTGCATATTATTATAAAATGAAATATTGGAAAAATTTAATATTATATTAAAAATTCTTATGTAATAATGATATTCTTTTAAAAAAATTATCTTATTTTCACATTATTTCATCATTTTGTAGCTTATTATGTTGCTGCGTCTTTTCGTCCGAATAAATAGACTTTTGAAACAATCGTGAAAGTAATGTTGTGTCTAATACGAAAAGAAAGCACTTTTTCCACTCTCACTCGAATAACCCATTCGATACGCTCGTGAGTTAAACTCGAACTCGAATGGTAAAAAGATAGGTATGTTTTTTATACCTTGTATGACAAATACATATCTAGTTAAGTGTATGTAACAAACGACACAAAAAATGTGTTTTTTTTTCGTTGATTCCATCAAACATTCATATATGAAAATAATATTTTCAATAAAACTTACAGTATAAATAAGAGATTAAAAAGGTTTCCAATAACTTTCTTGGTTTTAAAAGTCTAAGAGATTGTTCTACTTCTTGTGAATTTTCAGTTTTTTAACATCTTTTTATGTAAAATATGTATCCTTGTGGGAATTTATATAAAGGACGCTTGTATATGACTTGATGAATATTTTAAATTTTCTTTTTAGATGTTTTCGTATTTCATGAAAATATTTATATGTCGACTAACCTATACTTCAGAAGCTTTACATAAGACAAGATTGTGATAGACACAAACAATCTTATGTTTCAAATTTCAAAATTAGTTAATAAACGTTTAACATTTTTTAACAATTTTTATTTCATTGGGTTCAATATAATACTGTACTTAGATTACAATACGTAATACATTTACTGGCAAAAAATCACGATGAATAAAATGAAATACGATAGTGTTAATGAGTGAAATGATCTTTGACATTTGCCCATTTACATAGTGTAATAGTTGTAAACAGAAATGAACAAACAGTAGGAAATAGTTCCAATGTTTAACGAGCAAATAATCTGATATGAGAAGTTAGAAACATAAACTCCACAAACGAAACTTAGTTTTATATTATTAATGTTCGTGTGCTTAGACAGTAACATTGTTCTTATGTTTTAATCTGGCGATATAAGAAGAAGAAGTAAACATTAATATTACGTCTCGGTATTGATTGTAACACTGTGCCAACAATTTCAGTACAAAAACTTTTCTAACAACGCTGCCAAAATTTGTTTCATGGCTGCAGATCAGCTTGGACTGAAAGTTATGTTAGCTATTTAAACTTCAAACTTTTAGACTTGAACTAAAAGCAAACACACAGCAAACATTTGTTCGTTTTTCGATTTTAATCTCATAATCGTCAAATGAACGATCTTGCTCGTTTACGAGCCGTATTCAACTCGTACATTTTCAATTACAAAAAGTAAATTATTACGAGCGTTTCAAGATATATCCCATGATAAATCCATAAAAGGGGAAACTGGTTTTTCATGGAAATTAAATTATTGTATGACGATGTCGATCGCTCACTAAATTATATTTTATTTTAACTATGTGACAATTGGTACAAAACTTAAATATCTACATACATACACTCTATTTCCCGTAGTTGATCTTAACATTATAAAATTGTAATCATGTGATTCAAATCGTTGGAGGGATGGGGAATAAATGATCATCTTGTCGGATGAAATCTTGTGATTTCCGAAGTAAATAAATGTGAAAACTGGTACTATTATATAAAATATAATAATGAATGAATTTTTAAATATTTGAAAATATCTGTTACCGCTGTTATACTACTGTTTCCATTTCATTTTTGTCGTTGGTTAAATTGTTGATAATTTTTGGTATCTTTATTTCTTATCTCGTTTTATAACAGTATTTAAGCCGGTGTATTTCAGGTTTCTATTGTACAAGTTATTTCTCATTGGCTGATTCTACATACTTTCTATAGATTCTTATTTATTTTACTTTTACTGTCGGCGGGGTAGATATTGAAACTTCAATCTTGTCAATCACGTAAGATGTCACTTTTATAATGTTTGAAGAAAAAATATATTTTCCTACGACCACTGTTAAAAATAGTATTTTTAACGGTTGCTTAGCAAGTTAAAAATAACAGTTTATAACACAGTAAATACTTTTAAAACGTTGCCATTGACAACGTGTTAAAAGTAAAAAACAAATTTACTTTTAACACGTCTTATGTTCAGTTGTTCATAACAAATACATCATGACCTGTCATAAATGTCATTCTAATGCTTAGTTTTTTTTACTAATAGGTACATAACTGTGGTCGTAGGAAAAATAGTGTATGATATTTGTGTTAAAAGTGATTTTATTTCGTTCGTGGGGTTTGTTAAACTCGGCTTTGCCTCGTTTCAAACTTCCCCACTCACTTATAAAATGTCACTTTTAACACTTATATCATAAATAACTATTATATACGACAATGGACAACAAATATCAACACTTATATCATGAATTATATTATTTTATGACATTTATAATTTATAATTCTATTTATTATTGTCATATTATATTATGAAAAGGAAACCTGGGATATATAGCAAAGTTATTGCACTTATTACAATATTGTATTATGTTAATAATAAGACCTGAAAATGACTGGTAAAAGGAAGATAAAATTATTGTGTTAATTATAATTAGCTATTTTCACATCCCTATTAATATTGATACCGTTATGAAAGCAAATATTAATTAAAATTTATAATAGCTAAAATAATAGCTAATAAACACATTAATGTATACGTATAAATAATTTTAATACATGTCATCGTCATTATTATAAATGAATTTTAGAGATAATACCTGTATAATAATTTATTATTATTATATTAGACATATATCTGCTCTAATAATAATAATTATTATTATTGTACTTAATTTCAATTTAATGAAACTAATATAGATATATGTCACGTACATTAAAAGCGCATTTTGTGATGCTAGTCCGTAAAGTAACTTTTAACTCTAGTAGAAAACAAGGAAGGAAAAACCATTTGCATGTGTTAGAGAATAAGATGTAAGCAAGAGTGCAGGTATTTTGCAGGGTAATAGTTATTGTTATGAACCTAGTAACGAAACAGTTTATTTTTATTCAAAATGATTCCAAGAGTGTAAGAGCCTCATTTAAATCCGGTATACGTTCGGCTACCTGAGCGCAGCTTTTGTCTACAAGATCATTTGCCGGAAATCGTCAAAGTTTCCATTTCGGCTGCGCCATTTAAAACGTTTGCACGTTCTTCTGTCTCTTGTTAAGCAGCTGATGTTATAAATGTTGATTTTAACCTGTAATTGTTCACGTTAATTCTCGTTTGTTCGGGTGACAGTGCTCCAAGGAATTTATCTATTTTTTAGCTAAAGTGCACCCAAGGGACTACAGGATGTTTAAACTATACAGTTTTCGCATTCATGTTTTACAAGTTTGGAAAGAGTTGATGTTTTAAAAGATAACAAAGAAAAAATATGGCTGTAAAATGCAAATATTTCATAAAACAACAATGTATATTTTAATGCAAATATTACTAACAAAATGAAAACACAATATTGATAATACCAAAAGAAAAATATTCTGCTAATTAAGTAATTTAAATTTCAACTTTTTACAGAGTCAAAAACATTTTACAAAGTATTTTATTTATTATGATTTTTATTTTTCGTCAATTCCAATCATATTCCTTCATCCATTTAAATCACAATATTTGTAATTCCCCAACTGAATAGGAGAATAGGCGTTACTTAAATAAAAAATTACTTAAAAATATAAAGATATTTCGAAGAATTGTCACACCGAATACTAATCGTGATTAGAATTTTATTTGTGATTTTGTCTAGCTCACTACTGCAGGTTGCTTTAGAAAATCAGCACTAGTTCTGATTTTTATCGCAATAATCAGTTTTGCAAAAATTGCAGGTAAAATTTTAGTGAATATTAAATATATGATAAATTTATATCTTAATTTAAACATTTTATTATTAAGCTACATTAATGTATTAATTATTTGAAAACTCTAAAATAAGATCAAATTCTAATTTTAAGAATATTATTTACTTCAATCAATATTTTTTGGTTTAGGATAAATACAAAAAATAATTTGCTGCAAAATAAATATAATAGTAACTTGATTTTTATAGTACAATTTCTATATCTCTGAAAATTATCTTTTGATTATTGAATTAGTTAATAATCTTGTAATTACTAAAAACAAATAATTTTAAAAATATACATTTCTTTTAGTTAAAAAAATAATAATTAAATTACAGTATGTAGTTTTTAGGTACAATTCTTTTATAAAATGAAATATAAAAAATGGTGCGCAGAATACAAAAATGACTGCGCAACTTTAGAAAAATTAGTGCGCGGCCGCGCACCCGCGCAGCTAAGAAGGAACACTGAGTGTAACTAGTAGGAAAAGTGATATCACTTTTCCTACGTGGTACATATATTATTATTTTCTAATCATTTTTTTTATTCAATGAAATAATTAAGATTGTATTTTTATTTATGGAAAACAATGGTCTCCTTCCTATATGGGAATGCTTTGTCACCGGCTTGAAAAAAACTTCCCGGACTGTTATTATTAGACCGGAAATATGTCAGTTTTCGTCCGATTGAAAAAAAATATTTATAAGTCGAAATTGAATCTTCTTCATTTCATAAAATTTAAAAAATAGTGTTTAATTTATTCTTAATGGGGAGGTATTGATATCCATATCCCCTCCCCCTCCCTGTTTACGCCACTGGCACGTACGTATGATGAATAATATTAATTTTGTATTGTAATAAACAAATTTTGAACAATTAGAGTAAATTCTATGATGCGAAAGCTTTTGATGGTAATGATGTACAGCGTCAGTAATAACATAAACAGTTATTGTATCACTTTTAATTCATGGACTGGACCTCATTGAATGATTGAATAAAACATGTAACATGTGTATTGTTTTGTTTATGTGCAATATTACCTCAATTTTCATTCGACAATGCTGTAGGTGGTGCACATGAATTTATATTACATTTTATAGCTAAATATGATATGCGGACGCGTAATGTTTTCATAAAGTTTTGAATAATTTTATCAAAATGACTGTCAGCTTAGAGTCCCTGCGAGCACTGCATTCCATTGCCCTAATTTCGAGCTGCGCGAAGTCTGATAATAAAGTTTTTATACGTTTTTTGCCCTGAACCGCAGTAGACTACCTAAAGAGCTTCATATATTTAATATACTTATATTTTCCTTTGTCATTATTTTGTCTCAAGCATAGTTTATAAAAACGACTTAAATGCACGGAGAAGACTCGTGATAAAGTATCTGGCTTTCTGCACAATGAATGGGTTTTGTCTTCAAACAATAACATGCAATTTATTGTGTGACAGATATTTTATGTCTGATTTTGATAGATGGATATGCTAGTAAAAATAAATTAAATAGAGACTGGGATTGAGATTGAATTCAAATGATTTTCCAATACTGCTATAATTTTTTTTATTTCGTGTAATAGGAATTGTTACTCGTCAGATAACGTTAATACATTTTGCGGAATTATGAAAACGTTCATTTATTTCCGAACAGGTAATGTTCTTTCTATAAACTTTTTTTTATTGTTTCACTTTTCTCTCTAATATTTAACGATCGCTGAACTACTAAAGTTATGTATATATTACAGGATGAGTATACCAAATGTTACAATAAGTAATTATGCCTTACTAACAATGTATGTACGAAATATATTATCGATCTGTCTTAAAATATATTATTAGTTGTTGGTTAAAAACAAATAAGGACTTTGTAAATACATCAATATGATTCGGTAATTTATTAAAAATAGAACATATTTGCCTAATGTGTGTTTTCATCACATAACATCTTAATTTAAAAAAAAACCTCCGACAATATAACTAAAACCTTCAAACTGAGGGACAACCTTTCACTGTTAAAATGGAAATAGAATATCTATTTACAATATTATACATTTCTATGTACCTTTTCTGCAAATGACGAAATATTTAGGCAACAACGTTTTAATGAAATATTACAGCAGATAATCTACTATTCATACTCAAAAAATCTCATTCTTCATTTCAAGACTTTTCGAACTATTGTTGTAATTTGACGAACGAAAAACAAAGTACGAGAAAAAAGTTGGTTGTATGGATTTGTGTCACGTGAAATGGATAAATGTTATTGTGTTGGTTTCTAAACATATTCACGACAAAAGTGCAAAGGTATATTTATCTTCGCTGTCTCTGGCATGCTACTGGCGAAAAAGGTTTATAAAATATTGTTTGATTTAATGAAAACGAAACTGCCACAGCCCATCTCCTCTGAATAATGCGTCAGTATATTTCACCGCGCTATCTCGTATTCCGGCCGGGGCAGACTTCTGCCTTTCGCATCCGGGCTTCTGTTTTGCATTTTTTCCTCTCTAATTTGTGAAATGTACACCCGACGCAAATCTTCTTATGTATGACCTTCATTTCATTTCCCCAGTACTTATCCGTTTTGGTTCATTATTATTTCACTCACTTTTTTGTCATCGCTACATTTTGTCTCATTTTTTTCCAAGGCTTTAACAAGGGCATATTTTACCCGAACACTAATTACTACGTGGTTTTAGGAACTTTGTCCTCTAATTACCAGCATAGAGATTAAATTGTGGGTAATTTTAGTAATAAATAATGATTACTTTTAAACAACCACCCAGACATTTAAAATTACAACAAAAAGAGAAAAGAAATTTGTTGTAATCACGAACAGATTTGCCAGCAGCCTTAATTGAAAAATTTTGCAAAGGGTAATGACATTTAATTAGGAAACCCTTTTTTTATTTAATTTTATAAGTAGGTTTGCATTAGTACGCTCTAAATAGAAATGAGCGAGGTGTGAGTTTTGGGATTTAAATACAAATTGACATAAACTATTAACCAAATAATAATGCCACTGTGTCTGAATAGTTTAGTATCCATTATTTGCTAAAATTGTCTACAAATATATGGAATACTCATCTCAATATAATCCTCAATTTTATACTACAATTACAAATGTACTGTCTAAAATTATTCTATATAAAGAATAATATATGAAAAAATACGTTTTTTGGCCACCAAATTAAAACCAATATTAAGTTTAATTACCAAATAAGTAGAAAGCTGTGTAAAATGTTGATAATTTTGAATATTTATTTGTTACTAAAAATTCCACTAAAAATTACACTCTGAAACATACCTATTTTTACACATGTTAAAGAGGGTTGTTCAGGCGATAGTACCTATACCTGTTTGATTTCTGATAAAAATCATTCTAAAAAATAATAAAAGACACACTTGATGTAAGTTTCACAAATAAGTGTGTCTTTTATTATTTTGTAATAATGTTTCACCAAGTGCCTACAGCTGAATCTATAAATTTTAAAAACTCATTCTTTTATATTTCATTCTTTTTATAATTATTTGTTTTATACTTCTTCTTCTAGTATATTATTTGCGAAACTTACTCAAGTTAAAATAAAATAACAGAATCGTCATTTCCTTGTAATGACGGCAAATAAACTCACGTGAATCTACTTCGTTGTTGATCCGGGAAAAGTAGGGCATCAGTGGAATCATCCTTTTTTCACTTATCAGGAGCTAAACGCTTCTTGTTGGAGATTTGGTTAGAGTTCTTAAGGAAGCGACAGAAGGATTAAGGATTCGGGTTGATGTTGATGCTAGTGATGGACTTTCAGTGGATATAGATGGTACTATTTTTTCTTTTCAACTGTCTCAATTCGTATAAATTTGGAGAGCTTCTCTAACTTCTAACTTGCTTTTAGATTAATCTCCAACATAACACACGCAAAACTACTAACTTTTAAAATAAAAAAGTTTAATACTGTGAGTATTTTTTAACGTGAAACATGGGGATTTATTATATCCATAGTTATGACTGGATATTTGATTAACAGCAATTCATTTTAAATGAAACATAGGGAATTATTTGACAGAAGTATTAAATTTTAATATTGTAAGAAATTATAAAATAAAGAACTAATAAACCAACTAACAAACAACTAAGTATAATAACGAACAATTAAACAATAATTACAATTATTATTCAAAAATCCATTCATTATCTGGTAAGCAGTTAATCAATCTACTATAAAACTTTTGAATTGTAACATATTGAATAATGATTTGAATTTTAACTTTCAATTGATCTTATTTTTGAAGATTTTCCTCGGTAAAATCTTCTGATTTTAAAGATCACCAATAAAAAAAATCTAGATGTGTAAGATCGAGTGATCTAGCAGACCATTTTACTGTACTACCATTTCCTCTAAAGTTATTAATGATTCTTACAATTGTTGTTGTACTTGGGGTAAGCCGGTCAGAAAATTTTGTAACCCAAAAATCAAATGTATAATAATATAATAAATCCAATGTTTCGTGTTAAAAAATATTCACAGTATATGACTTATATATGGGAAGAATTTCCAGTTAAAATTCGTTCCATATTCCTTTTTTAAAAATATATTTCATAGAAATATTTATTGTGCTGCAGTTTTGATTCAAAGTGAATAAAAAGTGAATATTGATAAAACTATAAAGGTACTTTTATTTACATAAATTTGTAATAGATCTTGTATATCTGTGTTTATTTAATCAGAGCAGATTTTGCAGTGTTTGTTGCACATGGAGGCCATCTATTATTTATAACCCAATATTTTTAACTTGATCAATATTTCCCGCATCGAGTGAAGGATGATTCGTGTTCAGCAGTGCATTTCCGGGATCAAAGAATGCTGCGTTTCGATATCGCGGATAGAATTTTGCATGTCGCGTATGCGGGTACGCTAATGAAGATTGATTTCACGGTTAAGTAAGCACTCTTATATTCACTTTACTCTGTGAATAATGTTGTTTTAGTCTGGGATATATTTAACTCTGATAACGTGCATGCTCTTGTTCAAACATGACCCATATTATAAAAATCTAACAGGTATTATAACTTTCATAAAGTAATACATTATAATGGTACATTAAGTGAAAAATAGTTGACATCGTCGAAACTCTAGTTCATTAAACATATGGCAATAAAAACATTTAAATAATTACTTGAATAAAGTAAATCTATATTATTATTTTCGATAGTTAATATTCTTCTAAATCAGGCAAATATGGTATTAGAAAAAGTTTAAAAATTATTAGTATTATAAATCAACTTTTTAAACATAAAAGAATAATATTTGTAATTGACATTTCCGGTAAAAATTATAACAGGTTTTTCCAGAAAATAATAATAAATACACAAACTTAAATACCTAATGCGAAGACTGTGTCTTCATATAACGCAAAAAAAAAAATTATTAAATAAAATCATAGCATAATTCCCATTTTAAATTGACTAAATGCAATGCAAAATTGTAACAATTTATTAAAGTCAAAGAAATTTACAGATATTCTTAAACAGTTTTCAATGACAGTTCTTTGACGTAACAAACACTAAATTTGATAAACGACTTTTTAGTTACAAGTTTTCCATTATATGTAATTATTTGTAATATACGAGTAAAGTAAAATGTATCTCGTGTTTTGCAGAATTAACGTGAATAAACTATTCGTACCTTCATCAATCAGTTACTGATATTGAAATGTTTATATTAATTTTATTTTTGCTTAAAATAGATAATTCTTCATACATACCTATGTAGGAGAAATAATTTTTTTATATAAAAATAAAATATTGTGTTATTAGAGTGGTACTTTGTGTAGCGCGTATGGAAGTCGTGCACTTGCATGTAAGGCACTCAAAGACACTTTAAATCCGGCAGCGTAAAAGTAAAAAAAATTACTCCGGCGGCGTAGAAATTAAACTTCAAACTTTGATCACATTGGAGAAAAATATATTTGTATTAAAAAATTAACTATACTTGTAGAATGACATTATGTTACCTATTCGTATTCTTTAATAAATAAGTAGAAATCATAATTAAGGTCAGTAGCGAAAAAGAACTATTTTTCCTGTGTAAAATAGTAAAAAATGCACAACGCTGCTTGAAAGGTTACTAGGTGAACTTGCAGAAAACAAAAACAGTTTCCTTGAAGAAAATCGAGAAAAGAATGCATTTCCACAAAGAAACAAGTTCTGCAGTCGTATATTATCACATAATAAGCCTTGGAATGTATCACGAGAAAAAACAATGCAGGGTGCACAGAAACCAAAAACCGTTAGAATATTTCAGGGCGAGTGGAGCATTTCTCATGCGCGAATCTCGCGTTACAAATCTAGCCATAACCTGCTGAATATATTTTCCGCCTGACGGGTATAAAGTGCAGGAAATGTAGCATTTGAGCACTTTTATTAAAATTTTCATCAAATAGCATTGCCGAAAATGCGCGCCTTCAACGTAAGATAGAGCTATTCAAATCTAGCGCCATTAAGTGCGGCTTAAGAAACTTCTTCTGATTTTTCTTTTAAGGAAAACAGAGAATTTGTCAGCGCTGTTGCCTTGAGCGTCTTTGCAGGCATAATATCACCATATATTCTAACGTTATGTACCTGAAACTGGCAACGTTGGAGAGAACTTCCGTGGATCTTGTAAAATATATACACATTCACGTAAAACTATTGTTTTACTGCAGTAATGTAAATATGCTAACATGGCTGAAGGACTGTTTGTTTCCAACCATTTGCCTCAAGCCTCCATTCATTACGGTACGGTCTTTGATTTACACGCGATGTAGCATGCTTTAATTATGTTTTTATAAGTCTGGTTTGTATTGTTTCGCAAAACCTAGTTATAAGGGTTTGTTATAAATTTTTAATTTTTCTAAATTAATAGCTTGTCTACATGCGGTTGTGAATGTAGACAAGCTGGAACAGGAATGAGCTTCAAATAATCAGGTTTCTGCCAACCCATATTTAGTACTGAAAAATATAAAATTTAATAATTATATAAACACTGCTTCAAAACGTTTTTGCATCTTTTTTTATTGAATTAATATGTAATTTAAAAATTTATAGGTAGATGTCATGTCGTATGCTTGCATCGCTTAAAACCCACAACTGTTTATGTCATCCCGCTTCTCTATTTACGCGTCATTGTTAACCTGAAATGAAGTACACAATTTGTCACTTACATATCACAGATACGAAAATAGTTATTTACGTATAGAGGACCGAAAGAGAAGGTTTATAGGCTAATTTGTTTTTTGTTTATGTATGGCACTTGCTTGTCTCAATTAACCAACAAAAAATATATAAATTTTAAAGACTTCCATTCCCGCTCCAATAAAATTGCTGAAATCACGTCACTGAAATTAACCATAGGTATCTATTTATTTATACAGAGGAAATAATGATATAAATTCCAACTACTGCACGTACTTAGTTATTTCATAAGCACGAATTAGTGCAGTTAGTGTCTATAATCCTTGCAACAATATTTGGACAAGTAATGTAACCAAGATGGTCGGAGATATCCGAGATAGCAGTAGCAATGATAACTAACAAATATACTCCACCTTTATTCATTTTCCAAACTATTTATATTTAAAAATATCTTTTAGTTGCTTCAGTAGGAATAATTACAAAAATTGTTATAAAAAAACATTTAAATATTAAACGAAAAGATACCGTTTTTGCAAATGTTGGACTATAGGCAATATATTAATCAATCACAAAAAAATGACATGACGGAATGAATAAACACGATAAGCGATAAAATTTAATTAAAATATATTTACAATAAACTTATAACGGACACAAAATCAATGACCTTACTTTTTTGGTTAATCTATTTTTATTACAGTAGATCAAATCAAGACATTAATTTCAGAAACTTAAATTTGATATTTTTTTCAAAAAGCTATGAAGTTTAATTTCCTCTACACATTTACAACTTCTCATAAATGGACCGATAGATTAATGGATATGATGCTAAAAATAGTTTAATCAAAATATATAAATAAATTTCATTTACGAGAGATATCGTTAATGATATATTTATACCGAACAGGGTTTTTACCAAAAACATCTTTCGGGCACTATATCTGGCGTGCAGAGTATATTACAGAGATCAATTTTACATGGAAAATCATTGCCATTCGTAAATCTCTTCCAATATTTAATTTTATCTTATCTCTCTGTTCGGCAGCATATGATATATGATCGTTAAATGTAAAAATACATAATAATAATTTTACAAAGAATATCTGTTTTCGAAACTTAGTTTCAAATGATCGCGATGAATATCAGAATGTAAAGATGTTTTCTATGCTATCAACCCCTATCAAGGTTGTCCTTCATGTTTAACGATATTTATGTTGTAAAACATACAAAGGTGGAGAGTAAAATTCTCCAAAGTGACTGATATTTTTTAAGATAAAGATTTTACGATGTCAACTTATTGTAGGAAATTTTTAGTGGTTCGCTTCTAGTTCATAAAAATTTTAGTGCCACCCACGGTATCCAGGTTCCAGGGAATTTATGGTCCTGATAGAGGGACACTCCAACATGGACACATCTCTTCGGGTTCGAGGTTTTTATTTATGTACTTCCGGTTAAAAATATCAAATCGATAATAAACAATTTTGATAGTGGGTTTTTCAGGGTAATCGTTATCTGGATATTCATTTTTCAGCCAAGTTTTTTGTTATCTGGAAGAATAATTGCAGTTTTTGCGAATTTTTTTGTAATCAATGCTTGTCTATGACTTTTTTCAACACCAATTAATTAAAAATAACAGCGCTGGTATTCCAAATTACAGAAAAAACGAAAATAATTAGAATTTATAACATTTTTATTAAATATTTAAACAGAAAATTAAATTCCCGTTGTAATAAAAACTAATTTAGTATTTCCCAACAACATTTTCAATTTTTTTATAATGTGTTCAAGCATAATACAAAAGTATTTTTAAAGGAATTTTTTAATTCAATGAGCATTTTATTATAATACACCAGGAATTTATTTTATGAGGTAACATAGTATATATTATTACTATTACTACTAGTAACGGTGTAAATTAATTGACAGCAATATATTAATAGACAAAAAAATATTAAACATTAATTAAAAAAATTACGAAAAATGTGTTTAAACACCTATATCTAGATTCCGGATAAACAGGATTAGCCACAAACCCCGATTAGTTAGTCCCAATTTTATACTCCTTGTTAACATCCTGAAATGTCAAACTAACTCCAATTCTAACTCATAAACATGAATTAGTATATTATTTAGTTCCAAAGATAACTCCACTAGTTTGGTGGAATTAGCAATATTTGTTGATGATTATTAGCTTTTCTAAATGATACAGGACGTTTTTTGGTGATATTGACAACCTAGAATTAAATAGCATGTATTCATGTATAGTTATAATAATATTTAAAAAATTTTTTATTACATTCATATTGAACAGAAACTTTAAAGTTCACTTTTTTTATTGTAGTAATTGTTTTTTTCTGATTTTTATCGTGCTTCTCGATATTCCACGGACATTGTAAAACTCAAATCATTTCGAATTGAAATAAATAAATACTTATATTTAATCATATCTGCACCTATTTTTAAAGTCGTTGTGTCCGAATGATTTTGAAAAGTTACATATGTGACAAGTCTGACAAGTTTACCCATAAAATAAACGCTTCAATACATTGCTGTCATTATATAACTTTGGTAATGAATCTATTCTATGTTTACTTATAAAATAAACTTCCGGTATAAAACTAGAAATTAAAGACGCTTAAGGTTCCAAGTATATATTTAAAATTAAACTTTCTATTTAACACGTTAGTTCGTGGAACAAAATATTCTCGTGAGATTGTTTTGCTTCTTTTTAATTAACCCTCATACAAAAATATCCATTTCAAAAGATTCGTAAAAATATTGATTAGAGTTTTTTCAGGGTTAAGGGTAATTTTTAATGAATATGTATGGAGGGCGTTGTTTTTGCGGGAAAAGAATGAATTATACTCCGATGGGCAGAGTGATAGTGGCGGATAGAAGAAACGATCTTTTATATGATAAAGATTCAGAATCGTTTGGTAACGTAAATACGGGTCGGACCCTCCAATACGGGCTTACGTTAAACCTCTTTCACTCTGCACAATCCTTCAGCAGAGTTATTTTCTCATTTCGTCGTTTTCTCTTTATCGCTCTTCGTGCTAGATCGGATGGTCTGCATTGCCGCCTGCTGCTGCGACTTCGTTCGTATTTCAAATTTCCACACTTTTTCTTCTATTTCGTATCGTATGGATTGCTGACAACTCATGCAGATAAATATGTAAATTCACTTATATTTTTAAACGAAACAAAAAGTCTCGCGCCTACTTTCTGCGTCTTTCATCACAGCTTTTTAAACACTCCGATAGATATGGACTTTTCCAGAAATATTAATTTATGTACGTATATAACTATATTTCTATATCTTTCATCACAGCTTTTTAAAGACTCCCATAGATATGGACTTTTCCAGAATTATTAATTTATCTACCTACATAAATATAATTCTGTATCTTTCATCACAGGTTATTACAGACGCCGACAGATACATACTTTCCAGATTGATCAATAAGTCAATTTATCTACCTACCCGTTGCAACTTGTAATAAGATCACTAGTAACAAACTTTTAAACATATTTTGCAAATATTCCATGCGTCTGTACGAACTAAACTTTCTAGCAAAACTTGGATATTCTGAGAATCTTGAAACTCTGAATTCAATACACACTTTGCCAATGTTGGTATGCGGAATATATTTTTCAATAAGGTAATGTATATTTGTATAAGTATCAGTAAATAGAGCAAATAATGTATTTGTATTAATATTGCAAAACTTTTTGATTGTTGTGGTTTATTTTATTCAGACTTGAACTAAGCAGATTGTGAAACTGGGATTCGATTTCTATCGTCGAAAACTATTAACTATATAAAATATCACTGGAGACTGACCTAGTTCTTAATAAATTTCAAATAAAATTTTCTAGCGACAAACGAATTTATTACTTATTAAAAGTTTCAAACAGCAAATATAATTACAACTCCTTATACTACTGTTAAAAATACTATACGACTTTGTTTTCTTAAGCTAACGTGTAGTGGTATATTAAGTAACAAGAGTTGTAAGAAGCATATTTTTTTATAATTCGAATTACCCTATACTATATTTGTTACGTGTGATTGTTTTTCGATCATATACTACAATGAAATAGTTGACACATTACTAGTAAATCAGACAACTACAGGGCATTACATCAATTGTATAAGACTATCAATCTTTAATTAATTAATTGAAACTAAATTTGTAACACAAGAGCACAACATTTCTTGCTCATGTCTTTATTACTTTAATGTTTAAATTAAATATAATTAATTTCGTCACTGGAGGCAGGTGAGACAGTGTCTCACCATATAAAATACGGAGAGAAGAATTTCGCCTTGTATTTTTAAATTTCAGTCTTATAGAAATTTTCAATTTAGCGTGAAATATATCTACAAGTTCTACTTCCCAAATTCCCACTGTTTTCCTATCCTATATTTATTATACTGTCGTATGTCCAGCGCAGTTCCGACTACAGAAGTGCAGTGGCAAAAATTCTCCTGCCTGAAACCTCAATGTTACAGTGTTTATCGAATTTTTCTCTCCCTGTACTATCTGCTTCAGAAAAGGTAGTCTTGAGGCAAGTCTAATGGCTTTTTGACTAGTCCAATTGCATGTGGACGCTAATATACGACCAAACTGAATATTTTTGAAATTTCGGCTGCGTTTGCAGTTGTTCACATATATAGTACCTTACCTATAAGTGGGTGTAAGTGAACACCAGATATTTATGTTAATTTTCTGATAAATGAATGACAATTTAATAAAAAAATTTATTTCTATCGCCTGTCACACCAAATAGTCGTAGAAAAAATTATATATTGGTAAAAGAAGTTCTGGATTTCAAAGTTGATAGAAATCCAGAACTTCACTTACTTATTCACCATTCATTCAAGACACACCTGAAAATATTCAATTAACTTAGCATTACTTTTTTGGTAATGATACATGCAAAGAATAATTTAAAATTGAATTATAAATTAAGTATACTTTGTAATATTAAATGTTTGTGGTAGATTTAATTTTTTCTTAACGGAGATATATTTGTGTAATTTTCGTTGAAAAACAAACGTCAAAAAGTCGTTGAGCAAATTGTGACAAATGCTGGTATTTTATTTAGGTCAGCTATAGGTTAGAGTCACTTTCCACCTCTCCATAAATTTATTTCACCCGGCCAGTGGCTTGCTGCAACAGTAAAAATTTCTACACATTGAAAAGTTGACTGGGGTCAACCGCAACAGCGGAGGCAGACGAACCCAAGATTAGCGTAGCCTAAACCCCAGCCTTGCAAAGACATTTCTCAGCCGGCCACATTCAAATATTTCAAATGTCCGCCGCTTTCCTTCACAAACTTTCTTTTATTTTGAACCAGAGGGTAATAAATGCTGCGGAGGAGAAAGACGCATTGTTTTCAATTTGCCCGCGGTCGGGGACTAATTCGCTCCTACGATTCTAATCAATGTATAAACTTCCTAGACAAGTACTATAGCGTTTACATCCACATTAAATCTCTTCTTTCATAATTAAATATTAAATTTTTATTTAGTTATTTGCCTTAAATAATTATAAATTAGTAAGACATAGAGCAATGAATGACATGTAGGTAAAAACCAAAAAGAGCCATTATGTGCATAATTTTTGGAAATAAATATACATTTTTTTATGCTCTAGAAAGAAAAATAAGAAGATGGCCAAAATTGTAAGGAGTACAGCTGAGATTTTTCACGATTGTTGACGATTTTCATTTTTTCGCTCTAAAAATTGTATCCGTTGAAATAAAATTCTGAAAATTGGTACACTTATATAGTTTTGCTGGCAAAATCAATAGGAGTCGTATCTCGACCCATTAGAGCGCTATGCTTGAAAAACCTCCTTTTTTTGGGTAAATTTTGAAAGTAAATATCTCGAGGATGGTAAGAAGTAATTGAATTTTGTATGAAAATACAAAATCAGCGAAACTATGTATATACAGAAAATTCCCGAGCGAAAAACTAAAATTCCAGTTTTTTCGTTGATATTTTTAAAATAAACCCAAAAAATACACTTTTTGAGGTACAGCTTTGAGAGCAAAAATTCCAGCAACGAAAAGAGATTATTAAATTCTATTTATAAATTTTTAAACGACTCATCGACATCTATCAATATGGCCTTTTTTAGATATTGATATTTTTGGAGTATTGCAGAAGTATAAATTCAATTTTAGGCTAAAAACTGGAAAAATGTATATTGTAAGGTTTTTAAATTTTTAATTTAATTTTCAAAAATTTTTCAGTTTAAATATGTGCAAAGAAAAAAAAAATATAGAGACCAGAATGTCATCTATTCATTAAAATTTTAACTGAAGTAAAATGATGTAAGTAGTAAAGCTATAACCTCTACAAGAATCTTCAAATTTGTAATGGACCACTTGGACATATCAATATTTTATCTGGTTAATAACTCAAGACGTAGGAAATTGAACCTAGATCTCACATTCAGTTTAATTATTAACTTAACGACTACACTCAAGTAAATAAACTGCAGAACCCGTTGACAGGCTGTAGAAAGTACCACTAAATTATCAGTCACTACAAAATTTATCGTAGTACTGGAAACTTTGTTTCTATAGAAATTAAAATTGTAACAATATAGAATGTTTTCTTTACGTTATTCTAGATCTCAGCGTCTAAATGGTTTATCTTGCATCTTGAATCAAAACATGTTAATTTTTGGTAATAAAGTTTAAAATTCATTATCGCCTGTCATTCTGGATTCGTGAGAAAGTGTCCAAAAGCATATTAGTTTTTATAAAATGTGGTAAGGAAAGAAGAGGGTTTATTCGTTCAGTCCTTGAAAACTTATCATATTTTGTAAGAGTTGTGTCCCGTCTTCTGTGAAGTATAGACATACTTCGATATATCAGAGCAATTTGCTCCAAACGGATTGTTCATACAATGTTTAGCCCTAAAACGTTACCGTTTTGTAATTATTGCAGTCATTTAGTGTTGTTTTGCTCATCATTGTCATCATGTCATCCAGGTAAAAACTTAGCACCATTTAAAGATTTTTGTTTCTTTGGCGTTTCTGTTGATGCCCAGGAAGATTTAAATTATTTTTACAAGTATTTTAATACTTTATTAATTTACACTTTATAAATTGTGCTATTCAGAATTTATTACTATTATTTTTATTAATATGAAGTAACGCTGAGGTTGAAAATGAACCATTCGTTTAAAACTATGAGTTGCTACAGTTTAGTTTTATATCCTGAATAACTACTCGTAGTTTAAAGTGTAAATCCTTTAAAACTTTTAAATTACAAACACCATTTTAAAAGTTTTTCCCACTTTGTGTGTAAAACAATATTACCTGTATATCGCATTAATTTATTTTGCCGCTTTGTAAACTTTTTGCCCTCGCAATCTCTTGCAATGTGTTGGCCTATTCACTATGTAGGAAATGTAGTGCAGTGAGTTACAGCCGAGTTCTTCAGTAGTTTGTCTGCCGGTGTGAGGCCAGTCAGAGCTATGTCTTGAATTCTGATAAACGATATTACAGAAGTTTACAGAGTTCCTAGTCTTGTTTTCCCGTTTAATTCTGCTCAGGCGACGCAATTAATTGCTCTTTGAATAAAACTTTTGAAGAGCGGGTGCTTAGCACCTACGTAGTTTTTTGCTCCTAAATTGTGACTGGAATTTTTGTAATTGGTAATTTGATCTACTGTTCAAGTGGGAGAAATTTTAATTTAAAATTGTAATCGTTCTTTTTATAACGGTTGTGTTTCCTTTTATAATCCTAATTTTAAAAGTTTTAATAATTGTTCTCGAAATGGATGGTAGCCTAATTATAATTACCAGCAACATATTTCAATATTTAAGGATGCTTTCGACAAAAACTCCAGACGCGATGCGCATATTAATTTTTTTTTATGATACAAACGTAATTGAATCTTTTTCTGTTAAATCAAAAACAATAACAACTGTTTTCTTTCTTCGCGTAGATATATTTCTTGAAAAAATAAAGTATATTTTGAATTTTAGAAATACAGAACAAAATGATATATTTCACTTCCACATCCTTGAAATTTATTTAATATAAAATTTTAAAATATACGTACATCAATATACAGAGTGGCAACGTTTTTGTTACTTGTAATATTCAATGTTTCTTTTATTTTCTGTTATAAAAGGTGTAATTTATTTTTTAAGTAACAAACAAATATGAACATCATCATTTCAATAAGTGTGTATTATTTTAAATTAAATATTGTAAATACGGAAAGGACAATTATTTTGCTGGAATGGAATAGCAAACCGGTCAAATAAAATGACCAAATTTGTGTTCATTGTGCTATGTGGTGTTATTTAAATTTAACATAAATATCATGATAGTGGTGCTATTTCCGAGGTATTTTAAAATAAAAGCATATATTTCATTTAAAATGTCTAATTGTAAAATTACATTATATTTATTTTCTACTTTTTAAGTAGGATAATGCATAATAAAGTATACATTGCTTATTACCAAATATTCCCCAAACAAAATATTTATACAGGGTACGGCAAAGCAACCATCCTAGTTTTGAAGGCAGATTCTAACATTTTTCATAACTTTATGAAACATATCCTTTTATAAGTGGATTGCATCCTCTAGGGTTTGTAGAGTACTGGGCCGATGCTTAAACACCCTCACAAGAAATAGTAAGGGCGTTAAATCCGGAGAGCGCAGGGCCACGAAATGTCATCTTTTACAGAGGTAATCCAATTGGTACCAGACATTTCTGAATTAAATTCTTCAAGAGCTGGCGCAAAAAGCCTTGGACCATCGTGACACACCGACCAGAATGCACGATAATGTGCGAGTCCCTTCTTAAAAATGTAAGGACCAATTATTTGATGTTCGAGATATCCGTTGCCGCCCATATCCTTTCATAGACACATTTGCTGTTTTTTTGAAGTTGGCAAATCTCAACACAACAGATCTTTGTTCGGCAACTAAATTTCGAGAGGAGATTTGGCAGCAAGTACAAAACGCACGCTGCACCGCTGCGATTCAGTATTTTTTCAAAGTATAAGTTTCGCCGGCAAAAATGCGCTGCTTTTTGTATCACGCCATATTTTCGATTGAGAGGGATTGTAAACTTAACTTCCCGACTATCTGCTCCTTTTGCGACTATCCTCATCCTTCTAAGACATACCGTCCCTTCACAACTACTTATTAAAAGTAGCAACTTTACTGTGCCCGCCCTTTATATTGAAAATAATTGAAGGAAATTACTGAAAAATGTTAATTATTATTCAATGTAATAGTTAAACGCTAAATACATATTCTTGTCTTTGTAAAAACGTTCGCAAATATTCGCTTCCTTCGTATACGTTTGTGGAAAAAATAAGTGTGAGTAAAATTTGACATATTGACAATATGTATGTATGATGGAGTAGGTATATTTCGTGTCTATTTACCTGGCGTGTCTAAAAAGGCTTGTGTTTACAATAAACGATTTCCGTAAGCAGTAAAGCGGCGTTTGTCCCATGACACTTTTCACATTTTGTGAATTTTGCTTGAAATGTGGTGATATTACATTTGATTAAGGTGAGAAAATTGTCTCACGAATTTTGTTCGCTGGCACGGAAAGTTGTGGAACTCGTGTTCGTGAGAAACTAACAGCCTGTCAGCCCGAACTAAACGAGGTGTCGTCTTCAAAATCAAATAGAAAAACAGCGGTTTCATTAGTTCGGCTGGCAATTTCATTAATAAAACTCCACTTCATACGGGTTACTGTACTCATTATTTACTTGCATACAAATACGTCCATTAATGCATTTTAAATATTTTTCCTTATCTTTTCAACTTTAAACTATTCTTAGTTTATATGTATAACAGTATTGAATTTATAAATTAATTTTAATAATATATTAAACAAAATAATAATTAGTATTATTCGCATTTATATTATAAAATAGATTTGCACAATATATTTTATTTATTTCTTTGTATTAATATATGATTTATTATTGAACTAATTTAGTTATTGAAATAATTGACGGTTTAGCTAAAATATATTTATTAAAACAATACGCCTACATATCTATATAACAATATTTAGAATAAATAAAATTCATTAGCTACGTGGGTACTCATTATTATTTAGAATAAATCAAATTTGTTACTATGTGGGTGATACTCATTATTATTAATTATGCACTTAATTGCGAAATAATTAATAATTAAACAAAATAAACAATCCAATTTGTTTAATACAAAATTTTATTGAGTTCTGTGAATTAAATTCGAATTATCACTAGGATTAGTTTATGGAAAAATATACAAAATATGTTCGCATATTTCATAGAATGCACCTGGGTTCGTTAATAAAAATTTGATGTTATTTATTCCAAATTTATACAATGTAAAATTATTCCAAAATAGAATTTTCACTATGAATAATTTAATCAGTTTATTCAAAATAAGTATTTAAAATAATAGTAATAATATAAATACAAATTAATTGTTGTTTATTCATTGTATTGTCGAATTTAAATAAAACATTACATTTTTGATCAGGCTGTTATTCTACGTGCAGCCATTGGCGGATGTAGCTTTTTGTAGATGTAAAATTTTTGGGGGCTCCTTAAAAAATTGTAAAAGTGCCACTGATGATGAGATGATGACTGTAGTGAATACAAACTATTCGAGATATTGTACAAAATAATTTATTTAATATTAAAATAATAAATATACAGTAAATGCCAATGGAAGTATTTAATAATGAAGAGATGCATGTGATTTGATATGAAATTAAATGACACCTAATACAAGGTAATTGGTTTGAAAAGGTCATAACATTCCATTACACAGTTTCAATTTACGGCACAAAGCAGCAGCGAATCACAGAAATAATTTGCAATAAATGCAGGAAGTGTGGAAAACAGCTATAACCTCTCGATTAGAGCATTAAAAGTGCTATAAATCCACGCGCGTTACACATTAATTGTGCGGCTCTTCAGCTTTTATCAAACTCGGAGGCACTACGACAGTGTCGTCAAAGGATAGAACTAGCAGATTCTATCAGGACATCTATCCCCTATAATATCCTAAATAACGGCCGTTTTACCGCTCTTTATGGGCTACTAAATCAGTCAGGTAATACTCTTTTTTACTATTTTATTGCATGCGAATAAATCAGTTCATAAAAGTGCCTTTTATCAGTAATTTAAACTAATGGACACAAGAGACGATTTGATTTTTACTGCTGCTCTTGAATTTTACTTTTCACTTGACAATGTATTGACTTTGTAGCTACTTTTATTAATTCTCGCTAAGCTAATCTAATTTGAAATGAAGGTAATCCTAGTGAAATTATCGGTGGAAATGGCACGTTATATTCAATGTTATTTGCGTTGCTCATGGCAGTTTTATGCACTAGTAATACTTCGTCATAAAACTTGTCGTATTTTACCTGATCAGCGATAACATTTTCATCACATTTGTTTTACGAACACTTCATTTACCAAATAGGAAAATCACTATTCGTTTATAGCTAACTCATGAACGTTTACGATTGAATAAAAGCCATTTGCCGTTTACTTTGTTTACACCTCTACAAAACATGATTATATAAATGTAGGTATGTAGGCCTTTACATTGCTTATTTCTACAATTCCATTAGATTTTATTCCTATTTACTTTACAATATAAAATAATGGATAAAGTTACAATTTTTTTGCACAGGAATAAGTATTTTATTTGTTATTAATCTATATATTAACTATATTCTTTGAAATGGTGAATTATCTCAGATTCTGATGTCTTAATTTTTTTGTACTCCTGTTTGTATATGTAATACTTTTTGTTTGACCATTAAGATATTTACTGGTTGTATGTTTGTTATTGCTACGAATACGTAGTATATTGTAAAATAAAATCTTTCTCACGGTACTTGCTAGGAAGTACTGAAATGATAAATGAATTAGGAAATAATATCGTGGTCGAAGAAAAAATGTCGTGTACAACTCTCTTGGAATGTTCATTTCATGCTTATTGTACAATTAATACACTGTTTAGTTAACTACCATTAACAAGTTTAATTAAGCAAAAGAAAACTAGCATCAAATTATTATTACTTTAGATATGCTTTTATATACAATTTTGACTAAGGTGACGTTTAATAAATTTGTTACATAATGATCTAATCTCGTGTATGTTATATAAGTTCTAATAATTTAATGTCCCAATAACCTTAAATAGTTAATAAACTCAAGTGATTTTTAATATTTACTAATCTATTATAAAAATTATATTTCAGAATAACGACTTCTAAAATAAAGAATAAATAGATCAATGGTGCAGTGCATGCCTTTTTATGTTGTTACTCACAGGTAATTTTTAATTATAGTATAGCGAATTTAATGAAAATTGACTTCATGAAAGATGCAAGATAGCATTAACTATTAAGGTTAGTACACAGCGTCATGTGCGCTTTATGAAGTCATTGTATACAGTGCTTCACGCTTTCCATTAACCTGACAAGTGCAATTTACTTGTAATCATTTTCCTCGCATTGTTTCTACGGCAATAATGAACAGATATCATCTTTCATCATTTTTTCTGTTAATCTATATCAGCTTGAAAAACTTGTAGGTCCTTTCATCATACACAATATTGATTGTCAAAATAATGGTCTCTTCCCGCATATTCAAATTTAACTTGTTACGATATGTTTTCAATAATTTTCTATAAAACAATGTTAACAAATATATAATTTCATTTAAAAAGTATATACGTTCTTTATTTACAATAAAAATAATTTATTTATAAGTCTAGGAGATTTTTACCGAAATTTTGTTTTTATAATTTATATTCTTATTTTTAAGGTTGATTTTTTCTCCTCAGATTATTATGCTAGTTACCTCAATCATCTGTTAATAGAAAAGTTTCGCATCGAAATAATAAATAACGTGCGTTTTTGACAACTTATGTCTGTTTTTCGGTGCGATATTATTTTTTTCTTTCGGATCTTAAAGTTTATAATAGGTTTGTTTCAAATAACCTCCAAATTAGTTCGGAATTGTACGATGCATATGCAGTTTGAAAAAAGAGTTCCAACTAACTTCAAGCTCAAACTCTAACCTCCAACTACTTCTGACCGATCTCGAAACAGTTCTCTGACAGTCAAAATAGTCAGAGGATAACTGTTAGTCAAAACTTCTGAGAATTTAATTTAATTAACCTCAAAATTGTATTATAATTTAAAAATGAAGTGTTTGTGAAGGAGTCGATGAGTTTTTTTATTTATCTTCCATATTTATAGATTTATTTTCAGGTAAAGGTAAAACTAACTTATCACAATTGACAGTAATGACATTGAAAGTTCAGAATAAGTCAGAAATTCATTCCAACAAATGGTCCTGAACTATCCATATAGTTCGCATGGGCAAAAACAAATCATCAGGAATATCTAGTTGGAGCAAACCACATATAATTGAACAGTTCTTTCTTGTTCGGGGAAACGCAGATGTCCACTACAGCCCAGTCTAAATATCAAAGGCTAAATTACGCCACAAGCTAGTTTGACTTTGTTTGAAATTTATAAAATAATTAGTTTATCCAACACCGTGTAATTATAACGATATAAGTATGCTGTTTTTAGATAAATAAAGTAGGTCATAAGTCACTAGTGAGCTAAATATATTAGCTCACTGTTTTTTGGTTCGTATCATAGTAGTATCATATAAAACCTTCTCTACACTATTTTGTTCCTAAATGTCATTTCGAAATTCCATCTGTAAAAAATCTTATATGTATTTTATATCAATGATTAAAATGTGTTGGATAAAATGTTGTATGGCACACGTGTGTTAATTACCTAAGTCACTTGAAAAAATACCACACTCGGCCTAACGGCCTCGTGAGCTAAACTTTTCCCACATGACTTATCTGTAATGTAACATACTTGTACCATAAAAAAATAACTATTATTTTGTTTGTCTTAAAATACAGGTCAGAAAATATGAAAAATAATAATATATAGTAATTTTTTATTTCTTATTATTTTTTTCTTCAAAAATAAATTTAATAGGGTAATCTAAAGGGAACTAACAATTTACATTTGAAAAATTATTATGGGCTAAAAAGTTCCTAAAATTACAAAAGAGCAAGCTAACAATAAAAGCCGGCCATTTAGCAATCAGTCTGTAACAAATCAGTTACAGACTGATTGCTAAATGGCCGGCTTTTATTGTTAGCTTGCTCTTTTGTAATTTTAGGAACTTTTTAGCCCATAATAATTTTTCAAATTCAAAAATAAATGGCAATAATAACTTGTTTATGTTTACAATTTTCGCAATAAACACATTATCGTACATTAGTGGAATGCATTTGCAATACGTGTCTAGATACTTAGCAATCAGCATTCTGCAAATATTCAGTCTATTATTGATACAACAATTATAAGTCACAAAGGGAACAAATCCCAGTGATTTTAACAGTAATTGTGGATAATCACAAACCAATACTCGCATTGGTTTACTTTCAAACCAATCTGCAGCACTTCAATTATTGACTAAGTTTACAACAGTGCACAGCAGTAGATATGTTTGATTTACTGACGTGCTGGTAACTGCTAACCAGAACTGTCTTACGTAAACAAGTATACATAGTTAATATTGCTACTGACACATTGCGGATACCCATTTAATCCTGACTCCGCTTGCGAACACTTGCGTGGGAACCAGTAATTTTTCATTCATTGTTATCTGGTCAGAAATATATTTCATAATTTTTCATTCTAACTATGACTATGTATTTTTTTAATTATTTCATAATAAATCATAAAAAAACCTTTTACTTTTTACCATCAGCCACCTGACCTAAAATTACTTTAGTTAGATATAATATATAATTTTAGAAAATCTGTTATAAAAGTGTAATTGTCTGAATATTTTTTTGAAAATTTGTTTATTCACAGTCGGTTAGTAATACGTCTGTTTCTCAAACAAACAGTTTGGAAATTGCTCATTACGTACCTGCTTCACTTCTCGGCTAAAAAAGGGAATAATATTCCCGGCTAGTTTTTCTAACCTCTTAAATGTCATTGCCATTTTAATAAGTCAAACATAAAGGTAATAAAACGTTACTTTTTTTAAGCTTTACGCACTTCCGGTAGAGTTCACTCTCTACCTCAATATCATACATAATGTTTGGGAGAAAATAAAATATATCAGAATTTCATCTTTTCGTAGAATTTTTTTTTCTCCAAAAGTGTTTATTTTCTGGGCTTGCATAAATATCAATGTGGTCATTTCAAATTTATATATTTCTTTTTGTTCTCGAGATATTTAAATTTAAAATATTTATTGAATTTTAAATTTGTTCAATAGCTTGCATTTTTAAAGAAACTTGTTTTAAAATTTTACATACGCGAATACAAAATCATGGGATAAACTTTAGTTTGAGCTGTAAATTTTCAAATTGTAACATGAAATCAACACTAAAATTTACAATAACTAGTAAAATAAGAAACGACATATATTTTCTATCAATAGAATATAGCAACAATTTGCTATTATCTTTCTTAAAGAATATAATCAAAGGCCAATTAAAAAAAAATAATATAGTCTAATTTGGCATAGCAATTCGTCAATTTCCATAATCAAAATCAATCAACAAGAAGTTATTTCACGAAATAATACATAACGGTAACATAATTTTTAGACTCAAATTTCGTGTAATTTAAATGAAATATATCATTAAATGCGTAGGTACATGACAAGAGAGAAATGATTAAGGTTATGTTATACGATAACGAAAACCATTTAAATGCAAATTATAGGGATAATTTAATTTATTCAATATTATTTACTTTATACCAGATATGTATCGTGTACTTATCTCTCATGAAATCCCCCTACGTGGTTATGTATTGGAAACAAATTAAAACGAACCAAAAGTAGGTTACCAGAATGTTGGCTTCCGAACACATATAAATTATGCACGTATAATGAACTCCCCCTCGAAGGAATATCGGTGCCAGAACAAATTACCTAAAATCTGTTCCCGACAAATAAAAACTTTTCACCCGAATTGTAAAGCCATTCTCTTAATTTGCTCACTCGGCCAATTCGTAAAACAAAATGACAATGATTTAATATGACTCGGTACGAAATCAGTTGGTTATTGCTATAAGTTATATATAACCTGCAATCTAGGTATGCTTCATTTCAATATGTACATTCGACATCACCGAGAATTAGTCGTTAAGCGGTCATTAAAAAAATACAGGTATTGATTTTTAAAAGTATAATTTAATTTTAATTTACCACAACAATACTAAAGCGTACCTTTATAGATGTTATTTGCTGTAATTATTATATCTCTGTCCAAGCTGTCGTTACATTATATGACAAGAATAAAGGAAATATAAATGTAATTACTGTGGTTTCTTTTATACTTTATTATAAATGTCATCTCTGTGTTTCTAAAGAACAAGTTTATTTTCAATTACTTAAAAGTTCTTTTATTTTATATCATAATCATTTTGTTGTCTCAAATTATTATGGAACAGGAAACCAAATTAGTTACCTCAAGTAATGAAATTAAGTTTATATTTTCGCTCAGATTAAAAATAATTTCATAATTTCATAAATTAACCTACAAATGACAATTGTAACATTTTTAGCGTTTTATACATTCACGGAAATACTTATTTCTATTAAATAGTGCTAGTACTAGTAATGTACGTACTTTATTGTTCACGATATGATGTCGGTAGCATTCTGATAATAACTGTTCACTATTGGCATAGTAAAGTATAACTTTCCGATTTGGATGTATAAATTTCTAATATTATTGCTTCTTTGCAAATATCGAATTTTTTTATTTTACCTCTGTCAAAGTATTTCTTAATTTAGCGTTATTATCACCCATACCTTATGAAATTCCAATCTTTTTATCTGTAGAAAACATCAATGGAATACTTTACTTTTATGTACACAAATTAAAATTCTTCTTTTTAATATAACTAATTATTTTATATTTTTATTATAATAACAATAAATTTATCATTTATTTCTAACTTTTGATATTTCTGTCTCCTAAGATATTTATTTCGCAAATCAATTTTCGTGTCCTTTTTTCCTTCTCCTGTTTTCACTTGGCTGCGTCCTTGACGTAACTAAGATTAAGCTGTACAGCTAAGCCAATTAAGAGCAGAATTCGCTATCCCTGTAGGGTTTAATACAACTACAGCTCAAAGATTAGAACACTCCTTTAGTAAGTGTGTTCACAAGTTGTGACCTCGTCAATTCCAATTAATAACTGGCAAGAAATTACCTAAGGGACTCTTGCAACTGTCAAGAGGATCAAGATGTTGTTGTGGAGGACATGCTTAAGCTTAACTCTTTGATCCAATGCATGCAAGTTGTAGCACAATTAATTGTTACTACATTTTCTTATTAATCACCACTAGATATAAACATAATTGAACATTTCATTCTATATTCATTTTACTTGTCATGTTTATTAAGGACTGATACTAAACTAAACTAAATTTACTACTACTGACTACGGCTTAGGCTACCCAGAGAGAGATAGAAATCTACACTCTAACTTACTTATCTTTAGATAAATAAATACTAATTGCATTGGTATCTGGCTCTATAAACACTAAATTACCGTAATGGTAATTTCATCATTTTTTCGATTTTTTTTTCTTCAAATAAAAATATTAGATACTTCTTTTTTAATTTTTTAAAATAATTATTAATGCATGAGAAATAAATTAATAAAGATTTATCGCGACGCCATTACCCGAATGGTAGTTTAGTGAAAGATAGCTGGTGTATTGTGTGAGGTTGAAACTAAGCAGAAATAGAGGTGGTAGCAAAAATCAGCAAAGTGAAGGTGTTATCATACGAAAACAATGTCGACGACTAAATGATACCGACGATTTTTTCTTATGCACTCAAAAAAATCGTGAGTATTTAATTCTTTTCAGTTCACAATATTGGATGTTAAATTGTCAGTTTTTCTTGCTTGACGTTTTGGTATTATTTGAGTCTACAGCTATTTTAATGTACTGCTCATGCGCATTCACCATTCTGCTGACAGAATCGACAACTGTCACAGAAGTTTTCGAACGTAACCGAAAACTGGTTGCTCGAAGTAAGTCACACTATCACACGAGGAAAGTTGCCCGAAATGAGAAAAGATGTCGGAAATTGACAATAAGTTGTCGATATTACGTCCTGTTTAATAACACCTTTAGACTTCGTGGTCCGTTAGGGTTTCTACATCATATGCAGTCGCAGTGGCACGCCCCCTTTTTTTAATTTTCAATTTTATTTTGTAAATATTTAAAATGTTATAATAATTTTTATATCATTATACTCTATTTAACTCAAATTTTAATTTGCAATATAAATTTATTTAAAATGCGTCCTATCTTGTTAGACCTAACATTATCATTTTTAAAAGGTCTTTTTTTGGAGTTTTAGTCATTTAATAAATTCCATTAATACCAAATAATAGGTGTATTAATGGAATACTAAATGACTGCAACTCCAAAAAAGACTTTTTTTATTAACATCCAGTCGATAAAATGAATCCTACATTATCTTTTTTGTTTATTTGATGGTATTCTCGAGGATGCATTCTCCACACCAGTTTAAATACAACAGCTAAGATATCGTCAATTGTGGTACAAACATAAAATACTGTGGAAGCAAATTGCCACATTGTGTCGTGATTTATAGTACTAGTAGAAAAATATTAAAAAGCACGTGTATATTGTTACACGCATGCAAAGTATCCTTATTATTCATGTTGCATTAATGTCAGTTTAGATTATTTTTCTTTCCGCGATAATTCATGGAAACATAAATTATGCAGTTGTTTATTTGCCGGTCTTTTTGGGCTGATGCCGGGTTGGCGTTTAGCTGGCGACAGCGAAGTGCGGTCGCCCAAACGCTGAAAGCATTTCATACGTGTGATTGATGATATCGGGGCTTGTATCGGCCGACACTTCAATAAGACCATTGAGGCATTGCTAGCGTTGGTGGAGGTAACACAGAATATATTTTAGATGATAACACTGCTCTGATTTTCGACTGGGGAGTGGGTTATATGTTTATATTTGTTCACGGATCCGGGGAAAGTAAGCCAAGGTGATGAAGCAGAACAAAAAGGGCAAATAGTAAAAATAAATTGTTTCTTTTCTAACGCAATATTGAAAGCGGTAAATTATTTCCTGCTATTTTGGTATTCATTGTTCAGCTTTTATCTTTCTCTGTTTCAAACGGCTGCTAGATATCTACTCAAATAAGTTTTATTTATTTCTGAATATTTATAGCTATTAACATACCTAGGATAGGTATCAATATCATAACCGCCGCTGATGATAATTGTATTCCGAGCTCAGAGAGCGAGGATTTTAAAACATCTAAGGCGGTATGATTCGTAACATCCTTGGTGTGTTCAAGATTTTACCAGTTTCACGTTATTAATAAATATTATTTTATAAAATTCTTTTGTGAGTAACATTTTTGTGATCAAGTCTGTAAGGATTGATATGATATGACAATTGTCACTATTGGTTATTTTGAATTAAACGAAGCTTATTTGAACGGAGTTTATTCACAGAACATTTTCAGCCAGATTCACAAAACGAGATTAGCTATTGAACAGGTGTCAAATTCAAGCTAAATTCGACATATTTAAACCATTGTTTAGTTAATCCTGTTTTATGAATCTGGCTGTTTATTTTTACAATTAAAATGATAACCTTGTTGTTTCTATTAACAAAACCACAGATTAGGTACTCTGATCACAATATAAATTATTCATTTTGTTTTAAATTTGAACACAAAATAAAGTACGTTATGAAATAACTAGCACATCAACAGTCTCATTTATTTTGACAATTCTGTACGGTAAATATTAATTACCACATTGACTTGCCAAATTACATGGCATACAATTATGATTTATCCTGCTTACTGTTGTGAATGTAAACAAAATCTTAATATCCTGAAACTGGTAAAAATATTATTCATCATAAAAAAATTGAGCATCAAGTCATTACAAAAAAATAATACAAATTTCTTAATCTTTAACTTTACGCGCTGGTGTAAACAATACACCATTCAGACTAAAATACATGTTATTTTTATTGAAATTGTGATGTTTAACGGCAAATGTTGTTATTTGATCTGAAATTTATAGGCGTTCCTGCGAAGAACTGAATACAGCATGCAATTACACACTTGTATTATTTGTATCGAATGGAATAGTAATTGCAACAACAATGTTGGAAATAGTGAATTATTTGATTATTACGCCTTGTTTCTTATTTTTACTATTGTTTTCAATTTGGTTAATATTTTTTTGCAACTTAGTTAATGTATTTATCTAGAATACATTAACCAAAATTTTGTTTTATTTAATTGATTTAAGAGCACTTTTTGTTACTGGTGCGAAGAAACCTAAATTCCGTTGAATAGTAGCTATAGGAAGGAGTATATGTATTAGAATCTCGATATGCGATTTTTGAAGGCGATATCTAGAAGCTTTGTAATTGCACCATTTTTCGTCCTAGGAAATAACAATTTTCTTTATGAATTACGGTTAAAACTATTTAACAGCAGAAGAATGTAATAAAGAAACAAGTTTTCAGAAACTATGTAATATAAGTTGGCAGGAATAAAGTAGAAATGTCAGTGGGTGTAATTTGTGTGCAATTGTTCCGTAATGGTTAAAATTCGGTGGAGAGAGGAAACGGAAGCGTGTAAATGACTTGTATTTATATTTCTTGGCTCGTTCGAGACTGGGATTCATCCCGCTAAAGATCGCAAATGGGAACGTGCTCTATTCGCCAGAGGCTGCGTCAATTTCCGTTGACGCTACCTAATCGGCCTGATTGTCTGCTCCCTGCCGTTTCCCTTATTCCTCATTTAATTTTTTCACCTGGCGCTTGAAGTGGACTCCATTCGCAGTAATCTCGTTATTCCGTCAACGTCACGCGGAATTACACGTAGACGTGCTTCACACCCTCAAATCCACGATTTTTTAAAAAGACTTTTACATTGCAGAAAGAGTTCTCACTTTTATTACTTAATTATGTCTCTTCTTTGAGAAAAGCTACCTGGATAATACAACCTGTAATTAAAGTTCTTCCAGCAGAATATAATATCTATATCGTGTGTCCCAGAAAAATGGCGTAGGTATTTAAAATGGGAAATAAAAACTGTCCAGCTAATATCTGAGTCACCGTATAGAATAGGACAGTGGTCGGCAACCATTAAGTAATGAAGTGTCATACTTTATGAACTCTTAAATATCAACCATGTCTCGTGGTACTAAAAGAAAAGGAGAAAAGACATAAGTTGAAGTAAAAAAAAGTAAAGGGTGATTTTAACCAGGTTCGCTGGAGAGGAATAACTTTGCTCCATAACTTTAGCAAAATACGATCGAAAATTTTACTCGGTAAAATAAAAAAAGATTAAGCGTAAATGAAGAAGAGAATAATCCTTTCAAGATCTTGTACAGGACACAAATACAATCAAAATAACTATTGAGAAAATGATGGAATTCCAAGAAACGCTTACCTAATTTTTATAGAAAATGGAATCTTTCAGGATACCTAACTCTAAAATCCATAAAAATATTTACAGTAAATCTTTTGCATAAATTCTTAAAATTTTAAGAAAAATCCATTTCGTCGACTACTGGTAATAGGACAACACTACATATATTCCTATATTTTATTTAGGACAGATTACTTTATTTAAATATCATAATTTAATTATTTATTGCTGTTAACGCAAAATGACTCTGTCAATTATACGTGGTTATAATCGAAAATTTACAATACGATCTAGGTTAATAAAACTCTAGGGAAATATATTTTCAGACGGATCGGATCATCATCAAACGATTATGATGACCGAAAAAATTAAACGAGTTTAAGAATAAATAGTAAATAATAGAATAACGAAGTGCCTTATTTTCTATAGTAAAATAAATATAGATATATAAGTTAAATATGATGGTTACGAAGTAACTATTTGTAAATCATCCACGTTTGAGAATGTTGTGCTATAATATATGAGACTATTCTGTATTTTGTAAGATAAAAACCGTGAATATTTTTTCTATTTCGGCGTACTCCTGTTGGTTATTAATGTTTGAAATTGAAACCGTGTTTTAGAGAGAATGTAAGAAAATAAAAAGTGGCGGTGTGGCAGGGCGAGAAATATGTGTTCGGTGTTCGTAGGTAGGAAAGTTGGCGGCGGCATTACCATCTCGGTCACGTGGTTTGATGTATGCGTGAACCTTCGGAAGAGTTGGAGTTGGCAAAGTCTTGTTTATTGACAAGCGTGGGATATATGTATATCCGAATCGAATAATCAATCTTCCATCGTCGGGCCGTTATACGGGTGGATTTGAAATAAACTGCACATTTACCGCGCGTACATATATCAGGGGCTTTTGGCGGTGCAGGGCCGCATTCGCATTCGTACCGCGTGTTATATTCCATTTCCAGCCTCAGCACCAGCACCAACGCGCTGAGCCGTGTAAGCTGTCTCGTTTGATGTCTCTATTATTCAGCTAAACAGGTTTTAGGTGCTTGTGTACCTTTTTGATGTTCTTTCTATAAACGCGAACGCGTGAAATTTTTGATGGAAAAGCTTTCAGTATTTAATGGCTTTCGAGTGTAAATAGAGATGAAATGCTCTTTCAAAATGCATTTTCATGTGCTGCTTACAGACAATACTTAGCAGATTGAGATTTACTGCTAATGTATTAGTTTCTTATGTTTTCCGGCCTCATAGCTCGAATGCTCCTTTTATGCTCGTAAAACCACTCGACTATTCGCTCAATGCTCAAACGATAAAATCACCGACTTTACATCTATTGAACATCATTGTTTTGTCTGTTGTTTTCCTTTTAAAGCACCGCAGTCTAGTATACTCATGTATACTATAAAAAAATCTACTTCAAACGCTCCTACATGCAGAGTCGTACCTAGCGTTTTTGAAAAACAGATTAATTCTGAGAAAAACTATTGCAATTCAATCAAACAGTTTTGTTTTATTTTTCAGGTGAAAATTAATTTACTGAGATTTTTAACTTTTTAAATCATTAAAAATAAATATAGTAGTTGTAACACGATTTAAATTTATCCAACCCGCGGAACATTTTTTAAATTTTATTAAATCCGGCCGCCGTTAAAAAAATTATCTTGCATGCAATAATGTTTCATATTTTTCAGCTAACCATAAAAAATATATCAGAATATTTTTTATCCAAAATATAGTACTATATTTAGTCAATTAGACTGGAATAACTCAATGATTTTATTTAATAAAAACTAAGATTTACTAATAATCCGGCCCATAAGTACATTTGGTCTAAATAATGATCTTCAATAATGAAGAAAGTAAACACATTTCCGCAACTAATAAAGGCCAAATATGACTAAATAACAGTAGTTCTTTTGAGAAAAAATATTAATAGTTGCTATCTATTAACCAATAAAATTCATTTTATACAAGTAAAATTATTGAACTATCTACCTAAAGTACTTGAGGACTTGTTCCATTTAGTTTTTTTTTTATTTCTATGTGAATATTGTACAAGGTTATTTTTCTTAAAATAAGCATACGAATTGTCAGTAGCTGCTACTCTGCCAATTTGATATGAAAAGCCTTAAGACAATTATTCACGGGTTCGTACACAAAGCGCTAAAAAAATCAAATAGGAATTTTGTCGTTTTTGATATTTGGTGATATTTAAATATCCTGTATTGACTTTGGGTTTTGCGAAATAGCGTTTATTTTCTTGTTCATCACAGCATAAAATTCAGTTATATATTTCTTCGTGCGCCTTCCAAACCTCAAGCAGGAATTGAGTCAGGAATAAGGAATCTTTAATCTCTTTACGTATCCAAATACAGTTTGCTTATCGACGAGCACTCATGCGTTCCAAAGCTCGCGGTTTAAAATCGAATTTAACCAGGTGTACAATTTGTGGAATTTAATTAACCTAAGTAAATTGAATTTTAAACGAGTGACATGTAATTTACTCAACTTGATTTTATTTAACAGCAAAAAAGCGGCAGTTCGTCAAAGCCATCAGCACGCCACGCCACAATAAGTCACGATCGCCGAGAAAAGTCCCCAAATTGAATATCACCTCCGCGTTGCTTATAAACCATAATATATCTCTCTCGCCCAGAAAATCACAGGTGAAAATCACATTTTCTGCTGATGTAGATAAACAACTTTCATTATCAATAGCAACGACACAAACGACATATACGAGATGTGTAAACTAAGTAATAAGACTGATATATATTTTTAAATTTTTCGAACAGGATTACAATTGAATATTGTCTCCCTTAAAATAACTTCCTTGGGAAGTCACACAGTGCTGGAGAAGGTACATCAAATCTTCATAGCAGTGCTGGAACTTTTATATTGAAATGGCGTTCCAAAATGACTTCACTTAAGGCGATTTTTCAATCTCGGGAAGAGGCAAAAATCACAAGAACTCAAGGCAAGTAAATAAGGAGGCTGAAGAGAATGATTCTTCCTGGCCAAAAATGATTTTCTTAAACTAATTTTGCTCAGTTTCTTCTCATCCCCAATAAATTAGTCAAAATCTGATGAATGGTAGTGTGACTCAAATTTAACTCTTCCCCGATCATTCAGTACTGTTAACCGACGATCTGAATCTACAAGATCCCAGATTTCGTCGATATTTTTATCAGTTCTTGAAAATTAAGGCCTTCTACTGCGGGTTTCAATCGATTCTACTTTCAGAAGGAAAAAACCACTGTAAAACCTGACCCCTTTCCCTTCTGCAAATGCTTAAAAGTCAATTAAAATTTTATGCTTGATATAAATATATACATCGTAAACTATATTGAACAAATTTTCTTTGCTGAAACGGTGATAAGAAATCCGAAAATAAATTTGAAACCTAGAACTTAATTTTCCTGGCTTATACTGTACTCATATTTATACATGCACACCCACAGACCTTATTGTAAAAATGTAACAAAGTAATGTAAGAGTTTTGAAATGTTTATAAATATTTATCAAATCTCAATATATGATATTCAACATTTTTTGAACCTCCCTTTTTTGTGCTGAACTAACTAATATGTGAAACGTGTTAATTGATTTAATATATAAAAAATGATGAAAAACTGCGTTCCCAAATTGAATATGAACTCGGCGTTGGTTACAAAGCATAATATATCTCCCTCGGCCAACAAATCACAGGTGAAAATAAGATTTTCCCGCAGATCTAGATAAATCACCTTGATTATCAGCTGTGTCGACGTCGGTGGCACATGACGACTGCGATTCCAACAGTTCCGCCCGGGAAATACATGTACGCGTATTTTAGAAGGCGTGACTTCCGATACAGCGACACAGGATTCTTTCTCCTTTCACGGATAAAAAAATATATTGGCTACCGTCGAAGTAAAATTCGGAAAGTTTCGCGCAGCTAAAACTCCAATATATTGTACTTCTCGACGCACGGATCTACAAGTCTAGCTAATATATGCCCATTGGGTTTTCTCTTCTTTGTTTGTTTGTTTTATTATTTTGGATAAGTTCAAATACCGTATTCTTAACAGTATTATCTCCCCCAAATAGATTTCTTTATTTAGTACGCTATTTCCGAAACACCAGTGATAAAATTTTATTTCAAGCTTTCCACCACGTTGTAACATTTTATCAGATTTGTTTTTGTAATTGAACATAACTTTCACATTCTAACATTGGTGATTTCTAGAGCAATAGTTTTTCATATATTTTTACTTCCTTGTACGAAGTAAAAATTTCAGTTTTTTAATTTTCAAATTTCGACAGAAATATCCAATTACATTATATTTGAATCCATTTAGTTTAGTTTCGGCGTGACGTGTGTCCGTACGTATGCGTGCATAATTAAAAAAAAAGCCGCAAAATGTTGAAATTTTATATACGAGGGTGGTCCGATAAGTACTTAGCCTACAAAAGAATAACAATTTTTTTTGAAAAATGGCGATTTATTTTTCAACATAATCTCCTTTGAGTTCTATACACTCGATCCAGCGATGCTTCAACTTCTGTAACCCGTCTGAAAAAAACATTTTCTGAAGGTGTGCAAAGTAGGCTTTCGTGGCGGTGATAACTGCCCCATTCGACTGAAATTTCTGCCCAGCGAGTGACTTTTTCAAATTTGGAAACAAAAAAAAGTCGCACAGGGCCAAATCCGGAGAATACGGTGGGTGGGGTAGCAGTTCGTAGCCTAATTCTACCAATTTGGCTGTGGCGAAGGCGGAGGTGTGAGCCGGTGCATTGTCACGGTGGAAAAGCATTCGTTTCTTCGACTAATGGGGCCATTTTTTTTGCAATTCGGCGTCGAATCGGCCCAATAATTCGGCATAGTAGAGCCCTGTAATCGTTTTACCCTTCTCCAGGTAGTCGATGTAGATCACACTTTTTGAATTCCAGAAAACCGTCGCCATAACCTTTCCGGCTGATAGGACAGTCTTCGCCTTCTTTGGAGCACGTTCGCCGGGTGAAGTCCACTGTTTCGACTGTTCCTTGGTCTCTGGTGTGTACCAGTGTACCCATGTTTCGTCGACGGTTACGAAACGACTCAGAAACTCCTTCGGATAGCGCCTAAACATCGTCAAATTCTGCTCTGAAGTGGTCTCACGGATGCGTATGTTGTCAGGAGTGAGCAAACGCGGCACCCATCGCGTCGACAGCTTTCTCATACCCAATAATTCATGCAAGGTATGACCCACGCGGTCTTTTGAGATGCCTACTGTGTCAGCTATCTCACGCACCTTCAATCGACGGTCTGCCAATACGAAATCGTGGATTTTTGTTACGTTATCCTCCGTGGTAGCCATTTTCGGGGCCCCTGGCGTGACTCATCAAAAACCGACGTGCGACCACGTTGAAACTCGTTAAACCAATTTTTGACGGTCGCCATCGAAGGAAAAGAGTCACCCTATACAGCATCCAAGCGTTCTTTAATTTCGCTGCGCGATTTCCTTTCCAAAAACAAGAATCAAATCACCGACCGATAGTGTCTTTTTCCATTTTTCTCAAATCTGCGGACACGCTCGCTTCCACACGCGGTCAAAACAAAACTTTGCGTCCGATTCGGCTGAAAATTTGACAGTAGCTGTCTACGATGATGTTCTAAGCAATAAAAAATTGCTCTTGCGATTGTTGTGCTATAGGGCGGTGAGGCTAAGTACTTATCGGACCGCCCTCGTATACATAGCAACTAATTCTGCATGTCTCCTTTTTTTGCTATCGGTAGTGTCGACAAAGCACTTTACTCAAAGGGTTTTTTGATTTTTTCGCATAATTCAAAAACGATTAACCATTGAATATATTCCAATTTCAAGAAAGTCATATGGTGTCCAGAATAGATTTTTTTAATCGTTTTACAAACATTCAAGTACTAGGTCGATCCAGGCGAATGAGGATGATACAATTACTAGTTCATGTCATAATAGTACTTTGAAAACTATTCTTTACTTATCTCTGAAATGTATCTCGCTGTACTGGGAATACTGTAATTTTAATAATAATTAGATTATGAATGACTGACACATCCGTTGATATCATTTTCCTTTTAATTGTGAAATGAAATCCAATTGCGTTTGACATTCTATCATTCAGATTAATTTTTGTTTAAATTCTCTCTTGAAAAAAATCAAAATGTGAATTTTACATATCTGTAGATTAATATCTGAATCATGTAATATACACGTACATTTGAAAATTTTTCAGTCTGCCAATTAATGCAGCTGTGAATTGACATAATTAAAAACTGTTTTGAAGCTGGGATAAAAATAAAATAAAATTTCAACGGAGGCTCTTTTCGCCAATCATGTTATTTTAACATTTATAAATAGTACAATTATTTCTAATTTAAATGACGTATTTCGCGGAAATATGGATAATATTTTCCGTAGTTGAGTAAATTAATTGACACATTTTATTTAGTTTTCCTTGTTAATTAATTAATTAAATAGTGCATTTAGTGTATTTTGATAATGAATGTTAATATAAAATAACAGGTTATTGTTGCTGCATACTTGTCAAAACAAGTGCTTATTAATATTATTATATATTTTGTTTTATTTTATTTTTATTATCATTTGTAATATTTTTCATATTATTTATAATCAACTGACAATACAGCGTATTCAGTGCTGGCAACCAAAGTTGAGCTGTGCGTAGGGGAGAGGATCTGAATAAAAACTTATTTTAATTACATTCATTTATCAGAATATAACAATATCATCAGTGCTTTGAACGTCATTTATCATCTGCGTACCAGAAGAATTGTTGCTGCTGCCATTGTTTAAAAAGTAAAGTCAAATTCAAAATCTAAATGAAGCGACCAAATTTCTAACGCATTCAGTTCGGTTGCAAGATAGCTTCATCTGGGAGCAAACAGACCAATCACAAAGCACTTGAGGCATGACTCTAGAATCCCTTTTCGAATGAGGTAATTCAGATATAAAAATTCATAAGTGCTGTAAGCACTGTGAAAACAGCACAGTCGCATACACACATTGATGAAGTTTGAGGCAGGAGAGTTTTTGCCTCTGCACTTCGGTAGTCGGCACTGCACTTGGCCTACGAATGCTTTATTCGACAGTATATAGGTTAGGAAAACAGTAGGAATTTTAAAAACTAAATCTTGTGGTCATAATGTGCGCTAAATTTAAAATTTCTATAGTCTATTTTTTATAAGAACGATATGCTAGAAATATAGGAACAGTTTGATCTTGTTTTCTGATCTTCTCAGCATACCGATGTTATAAAAATATACTGTAAAAGATATAAGTTTAAAAATACAATGCAAAATTCTCCTCTTATCATTTTGTATGATGAGGCAGTGAAATCTCTATAAATATTAGAAAATGAGCTTAGAATTACTGGTAATTTAATTAAAATAAGTTTCTTTGACGATTCGAAGTGTTTCAGGTAGGATTATTCGAAATCTTTCTGTACCCAGAAAGTAGGACAAAGTTATTGACGAATCCTCATGTCGCGTACATCAACGCTCGAATGAAGCTTAGAGGAATGCTTCTCGGTTTTCTTTTCATCATCCAATCGGATTGGTGAGGTTCCATCATGGAGTATTACATGCTAGTAGGTCTCAATGCATTTAAATGCAATAGAGCCTTGTAGCTGCCGTGTTTACGTGCGGAATTGCAGCCATAGCCGTCTACGCTCAAATGAAAATGAACCAATCTTCTAGCTTATACTCCCTTTAGCCGATTCAAACTCGTTTCCATTTTTTATATTTTGCGAGATAATTGGATTACGGAGGTAATCCCTAGCAGGACTTTTTGTTATAATTTTGCCATTCAATTTGTATTATATTTAACAATAATGTTGTCTTTATAACAGTGTTTCCCAAACATCCGACTTATGCGTATCTCCATCAAATATTTTGAACACTTCGCCTTCATTAGAAAAAGAATTCTGGGATGTGTTGTTAAAAATAAAAACTGTAAGAGTATTTTTGTAGTTATATACAATTGTCCCCAGATGAGATTTAAAAGATAAGATTTTCTTAGTTCTAATTTAAGGGAAAATGTTATTAAAAAAAACAAATTTCAAATAATTTTATAATCGATGGTAAAATAATATATTGATTAGTTACAATTAAGTTAGATAAAAAACAAACAATAGATTAGAGGAAAGATATCCTCAGGATATAATCTTATGAGAAATCTTTATTTGACATGAGAAATTGTTTTTCACTACCGTTTATTTAGTAACCGTGATCATCTAGATCAATACTAAATTATTATTAATAATGGTCGATAATGAAATCTGTCACTTTTAAAAAAAACTCACTCAACTCTCCAAATTCGAATATTGTTTGAATCATTTCACTGATGAAAAGTGTAAAGTATTGATTAACAATTTAAACATCAAGTCTAATTAAGTAAATCAAATAAAACCAACTTAAAAATCAAAAGTGAGGTTGATAAACTGAAAACTCAAATATTAAAATGAAGACAGCCTATTTTATTTTTGTGAATATTAAGAAACAAGTTAATGTTCATGTCAAAATATTTGTTATTGCCAATAAATAATTTTTATGTAGGGTTGAGATTGAAAGAAAAAATAATACATATACCATGGTTGACATGGCCATTATTGACCAGCGCCTTATGTCCCTCGGTTGCTTTGCACCTTGGGACACTACCTGACGCTAATTTTATACTGATAGTTTTCTCAACATTGGTGTATAATATATAATTATGCTAACTATCTACTGTCTGTTACCATAATCATTTTATGTATTCAAGAAATTTTTATAAAAGTGAATATTGTATTTTGTCACACAAAAATTAATCTTTATTTATTTTGTTACAGGTAAGATCAACATGCGATTTTGTTAAGTATTTATTCTTAACTCATTTCAACTAGAAATGGTAAGTCAGCTTATATAAAGTTTTTTTCAAGAGATGATTTTAGTGAATTTATATTCTTGGATAGAAAATAAAAGTTTTATTTGGTTTACGTATTATAGGAAATAATAAAGATACAAACTTTTAAATCGGTAATCAATAGCGATAAAAAAATAAAGGTGGCTTAATTGTAAGTTTTGATATGTTTCTTGTTATTATCAATATTTTTTATGAGACATTCTGTTTCAGAGTTGAATACCCTGTAATTATTTTCCCTTTAATTTACTACGTTATAAAGTTCAGTGTACCATAATATAGCAAGTCATTCCTTATTATCATAAGAAAATTAAACAGAAGTAAATCGCAGTTAAGTTCGAAATCATAATATCCTGGAGAAATGTTCATAAATATAAATAGTATTTATGTACAATGACGAATGCATATTTAATACCCGCTGTCAGAATTTCGGTTACCAAATGTTTGCCTATCAGCTGTTGTTTTCCAAGCACAATGAATAATTAACTTGAAAGTTAGATGTTTAAAGTTTCATGTGTCTTACATTACATCGAATTGTAGATAATTCATCGGAGCAAAGTTCGGAAGATTTAATATTACAGTAAAAGTAATAGCAGTAAAGCATTAAAATTGATGGTGAAATTTAAAACTTTCTGGAATAATTCATGGAGTTGGGCTACTTTCTATATTAATCGTGTTAGTTATCAAGAATTATTCCTTTATTGAATTCTTTTGTTTTTTCTCTAATTCACATAAATATATAGCAAATTACGTACTACAATTATTATTAAATTTCTAATATCTAAACATCATTTACAGTAACACCTTTCCCTAAAACAAATACTTTCATGCCTGACTATTTTAGCAATTAAACAAAAATATCGGTTGTTGATATTATTAGTTGTAATGTCATGATTTTTGCAGTTTTTTAAATGTTTTATACAACCGAAAATTTTGGCACTATTAAATAAACCAAAGATTCCAATTTGCAGGAACCAAATTAAAATGTTTGTACATTAAACGTTTGTTCTCATACAGGATTTAAAATAGTTTTGATTCGATGTTATTGTTTTCTAATAATTTTCTGTTGGTTTGAATTAAATTTGTTGTTTTTGAAACTTTACGTATGTGTTTCAGATCTGTGATTTAAATAGTTATTGTTATTTTAGATTGCGAAATGTTACTTTTTCCATTCGAGAATGAAATATCAAACAACATTTGTTTGAAAACTATGTTCCAAAATTAGTAAAAATGCAAAGAGAAAATGTTGACGTTTATCAAATCTGATATTAACTGACTAGCTGTTGACAACTAGTTGACAGAGGAAACTTAACAAATAAATATTTTAAATTATATCAATTTTCAAGTGATATTTTAATATATCGTTGTTCAATACTATATTAAAACTTTAGAGACTTTTATCGGTTTCAGGATACTAAGCTTTTGTCTACATAGACAACTAGGTAACTAAATCATAATTTATCTGTATGGTAATATTATTACGTGAGACAATTGCATAACATAGGCGTCACATTAACCCATTACAGACTTCTAACGTTATTCAGAAGAGAATTTTATAAAATAATACATATTTATTGAACAAACCACAGATGTTATGAATCGTATCAGGCCTCAGCGGTTTTAAAAAATCCCTGCTCTACCAGCTCGGAATCAATTGACATTACATCCACACATCCACAGTACACAAAAACAATGATTTCGTGTGCTAATAGTTCTCATGTAAATATTAACTTCTGACAGTTTTCGAAAAATTGTTTTTCATTATGTATTGGAATACTTGGATGTGATTTATGCGAAATAATTATTTTTATAATTAAAGTTTGAGTATTGTCATTAAAACAGTGGGGAGATATTCAGAATAATGGGTAGAATGATTGGCAAACTAACGAGAAAGTTAGATTCGAAACAGAAGAGATTCATTGATCGAGGATATTTCGGGTTTCCAATAACGGATGGTCCACAGTCTGAATGGCACATAAGCTAACGAGAGCCGTGTCAAACGATGAGATTTCTGTTCCACGTATATTTCACGGCAGCGCCAGCAATATTTCACACTCTATGATATAGGAGTGCGAATTTCCGGATCAACACAACTCGCCAGAGTGTCTATATGCTTTCGAACCTCAAATATTTGAAACTGTTACACTAGAATAGAAATCCTAACAACTATGACAAATCGAACTTATTGTTAAGGCAAACATTTCTCCGTCAAACAACCCTTCGGGGGTGGACAGTTCATTTGCGAAAGGTCGTTATCGCCTGTCAACTGTGATCTTTTGTTGATAAATAAACTTTTGTTTGATAGAGAGGGACAGCTTGTCAGCCAGGAATATCATGTTGCTCTATTCATTTCATACCTTGTCGATTACTATTATTGCACGAAGTCTATACCTGTACCATTAATACTAGTCAGTGGCGTGCATTCCATGGAAGCTTTGGAAGCACCGTTTACCTTGTATATTCTAAACATAAATACATATTGTGTGGTTATTTTTATTTTTTAACATATTTTGAATTATTTAAAATTTATATTTTATTATAAATCATATACACTAAAAGACTTTAAAAAATAAATCAGACTTACGCCAAAATTTCTAAAACCATATCTAGCTTAGCGGATTATATTTTATATTCGAATATAGATTCATATATGATTATTCCCAATTTTTTTATTTAGCAAAGAATATTTTATATATTTATACTTAAGAGGAAATAATTATTGTAGAATATTTTAATTTTAGCCCTTATAGGACGGCTAGCGATACAGAATGTAAATGTGAAATTGAAAAGTTTTTTAAAACAATTTTTAATCTAAGAAAATACAATCAACAATAAAATATTATAAAAAGTGCAAGAAGCGAAATTAAAATAGTAATATTACAACAAAAAAAATGTTCTCAATATAGTTATTTATGATATAAGTGTTAAAAGTGACATTTTATGAGTGAGTGGGGAAGTTTGAAACGAGGCGAAGCCGAGTGTAACAAACCCCACGAACGAAATAAAATCACTTTTAACACAAATATCATACACTATTTTTCCTACGACCACAGTTATGTACCTATTAGTAAATAAAAATTAAGCATTGGAATGACATTTATGACAGGTCATGATGTATTTGTTATGAACAACTGAACATAAGACCTGTTAAAAGTAAATTTGTTTTTTACTTTTAACACCTTGTCAATGGCAACGTTTTAAAAGTATTTACTGTGTTATAAACTGTTATTTTTAACTTGCTAAGCAACCGTTAAAAATACTATTTTTAACAGTGGTCGTAGGAAAAATTCTTTGTTGCAAGTCAAAAGTATATATTTTACTATTGAAATAAATGAACTGTTTTATATTTTTCAGTATTTGTTTATAATTTTTATGAAATAGTTCCCTTATAATCAAATGTCAACTCATGCCATTATTACCTTATTTCTCGCAATTCAGATTAAGTTAAATAAAAAACAAAAAGGGAAAATATTCTCATAAACATACTGAAAAAATATTATTTAAATAAAAATGAAAATGTCATTTCAATAAAACATATTCATATTCATATGTACCTAAATTCCAAATCATAAAAGAAATTGAGTTGATGGAATTTGTGGTTGACGCTTGGTGAAACATTTAAATTAAAATTTAGGGAGTAATAATACACTTGATTTTTTTGTTTAACAATATTTTTTTGTTTTAATTTTAAAATTGAAGTTATACAAAGGAATAATAAATAAAATTACCAATACAGGAAGGTAATGTTTCGTACATATCGGATTTTAATTGGGATAATCGAGTAAAATGAAATAAAATAAAGCACACCATAGCCACTCATGTAATTTAAAATTGAAAAGCTCAATTGGTGACAAATGTGCGATAAGCTTACTACTAATTCGATTACAGATTTTGCCAGTCGTGTAATGAAAGAAGCGAGTGAATTACGTATTAACATGCGAACTATTAATCCTATTAACGAGCTTTTTAATTATCCCCAAATATATAGCGTTTAAATTACCCCTGCCAAGTCAGAACTTTTTTAATTACATGTTACATGACAACAAATTAAAAACTCTGCATGAAATTTCATACCACTATTAAAATTTTAAAGCCTTTTTAATTTGCGTCAATTTTGAAAAAGTGCTCATTTTATAAACCGGATTTTGCACTCTAACCAATGATTAAACTGTGTTTAAAGCGGAGAGGAAATTAAAATCGGTTTGTATAGAAGCGCCCGAGTACGAGTATTTGCAGATATCGTGCTGTATGAATGCACGCCTGCTCTTCCGCAACATTCAAATCAAAAGTTATTATTTTTGTATTTATATGTTTGTAACAATACGGAAAACTCTGTATGGAGATATTTAATTCACAATCGGCCTAGTCGGAAAATATTCATATTGTAAATTTAAAACAAATATTTTATTTCGTATATCCATATAAATGTTGCAAATGCTTGCAGCAATATTAAATTGTTTATGTATATTTAATGAAATGTTTTTATAACAAAGTTTTATAAACAATTTTAATAGTTTCCCAAATTATTTGTTCAATTTTGCATTGTATTCGTTCATAAAACATATTGAAAAACATTTTAAAATATTTATTGAATATTTCTGTATTGTCTCATTACTAATAATGGAATAATTCAAATAAAATATTATTAATATTTTTATTATTAATTATTATTGTAATCAAATAGTTAAAATGTTTTTGTCTACATTTCAAAATATATATTTTTGATCATTTTCTCTACTGTTTTGCATTGTATCGAATATAATATTTTTTGTTGTATTATATGTTAATAATCTAATTAATAGATCAGTAATAAAATACTCGTATACAAAATAATTAATTTATGCAATTGTTTGTTTTCTGCATTTCATCTCAATGTCATGATTAGTTTATTGTTAATTTATAATAAGCTTTAATTTATTGTTTTCATCTCTAAGCTAGTAATATTAAATCGAGGTGACAGTTGTCACATATGTATATTTTATACCTTAAAATGTGATTGCTATGACAGTTCATTGTATGGTTAAAGTCAGTAATCTTCGTTACTAATCAGAATTGTCTAGTGAGGGGCGAAATTGCTACTCTGAATCATAGTTTCCTATTATGATTTGTGATTGTTACTGTGATTGTTCATATCTGTGAATTTAAAGCGTAACTGCGATCACAATTTTCTGTACGATGAAGCCGGGAATTTTCGTTAGTAATTAGAATTGTTTAGTGAGGCTGAGAAAGCGAATTGCTACTTTTGTATCCACATTGTGCTTTGTGATTGCTATTTTCATATACTTGTTTTTGAAGCGTTATTTGTGATCACAGGCAATTATTGTACGGTTAAATTCGGGAATTTTTATTACTAATTGAAAGTTTTATTCCTAAAATGTTTAACTTATACAATACCGATGGTCATCACGATCTATGATTTTTCAATTACAGGTACTAAATAACAGTTCGTAAAATATCGCTCATCACTAATGTATGCAATTTCCAGAATTCGAAACAAAAGGTAAAACTTTTTTTAATGAAACTTTATGACGCAGAATTTATATATTATTTTTATTTTTAATAAGTAATTATCCTAGAATTAAATATTTTAATAAATAAAAACCTGTTTCCTTACAATAAAATTTAATTACGACACTGAATTTAAACTACTCAAGTTTGTTTACTTAAAACTGTCAGATGGGGGTTTAGATGCGAAATTTATAATGAAATATTAAAATATCTAAACAATTATACATATTTAAAACTGTATTTTATGGAAAAAATATTTTTTTCTACAACTATTGAAATATCTGTACATTATACGTCTGATACTACATATAATATACTACTCATATTACACAAGTGTAATATGAAATGTCATGATACACGCTACACTTTTCTGTAATAAATAGGGCATATAATTTAACACATAATATTTTATTAAACTGTTAATTTATTAATAACACATTTTTTATTATAAATATCAATATATATGCTTATAAAAGTATAATAAATACAATTTGAAAAGTTATTTTGACATTTAAGGCTACTGTGGCGCCATCTGTTGAGCTATATATGAACTACTCACACCTAACTAAATATTTAACAAATAATATAAGATTTTTTATATGCCTGATAGTTGTAGATAAAGTATAGTATTTGACTCGCATAATATGGCTACATTACACGCGGATGATTAAAAATACTCGCTACCGCTCGTATTTTTAATTACATCCTCGTGTAATATAGCCTACATATTATGCTTGTTAAATAATATACTATTTACATGTACACATATCTTTAATCTTTTATTTTAAACACTTTTAAAAATATTGTCAAATACCCTTGACACTAAAAATGTCGGCCTAATTTTAAGTGCAATTATTTTTGTGAATTTTAATAAAATTCTTACTGATTCGTTGACAATATTCATGTAATACCTATCGTTTTTTCCCGAAGTTGTTAAAAACTTGTATACGCCAAATGTATCTTATATTCACGGTATTTTTTGAGAATAGAAAATAATTACTTACTATTTCCATATAGTTTGTATAAATAATAAGGTTTGTAGCAAAAAAGTTGTTCGAGATCATTAAATAGAAAATTTGAATATCGTTTTTCAATGTTCGCTGTTTGTCTTGAACGAAAACCGATTGTCTGCGTCTAGAATTAATTGCCAGGTGAGTTTAACAGATGAAGCGGTGGAAGATCGGGAATCGATGGAAGAGTTTGTAGTGAACAAATAAACAATATCAGTGATGGGTTCATCGTCTCGGTCAATTTGCTTGGCATCGTTTATTTGGCGTCGGCGTCGGCGTCACCTTCCTCAGTTGTGCTACCGCAGGAGCAGCAATAGACTTTTCAGGTTGTAAAGCATTAGGTCGGGCTTGGAAGATCTGTGAGCAGTAAATCTTCCGACCGGATAACGGCCAGTGACGCTTGGTTGGTTGGCCTCCTGTGGCCGCTGTCCTTTAGCAGACAATGCCTCCCGCCCTCGCTTTTTTATCACAACAGATCTAAATCAACGCTGACACCATTCGCCTCATTGGCACCGACTTATCAGCCGTATGTTTATTGTTGGCAAAAACTTCAAAAGATTCATGAGCTTATTTTCTAAATATGAGAGATTTGGTAGCTGCAGATAAAACATGATTGAAAATTAAATTATACAGTGCAATTTTACAAGTTCTTGGGATAGGTCTTGACTTCGATATTTTTCTTACGAAAACCATACAGAGTAAAACAAGTCTCAGAATTAATGCCTAGTTGGTGCAACAAGGCTTAAATTTTAAATAACACTTAAACAAAAAAATATCCTATTCGAAATTTAGACAACATTTTTAAATAGTTAATTTAGAATTTAAGTAGGTAACAATAATTTACTGTTTACTAGTATGTGGATAACGTAGAAAAAAAGTGTCTTCCCGGACTCCTGGTGTGAGGGCCGCATTAACCAATATAAGGATAATAAATATTATATTATACCGGGTGTCCCAGCTCGACCGACACATGGGAGTTTTACATGGGAAATCAGTTAATTATGAATAGTATCTCCCCAGTGCAAGATATTAACTTGAAATTTTGTTTACTTATCAGAGAATATTAATTCTATTTAAAATCTAATATTTTCGTTCAAAATCAGACAGCCATGGAAATAAAAGAAAATATTTATCTGACAGTTTAGTGAAGTATCACTGATTTTAATTCTTATTCCATGTATTTTAATATTACTTAAGTTGAATTTAGTTTCTTTCTGTTAAATAATATACCAATATTACAAAAATATAAATATCTACAATAGCATGTCATTAACTGTCAGAACTGTCACATACATATTTTCTTTTATTTCCATGGCTGACTAATTTTGAACGAAAATGTTAGATTTTATAATTTAATAAATCTCGTCTTGCAGACGAAATTACATATTTCAAATAGCTGTAATCCATAGAAATATTATTCCCCAATAAGCATACAAAATTTCAAGTTAATATATTGCATTGGGGAGATACTATTCATAATTAACTGATTTCCTATGTAAATCTCTTATGTGTCGGTCGAGATGGGACACCCGGTATAATGTCAAAATTATGTTATATTACTAGTTTTGAAATTCATGAGCGATGCCGAAGAATACACTTTGAAGAATGACATTACTTTTATATACTCAAAATTGGGAAAATACTGTATCTGTGAAAAATAAAACTTTTGATAAAAAATGTTGGAAAATTACTAAATTATAAAAAGTTTTTAGGTACTTTTTAAAAATATATGAGTAAACAAGTACAAGTAAAGTTGGCTACTATTGTACAAATATTGAAAATTATGACATGTTACGATTGGTTTATAAAATAGTTTATTCCACAGACGTCAGTTTCTCCCATTCAGAATGCTTCATTTGACGGCCGTAGGTAGTTTTTCTGTTTTTACAATATAATTAGAGCTATGAATTTAATTGATAAAATTTACTTATAATATCTGCAAAATAATGGCAACTCGGGTCAAAAATTACTTAAATTACTCCATCTTCACTGTCGTGATCTAAATGTCATTTTTGACACTCGTTTGTCTGTTATTACTGTTATTATTTGCAAATATTTCAAATGAATTCATGGCTCTTATTGTTATTATATTACTAATAAGAATACGTATTTTATTTTACATTGATTTTATACAGTGAATTTCTTTTTAACCAAAAACCAACTCTGCCTTTTCAAACAACTCGCCAAAACAAAATTATTTATTGTTGTTCAAAACAGATTACAATTCATTCCATAAAATCATACAAAAATATAATTAATTGATGACAAACACTCCTCTATACGATGTAGTTCATTGTTGTCAAAACGAAGAAAAATATACATATAAAAATGGAGTCCGAATTATATTTTGTCGAGGACCCATTGGAAGCTTAATCCGGCCCTGTCTGGTGTTGCTGGCTCGTCACGCAATTTCCAACTTCCTCCGGGAATATATCACATTTCCTACTAGATAGACAATATACTATTTCGTAGTTTTGTATTATTATATATTTTTGCAGTCATGCACAAATAAGTTTTATTTTCTCATAAGTCCGTAAATGAAACAAATCCCAAATGAATGTTACATCCTACCTGTTGTGTCAATGTAATAATAATTGTAAATATTAGTTGGGATTCAGGCAGCATAAAATAAATATTTACTTTTATTAACATTGCATTCTCATTGTTATCGATTTTTTACATTTTATTTGTTGGATATCCCGCATGATTTATGAGTTTAGTTTGAAAATATTGGGAAAAGATTATAACTCCGGTATTGCTCTTTTATTTTTGTGTCGAGCATGATGTGCAAACTGCGAAATAGTGTATATTGTACGAGGCTTCATTCATTTCTGTCACTACGAGATTAAAGTTTCGTTTATAAATTACGTACTATATTTGCAATATGTCAACGACTAGCAAGTTGTAATGGGAAGTGAAATTGAGTTTATTGTTGGCTGTGTTTCATACTCTATTAAATTTAAAGCTTTCGGTTGTACAAATAATGTGTTTTACAAAATAAAACTGTTGTCAACAATACATGTTTAATTTATTTGTTCGTACTTATTTACTTTTCAAATTTAACGCAATCTCTATAAAATACCAATTTATTGGTAATTATAAAACATAATCAAACTTTCTAGACGAAATTCCTGTAATTTAAATCAACATTTTAATCTTTATTCAAAACATTTAGATGGGAACGTGTTTACGCAGTAAAAGAAAAGTAACCATACAAATTTCCGGAATATTTCTACTTTCACATGTTGTATTCCAAATTTAATTTTATGTAATGTACCAAGAAGAATTAACAACCTTGTTTTACTTACCTAGTTGCTATATACATAAAGGACACAATGAATCTCACTTTTATTATATATTTTTATTTTTCTTGATATCAAAGTACAACATAAATAAAATTACATATCACTTGACGGTACGGTCACGCGTATTGGTTTTTTATATCCATTTATATATCTATTTTCGCATGCAGAACATGGTGGAGTATCATAATCATTTATTGATTTTACCAGATAATTTAATTTTTCCAAAACAGATTTTCTTTTGACATCTCCATTGGAAGTGTGGATTTTTTTATTAATCATCGCAAATAATTTAAATTATACTAAAAAATATAAGATATTTTGAATGTATATCACTAGAAAGTAATTTGGAATTTGTTATATTTTATTTAAAGTACCTTAACTTGATGTAAATTTTGACACAGGAAAATTTTAATTTTTTGTCTGAAAATCAAGGATCACAAGATTTTTCACATCAAACATATATTTTTCATTTTATAGTTGTGCATAAAGTATAGTATTCTATAGGCATGTTATGGCTATTTCATTACTCATTCTAATGATTTACAATATTCGCTTTAACAAATTTCATTCACATGAGTAATAGCTCACATTACCTACATGCTCATTGAATAATATCTTACTAGATATATACCTGAACTACTACAAACTTTTCTACTCAAAAGCACAGAAAAAAATTATCTAAATCTGTTTACTTTACTGTTAAATACATAACCTCAACAATTATGTTAAAGACATAAGAAAAAGTAAAAAACGTGTGAAACCTCTAATTGATTTAAAAAAATAACTCAATTAAGTACGAATTTCATTTAATACGACTACGTCTTCTATTGCAAACATTATACTTGGACTCGCATGGATAAGAATACTTTTCTGCACTTGATACACAATATACTATTATTATAATCCAATATGTTATCTTACTTTGGCAGATAAATAACAACAGCTTGCGTCACTGTTAGTGTTATTCAGCTACAGTTTAAGCATAAAAATATAAGAAAAGTGTATGAAAAATGATAAAACTAGTGTAACTTTGGATTTTTCCGTGGAAAAACTTACTTAAAAATAAATTGGTTTTTACTCGTTTGACATAACGAAGGTCATTAAGTGATAAAAAACGATTGAATTATAGGTATATTATTTGATAGTTGTGGATAAAATAGTTTATAATGGCAATTCATTAAATAGGTTGTATCTCATGTCAAACATGTAGCACATTGTAACTTAAAGCATCAAGTTAATATGCATGTGGATTTAGTTATTTGCCACTGAATTATGTAGTAGTTAAATTATAAAGCCGAGATTACATTGTCCGGTTTTATTTCGGTCCCCCAGTCTCATTACTTAAATAACTTCATCAATTTAACACCCCTTTCAATTTGCGAGCTGGGAAGGTGTCCATATTTTAATCTAGTGCGTTTAAGTGAACCAGGAAAATCCAATTTACCAAATACACGACAAAAAATACCGGTAGAGGTTTAGCGGAGCACGCGCGAGGGACCGAGAAAGAACATAAAGAAAATAAAACCAATTTTCGCTGTGCCCCTGGCTACGGACGCCGCTGGCAACGCAGACCAAACACTGCGTGGCACATAAATTCTCCTGATAAAAAGTGCAGTTAGCGTATTTACGACGCAGGGCTCTGCCCCAGCCTGCTGAGAGAGGCCAATCGGAGCTACACCTACCGACAAGCATTGAGACGTTCTCAGTCGGAATAATTAATTGCCCATAAAATATTTTATTTTCTCCCTACTTTCGCCGCAGATGCCTCTTCCCTACATGGGAATTAGGCCCAGGGAAGATATTTTGTCATTATTGCGCTGCACGACGAGATATTTCTCCTGCGAGAAAGGGTTTTCTATTTCTTTATTTATTAAGATGGCACCATGTGTGCTGATATTAATCAGTATTTATTATTCTCCTTAGTACTAGTTTTATCTATCCGATGCTTTATGAATATTTACACTTTTATTAACTAATTTGTGTATAATAACATTGTAATGTCCATTTATCATTGGTTCTGTACCTCTAGGAGAGTTTTTTTCCAGAGGTGAAATTAAAAAGTAACTTCACTTGTACTATAACTATTTATACTTCCTTTATCAAACTGTGAAAGAAATATAAAACTTATATTTCAGTCCACTTAGACACAGTTTTTATTTAGTTCATAATTGATGACGCTGGAAATTGAAAAGTCGACGTGCGCTATCAATTGAGTTACCGATGCTTGCATATTCAAATGTTATTATTATCGCCATCTACTTTATATATGAAAATAACGAAACATTTAATTCCATTCGAGATCAAATGAAGATTAATAATTTGTAATTTTCTGTATTATATAAATAAGTGTATTTATATTTGTACATATGTTCGTGTATCGTGTATCAGTGTAAAGATGAACAGTCTGCCCATCTATTCGAGATTTATAGATATGAAACAGTATTCACAGAAACATGAAGGCGAACTAAAGGTGAATCATCTCTGAACCAACTTATTCATAGAGAGTGTTTAATTTCAGTCTAGGACAAAAGCAGAACTAACTTCGGGCTATATTTAGGCCTGTCCCTACATAAGTATCCATGGAGTAATCTTACTTTTTCTTCAATTAATGAACGAAGTCAATAAAATTATTAATCTTGTTATTGACATGTAACATGTTCGAAAGGTATTTGAACATCACGGCAAAAAAAACAAAAATATGTTTGGATCATATAAATCCATTTCAGAATTATGGTTGATGGAATAGAATTTATAAAGATTTATATTTGAAGGAACTTCGCGGGACAGCTGCTAAAAGCAAAAATAATTGTAGTTTCCATATTATTTCGCTGTGTCAAGGTTTCTAATAATCATTCAGTAGTCTAAATGGTATATATAAATAATAACCAAAAAAACATTTATTTATGGTCGCAGTGGAATACGAAACAACGTGGTTGACTTTGATAGTATTATTTCAGCATTATTAGTAGTATTAATTAATACTGGACTAAATTAGAACAGCTCTGACCAAGAATTCCGAATGTTTAGTCCGTGCCAACGAAGTATTACTTAGATCGCTTTTGATCCAGTATTATCTTATTTTCTATGAATACAGCTGTAGTGTTCAATTATTTCAATGAGAAATATAGGGTAGATGAAGTCTGAGTTGTTTCTGGACAATATATTAACTTGCAAGTTAGTGATGTAGGTTGTAGGTCTACAGCCTTTGAAAGGAACCTGCGTCTTATAATTTAATAATTTCAGATCTATATAAAAATAAAACAAGTGTTTAAGTGATTCAACTTGTTTTTTTAATGAAACTTCTGTTTCAAATAATACTTTTAGCGCAGATTATATCAACATTTGAAGAGTATTCTTTCATTTCTTTGCTAATCAATAAGTAACAAAAAATTTCTCTGTTGACCATCAGTAATGTTAACTTTAGTTCATTAGTACATTTGAACTGTGCACGTGGCAGTTTCATCAGCTTAAATAAACAGTTGATACGTTAACTAACAAATAGTTCCGAAACTGCCCAACTTTAAATTCAAATGTAACATGCAATACTACTGCATTTAAGTGCATTAAGTTACCATGTCTGCTACTTGTTACTCATAAAATAAAACAAAACAGAACAAATACATTTAACGAGTAGGAAATGCTTGTATACAAATTCTACCTTTGAAATTCAATAAAACATTTGCTACAATTTTAATAATGTTCTAAACAAATACAAATAAGAAGAATAATACTTCTAAATAAACTACAAATAAGGATTGTTTTGTGGATAATTTAAAAGCGGTTTTCTAGTTTTGCTGCTCTTTCGGAAGAACAATGCTGAGAAAGAGTTACCAGAAAAGAGATTTGTTTTGATCGAAAGTGTCTGAACATGTGAAAGAAAAGTCTACTGAGTTTGCAGAAAAAGTGGCGAATGAGCGAAAGATTTCTCCGTGAATAGATAGACGCGATTGCAACTGTTTTGAACACTCGTAAAGCTTGGTTTAAGAAAATAAAACCACCTTAATTCTTCCTTGAATTCGCCCGTTCAAAAAGCGAATGAACGCTTGCAACTAAATGTACTTCAAGTGGTTGTCGCAGCTTGGAACTTGCGTCAAATTTCAGTAGTAAAATGTTTACTTTCCTTTCTATAAGCCGGAATTTATCGAGGATTTGTACACAAAAGAACCAGAGACTGTTAAATTCTCCAATTAGTTTCGTCGTAAAGGACACAGGGATACGCAGTCCCTTGGCGTCTTTGAATATCTCCTGTGAATTTAGATTAATCTCACAGAAATATATCTATTCAACTTCCAAATGCTGAGGCTTCAACTGATCACTTATAATCCTATAAAGACAAATCAATTCATTGCTTCAAAATTAAAGCTTCTTTCAGAATAATAAAAACTTTATGAAAGATTGGTTGAAAAGATGTTTTCATCATTATTAATTTAGATTTAAAATGGGATATTAACTCAAAGTTTATGTTTGTTTTACGATTCTAATCAACGTTGAAATGGAAGTTAAAAGCTTAACCCTTTTACTTAAAATGAAAATTCCTTTTATAAAACCAAAAATATGTTTCACTTCACCCCACATTTAATTATTTACAGGCAAAACATTTTATTTGTAATTTATTTGCAAATAATGGTACATTTACGAAATTATAAAAATGATATATAAAATAACCTTATTAGATGTAAGAGTACCTTATGTATTGATTGAAGTTTACCAATCTTTATTCAAGAATAACTGATATTAAATATTATTAAGCTTGTTTCTCCTTTTGTTTCAGGTAAGAGAATATGTTCAATCTTGTTTGAATTCCATATTCGGTTGATACTACAGGCAAGTAATAGAGTATTTGTAAAACTTAATTTTTCTAAACCGAACCGAACTATTTTCACTCCTAAAATGCAGCACGGAAGTTGCGTTTCCTTATCTAATCATGAAAAAATATTTAAACATTTTAGTTGTACCTCATTTTTTTTGGGCAGTATATCTGCTATATCCTCTGCTGCCGCTTCTTTTATATTTACCGGAATATCGTCATTGTGATTAGTTAAATATTTACAGGCAATCTGATTTACTTATTAAATTTAAAATTATGTTTTGTTATAAACATGATACGTACGAGCCATAAAATACTCGGTACAAAGTTCCTCTTATTTCAATATGGTTCCTCGTCAGTAATGTATCATTTTTATAGTTTTTTAACATGAACAAATCAATTGCAGTCATATTTTGAGTTTATGCTCTGTTGCTTTAAATGTCATATTTCGTGGCAAAGGAGTAAATATTTTCATTTACTATATTTACTCTAGCTGGTCTTTTCTTTTGAATACATGGGCATTGAAGGTGTATCACTTCACTTTGGAAATGATTTCTCTGATAAATTTCAAGTTGGCATATTCCTGCGAGTCCTTATCCTTTTCAAATTGTCAGGCAGGCTGCTCAAGTTGACAGGATGTCTTAAATACTTAAACCCTGTACGACCCTTTTAGCTGGAGGTTACGTAATCCCCCCTGATATTCTATCTCTTTCTTCCCTAAACGGATCCCTTTCCAAGACAACCTTTATCCTTTCCACCTTTTAGCCACGTGAATATATACATTACTTGCGTGACCGTGCGGGTTCCTGTTCCACTCGCCCGTTGCCGTGGTCGCGGTTGCGAATGGATAAGCGCTGATTCTTCTTCTTATCACGGCTCGTGAAATTTTGTGACCCCGATAAAAATAAATCGCGGACTTGTACATTACACGGTTGTTAGTTAAATATTGGTTTTATATATTTTTTTCTTTGTTTTGTTTGTATTTAGTGCTTTTTGAGGTTAAATTTATTGGTCGGAAATCGACAGGTAGACGGTTTTATTTCTACCCAGGCCACAAAGTAACTATAATTGTGTTTTATTTGCGGAAACGTTGAATTATCGAAATAGATTGCTTCAATACATAAATCTCTGTATAGTTGAATGGTGAAGCATTAATAAATTACTAATTTGTATGATGAATTTATTAGTTTCGCAGCAAAACTTCATAATCAAATAGAGTGTATGTACTCGTCTGCACTAAATTAATAATACAAAGCAATACATAAATTCTTATTAAAATTAAAAATTAATTAATGCATATTAACAATTTAATTCAAATTCAAATATACTACTACATTCATTTCAATATTATGTAGATAAAGATCTGCTTTCAAAATAGCCAATAGATTTTTGTAGTATTTTTACCGACTGCCACTTATTTATCCTGGACTTTCCAATAAACTTGGTCATCATTGGTAACTTTTTATTTGAAGAGATAAAAAAAACGGTTAAATATTGCCTGACAAAAATAGCAGTGTAAACATGAAAACAATTGAACATGAAATATGTAGGGGTCTCAGATTTTTAATTAACCAAACCGGGACAGCTTGGTAATATAAATTATATTTTACTCTTAGTCACACATTTTTTAATATAATCGTACATTTCTTTACAATTAAAATAAATATTGACAATACTTTGTTAATTAGTCTGTCCACTGATATAAACCAAAAATACGTTCCACATTGGTATTGTGGCCAGGAATAGAAAACACATATTCACATATTTTCAGTGTCTAAATATTGTTCTGCAAATTCTTTAAATCACAAAATATGACGATTGACAAAAATCTAAATAAAACTCAATTAAGTAGCGAATTTTGAAAATATACAAGCACGGGATAAATAGGCATCCCGAGACCTTGATTCGGAACACCGGGACATTCACTGTAAAATGAGGACAATCCCGGTTTTGTGGGACGTCTGAGAGCCCTAAATATGTAACTAGTACAAATTATATTTTTAATGGAATATCAAATTATAACTAGTAGGTATGGGTAAAAGTATAAAGTTCTGGATTTTAGTTTTAATAATATTTTTCGACCAAAAATAAATTTTAAATACTGCCTGAATTCCAAATTATTATTTTTACTTTCAGTACTTGATAAAAGTGATGGCCCGTATTCCAAACCCACTTTTATAATAAAATCGCTTTTAGGAAGCCTGATTTTACATTATAATCTTAAGAGGCCAAACATCACTTTAACGAAAGTACACATAAAAGTGAACTCGGAATACCAACCATTGTTTTTGAAATTATTCATTGAAACTTTATGTGTTTCATTTTATAGAATCATCCTCATTCTATTTCATATGACTTAAGTAACAGTATTAAACATTAGAGGAAAAACTAATATTAATAGAGATAAATATATTGCATTGTAGTTGTAGACAATGCAGATTCCGTTCAAAAGTTAAATATAATGTAATAATATTAATTATGTATTAAGAAAATTAAATTCGAAGTTTTATAATTTACTTCTATAAAGTAAACTTTCCTGATTATGTGCATGACTTATTTTGTAATAAATAAAATTGTGTATGAAAATTAGGTTGCAATCTGTCTCACAAGAATATGTCAAGTTAGATAAACGATGGCTTACTAAATGACCCAGAAACTTAGTGTGCGCAATTGTGATAAAAATAGCAAAGTAGAAGTAGAACATGGTCTAATATGTTTAGAGGGCTTTATTTAATTAAAAATGCACAAAATTAGTGAAAGATGCACGGAGTAACGTTGTTATTGCGAAGTTTGCACACAAAGTTAAAGTGAAATTCTTCAAGTTGAAGTTTATAGCGCATTCTAATTAGTTGGTGTAAGCTCACCAAGAACTATACAATTTAATTCATTTCGTACTTGAGTGCCACAATTCCCTGAGAAAATCAGGAAAGAAACTTTTTAAACACTTGCTTCTTTTTCTTTTATGTTTGTTTTTGTTGGAAATTGTTTACTTGTTTAAATTAATGAATAATTTATACAATTTCAACTTCATAGGTGAAATCGTCTGAACAATTTCAAACATCATTTCTTTCAAAACTAATTCCGGAACTTTTTTTCGAAATATACGGAGATAATTTTCAATATATCAATTTATTAGTTATTAGTAGCGTCTTGATAGCAAAAATTTAAACGAAAAAAATATATTTGTGCAAATATATAAAATTTTTAATACTTTGTAGAAATAAAAATAATTACACTATGCATGTAGTCCAATTGCTCAGAAACTATGACACAAGTCTAATAAAGATAGAGATTTCATTTGGTAATGTTTTACAAAAAATTGATTAGTGTAAAGAAACATTTTTCACAGCATTTGACAACAGTGCGCATGTGCAGTGTGGCTAATATCATTTCTCATAGTAATTGCCAACACTGTGCATGCGTGAAGATACTTTTTGTGAGGTTACGGGCGCCATATTATTCGTTATGTCAAATAGCTTTTATGCATGTATTTGTATTCTGTAACGTTTAGCAGTGTGGTTACAGAAAAAGTATAGCGTGTCACACGTACAGAATCATTTATTTCTCATCGTGTGTGACTCTAGTACTCGACTACGTCTCGTGCCGAAACTTTCACATCCCGTGGACAATAGATAACTTTCTGCACTTGTTGTATAATACATTATTTCTCATAGTAATTGTATAGGGGAAAATTGGTTAATTATTCCAATTTTATTACGGCAAGCAAATTAGATACGATGCCTGATGCCTGATATATTTTTATATTTCGGAGTTAATATTTTTCTTCCGAAATTTGCTTCATTTAACAAACGTCCGTGGTTGTTTCATGATTAAAATTCACGCTGTGTTATTTTTCAGGAAATGTCCCAGTCCCAGTTTCTCATTTGTTGAATAAAATTAAATTACACGTCATTTTAGTAACAATTTTCATAAAGTTTTTAACAAACTGCTATTAGGAGAAAATGTGGTGAAACCCGCTGAAAATACATCTCCACACTGGCAAAGGTCAGAGTTGAATACGTACGTGTTGAAATAAAATTACGTCCGCTCGGGTAACGAGACGTCATTCATTTCCCGGATTCAAGTTCAGGATGCAGGGAAATGCACAGGATGCATTCGGAACGTGACTGATTCTACCCGGGCGTTTGGTCAAGGTTCGCACATTAGGGCTATCCGACATCTCGATTCTCCCTCGGGGACAACTAGTTATCTGCAGGCGACAGACGTGCGTCTTCCGAATTGTATTAACGTCATTGTAGCCTGCCCTTTCATCCACAATTTTTCTTTCTCATATTAGAAACATATTTCTCATATGAGTACATGTTGTGCGTAATTGAAGTTCAAAATTGGATTTTGCTCTGGCTTTGTTTTATTTTATTTTCTTCTGGTTTCAACTTGCATGTAGATATTTTATAAAAATATAAAACAAAACGTCTGATGTTGTTCGAAAGGACAAAACGAGCATCAAGAAGCATCCACCAAGCACCGAATACAAATAAAAGTACAATAAATAAAAACAAATAATTAAATTTACTTCCTAGTCTAGATTAACGTAACCCATGTCAATTTAATTACAAATAAATATTGAAGATTTATCTCATGAAATAAATATTTATCTTTATTTAACTTAAATTGTTAAAAAAATATTCCCTAATTTACTTAATTTAATTAGTTCACAGCCGAATTCACCGCTAGTCCATAGTTTAATGTTCACCTGAATCAAGAATCAAGCTAATCCGTAGATCAATATTTGTTCTAATTCATGATCTTGATTCTCAGTTTTGTTTATGTTTTTAACAGTTTTACGAGTGTGAATTAAACTTTTATCATTTCTTGTTGACATATGACGTGTAATTATATTGTTTCTAGGATCACTATGGAAAGTTCCAATTATCTCACACTGTATAAAACTTGATAGTTACGTATTTCTGCACTTGTTGCACAACATACTATTTCATGTCTGAAAAAAAATTGGCATAGAAGAACGAAAAAGGGATAAATTACATCGCTTCATATAGACTGGTTAAAATTAAAAATTGTAGATTAATCTTAAAAGTTAAAATCTTGTGTATATTAATTAATACATTATGTCAAAACGAAAAATGAGGATCAAATCAGATGATCAAAGCTTGAATAAAGAAATACGACGAATCAGTTGATCATTGATTTTTTTAATGATGAATGGAAATGATTCCTGTATTAGAGTTGATTAGTGTATCAAGCCTTTATTAAGGAATGGTGAATTTGGCAGTTATAGTAGGATAAACTTGCACCCCAACAAGCTAAATACCAGTTTTATGAATCACAAATAAACAAAATACACGGTATGAGTAATCGATTCCCAAATAATAGAAAAAAATAAAGGTTTTTGCTAATAAGCGAATTCCTACACAACAATAGTAGAAAGCTTATGCAACGAGTAGTATAAATTGGACATTGGATAGAATAGAATAGGAGAGATATTTTAAAACAATAGCAAATTTAAACTCTTCATTTGCTTTAGAACTATGGACGAGTGGATGAATGTGAGCAGAATGGTATTAAATTACGGTATTTTAACCTTGTATGCATTATACGAGTAAGAGCATGCATACGGTATTACAGTAATCTGCTTTACGTCGATTTTGCTCGACCAGATTATAATCTGGTATAACTTATTTAAGTCCTTGTCGCGTGCTAGTTATGTTGTAGTATTTTAGGTTAATAATAGCTTTGAGTCGAGTTTACCAAACAATTATCAATAAAATCTAACTTGGAAATACAATTACGCAAGCATACATTATTCCTTCAATCCGTGTACGCAGAACGATGTTAATTACTTAGCGGACAATTCGCAGCTTTGATTGATTAACAAATTAACATAGATGAACATGTGTCGGCATCTAATTACACCGGTACAATCGCGCCACGCACACTGCCTGTCGTATCTTTAATTACCTCAAGTAGGCGACTGGAATATTTCCCGGCTTACATCAACACGTTGTCTACCTTGCAGCCTGATGCACTTTGCAGGTCAGTGGGTAATGCTCTACTAACACGACGTAGGTAACATGGTAAACCAATATTGCCGCAAATGATCCCCAACCACATTACCTGGATTTTGATGTTCTCTGCTGCTCGTTCACTCAACACAGCGCTTATCTACTTGTGTTAAGATAGGAATTGATTACATAAATTGAAAACCATTTAACTATTACTAGATTTTAAATGCAGCTTTTATTTTTTTTAAACTCTTTCACAATATTTCATAGTAAGTAAGAAATGGTCACCATTTTTTCGATAATAGGTATCATAAAAATACCTTTTTTATTTCTTTCCACTCAATAAGTTGTGAGTTCTCAATGGATAAGCAAGTTTTAAAGTCCTTAGAATATTTTCTTACTATAATGTCTGTCCGTCTGTGTGGATGGATGAATGGATGGATGGATAGATAGATGGTTGTGTGGGTGGATGTTGTCGTAACGATTACTTAAATACTAGTGAATAACAAAAATAGAAATTTTGGATATAACATTCTGTCACCGTGCAACCGGAAGTGGTGATTTTATGAAAATATGAAGTGTTTTTCTAAAATATCTTAATTAATAATGAACATGTAGGAATATTTGTAAATAGCGATTTAACATTAAATCATTAGCTAAAATTTTATAGTTCAAATTTATTTCTACCAAGCCCCATTTAACTATTACAAATAATTAATGATTCGGTAAATTAGTTACATTTGCGGTTAATCTGTTAACTTATGGAAATAAATGTTTTACAATATTATAAAAATATTTATCAAATATTCTAAAAGGAATTTACTAATACTGTAAGAACTAATTATTTTAATAATTCATTTTACCATGTCTGTAGTCAATGCACGGAAAATATAATTATATTTTTAACGTTTAACATTCCATTGTTTTACATTAATATCTACTTTTTCTGATATCTAATTAAATATTTCAACTACTTTAATTATTTTTAACGTTAACTTTATATTGTTTCAGTTTGTAGTATTTGATAGGAATATTCGTTTTCCATAGTAGGTAGTACTTTCTAAAAAAAAGTTAGAAAAGTAATTGACATAAAAGTTTTAAAAAGTACTTGGAACAGAAAATCAGTAATTTAGAATTACGTGAGAAATAAGAGGACAAGAAGATTTCAAAATAAAGGTGATATGGAGAAGACATTTTTTTTTTTTAATATTTACCGATCATTTGAATATTAATATCTATGCAGTTATGAAGGTGATACGATGAAATGAACGACATCCAATGGTATTTACAACTTATGAACTCTGTTTCAAAAAGTTACGTTGAACATTTCATAATTCCGCTTTCATTAGAAAAAGCTTAATCTTGATTGATTTCCCAAAGAAATCTGCTTAAAGTAAATCGTGGAAGCTCTTTGTAATTACAAAAGCTTGTTTGCTCTGCGACTATGCATCTGACAAATGGCACGGGGTGTTCCCAGGTGATTACATATCTGGTCCAGGCATCCGGGTGGTATTTGTGCGCACTCTCGCTTGTCTCTGCAGATCACATACGAGTTCGGGTATCCAGGGTGACAAGGCCATTGACTCGAGACATTATTAGCCTATTAACGTTCCCAGGAGACACATCTAGCCGTAGTAATTGACCGTTACCTTACCACTCGCTACTAGGGACTTCAGATCTGCACTTCCGGGGCCATACTTCCTGTCTGGAAGTGCTACTAAATTAAGATCTAATATTTTTTAAATGTTTTTATCTTTATTAACGGTGACATAACACAACATCCTTATAAGAGCTGAAATTTTTACTAAAAAAGATTGACATCATTCTTTTATTAAGAATTATAAGATTTAACCGAATATATAGTTAAGTTATGAAAGAAATGTTAATTAATATAGAATACATTTTAATATTGTACATTTCTCAGATAAACTTTTAAATGGTACCCAATTATAAACCTAAAGAATACTAGTAAGTTGAGTTTTTGGATAAAAGCAACGTTGATCTAACCGTAGAGATTTAATTGGATTCACTTGCAATCTATATCAATGTAAGGTTTTGGAAGTGTAAAGGGCGAGGCAGCAAATGGGTTGATCATAAATTGTTCCCCTTCTTCACATGATCAACACCAAATATCCCAAATTTATATTCAAAAGACATAATGAACTTCGGTGCGTTATTATACATACGGGCAGAGCAAAGTAATTTAGTGTAGATTTCAGTAGTTCTACAAGCTTGTAACTGCAAGATTTTACAAAAAATGATGTTTCGTAATATCGTTAAAAATGTAATAAATTTTATAATAGATACCAATTAACATTATCTTGAAGGAAAATGATGAAACGTTGTCTCTCTAATAATAAATTTTTGAAATTTTGTTTTAAACATGTAATCAACTTTAAATGAATAAAATAATAAAACTGGAGAAACATTTCAAAATCCATCATAAAAGAGACATAGTAAGAAGCTTCAACAATTTGAAAATGTTTCATTTATTTTGAAAATGTTAATTTTTAAGACGATTTTAATAGTATTATTAAACAGCATTTTGGCGTACTTCAAAGGCTATTAGTAAACCCCTATAAAAGTCAAATAATGAACGTATGGAAAATTACGGAAATTATTGCTTATTAATTGGTGCTTTTGGACGAATATAAAGTAATATTTTTGTAAAATAAATTGACTCTTTTACGAGAAATAATGCGCACTGTCAAAACATAATTGAAAATACAGCACAACCTAGTGATTAAGCGATTAACACATTTTGTATACATATAAACTGTTGTTTTAAAAGTCCGATTAATAGCTATTGAAAAATAAATAAAGTTTAGGCATTGTTAAATTGCATTGAACCATGCTCCGTAAATGATAAAATAACAATAATTATGGTTTATTTCTCTCTGGCGTTACATTTCTGTGAATTTAACCGGTTACCCAAATAGTATCAACAATGAACATCATAACATCCCACATAATCAATACGGCGATTACACAGCGCGGGTACGTTATTTAAATTTAGCGAGTTGTCCATGCATATCGATGTCGTTTGCTATCGCTCTTGCATTGTAGGCCTGTGTTTGCAGTTTTGCTGCCGCAATGCAGCATGAGCTTCGGACGACTTTGGCAATTGGGGTTAATTGCCAACAGAGGAAGTTTGGGTGCGTAGTTCAGAACAGTGTTGCGAGAGGACCCCGACTCATATAATAACATTATATATCTTAAGTGTGTTAGTCTCTTGTGTTTATTCACGATGTAAAACAACTTTCCTGTACTGGAATAGGATTTGGGATTTTGGTGATTTTGTTAAGCTTCAGGGGTAATTGAATACTGGATTGATGGAATTTAGGAGTAATTATACCTCTTGATTAAGCACACTACATTTAACGAGATATTCACCAGGAAAATGTCTCTGTACAAGATCCAACAGATTTGTGGTTATTTTATTTTTATGGAAATTAAATTGGTTTAAACCTTTTCTTGGAAACAACTTGAGATATATGTTCTATTCAAATCAGACCCCAGTCTCTTCCAATTATTCCGAAATACTGGATCTTTGCAAGGTTTCATAAATACAGTTTTAATACTTTGAATAATTTCAGCCTTTACTTTGTGATACATATTTAAATATTACTTGAATAAAACTTTGTTAATATCACTTATATTTGACAAAAAGCTGGAGTACCGTAGGGTAGTACACTGGGCCCAATCTTATATTTAATATACATGGCAGACTTTGTCCGGAGAAGAGTACAGTAGCTATATATGCAGATAACAGTATAATACTTGCATCTCATAAAGACCCACTGGAAACTTCAAGAAATCTTCAAACAGCATTAAATGAAGTTGTGAAAAGGGCAAAAAACTGACGTATCCAAATTAATGGAAATAAAACTGTTTTTACACAGTTACAAAAAGACGTTATCAGTCCCGCAGTAACAATTAACAATAAAGTAATAACCCAACAGACAGAAGTAAAATACCTGGGTATGCATCTTGAGAAAGGCCTCTCTTGGAAGAAACATGTAGCACACAAAAAAGTTATTTCTCACATGTTGTTTTAATTTATCACATTTTTTGTTGATTTTTTCTGAACCACCTGTAAATAAAGACTTAAATTAAAAAATATATGTTTGTCAAATTTTGTAACTAGTTTCAATCATTTCTTCAGACAATCTTTTTCTAATGGTGACCAAAATGGTTCAAACGAATTATAAAATTTGTCAAATATAAGTGATATTAAAAATGTTATTTGTTATATTTCAATAATTTTAATCATTTGATTTCATCCTTTACTAATCAACGACCCATTAATTTTTCATTTATCTTCGTTAGATCTAGCGACTTCAATGAACAGAAAACTGTAACTCTTTTTCCAATCCACTGGTTAGCAAAGTTGTTATTTAGATATTTCTACCAAATGAGGCAGTTTGTCATCCAGCTGAAATAAGTCAGTATCGGCATATGCTTTATTTGAAAAGGTAGCCATAGCAAATTATCGTTAAGGTAACACAAATATAAAATGTCAAAGATGAAATAGTTAGTCAACAAAAAAGTGTAATTATGGTCTGCTACATTAAATTTAATAGCGCCCATAATTCCTGCAATATTTAGTTTCGGACATGAGTGTTCAAGGTATTTTCGACTTAATATTATCTAAGGAGTATCGATTCGCAGGACTCCTGTACATAAACTTTGTACTAACTACGCGAAAGATAAATTTTAATCAATTTCTCGTCAATTGATAGTAGAGTTTCCCTAGTAACGATAAATCAGCATACATTAGAAAATAACCTTGGCCGAAAGGGGTGTAGTGCACAATAGTACAATGTACCTACAAACCTAAACAGAGTAAGGTCGCTGGTGCATTGCGCATATACAAATACCCGTACTCCGTACATGCTTGAATACTCTAGAGTGATTTCCGTCTGGTCGGAGTATATTGCACCTCAACAACTTGGACTCCAGGGTAATTTCTACTCCATTCGAGAATGTCAGCGTGCATTACTAAGGGGATGAACTATCACTCTTATAACGCATATTTATACGGGTACATACTATTACACATGGATTGTACATACTTACATTAATAAATTGTAATTAGCCTAATTCAAAAAATATTAAACTATTTTTATAACGATCACCATATATTTTGAAATTTTTAAATACATTTTAACGAATATTCATGAACTCAAAAGCAAAATTATATTATAACAATTTATTTAATTTTTTTAAAACGGTCAAGATACAAGTACCTACATCGAAATTTGAATATTACATTAGTTTATCAAGCTACTACCAAGTCATTTTCTTCTGAATATACTATTCGCAACAAGTGTAAAAATAATTATTTTTAAAATTTTATTGTTAATTCCATTATAAATATTTTATTTACTCATCAGATAACTATTACCATAATTTATTAAAATCCATAATAATCATTATTTAAAAATCATAATTTTCTGTGCTCACAGAATAGTACCATTTTATCTACAAAACAAAAATTAGAATAAATAGACTTTAGTTGTCGTCTACATTTTTTTTAAAGAAAAAGCCTGGAAAAGAAATAATCTAGATACTGGAATTTTTTATATATTTAATAAATCAATGAATTACTACAGTTTTCTTTATAGGTCATTTTTGTTTTCTATTTATATAGGATTGCCTCAAAATCTCGACTTTTCTTCTCTATAGAATTTGGAACTCAACAGAATGTTTTATATAAAAAGAAATATTACTTTTAAACTCTTATCAAATAAACAATAGTGAATGTTTCACTTCACAATGTCTAATTTAACTCATGTCGGGAATATTCCTGTGGGAATTATGAATTATCAATACTCAACTGAATTGTAGACATGTCAACAAAGGGTTTCGACAACAACAGCGCGAAACATTTTACGCGTGTCAAACGCATCACATTAATAGAACACGCATATCCTTCGAAATAATGACTTTTATTTGAATTTCACTTCTCACTCTCTGTCAATATTGACAATAAGGTTATTTCCTTTTACTTACATATCAATAAAGACCAATGACAAATAATTCAATGTAGCAGACAACTCAATACTTCATTCGAAGAATAGAACTTTTTTGCGTTTTTTTTGATCTGGCAAAGTTTCAATTTCAGGAGAATAAATAAAACACAATACTTTTATCACTGGTAGTGTATTCCGGTTATAACGTAAATTCTTTCTAAATATGTTTTAATAAAAGGCAAATATAATGAAATTAAAAATTCCTGCAACAGTTGGGTTGCGATGTTTGGTTATTAACCACCAACCAAACGTCGGCAAATATAGAATTAATAGTTCTTGTTCTGTAAAGTTCCACGTACTGTTAATATCTCTATCTAAATGAACACATCCATATCGATAGTGTATATCGCAATATGGCTCCCTAACTAATAATTTCATAAAGAGATATGCGTCCCTATTAAGAGGGCAAGAGCCTACCGTATGAACTGATCTAGATTACGTCGGCAATAAAGAATGAAGTAGTAGTGATAGAGAAGAAAGTTCCCCAGTAAACTTCTCAGTCTGCTAGTAAACTTTTAGAACTGCAGCTATTATTCCGCAGATAGCATCAGATCTGGATTAACGTAAATTCACATGCAAGAAATTAAAATCTAAACTCTTGCGGTACGTGCAAATATGAGAGCATATATTGTGATAGTAAGGGAACGTCATCTAGCGGCCGATCGTGGAAAATGGAACATCTCGAGCCATATTTGTGGCACACGCCATGAATACTAAACAAGTATTAAATGTGTGCGCACCGAACGGACAAATAGAGGAATGCGAAGCTTCCATTGAAGACGCTGAAGGGACGTCACGCCCGAACTAAACTCGCCAGAATTAAAGGAAGTATAAAGGAAGCGGGAAATATTATGAGCGAACCTTTATAAAAATCCTAATGAACAAGTCAGAATGTCGGAGTTCACAGTTCGTTTTATTGTGGCAGATTCCTTAACGTCCCGATTATTGGATATGCGCGTAATTGACAGTCATGCTCCGGAATTAAATTTCCTGATTATCATCCACGCTTTAAATTTTTCTCATTTTAACTGTAATGAACACTGAATTCATAAATACACGAACTTCGAACACCTACAAATAAACTTACCTCTATTATGAAAACTTTCAACGAATTCAAGTTTTTAACATACCATTCTTAGAAACAACTTCAATAAACTACGAATAAGTTGAAGTGTTTGAGATAAAAAATTACTTTCGTTCACGTTTAAGGTAGATTCGTTTTGTAGTGCGATTAACTAACTCGATATTATTTTAACTTTTAGTCTCGTAGATATAAAATTTTTTGAATACTTTGAGGGATTTTGGCATTTCATAGTTTTCAAAAGCATTATGTTGCAGATCCTACTATAAATTTTTTAAAGTAGCTCGCTTGTTGGATTTTATTTATTTCATTTTAACTAACATACGACGGCTGAAATCATATATTATACACTGAGAAACTAAAGTGTGTAATTTAATCCTGAAAGTAAGGGATTAAATGCACTTTAGTCTTGTGGTATATATACTATTTTTTGCATTTCCGCATATAGGTACATTTTGAAATAAAAATTATTTAGTTATATTTATCTAACTGTCAAATTCATGACACCTTTGAAAACTAAATATCAATATGCATATTTTTCTGGAAAGCTAGGCTAGGTTTCATATATATTATACCTAGTTGTTTCTGTGGCAACATAATGCTTGTTTGTTAAATTAATCACTATGGATTAAATTCATATTTAATCCCTCAAGGCTTAAAAGTGCTACTTCAGTAGGCTTTTACACCCGGAAGAGCAACAAATATAATACATCATGTATGCATTAGGTATTTGTACATCGCTTAGTTTTATTAAAGATCCCCGATTTGTGTCTTGCTGCAATGTAGAATCTGACATTGTAAAAAACAACCTACTGCACATATAATGTAAATCAGTATTGTTTACGAGTTTTATAAATACTAGTTGAACATCGTACATTTTTATTAATTGGTAGCATATTAATTTAGAACATACGGTAAATATTATTTAATTAGATTTATTGATATTGCGAATATAAATACAAAATGAAGTTTTTTGTATACTTATCAAAATAATTGATGTATTTGATTAGGTTAAAATTGTCCACAATAAAATTATTTGATTTTAAAGCAGAATGTTTCAAATTAAATTGGTGTAATGGGTGCAAATTAGATTGAAGATACACGAAATGTACATTTGAGAATATTACCATGTTCTGAAAGTATCCATAAAATCTAAAATTTGTACCCTGCATTTGTTTTTATATGAGTTCTGTAATAGTTGCATTTATGAATATTCTGAATATTAGGGAAAGTCTGCAAATGTGACCTGCAAAATAATAATCACAATTATTGCATTTTCTGTGCCACATTGAAAATTCCAAACAATTTAATTCGTAAACTTACGAAGCAACGAACCGAAATAACGGCCAATTTAACACGAAACTCCATTAGAAAAAACATTCAACCAGATGCATATGAACATTAATAGAAAGCAAATATTTGTAAGGAGTGTAATCATACTGCATGATACACGTTGCTATGGCTTTAATTAAACGTGACTACAATACCTAAATGCAAAATTTTACTTCTGTAACAAAAACGAAACCCATTCGCCACACAGCCATGTGTATGTTTCTATTTGTATGCACAGCTTTGTTCTATTAAATATTTACCATACATCGCGCAAATTGTATAACAAAGCTGAAATGCAAATTTTGGGCTCGCAAAAATTCGTGGAAATTATGTTGATGCCGAGAAAAAACTTTACTACTGTCAGAATAGCACTGGTGGACCTGGTCATTGCTCTCGTTTCCATTTCTACTCAAGTAGAGAATGTTGCGAAAAATCCAGTAATTTTTGTTATATTAACGACATAAAAAATGTCTCAAACACATATGTACAACGTAAATGACTCTGTGTATAATTACACTTTCGTGTATTTACACACATATTTTGTACTGACGATGAGAACTTCAGTTATTTAAAATTATTATTATTATATTTTTTTCGCGCCACCGTTGACGTATACTCGGATTTTTATACAGGGAGGATTCCATAGTTGTACATCTACTACTGACATGATAATCTGTCGGTGATTTATACAAATTTAATGCATAGCTACCTGTGTAGAATTTGCCGAAAAGAATAGTTATTTATGGTACAAGTGTGTAACATTATAAGTAAGTCACGTGGGAAAAGCTTAGCTCACGAGGCCGTTAGGCCGAGTGTGATATTTTTTCAAGTGACTTAGGTAATTAGCACACGTGTGCCATACAACATTTTATGCAACACATTTTAATCATTGATATAAAATATATATAAGATTTTTGACAGATGGAATTTTGAAATGACATTTAGGAACAAAATAGTGTAGAGAAGGTTTTATAACGTAGTTACTATGATACGAACCAAAAAACAGTGAGCTAGAGTAGACGCAAAATCTCGTGGCCCTGCGCGCAAAGCGAAATTCATCATTGTAGGCCGGCCACTGACTATTGTACAAGACAAAAACATTTACTTGTAAAATTTCTCATTTATATTATATATTATTGTTTTTGTATCATTAATTTCATGAAGGTAAATAAATTCTAATTACTACTTTAATATCCTGAATTTTTTAGTGTTTCGTGTGCATATCAAAATCTTTGACCAACGTTTTTAAGTTAGTTAATAAAATATGCCTCCCACCACTTTTTCTATCTAAAATAACCCCGCCCATGCGCGGAGTTGTGCCACGAGATTTTGCGTTTATTCTAATATATTTAGCTCACTAGTAACTTATGACCTACTTTATTTATCTAAAAACAGCATACTTATATCGTTATAATTACACGGTGTTGGATAAAAATATATAATTGATTAATTTTACCTAGCACAATGTTCTTTCTATTTTTTGATTACATGATTTGTACCTTTGGAATCCTCTGTGTAAAAAAAATCCGAATAACTTGTTTGCATAGCAACATAAATCGTAAATTTCTGATAACATTTTATATTTCGTTACCATTGTCAATGGAGTGTTATAGAAAATAACTGTCCTACTAGTAAAGTAATTAGGAAATATAAATTTAGTTGTCTAGCAACGGGCAAAATTAACTATAAAAAGTTACAAATAATTAAATCTGAATTGTCAACATTTTATAAATACTTTAACATTGTTTCAAGTTAATTGCTGCTGGTAGAGAGAAAAATATTATAAGCGACTAGGAATGTAACTATTCTAGTATGATAATATGATCTTCCGCTCCGCAAGCTTCGCCTCATTTCATAAACAAACTTTCTCGAAGGTTCTAATTTACTATGTTCTTGCATTTCTTGTTATTTAAATAACTATAAATAATTCGATAGTCCTGGAATACGCCTTTTTGTCATGTAGTCGTTCAAGTGTTTAAGTGTAATAGTTCTGCCCTGATCTAAAAACAAAGTTGCATGCAAATTTTGGAGGCGAAAAATGGTGCGTCGAAGAAGTTTATCGTAGATGAAGCGGTGCCATCTAACTACTGCACATGACAACAGATATATGTTCGAAGGAACTGTAGTTATGAAACTTCACTTGCAAACTATGTCATCTCGAATATTTCAAACTTACATCTCTTCAAATTGCTTCTATGGATTCAGGCGAAATTATTCTGTTGACTTCTTGTTCATTACTCACTTAGGAATTCACTCTGGAAGTAGTTCTCCCGCGAAAGAAATTGTCTCTTGCTTCTTTGCCCAAATAAAACAGATTTAATTTTTGTTGTCATCTCTGTCTAGTGCTTGCCTCGCCTTTCATATTGCACCCAATGTAGTAGTTGCAAACAAGTTTTGTTATATTTCTTTGAATTATAAAATCATTTACATAACTTTATTTTATATAAAAAGAATGTTTCAAGAGCTAGGAAAATATGTTCTAGTTTTCGTTAGATTCGTGCTACCTATTTGTGGGTGTATTATACTTTCTTTATCGCTTTTATTTAAATTTTAAACTGGTACGTCTTTCCTTGTTTTCGGTAAACTTATCTACAAATTTTTCATTGTAGTTTTAAGGTAATAAATTTTCGGGTTCCTTTAGTTTCTCAGTGAAATGCAACAAATCTCTAACCCTAGTTACTGTCTATTCAATTTATAATATAATCCCACATAAAAGTGTCTATAATGTATTAAAGAAATGTAATTTGTAAGAATGAAAAATTATTTGAAAGGTTATTTTATTTGTTAAATACTGAAGAATATTTTCAGAGTTCTACAAGAAAAATTGGTTTTTCATTCTGTGTACAATTATTCTTTGTTAAATGTTGAAAAACATTTTATATTTTTCGTGTTCGACAAAAAAGAGAAATAAAAGCAAAAAGTTTAAAGTTTTCTTTCCTTTGGAACCATTTGGGATTCGTGATGTGAAAAAAATAATTGCATTCAAATAGCTTGATTATAATAATTAGTCTGATTCCAGAATAATCCACTTCTGCTTGAGATGACAGTCGCGTATTTAAAAAGCAATTAATTACCAGTTATAAATGCTTTTGTTTCTCAAACTTCCGTTTTATTCGAGTCGAAAATTAGGTATGGAAAAGTTGTCGTCCGCACTTTTAAATTATTGCAGGAATTTTTCCGCTGGAATTTTTATCTAATTAGTTTATTGTTCAGTGTGAAATTCATTTGTAGCGCTTTTAAGCAAGGCATTAATATTTCGTAAAACAACGGAACTCTTGTAAAGCTTAATTTTCAGGGTGAAATTTGTTTTTCTTTGAGGTTAATACAATTAAGATTTTATTCAATTTTAATTTTAATTTATTTTCTCGTACAATAAGCCAAGATAATGAGTTGCCTATTACTTTGCTTTTTAGTTTAATTTTACTACTTTTTATCTTCCGAAGAAATCAGTTTTTTATGGCATGATAAGTAACCATATTTCATCTATTATAACCTGTCATTAGTCTGCTATATTCTAATTCGCGTTAAATTTGCCAACAAAAATGTAAATTAATTTCCCGACAATGTTGGAAATTTACGAATATCAAGAGAGCTAGATTTATCGAGTGCTTTACGTTAAGAACACTTCAAACCTTGAAGAATGTTAAGAATTTGAAAATGTGCTGCTTTGAGTAGGTAATTGATACTCTTTTACAAAGTTATTGATTTTGTTCTTACATGTTAGCGAAATATAATATATGTAATTCCATTTTATAGTCTAGACCTTATACAAAACTATTTTCTGCGATAGTGTTTTTGAACTGAGAAAAGTCATGATGGCTTCACATTTTTTTCTCATATTATATTTTCCTAAAAAAAATTATATTACAATAGAAGTAGGCAATGTATGTAGGAAAATAATCATTTTGTCTTCGATGTTGCATTAGATTAAAATTTTATAAAATAATTGACGATGTTAAGGGAAATATTAAATTCAATTTCTCGTGAGTTGGATATTTGAAGGACGGCATTCAAATAAAATAGAATAGTTTATTTGTGCAGCAGAAACTAGACTGTATTAAAGCACTAACATAAATATTGAAGTAGAACATTCAAAGACAACATTCTGTTCCACTTTATAAACTCCAAAAATATAATGTTGTTCTTTCCCTTTATTACGAAAACATTCCATAAAACTTGATGTTCCCGTGGCATTCCAATGCGAGGAGCTAAGACGGCGAGAACCAATTGTCTTGTGGTGACGTTGCTACAACAAACTACATGTCAGCGCTTTTTATTTTTATACAACTTTTTATAGCTCATATTATAATAGTTTAATCAGTGCTCTGAAAGTTTTACGATTCTTCAAAATAACAGAACTACTGATATACCACGTGTACAGGATATAAACTTCCAAATTATATTATTTTTATGCAGGAAGCTTCTAGATGAAAGAATCAAACTTTGAACTGTTTAGGAAATTATGTTCTGTAGCTGAAAAGTGTTTCTTATTTTATGAATCATTAAGGATTACAGGAGTACTAAATTTATGTATGTATAAATTTAGTAAAACATATAATCTTAAATAAAAATTTTATTGTTGGACTAAGAGAAACTATATTTAGAATTTTTCAATCCATTATTTCTCTGTTTTGAAGTCAGTAGATTGAAATAAATATCAAATTCTATTCCCATTCAATATGTTATTGGAAGATCGGTTTTGAAGTTAGGTTTTAGGAAATAATCGAACACGAGCGTAAGAAGTTTACTCCTAAGTACAAAAGATTTATCTGTTTGTCCAGTTTCATAAAATCCCAACGGAAAGAAAATTTTAAACCCCGGAAGTGTTTTTCTTGAGGTCTCGTCGGATTTTGTTTTTATTACTTTTACATCCGGCTACAGTGATATATGATTCTTGTCACTTGGCTACTTTTTGATGTGCCTGAACAACATTTTTCAGTGCACGTATGTATGCCCTGGTGGTTTATGGATTATTCTTTTCAGTTGTTACATAGCTAAGTGTCAGAGATACTTTAAAATTTTATGTGTTGCGCACACCAAACCAGACAGCATTGCTGGAATTTATTTTGCTTTTTGCAAACTCTTGAACTACCAGCGTTTTTGCTTAATGTGCTTCTTGAGTTACAATATTTTAAAGTATTCTGTTGCATCTTTCAATGTCCTCTTATTCTTTCGGAGATATTTAAATTTAACTATAGTTTAATGAACACCTATGTATTATTTAGAAAACATACAATCGGTTCGGATAAATGGTCAAGATAAAAGTGGACTACGATCTTGTTTGCTAGTTGAAAATTGGAAGCAATATAAATGTAATTAAAATTAAAACACTATTATAACTATAAGGGAGCAAAAATATTCAAAACTTATGTAAAAGTGTGCAAAGTGGGAGGGCGGGTCCTCTGCCTGTGTTTGAAATAATTTTTTTTAATAAAAACTCTTGAAAATTACATTTTAAAGCATTTTAATAACACACACACAAGAATAGTTATTTACATACGAGTCAGGAAAATTGTACATTACTATCGAGGAACCATAATGAAATTCGAGGTACATTGTGCTGACTATTTTACGACTTCGAGTCAAGTGTAGACATTTTTCTAACGGATCATGTATTCATTTTTTTAATCCTTTGATTATAATAAAATATAAATAGTTAACAAGCCTATTATGCGCAGAATACTAAAATGGTTGCAACTTTAGTTGTAAGTATAAGATATTTTAATAATGTAAAGGCTGGTTTAGGTTGGATTTAATTTATTTATTTTAATTTACAAATTTTAATTTACAGTTTTGATTTTTTCTTCTGGTTTATGGTGAGGTAAATTTTTTTAAAAATTTATTATATTTTTAATCTAAATTTTAAATTTCTAAATTGTAATTCGTTCATAAACCATCACATTTGTTTTAAGTGAGTTTATATTTTAAAATCTAAATCATAAATTGAAAATTCGTAAATTTAATCCATCATTAACTAACGTTAACCCTCACTTACGCATATATTACGATTAAATTCAGTAATGAATAAACGAAGCGATAATCAGTGTAAATGTTTACCCCTATCAAAATTTATCATACATTGCAAATTTGCTTGAGAGGTATCTTGGTATCTAAGCTTTTCTATCTTGTCTAGTGTACGCGTGAAGGGTAATTCGACTAGTACTCAGAATATCCGTGCGAGAGGAATGATGAATGTGGTGGAAGCGAAAGTGGTTGTCAGAATATTTGACGAAGATTGATTGTAGGTTAAATGGAGGGTTCATGCTATTTACTTAGTGCTACTAGACATGAAATTTTAAATAACTATCGCTCTTACTGTTCATGTATTGCCGCAAATGATAAATAAATTGCATGTGATGCAAATTGCTCAAAATTGTGCAATTGTTCATAGTAATGACATTTCGATCGACACAAAAATGTACCTCTATATTTTAACATTCACATCAAAGAAACAGTGTTATATGTACAAATGTCAATTGTAATTAAAGAATCTATTTCTATACAATTCTTTTGTTTTTACTCTAACGACCGAATAAATTATAAAATGAATTATTTTTTTGTCAAATATCGGCGTGTAGCAAATTTGTGAATCAATATAGCATTCGGAAATCACATTTTCGGTCCATTGTTAAAATATTTTTTGCGCCCCTTTTTAATTAAAAATTTTAACGTAAAATTGAGTTTGTAGGTACCCCATATTTTCTATAATTATTTACTTGCTTTTTAAAATGGCATTTTTTGCTCATTTCATATTTGCAAATCTCAAAAATATACTTTTTTGAGGTGCAACTTTGAGAACAAATATTTTCGGAACAAAAAGAAGTAATTAAAGCCTGTAAAAATCTATCAATACAAATTAATTTCTAAAACCAAAATTTTTGATCCAGAAAGAGGTATTTTTATAATGTTTAAGTAAACACACTTTCACTTTTAAAACTAAATATTATGAGTACATTTAGTAGCGGCGGCTAGTTCTAATGTAGACATAATCAATTGTATAAAAATTGTTATGGTAATTTTAAAAGGTCAGAAAACAAACTGAGATCAAATTTCACATTTGTCAAATTTTGAAAACTTATGAAAAACTCATCGTTTTATTGAAATCCTATATACTAAACATAATGTAAAACCAATATTATTTATAAATGACCCTCTAACAAAAGATTAAAAAGAATCCCAAGATAATATAACCAATTAAACTAACATTTGTATTGCATTTTAATTATAAAACATTGTGAAAAGAGTATCGATTTGAAATTAAACATTCATTTATCCTTTATACAAAGTGTTTGAATATATTTGTTAGGTACAATAAAAGAGACTTGTCATGACATGTTTATGTAGCAAAGGGGTAATATGCAACAACCCTAACATCTCGTATCTTATTAACATGAAAATAAAACAAAACCCCTTCATTTCCACGTCGTGTGTCTATCTCGTAACATCGGCGGGAGCGTCTGTTTCCCGCGCGGCGAGATGATAATGTATGTAAAGGGCCCGGAAGCAGAAGGTGCACAACAACGGGCGCCGGCTTCATTGGCGTCGCGGCGCCAAAGGCGCACCTAGCGGCAAGGAGGGGAACTGCGGAGACAGCAGCAGGGATGCTGACATTCTCAGATATTTCTTTCGCGTTTCAAACAAAGTTGAACTTCACAGTGGCAAACATTTCGACAATGTTGCATTCCGAGAAATGTTCTAATATATAATCAGTGTATGAATATATAGAAAAATCACCGATCATCACTACCGATTACCGATTATGTATAATTACAGCTAAGAGCCATTTCACGTTTTTCATAAGTAATATAATAAGAGCCATGAATTTATTGGAAAAAATTACGAATAGTTGGTGCGTAGTAACAGACAAACGAGTGTCAAAATGGCATTTAGATCTCGACAACGAAGCTGGAGTGATTTAACAGTCAATTTTGACCCGAGTTGTCGTTACTTCGCAGGAATTATGAGTAAATTTTACCAGTTAAATTCATAACTCGAATTATATTTACTTCGATATTTCACGAATGACAACAGTTCAAACATGAAATTTTTAATATCAGTAAAATGTAACCATGGTTATAATAATATGGTTTTATCAAATTTCTTCACCGGAAAACTACCTACGACCATCAAATGAAGCATTCTGAATGGGTGAAAATGACGTGTGGAATAATCATCTAAAAATTGCAATGTACATAGAAGGTGTCATTAAAAATTCTCAAATAGTACTTTAATAAGACATATGTAGAAAACAGGAAAATAACAATAAAATGCCAAAGAGATTAGATTCCTACCTACAAAAATCATAAAATAAATATAATAGTATATTATTATATAAAGGATTATGTTAGTCATTATTGGATAAAATGACAACATAAAAAACTCAATGACAAATGACTTTAAGATTCCATATGCAATGGTTTTAAGTTGGTTACACACTAGAAGGCTAGTACATTTTTCAAGAAATACTTGGTCCTATTTTCGAATACTTATTTGATAGTTGTAACCATTTATAGTTCACTTATAAAGACGTAAATTTTGAATATCACATCTGATAGTTGCATTTTAAATTGTGTTCCATAAATTCTTGAAAACGGTAAAAAATATATTTAACTTGAACCGTGGTCGACTGTTAGCATAGAAAAAGGATCCAAGGCAATTGGGCAAGATGAAAATTTTACGTCGAAACACTACAACATTAGGTAGTCTTTATCCGGATACTATGAAAAATAGAAATAAAAGATGTACCTAAAGAACGAAAATTACATTTTTCTTACATTGCAAATAATATGCTAATACTTACAGATAATGTTTAATTAAGTTTAGGTATGTGACAACCAACCAAAAAAATGAAAAAAAAAAAAAACGTCATATGGAATTGAATTTTATATTTATATATTTTAAAACAACTTTTTTCAAAAATAATTATTTTACTAATATGTATTCTTCTTTAAATATCGGTGTGTTCTATTATTGTAACAAATAAACAGATTTAGTCTAGCATGTATGAAGTAATCTGTTTATTACAGTGATAGAATTTAGAGTCTATTATGTCTATTATTTTACTCTTACTCGCTCATTACTATAGTTACCACCATTACCAACGATTTTATGAACCAGTTAATTAACTTCGGGAAAAATAATGTGCAATAGTGTGGTAGCGTTTCGTAAACCCATTTCAATACAAATGTCAAATAACTCTTTTAAACTGTTTCAATTTTGAATGTAAAAAAGACCATTACCTCTAATATATATTTTTATTCAGCATTTATGCATTGAAATTAATATGGACTCTGGATATTTTTACTTGCATTTTGTATTTTTCCTGGTTCGTTGGCGACTCTATAAATCGTGGGAATGTAAACTCATGTGTTATCCTCTGCTTAATTCGTTGTTACATTATAAATATTTATTTATTTTATTTCGTTTGTTTGAAATAATAATGCAAATTTCACAAAACACAGAATTTTCAAAATAAATAAATAGTAATTTAATAGCAGAAATTGTTAGTTTTGTTTTCATAACAATATTATAATTAAATAAATGTATCACTGTTAATTTGAATTTGTTTATAAATGAATAACTGAATGCTTCTTTGACGTGAATTCCAAAGCTAGTAAATAGAACGTAATTACTCTATGGACAAAACAGACCTGTATACTTATGTTTTACATAATTTATACTGTGTTTGAGACAACACAAAGCTTTGCAAACGACACAAACAAATTGTTTGGTATGATTTTAATTAGTGCTCAAGAGTGTTTTCATTAATAAATTGGCTACATTTGCAGTAAATAGCAATAAAAGGAAATATGCACATGCATGTGTGAATAATTTATACTTTATTTGAGAAAATACAAAGGTTTAGTAACGGCACAAAGTGTATTGTTTAATATAATATTAATTAGTGTTGAAATAAAAATACTATAAAACTGCTAATGACTGGAAAAATACTAAAAACAACATTGTTCTATAAATTTCGTACTGATAAAATATAGATTTCGGTAAAATAAAACATTAGCGGTAGCGTGAGTGAATACCATTCCGATCTATAAATTGGATTTTGATCAGTAATTGCTCTCGTCGTTCTTTTTTGAAAGTTTCTATTAAGGTGTTCTTTTTACCGTTTATAAATTAAAGGAACAAAACCTTTTAAATTTTAAATAAATTGAAATTTAATTACCAGTATTTATTGTAATGTTGAAATTGCTTATAAAAAAAATAAACGTACAACCAGAAGTGGTGTTTTGTGAAAATCTAAAGTGATTTTCTGAAATATCTTAATTAATGATGAATATATGAGAATTTTTGTAAATAATAATTTAATATTATATAATTCGCTAAAATTTTATAGTTCAAATTTGTTTCTTTCTAGTCCCGTTCAACTATTACAAGCATTAGTAATTAATAACAATTCTAACAAGGCTCAAGCGAAGTCACAGGCGCATCGTTTCTACGTCTATTTTTTTTTTCTTTTTTTACAATTTTGTATTATTTAGTTTTTTTTTTTTATTTCTTAAAAAAATATTTTGTTTATTTTTTTATTGTTATGTTTTTCAAATTTTCAATATAAGTTAAGTATTTAAAAATATTATTTTTCTTCAAACGTCAGAAAAGTAACATCTTCTGTGACGTGATTGACAAGGTTGAAGTTTAATTTCTATGCCTCCGTAAAATAATTTTTTATTCTAGCCGCCGTATGTAGAATCAGCCAATAAGAAGTAACTTCTACAATAGAAATCTTTAATATCGCCCTAAATGTCACTACAGAAACTAGATAACCTAAGAATAAAGTTACTAAAAATTATGAATAACTGACAGGTAACCTACATAATAAACGTCAAATAGTAGTTTATTTTTTAAAATTTCTAAGTTTGAAGAAAAAATAGCATGTGTTATTTAGAGTAAAAGTGTCTTTGTGTGCCTCGCATGCAATTGTCCGACTCGCTTCGCTCGTCGTGCAAACTTCCATACTCGCCACACAAAAGTATGTAAAAAAAGTATCACTTTTACTCTTAATAACACAATATACTATTATCTTTGATCTTTATAGTAATGAGAAGTGTCTACATTAATTTTTGTTTGGAAAATTTTTATTTATGCAACAAATCATAAGCAGTAATATTTAAGAACCATTTCAGCATGGAACATCGCCCTTATCCATCTAAGATATTAACTTATCCAAGTAGGAAAAAATACGTAAAAATATGTAAATACACAATATGCTTGTGAATGTTTAACTTATTTATATTATGTAAGTACATTTGAGAAAGAATATAGTTTTATAAATGATATACTTACATAACATATTCGTTTTCAATATTAAGTAGGTAATATTTGCAATAGAGTCAGTCGGTACTTAGTTGGTAAAGTTGATATGCATGTGTATACACTACGTGGTTGGACTAGAGGCGACCAAAGCGTTTGTAGTGACGTTTATATAGTGCGAAATGCTTTCAGCTCGTCGGCGTTCAATTCCGAGCCAACGACTCTTTGTCTCCGTCTCGTTTCCGCTGGCAGTTGGATTCATCCCGGCAGAAAATTTGTTTCATTTTATTTTATTTAAACCGCATCTTATTTCGTAAATAAATTGTAAAAGATTTGATGCGACGATTTGAATCCAATTGGCAATAGACGAGCGGTTAATCGGCGCGCGCGAATGGCGGAATATTTCAGGCCGCTTTTCAATTATGGCGGAACGGAAGGATCCCAACTTAAATTGGGTAACGTGTACATTTGCTGGCGTCGGGCCAAATAGTGAACACGTAATCCTAACCGCGAACAACCCGGCTGCCTCTCGCTTTCGTTTCAGTTTACCGCTGTACAATTTGATATCTGCACCAAACACTTCTATGGATTTTACTTCATACCACCGATAAATTTAATAACGGCGGGAGCATCACAAAAATGACGGAAATAACAGCTGATTCTCAATATATCTCGGATTACTCACGAGAACATATTTCTTCGATGCAAAAAATACTCAGCTACTGTCATGAACAATCTACTTTATACTTCATTTCACTGGCATCCATTTCGCTAAAAATTATTTCCGACGCATTCTACACAGAAAAACGACAAACGTACTTCAGTTTTCACATAATTCTGTTAAATCATTATCAAAATTATCTATATGTATTTTTTGGAGATTCTAGTTATTTCCTATGGGTCATTTATTAAAATAATATAAGTTAAATTACATTTTGTAGTATAGTGTTGGTAACAAAAGAAGAGCTACCGAAATAATATCACGTTTGTCACTATCACTATTATAGAATGAAGCGCTTGACTGTTTTTGTGAAGAACAACTACTCTGCAGTTGCTAAAATATTTTTTACGATTTTATCGCTTTGTTTTTTAAATATAAATGTTGAATCGTTAGAGCACATTGTTAAAAGAGATTAGGATCTCACGATTTGACTTGATATTCATGCTACTTGATTTGATCTTGACTTGATTTCAAATCAAGCTCAAGTCAAATAGTAGTAGCCGAATTTCAAGTCAAGTCAAGTAGTAATATTTAAAGTACTTGAAAAATGAAGCAGTTCTTCAAGACTTTTTGATTTTTTACAATTTTTTTGAAGTAGTTTCTTTAAACAAATTATAATGAAATTTTTATTTACAAAACTAAAATATAAATTGATTTGATGAAACTCTAGAAGAGGTGCAGATTACAGTTTTTCATTATTTTATACAATTCTTTCTTCCAATAATCGGTCTTTTATGTTTTAAGACGTATTCGATAAACTTGTCCCTTCTATTGCCAATACTATAAGTTGAAGTAGCAGATGTCGCTAAACACTGAATCATCGAATTGGTCACGGAACATTCGTAAATAAATTGTTCTTTCATTTATCAAATATGTAAATACATTTTACAGATGTGTATTAAAAATTGCACAAAGAGGCTAATGTTTTTAATTTGCATAATGTTTGGAATTTTCTTTGTTGTTCAACTTGTATGAAATACTGATTCATTTACGTATGTATATTTCAAATTTTTATCACGCGAGTTCTAATGACTGTGTGTTATAACAACATCCGTCAATTCAAAATATTTTACATTTATTTGCTTGAAATTTATCAACATTATTTGCAATACAAATTAAAATTACATATAAGTATAATATTCAAGTTTTCTCATTATTCTCCTAATTCCTATGAAGAACATGAAGGACTAATTATTCTTGTTTCACAAATAGACTAGCATGTAGCTAATTATGAAATTAACTACTGTGGAAATGTGATATTTGTGAAGTGTAAGTGGGTATGTAACGAAGGATCACGTGAGAAATTGCTGTGTAAGGATTATACGTTTGTTCAGCATCTGTTACTGGGTCAGTTGAAACGTTTAGATATCAAGATAATCTCAAATGAAGAAGAAATAAAGATTCCTTCACTTATTTAGAGAAGAATGATTATGATACTCCGCCCCATTATGACAAATATTACAGAACTCAAAATCGTCCTACGCTAGGCTAAATGTAGTGTTGTCCGCTAAAATATTTGAGCATTATATGCTGTCAAAATTTTTAATTTTATTTTATTGGAAATGTAAAACGTTAATTATAACAACAATTTTTGATTAATCATTCATATTATACTCGTATTGTAAGGTTATGATTACGTTAATTGTTGAAAAATATCAATTCACATTCGTTTTATTTTTTAGGTAAGAACATGTCACTAAAATTGTTGAATGAAACAAGTGAATTGTTTATATATCCATGTAAATCGAAATGGTACTAATATAAAAACCTACAGTCTATAAAATTGTAAGTAGTAATAATATTTCTTTAATAAATTAAAAGCGTCATTGGTACAAAAGATCTTATGTATCAGACGCCCGGAAACTCTTTTGCGAGATCTCGCATTATTTGTCAAAATAAGCTCGCTTTCGCAAAAGTTCAATTTCTGGACTAGTAATACACATAACTATATTTTAAAGTAGAGGGTTGTTTTAAAATCTGAATATTTATTGAACTGTAATAATAATTATATTTAGATTCCGAATGAGAGTTGCAATTACAGAAATGTTTCGTTGATGCGATGGCACATATTTGAAAAAAAGTTAATAGTTGTTGAACTTATGAAGAAGCTGAAATACCAATCAGAATTTAATCCTTTCGTACATATTTATAGAGCACGTTTCCTCTCCAGAAAATTCCCGCTGTCCTTCGTCGAAAATATAAAACTTGGAGCCATAATTGCATATGCTTCGCCCCAACTTATCCCGGAAGAAAAGTTTAAATGACTTATATTGACGGGCAAATCATTTCTGGTCCACTTAAACTTCAAGATATTAGGCTGATAAATCCGCAACAAGCTAAGTTTAAACATAGTTACAAATTGAGGTTTAGAATCCGGCCGCGATTATCTCTTATGCGACACGTGACAAATTGTCGTGCCGATAGCTGCATCGCTGTCCTGTCACCATAATAAGGGAATAAGGAACAGCCGAGATATTGCAGTGCTTCATCATGTGAGACTGAATTAAATTTAACGAGAGCGGAAGTTTTTCTGAATAAATTTTGTTCATTCGTGCGAAAATAATTTTAGATAAGGTTCTTCTTCATTCACCATTGTGGAAATTTATTTTTAATATTTATATATATTTTGCTCGATGATATTTTATACAAAAAATTATCTGCTATAATTATAAAATATATTTTGTATAAGAGAGCATGTATAAGCATTTCTTGTAATAATTATAATTTTAATTTATATATTACAAATGGTACAATTAATACTTTCTTATAATTAATAATGAGATCTAAATTACATATTTAGAAATATAACTTGCCTTAGGTAAAATTTATTTAATATTGAAAATTTTCAATGACATGTTGAACCGCAAAATAGTATTTTCATTTATTAGTTAAGCTATTTTAAAATCTTCAATCCTCTAATATACCTGAATGATTGCTTTAGTTTCAAACTAAGCACACTTCAGTTTAGTTATCAATAGCAGCAGAATGAGTGTTAGTGAATTTAATATGGCATTCGAGTTAACGTGGGAAAAGTGCTTTTCTTTCGTGTTAAACAAAGTAATTTATTTCCCGACATATTTCAAAAATCAAATTTATTTAAACAAAAAGGCGCAACATGATAAACTAGAAAATTAGGTTATGTAAACCTTAACGTTTAGCAGTGCAATTCACACAATATTGTTAATATTTCAATTCAATTTCAAGTTCTCAAATTGTGAAATAATGTGCGAAAAGGAAATAAACAAGATATAATTTTTATAATTTTTTTAAAAGAATATTATTAAACAAGAATTTTTAATATAATTATGAATTTTTCCAATATTTCATTCAATAATAATATCCATGTTATATTGTTGGTAACTCTGTACATTTTCTTCTCTAGAGAGGGAAAAGTAACTTTTTATCACTATTTCGCGAGAAGAAAGTAGAGCTTTCTATGCATGTCGTGAAATAACCTATTTTATTTTATCATATTGTTTGATTGAAGTTCGGCTTAGCTTTTCAAATAATTCTTGCTATTCAATTCCTTTTCAGTACAGGAAAATTAAGTTAGTTCGATCTGGTTTATGTTCCGATACTAGTTCCATTCGAGTTTAGTGTGACAAATACAGCAAATCTTACTTTATTCAGGAAATTGAAAAAAAAGCGCAATAACATATTGTTATTTTATATTTCATCGAGAACAATATGACGCATTTAATTTATGTATGACGTCGACGTCCAAAAATAGCTTTGCTTAAATTTATCTTGGGGGGACCTTTGCATTATTTATATAAGATAAACTTATATTACAAATTACAAAATTCCCTACCATAAAATTTCAATATCTAAAATTCAAATCGAGTTGGAGGTTTATAGTGTCCGGCCTCTGCATTATTCAAAAACCCCAGAAGCAGCGCCAGCGGTGAGTGATAATTTTACAGCCTCTGTTGTCATCGGTGAATACCCAGCATCCGGTATCCGCCATTCGCCGTAAAATCTCGCCTCGGCTATCTGCTGATGCGTTTACGACTTCATCCCGAGTGCGTAGTTAAACTATAGCAGCCATATCGCCTCTCGCACTGTTTGCGGAATTAAAGTTGGCGATGGGCAGTTGTTGGTGTTTGTGTGTTGTTTCCCGCAGCCGGCCCAGCCCAACTAACCGACAGTCAGTTCGTGGTTTTCATGGCTTTTATTCAATGTTCACAAATAAAACTTAATTGCTTCCCGGAATGCGCTTAATTAATGTATGCCAGCGTACAAGTGATTTTTGATCGATTAACGAATAAACTCAACTTTGCTTCTAATAAATTATACTTTTTATAGAACTAGTGTAGCTTAATTAACTACAAAAAGCAAAACAACTTTTGGCGCAGTTCAGTTAATTTAATTAATCCTGCAATGTGGTGCACTACACGAGGTGTTAAATAAATTAACAAAATATGGATCAAAAGTTCCTTAACTGAAAAATAAATTGCACCATTAATTCTAAACTTTATTGACAATCGAAGTAAAAACATTTAGTATGAATAGTTAATAACACACCTATTTTTTTCTTACTACATCTTAGTTGCTATCAAAGCTAATTAATTTAAAGAAGTATATTTAAGAAAAAAAATCAATGATAAAGTCCTATGGACGACCCTTAATTTTATTCTTAATGCATCAAAGAAGAATTAAAATTAATATAAATTATTACAGAGCTGACAATTTCATAAAATAATATATTTAGTTTATCTGAGAAAAAATCCGGGAATTATTTAAAGGATTGCGTTTCATAACAAGTATTTTTATGACGTTTTAATAAATTATCTTTTTAAATACATGTATACGTATAAATAAACTTGGTTTTACAGTTTCAGTAAAACGTAAATGACTATATTCACAAGTCTGAAATGTTCCAAGTTAAATACTAGCAACATCGAAACATTTTCCACGTTTTACTTACATGAACTTCAATAAAATAAATTTGCTTTGCGGTATGTTGAGAACATATTTCTTGGTTAAATATCCTTATGAAAAATAATATTACACTTACACAGTTTTGCATAAAAAGAGAATACGTGGGTAGATCTTCCGTCTAAATAGACCCAAGAGAAATTAAAAGTAGAAAACTCGGTCTTGTGTAAACTCAATAACTTAAAGGTGAACTTTCATAGAACAGACTCCTTTGAATTCCTTGTAAAACGTGTGTTCATTAAAGCACGGCAATATGAAGCTCTGGTTTTTTAAAAATTTACAAAAAAGTTTAATTTGCTCATATTTTGCGCTAATTATATACTTTGAGGAAAACTAATAATAAGAAATGAAAATTATTCGTTCATTTAAGATGAAGTACTTTTCATTCTAAATATTTTTCTTTTCCAATTTCAATTAATTACTGCATTTCGATCTGGGATTCAAATGTCAGCTTTACCAATTATAAGTTAACAGTTAACGATGAACATGTACACTATTTCATTTTTAATGAAATTTTGCTTAAAAGTTACTGAAATAATAATTTAATATGATTAAACTATTTTGTAACAATTTTTCACCACTGTAAAAACAAATGTAATAATGTTGATGACAATATTAATAATTATACATTTCAATAATTAAATTCCCAATATTTAAATCTGTATTTCATTTGTAAAGTTAATGATATTTAATTATGTAACAGTAAATTAAATTGGGATTATTAATTTTCCTATTTGCTAGTATTTATGTTTGTATGTTATTTCATAAAATAATATTGAATTTTATATGCAGGTTTGTTTAATGAATTTTATTGTTAATTTTATACAAAATTCGACTTAAAACAATACTATTTTAGTTAATATACAGTGTGTGTAACGAAACTCGGAACATAGGACTTTAACATGGGATTTCAAAAAATTGCGTATATTTTTTCACGATAGATTTAAAGTAAAACTACAAGAGTCCAAATTTGTTTAAACTTATATTCTACATCAGATTATGCAATAGCACACCTGCAATACCAGTTTTTTTAAATATAATAGTTTCATTAAAACTCAAAAAGCTGTAATCAGAATTAAAATAATAAAGCTGGTATATGAATACTAATATTGAATTTTAATAAAGTTATGTAATATTTACTAAAAGGAAATTACTGTTAATTTTGCATCAACTTGTACTTAAATAGTGCTTAATTTACATGTTTGAAATTTACGTTTTTACAAAATAAAATACTTGTTAAAATACTTACCTAATAAATATTATATTTTAAAGAAACTAATAGTTGTAGTACAGTGAAATTACTGTTAATTTTGCATCAACTTGTGCTTAAATAGTGCTTAATTTACATGTTTCAAATTTTGTGTTTTTACAAAATAAAATTTTACATATTATTAATACTTGTTAAAATACTTACCTAATAAATATTATATTTCTAAAGAAACTAATAGTTGTTTTTAACTTCCAGTAATTTTTCTATTTCATAATGAATACTTTTTATCTGCAATAAATGAAATTTGTGTGCAGAGGAGATAAGTGGTGTTCTGGAAAATTTGTAGAATGTCTAGTGCAATGTAATGCGATCTGATGCTTAGAGCTGGGAGAGCCTCGATATGAGATGGCTCGGAATAAAGGAAGTACATAAGACTAATGGATTAATCAATTCGATCTCTCAATTCTCGGCAAAATACTACGCTATTAAATGAACGCTCCAAAAGTCTCACTTCTTCCTCGCAAGTCGAGTAGAACAAAAAGAAAACGTTGTCTGAATCTGTTAGCACTACAACGCAGAATTCCATTAGATAAATATAGAAAGGTCGGATGCTTCGCGAGACACGAGAAAAATGCCCTGTTCTTCTAAATAAGCACTTTTTGTATTTCGTTTACGGCAAATTTGTTTGTTCCTCACTTTCATATGTTCAGCAATTTTCGCTTACTGCTCGTTTTTTATTTTCTCTTTTATCCACGTGGCAAGTATTGAAAACGTATAATGAACCGCTAATAGCGAAAATAAATTTCAATTAACAAAGTTCTAGTTGTATTTAAATCAGATTAAGTTCAGTTACACCGCTTTGAAATATTTTGATTGTGGAATGGAAATTATTTACAATTCAAACATAATCAAATTAAATCTCTATTCGTAATACAACATACTGCACCTATGAATTTCAGTCAAGGGGAAACGTAACTTAAATTAGAAATTATTAGAACATACATATTTTACGAATCTATATATATTCCTAAAATAAATGTAATTATGTGCTTTTCCAATAAGTAATAAATTTTGTCTTTAGATCTAAATATTTTTTTTATGAATTCATTATATCAATGAAATAATATTTTGATGATACAGTATTTTACATTATTAGCAAACTAAAACATATTTTAACCAGCGCCTTGTATCCCTCTGTTCTTTGCAGCTCGGTATACACTATACAAATTGTAAAATTTAACTTTGAAGTTTAATAAATAGTTCAAATAAATGATGGTACAAGTGAGGAAATAAAAATATCTTTGTAGTATAATATGTCTGTAAATAATAAGAGAAATAATTAATTTAGATTCGTATCACACAAATAGACAAAATAAATCTTAAATTACATCTCTATTGTATTGTATTTTCTGAAATCTTACATATATTTCATATTTAAGAATGAGATTTCCTTTGAGTTTATGTTGTACTGTTCGGTAAGATTTATGTTACGATCTTGTTCTTACTTCTTACAACATAATTGTTTAAACAACAGCAATACATAATAGTGTCACGCTTTTGACTTTTATTAAACATAATTTATATTTCGTAGACTATAAAACAATTGAAAGCAGTAATAAATATGTAAATAAATAAATATATATTAATGATATGTTACTATATCGGCAATGTCGTATTTATAGTGTATGTTATTTTGGTTTCATCTTACATTAAACATTTGATACTATATACAATAAGAGAAGTTTGCTAAAACGTCTAGAGTGTGCTTTGATAATAAATGGAATTTCCTGTACCCATATAAATTGAGTATTGGATCTACAATTAAATTAAATTGAAGCTGAATAATAAATTGCACATCCTGTAACAAATTAGATCTTTCCATTCACATATTTCCTATTCACCATAATACACGGGATTAATGTTGAATTTCGCATTTCATTCTAAACCGCGGAAATTCGAGTAACACATTATTTACATGATTTTACGTAAATTGTAGATTTACATTATACATATTCGGCAGTTTACGGTATCAGGAATATCAATGGTTAACCGCAATGTAACACAATGTAAAATATGCAAGTGCATAAATAAACAGATAAACATATGTGAGTAGAACATTTAATGGTTCATTGTGCCAGTACAGAGTAATGATCAACATAAAAATAAATATATCTTCTTTTATTTAGCGCAGTTTAGTGGACTCATATTTCAGAATAATTACCGGAAACATGATTCGCATTTTAAAATGTGTTTTAATTAACACATTTGTTACTGTAAATACACTGTAATCTGCTACTTCCACTAAAACGAATAAACTATATTTTATAACTGCACTGTTGTGTTATTAAAATAAATTGTATTACGCACCTCTTCCTCTAGATCAATTGTAGCAATTCAATGTACCGATAAGCATATTCCATTTGCCACTTCGAATTGATCCAACTTACTCTGCTGAACAAACTGATCTTAAGTAATCCACTCGCCGAGATAGATCAGATGGTTCAGTTTAGATTGTCACATGACTTTACTGTGCTTCTTACGCTCCCAGTCAAATTCTCCTCTTTACCGATTCTACCCCGATAACGTGACAGCATCCCTTCCCCAAATTTTTAATAATGATTTTCTCGTAAACTACGAATAATGTAACGATTTAAAAAATACGGGTATTTTTTTTTTTTGTTGAGTATCTTATGTATACGTAAAAATCAAAATTTAGTCACATATCCCATTGACTCTTTATGGAAGCAGAGTTAGATGTAGAGGTTTTAGACATTTTCAGTGGAAGGTATTAGTAACAAAAGGACTTTCGTCTAAAGAAAGGAAATCATTGGTAATAAAATATCCTCCACTACAAAAGTGTGGTAAGAAATCTTCCTAAATTAAATATGGAATGGAAAACAGCATGGATAATACAGTTTTACAAAAGATCTAGCAGAAAATTTGAAGGCGGCTAAAGCGTTACAATAATCCACTACCGAATTGAAACAAACAAAAACAACATAAGCCGTAAAACAAATCGAACATAAGCAGATAGAAACAATAGCGGCAAAGAAATTTTCCTCGAAATTACAGTTCGTTCCATAGGCAACAACAACTCAGGAGGAGGCAAATGAACAATTAGAAATAAGTGATGTTATTGGTAGACGTGCGCAGTTTAGATACAAGTGGTTCGAATTAACTTCAGATCCTACCATTCTGCGCTGGATCATTGCTTATAAAATAGCAAAATACCCTTTACTTCCAAAGTAAAGTAACCCATGCCTCCAAAAAAGCCTAAATGGTCTGTTTCGGAAAGGGTGTTGATTCAAGGGCAGATTAATTTCTTACTAGGAAAACTTGTTATTGAGAACTCTCAACCGGATCCCAATCAGATCATACCAAGAAGTTTTACTTACAAGTAATAATGTATGTTTCTAAACAAATGTGTATGTTTTTATTGTGGGATTCAAGAGAGTAGAGGTGTAAAACCCAGAATATGTGTTTTTCAGTTACAAACCCCCTTGTTATATTTATCTTTGATATAAATACTTGCGTTAACTATAAAGCTAACAAATTCCTTAAAAAGATCCCCCTAATTCGTAATTCGCAGCCTAAATTCAAGGGGAAATCAAAAAGCTCCCGCCCAGTGCGTCCGGAGTTGAGAAGTATTTAAGCAATAAGCATCGCTGCGCGCATTTTTCCCGTCGGATCTCTTTGTTTAACGGTGACAGGACAATTTGAGGCGAGCGAACGGCGAGGGCGAGCGAGTAATGAGCGTCGCAGGGGACGTGAGATATGTGCGATATGAATTGGGGAACGAAGCGCGTGGTGTCATCGCCTCGCGACCTGTGCTTTATTGGCTGCGCCTACACCCTCTTCCGCATTCTAGGAGAAAACGGAAAAATTGTTCGGATATTTGTTTTTGGAATAAATGGGGTAAAGGGAGTGGGAGTGGTAAGTGCCAGCGTGCATTTTAATTGGGAGATCTCGGATTCGATACGCGAAGTCAGTAACGGGCTCTTCCCATAATTAATTTTTCACTTCCTTTTACGATGTAGTACTTTTCAACGTAAATATCTATTTATACTATCTCTGAATCTATTTCTAATTCCGGCTTGTCATCTGTGATTGTATTATGTAAATCATGTGGTGTCCACATCAGATTTTTTTTAAATATAAATATTCTTATTTGAATATTTTTCATATTTTCATCTCTATAGCAGCGATCGTAAGGTCACGTCGCGGGCGACAGCCGTAGGTAGGTATATCATAGACAGGTCGAGATTTGTTTATTCACCCTTCTATTGTACAGACGCATAAGCTGCCAGAATATAAGACCGGGAGAACAGTGGTGAACATAAATAGTTGTGTGATATAAATATCGTGTAAATGAATAGTGTGAAGTATTCAGTGTTTAAATAAATAGTCTTATGTCCGGTTGCAGAAAGGATAATCAAAAATTTCAATTGATTAATTTGAGGTTTTTATCATGGTCAGTTATTAAAAATACATTGCTGTCAAAAAATTAATTATTGATTAAAATTGCTGAAGGTTTGAGGAATACGAGCTTAGTGTTTAAGCCTTTAATAATTATTATTACTCTTAAATTAGTGTTTATATTTGCTTATTTTCATTTATTTATTTTTAATTTTTTATTCGTTCATTATATTTAGTTATATAAATATTCGTGTTTCAATTATTTTTACACTTCACCTAAATAAATAAACGCTAAACTATTTTTAAGACAATTAAGCGAGAAATACATTGTAATAAATTCCATACAAATTTAAATTAATTCATAATTTACTTTACCTTTTGACATTTCCGCAGCGCTGCAGAGGATATCCGGTAAAACAAAATAAGAAAAAACTAACTAGCGGCAAAAATATCGCACCAATATTATTTAAATTTTAAGTTTCCCTTAAATGGACAATATCACAGATTAAATTGTCAAATATTATTATATTATTAATAAATAATAGGATTTACGATAATTTAGATAAGTTCATTAATAAGTTACTGTTTAATCTTAATTTCGAACATGATTGAATGCTTCCTTGCTCAACTTATATTTCGTAGCATTTTTTTAAAATGTTTTTGAAAAAGTATACATTGAACACCTTTACAATAATAGAATTCATAGGTTTTATTTAATAAAATAATTACAGCACAATAAGCAATACCTCTATCTAAATTTTGTATGAATATGAATTAATTTACATGTATTGAGCTACGAGTCAAAAGTTTTTTGATTAAACATTAGCTGATAAATATCAAATTGCATCTTGTTGTTTTCGTTCGTTTTATAGTAATTAGTTATATGTTGCGATGAATTCTCAAAGATTAGACCTGACTAGCGCAGCGGTTGAACTAACAGTTGGATATTCAAATGAAACATACACAGTATCCCTTATTAGATACGTTGGCTTTGCTGAAACTGATTCTAATGAAAGATAACCGTGGCAAATACACAAGCGTTTCATGTTGTTTGAAGAAAATGCAATATAGGTTTCAATGCTTTAAAGCTTTATAGATTTAACACAGGATGAATTCAAATTCACTCTTCTCAAAGATACAAACAGGTAAATAGAACGATTCCTACACGTTTTGCATGCATTAAAATAAAATTATCTCTTTATAAGAAAATTTCATTTTATTTTAGAGTAAATTATTTATTTATAATATATTCCACTTAGTTTTACAGATTTTTTATTTATTATAGCTTTTTTGGGTTTCATATTTCACATCCATAAGTTAGATTTGACATAGTTAACGTTTTATTAAATCAGGACTCTATAATTTATTACGGTTTCTAAATAATTAAATCAATGATTTATTTTACTTTCTTCTTGCATTCAATTTTCAAAGTTATCTTTAGTACAGTTAAATAGAGATTTTTTTCTCTTTCTAAGGATATAAAATACATGTACATTAATAATAAATGAAAACACTATAATTAATTTCTAAATATTTTAGTCACAATGAATATGTAGCTATATCATCATTATACAGGACAAACAGCGCTATTATCGTTAGAGACGATAAATAAGAACTAATTTTCTTTATTTCTGAAAATTTATATCACTAGTGCTCTTTATCATTTCTGTTCCCTCACAACCAGTATATTAGATACACCAATGTATGAGTCACTGTGAATCTAATATATGTTATAAATGTGTTATTAATATTTATAATGAGCAAAAATAAATTCTAAATGTTCTATTTTGTAGCTGTTAATGTTTCTATGTATGTATACGTACTTTATATTTTGATTTCAAGTGATGTAAAGATCTTATTTACTAGCAAAATAAGTTAATAATCTATTTGAAATTAGATTCTTACTAAACGAACTTATGGTTCTATATTCAGGAAGACAAGATACATTACTAGTACTGCTTCGCTTGCTTCCATGAACTTTTTACCAGATAGAAAAATATACTGCAGTGTAAGTGCAGCCCATTTTTTCTTGGTGCTGAAAGCAGCGGAATGCAGTGTAGATTCCGTGTGGCTCTGCGGCTACACTGCGGATAAAGAGCTTACCACGGGCGCTGGTAATTTTTATGGACTAACGCGTACAGAACGTACAACGAAATTAAAATTTCAAGTGGCCGACGTGAGTATGAACAGGTGTGTGCTGCAAGTAAATGGCTCTGGTAATATTCCTTGCTGTTTGTAGATGTGTGAGTTCATTTCAGAATTTAAAAGCGAAATTAACCACAAGGGTTCCCTGATTTTTGACTAGGATTAATTATAATTTCATTTATTTTTACATGACTCGCCTATTAAATTTTGCCACGAAATAATTATATCATGTCTAATATTACTGTGAGCTTTGTTATTAACATGTACTCGTATGTTTATAACATACTAAAAATTTAATGAAACGTTATTTGTATATTTCATAAATAATTACATGTCAACAGTAATTTGTTTTTTAAAATTTAATTTTTAATTATTATTTGTTTTAATTAATAAATAGATAGATACTCTATTTCATGAAAATTTATTTAATAGCTTTGTCAAAATTTTCACGTTAAATTTCAAATATATAATGATAAATAATTAACATACCATATTGCAAATTATAAATTGAGGGAATGGGGTATTCCAAGCCTACGGCTTTTAAAGAAATTCTTATTGGATATCATTGTTTACCATATATAAGTAATATTAAAGTGAATATAATCATTATTTTTCTGATTTTTAATACCATAATATCAAAATGAAATTGTAATGCATTTGAATCGAGTACGTAAAATTCAGTATCAGCCCATGTTGTGACGAAGAAGGCACTCGCGTCAGCCTATTGGCTCTTGTTCGAACGCGCCACGCCTCTGACTCAGACCTACGAATGATGTTCTCAGCTGATTCTCAGTGCCTGTGACGTCACACGCACGGCCGATTTTCTAGGGTGTAATTTATTGAAACTTTAAAAATTTATTTCTGGCGTGTTTGAAACCTTTCGGCGAAAAGAAAAAATACGGGTTTAATATTTTTATGCATAGAATAACATATTAAAAAATGAAAAAAACTTGGAATACCCCATTAATAAATAATGGTCAGCATAAAGTTTTTCGAACACACATTTACTTTTCCGGTAATATATAATTTAATTTTAATAATAATTTAAATTAAACATATTGCAGGGCTGTATTGGTCACATCAGTTTTTTGAAAGGTCTCTAAATTTATTCAAAATTTTATTTATTTGTACTTGAAAAAATATGCATTCCTTCATAGGAAATATACAGATTCGTGTCATATCTTCCCTAGATCTTCTCACACTTCCCTTTTAGAAAAACACGTCGGGTAAACACATGTCATCTAGATAAACATGTCACTAGATTTGGTTTCAATTTTATCCACCTTCGTTTGATGAAATCACATTTCATTACACGAAGTGCTAAGTCACTACTAGATTTAGACTCCATTACCACGTTGAAAAACATGATGGAGTGCTTTCTGACCACGATCAACACGACTTTTATTTGCGGGTGAAAGAAATCAGTTATTGAACGTGATTAATGCGACCATGATGAAGCTTAAGTAGAAAATTATGTAATTTAAATTTTATTCCGAATAAGTAATGACATTCATAACTAACCAACGTGGAAAATGTTCATAAATTTATTACAAATTCAGCTTAAACAGCTTGATATATATTATAGATGGGACTGAAGACGAATAATTATTCGGTATTCGGCCTATTCGGCCATATTTTCAATATTCGGTGTTCGATTTATTCAGCCTATTTTAATACCGACTATTTGGTTACAAGAAATAAGTGAAGTACAATGCTGTTTTATTACATTAATATATAACTATAGAAAATAAATTTTATACAAAAGATATATGTTTAGTTATTTCTAATGTATCTAGCTATTTATGTAAGCAGTTATAAAATGCGTCATTTTGTATAACGGTGGGATATTTGCGGAGCGAGCGAAGCGAGTCCTCAAAAAATCACACAAGATATTAGTAATTCATATAGTTATATTGGTTGGTGGTAAATCATTTAATTTTTCTTTAAACCAAAGTAATTAAATTTAATAGTAATTAAATAAATATTTACCTTAACAAAACATAAATATGTTTCGGCACTTCAAAATTTTATGTCGTTTAATACTAACAAGTGCTGTTAATTTGTCAGCAGTTGTTGCTAACATTATAAATCAAACACACTAAATTTAATTTTTCTAAATTAATCCTCTATTTTCTTTTGTTATTAGGCAAAGGAATGTTTGAAACATTATACTTTTTATTGAAAATAAAGTTTTTTAATATATGCTTTAGAAATAGGAGTGTTTTCTCCAAAATTTCCCGCACACTAACTTGGGAGATTACCGACGTTGCTTAGGTGACGCGAATCAACAGATTTTATTGTAAGAGTACAAAAATTTAATTTGGACTGTAAACACACCTTTAGAGATCCGCTGCACGGTCAGCAAAGTAATCAGCCAAACGACACGTCAAATTTTAATTTGTGAGGGCAGGAAAAAGGAATACAAAAAGCAGGAATATCGACTATATATAACCATCGACGTTATCGCGCTCTTGGCTAACCGGATTCGCCAGCTATTGAATTGTACAAGATATATTATTATGTTTTCCAAAGTTTTACACAGAAATTCTGAATGGAACGTGACACAGATTTCAAATCCGTGGTTTAGATTAGATTATATCTGGATGACTGTGGGGTGCATATGGAAACCGGAGAATTCGGGGACGGAAGCAAAGAAAGTATTACGAAATGCTGTTTGAGTTTTACTGCAGATGTTTTTTTGATGTTTGCATAAAGCGACCTGAAAACGAATTTTCACTGTTGTTATTGTCCGCGAATGGAAAGTATCCCAACTTGAAATAATTCGCATTGGTATTCAGATGGTATCACAGGGTAAATATCTTATTTCAAGTGACGTTTCTAAGCACTGTCTTTTTGAAAAGGTCACTTCATTTTAATAATTGTGACTTAAAGATTCAAGTAACATTATTTCGGGACAATGGTTAATGAAGTTTAGTGATAAGTTGACTAACTATTAACATATTCATTATTTATTCCTAACCGTTTATTTGTGCTTGTTGAAGACTATTCGTTTCTAATTCAATCAATATGAGAAAAAAATATTTTTAGACGACCACTATAGAAAATTATTCAATTCCATTTAATATTCCATATGCAAAACAATTACCTACGACTTATGATTAGGCGACGGAAATACATATTTCCGTCTTACACAAAACCAACCATTTTTAAACAAAGTTATTTCCATTCTGTTTAAAGCCAATTAACAAGTCATGAGCTGATGTTCTCTCTTCTCTTTATTGTCGCTATGTTTACTACTATTGACGTTTGATAACAATCCTATAGTTTTTGAGAAAATTATTGAAGTGTCAAGTACATTAGATTTTTATATGCTCGCCCAAAAAAATGTAGTGTGCAACTCATCAAGAAAAACCTCATATCCATACTCATATAATTATTATAATTAAACTCGCATAAATATGAATGTTTTTCTGCACTCGATACATAATATAATACGATTGTACGAGAGTAAATAGATTGTAATTGTATTTGAATAAATTTCGTAATTATCTTTATATTTACATTTGTATATGGATATTTGACAAAAATAAATTTACAAACAAAATAACCCCTGTATAATTAGTTTTTGTAAAAATTTATCTCGTAAATTTCAGATTAATAGGATGGAAACTTTTAGACTGGTGGTAGGTAATGGAGAACTCCAAAAAAAATATTCTTCATTTAAGATTAATATTTATGTTTTTTTTTATTTTACATTTTTGTTGTTTTATACATTTAAATTGATCCAAATTACTTTATAAAGAGTACAAAATGGTTACAAATCCTTGCTATGATCCGTTTTCTAAATAAAAGATTTGTGTCTAGAGGTCTAGACTAACATTCATAAATATTACTGTGTTTCCTTTCGAAAAGACATCTCATAAACTGCATCCTCAGTTGCTCTCCACCTTCTGAATATTTAACTGTGCACTCAAGTGATCACCGTACCCGATCTTTCCTGTTCGGTGTACGTCAGAGTTTTACTCCCGAGATGTGGTTCTGGCCTGGTTTACATCCTACTCGAGCATGACAATCAGGCGAGGGTGATGAGAAACACTCGCCACAATCTGCAGTTACGCCACTGGGGCCCATTGAGTCGCAGGGAACCCGAGTAGGGCACAAGGACAACTATTCCGACGACTGCGAGTTTGGGAGGGTTTGGTGCAGATTCACATCGATATTGACATTCCGTCGAGTGGTATTACAAGAAAACTATCTGTGTTTTGGGTACTAATTTGTAAAATGTGGAAGAACTTAGTTCACAATAATGTCACAGAGTAGGTTTATAAGGAAGCGACAGTAAGTCAGAGGAAGGAAAATTAGAGAGAGATGGGGAAAGGCAAGAAATTTAAAGGTCTCATTGTTTAAAATCGGAAAGTTTCGTCACATCTTAGGGAGAAATAGGGGAAGTCAGCAAATTTAAAGGTCTACACAATGCTCCAAGGTCATAGAACTGAATAGGGTAACATGAAAGGTACCGACACGGAGTGTCGTTTCTGTATGTAACTATTCTGTGATAATGTCTCATTTGGTTGGTGTGTTCTGAAGTGAACTGAGCAAAATGTCAAACACATATTATTCAAATAAAATTTAGTCTGATAAATGACATGAAACACACAACATATAACAAACACATAGAGCACAAAATATAGATTTGCAGTTTAAGTTAGTTTTCTGGGTCTGTTTTCTACGTTCGTGTATATTCGGTAACATTCGGCATACTTCGTTGTAGTACAAAAAAAAAGTCTACTAGGGGACGGGAAAAACGGGTGTTTGTTTATTACATGACGCAATATATTTAGGATATAGACTAAGTAAAATTAATCAGTTTAGTAGAAAATTAGACAATTTTGTGTGGTAAGAAGGCAGATTATAAAAACAAAATGAAACAGCAGACAGTGAACCGCTAAACAAGAAAAGTCCTACGTATGTCCGAGGTCTGTTTCAGTGCCTTGTATGACATTTGTAAAACCTCTATTTTGTTTTTTGTGCAAAAACCATTCTAAACTTATTTTCTACATATGTTCTGTGTCACTTTCAACTTCTGAGCGTTTCCTATTGGAAACTGTATATCCTATTCAAAGGTTATGGGCTAGTAATCTGAGCATCTAGAACATAAATGAACTTTGGAAACAACTGTGATTTAATTGGTTAGGTTATATCAACTCGAATTAAGTGAAATGTTAAATTTAGCTGAAGGTCCTTTTTTATACACTACAGTACCACAGAATAGGTTTATACAGAAGCGACAGTAAGACAGACAAACGAAAATTAGAGAGAGATGGAGAATGTGCACAAATTTAAAGGGCTCATTGTTTAAAATCGGAAAGTTTCCCCATATCTTAGAGAGAGATAGGGAAGAGCACAAATTTAAAGGTTTTCACAATGCTTCAAGGTCATAGAACTGAATAGGGGGACATGAAAGGTGCCGATACGGAGTGTCGCTTCTGTATGTAACTATTCTGTGACAGTACAACAAGTTATCCGTGTACAACGCAAGTAAAATTGGAGCCAACTTTCAGAATTACGGCACCAAACAGTTGTCATTAAAAATAATCGATATAACAATGGCCGATAATAAAAATATTTTTGCCAATTTTGTTACATTCAGAATTAAAAATATGTGTACGATAATACCTAATATTTTAATTATTTTCGGCATGATTTCAGTCGGTTTGTTCGGAGGATCTCTTAACAAACCCGACAAACATACAAATTCCTTTGTAATTTAATCTTGTTTTCGTACTTGTGCCAAGTGTATTGATTGGTGGCTGACTGAGCGTTTCATATGTCAACTAATACAGGCGGCGAAACTGTCACATGGGTACTTAGGTATTGTATAAGCGGCGATCAGTTTTGATCTGTTTAAGCGGTCGTACGTAAAGGTAATCCAATATATGCCATGGAGAGACAGCGTCATATCCACGTGGAATAAATTTACATGTGAGGTTCTCGTATATCAGCCGCGATTCTGCAAAATAAGAATTTACTCAATAACGCTTTTGTTGCAGTGAAATGAAAACAAATATTCTTCACAATATACCGGTATGAAATTATGGAAAATATAAAACATTTATTTTTCTTTTTTCATTTTTTATAAAGTTCATTTTTCAAAAAGAAATATTTATATTTTTCTGCGGGAAATAGCTGTTTTCAATAAAAAGCCAACTCTCTTTTATATTAATCCTAAAACTTTTTCTAAATGGTTTTTCTATTGTTGTTTCAATTTTTCATTTTATTATAAGCATAAATAGTAGCCATTCAAAGTTGGCAGCTTTTGTTTAATGTTTTCATTAGTGAACCGATTGAAGTGCTTTTTTGTATTTAATTACATCATTGTATCTTTACCAATAAGGTTTTCATTTTTTATATGAGAAATAGTTGGTTAGTTTATCCCTTACTTGATAGATTCCAAAATAATATTAAGAATCAATAATTATCTCTATTTATTTCTATTTTAAATTATTATGGGTAGTGCACGAATTTATTCTAATCTCAAAACAGTAGCATTTAAAAATATATTAATTTACACTACCTTATTTACCGTAAATATCAAATAGTAACCAAAATATTCGTTTGCTGGCCCGAAAATGTGAATATAAGTAGGTTACAGAAATATGGTTACGAATTTTGTAGAACATATAAATTGAGATTGAGGAATTATATTTTGGAGAAATTTTAAAGCAGCAGTAGAATTAAAGGTTTTGGATATTTTTTTTTCATGCGGTAATAGGTGTTAAACAAATATATTTTTTATATGCGTTCTAAGAATTTTACAATTTATCTAAATACAAGATAATAAGTAAAAATATAACAACAAACGAATTTCATGACGAAGATTTGTTCACTGACGAAAACTTAAAATGTTAACTATGTAATAGTAGCTAAATCTATCTACCAAATATCAGTTTAAAATGTTTTACTCATCCATGTGTTCACTGCTATTAGTGTCTAACAATTTCACTACATTTTTGTTTTTATCGAACTAAGAATATGATTTCTTTTTTATTTACATATTTAATTACAACTAGTTACGAAAAAAACAAGCAAATGTGTTAAATTAAAATAACGTGCGAAAAATAACTCATTGGAGTTCTTTAATTTTACGAGTATGTTGTTTTTACTTCATAATTTAGAAGCCAAATCTGGAGGTTTAGTATAATATGAATACAAATTATTTCATGTATGGATTATTAAGTTAATTAAAATAATTATTTACATTTTCATCATCAGACAAGCCGTAGGTTTTCAAAACTCTATAACAAAAGCTTAACCGAAATTAAGGGGAGATAATTTCCTTGTTACAATTTACTATACCTTAGTATACTTTCGTTTAGGTAGTGTTTTTACGTAGATCCTTCCTCGAATCGGACGTGGCCGAATAGGACTAGTTAGGTAATTTCCTTTTTCTACGACCGTTAAGATATTTGCTTGTTGTGTGTTTGTTATTGCTACGGATACATAGCATATTGTAAACACATTTTCATTTCCCACGGTAACCATAGACAACGTTAAGGTATAAATTCATTTCTCACAGTTCTGTCAAAAATTATTCATATCTCACAGTTCTGTCAAAAATAAATTCTTCCAATTTTAATTAATTAGAAAATAATATCGTGGTCGTAGAAAAAGTATAGTGTACAACTTGCATGGAATGTCCATTTCATACTCATATGTAAATGTGTACCATTCCATGCTTGTTGTACAATATACTATTCCTTGTTACAATTTTGTACTGACAATACCTTAGTACAAGTCACGTACAAGTTGTGTTTTTACATAGATCCTATCCTGAATCGGGCGTGGCCGACTCGGCCTAGTGTGCGGTTGGGGAAGTTATTTGAGGTTTAGTAGTTGTGCACATCTGCCGATGGAAGGGTGTGAAGTGGCGGCTCGGGGATTGTTAGCTAAACACCCACGCCGGCCGGGCCTCTGGAGACCGGGGGCGGCGCCTCGTGCCGTGAATCATCGCAGATGAGATGCACGGCACATGAGATGGGATCAGTCAACTTGCGCTCATGGAGGCAAATGTGGACGATGCTTACAAAAAAGCTTTCAATATTGTCCTCATTGGAAGCTGTTTAGATGTAAATATTTATTTTCTTGTGTATCTAAAAGTTTTTATAGGCAGCGGTGGTTTATTTGGTTAGTGCAATTCGATTCAAATTTGAGTGGTGTGTAAGATATGGGGTTCAAATCCTAGATTCGCCAATCTTTATGAAAAATTAAATTCGGAATCTGCTATAAGCTGTAGGTTACTTGCTGAAGCTGTAGGCTGACCTACACACTGAAATGAAAGTAAAACTTGTTACAAAACAAGTAGGAATCTTAGTTACTTGAAGCCCTTTTGCATTTAGAAAAGTGTCTCGGGCCGTGAATCATCGCTGATGAGATGCACGGCACATGAGATGGGATCAGTCAACTAGCGTTTGATGGAGGCAAATGTGGATGATACTTACAAAAAAGATTTCAATACTGTCCTGCATTGGAACCAGTTAAGATGTAAATATTTATTTCCTTGTGTATCAAAAAGTTTTTATGGGCAACGATGGCTTGTTTGATTAGTGCGCTCCGATTCAAATTGAGTGGAGTGTGAGATCTGGGGTTCAAACACTGAATAGATTTATAAAGAAGCGACAGTAAGACAGAGAAATGAAAATTAGAGAGAGATGGGGTAAGCCAACAAATTTAAAGGACTCATTGTTTAAATTCGGAAAGTTTCGTCACATCTTAGGGAGAGATAGGGAAACCCAACAAATTTAAAGGTCTACACAATGCTCCAAGACCGTAGAACTTAATAGGGTAACATGAAAGGTACTGACACGGAGTGTCGCTTCTGTATGTAACTATTCCGTGGTTCAAATCCTAGATTCGCCAGTCTATATCCATATATAAATTCGGTATCCACTATACATTGTAGGTCCCTTATTGAAGCTGTAGGCTGACCTACACACTAAAATGAAAGTAAAACTTGTCACAAAGCAAGTAGGAATCCAAGATACTTGAAGCCCTTTTGCATCTAGAAAAGTACAACAGACGAGGATAAGTCGAAAAAATAGTTTTTAATGTATTATTTTTATTTTGATAATAAGGTTTAGTTTAAATAATTGTTAGTTTCAAGAGCATTACAGTCAAAACTAAAATTTTGATTGTCGGTTGTTGACAAAGTACAGCCAATTATAATATTAACAATAATATACCTTGTTAAAATAATATGGCAATATTCATCCGAAATTATATACCTACCTTACAAAGAAGCCAATTACTGTATACAAAATTTGTCTTCCAAAAATTTGAAATGCACCGTAAACATGACTTATTATTTTAAATAATTAAATATTAAAAAAAAATCAGAAATAGTAATTGAATAAATATAGTTTTAGTTCTATATTTTGTAAATTTATTAATACCCACTAAACGTATTTTATATCTAATATCAAAATAACAAACAAATATAGAAATTTAAAATAAAAACTTCAAATATTTTTAAGGTGTAAATTATATGTTAATAAATTCTTTTTTGTTTCAGGTAATTGACCATCTATTTTAACTACATGCCCATGATACCATTTGTGGTAAGTTATATTATTATAAAATAATAACCTGCAGCTCTATTCAGTTTTCATAAATACTGGAGACAGAAAAAAGTGGCATAATTTTGCTTTTAAAAAATCGATGCCTATAATTAGAAAATTGCTGGAAATAAATTATGCAAAATGCAAATGATGCAGTTTTAAAATGAGGAAGAATGAAAAAACAATTGCTGATTAGAGTTTTAATTGTTAAAGGGGAATGCAATATTACCCCAGAGGTTTCAAATACTTGACGATCGTTCTTGCAATGTGACCCAAAGGGTTAAACCCGACAGACTATCATCCCCAACAAAATGTGTTTTTAAACGTTGAAAATTTCCCCTTCGCTTATCCCCTTTTCTCTTGATCCCGGGATATTACACCAATGTAAAGGATTTTGCCAAATATGTTGACATTTGGAGAGTAGGAAATAATATAAAATTATTAAAACTTCCAAACAGGATTGTAGTGTGCGCTGAATTCGTTTTAATTTTGTAAAACTCGGTACGAATACATGTCAGATGAAATAGGATTTGAATTAAAAGTTCTCCGTCTGGTAACAATGCTACAATGTAGGCCAAAGTTAATGTTTAATTCCGACAACAAGTTCTCAAATGCCGGCGAGATTAAACATCCAGACGGTGTAAAAACTTGAAGATATCGAAACGCACCTTCATTTACAAGTTGCGGTTGCCCTCCAACTCGGAAAGCAAAGTTTGCCCGGCGTCCACTCTTCTCTCTCCAAATCCTTCTGGCCTTTAGATAAGTTTTCAGGACCCTGCTGTAACTTAACCTACAAGGGCCTTCCCCAGAGAGGCTCAAAGCCAGTGCTCTCGCAGGTCAAGGAACAAAATTGCTGAAAAAATCTGAATTGGACTTCATATGGGATCAAATTTAAACTTCATTACTACGAAGCGAAAAATCATCGAGTTTTACTTTTCTTGTAAATTTGTTGACGTGAATTTCAATTTTATTTCAAAGTACTTCGCTGCTATGAGATGTGAGATTTTATGTTACAGTCTTTCTTATAATCCCTAATATTTGGTGATCAATGTCCTGTACTTTAAATTCAAATTTAGTACGACCTTTAACATTAAATTGGTTACCTTAAATATTTACGTGGTCAAGTGCTTTTTACTCCAAAGGGTAAGCAATTATGTAAGTATCTAAATATATATAGAGAAAAATTGGCAAAATGGATTTTAATGAAATTTCATTATTTAATGTCATTGAGACGAATTTTACAAAATAATCAATAATAGATACAAATTCATGATCCAATAATACCTCGTCTCATTTTTTTTTTTTTGCGAATATTTCATTTAATGAGATTTTGATGCTTAGAGACTAGGCTAAATCTACCGAATAGTAACAATAATAACTTTAACAAGGGATTTCTGAATTATTTTTTACGTACTGTACACCAAAGTAAAGAAAATTAATTATTATTCAGAGAATAATTAGAAAATTTTTCGAAATTCATTAATAATACAAAAAATTTAAAGTTTTCTTCTCCCCTAAAGGAAAATTTCGTGAAAGGGGTCAGAGAACTAAAATTTTGTGAAATGTCCCAATTGAAATGCCGGCTGTTATCAGATAATTAACAGAATTTAAAACTCGCTTCATTCATCAAAACGGTGACAGGCGTAACAATTAAGTACCGTTTTTAAAGTAGTTTTTCTTAAAACTGATGATCGTGAATTTCAGTTTGATAAATTTAATTTTCAGTTTAATGAAAGGCAAGCGAGAAATCGTTTTAAATTTATGTGCATATTGATTTCGTTTCCCTTCTTTTACTACGAAATCAGTACTTCCTACTACTATTAACGTTTCGTCTTAAATTTAAATAATTGATCTTCTCATTTTTATGCATTATCATTATTCTGCAGTTTCTTTCCTTAATGGTTCTGCAATCTTCTAGAAAATAAATTTAATATTTCATGTTTGCCTTCATAAAATACCCTTGACGCTTTTCTTTCCAGAGATTTAAAATTATAGAGGAATATTTTCATTTCCTGTGAAAGCTTTTTACTTATATTTTTCACTATTCTGTGACAAAGCTTTATTTGTTATAAAAAAAGTGAATAAAATTGTAAGAACTTTTTTATATTATTGTGTAGTGACTATTCATTTTACTTTAATTTTACAGAATATTCATTAGAAACGATTATTTTTCAAAAAAGTTATAAAAACAATAATTTAGCATTTTAATAAAAATTTTAAAAGATGGTCCATTTCGAATGGAAGTTCGATTTTATAAAACGAATGGAAGTTGAACAATGATTAGCCGTGGAATGGTCTCACTTTCATGTGACATAAATTTAAATATAGTGCAACAAAAAATGTGTATAATTTAGCAAAGCAAACAAGCAAGTCATGTGGTGTCCACATCAGATTTTTAAAAGGCATAGTACTTGTTTAACTAATAGCCTAATTGAATTAAAATTATGCAGGTCAATTAACATCCAGTGTAAAGTCAGTACACATAGTGTAATTAAACGGTAACTCATATATTTGCCCATTACCAAAACCAATAGTTTCAGAAAATTAAATTATTTTGTAATTGTAATTCAGAATTTCTCAAAAAATGTAGTCGTTATACTTCAGTGATTTTAATGTTTATTTTAGTAATGTTTAAAAAGTAGAAATTAAGAAGTAGTATTGAACTTTTCTTTTTTTAATCTTTCAAAATGTCAAAGATTTTGAGATAAGAACAACTTGAGTAATGCAATTTCATAACTTTGCGCTCATTAAAACTGTTGTAACGTCTTGTAAGAGGTGAAAAACCGCATTATAATTTTACTCCGCAACATAACCAGCCAAAACTCTCTTTCATTCCCTTCTACTATTCCTTAAAAACACCTCAAAAAACACATTATGTTGCCTGCTGAACACAGCCACCATTAAGAAACAAAAACTTCAGGACCGTTTCAATCTTAATATGAGCTTTTACTTTCGGTGGTCTAGGGAACAGGAGTCTAGACAAGCATATGAAGAACTTAATAGCATTTACCTTTCCACGTATAACATCCCCGAGCTAATGCAATTAAATGAAATATTTGTCTAGAGAACTAAAACAAGAAAAAGTTTAGCAAATAGATCTTTCATTTATTACTCTGAGGTCACAGACAGATTATATTAAATGTCATGGGATTTATTGCAACGTGTAACAATCTCAAAGCAAATATTGTTATTGAAGTAATGTATTTGCTTTTTGTAGAAAAATATTGTAAACGTTTAATTTCTTTTTTATGCTACACAGCTATGCACAGATATGATTACATAAACTGTAAATAAGTATTTTCAGTTAATAATTAAGTATTTTTTTAAACTAATTTTCCTAATATATAATGTTCAAATCTATAAAATATATAATGAAATGATTTTCTCAGAAAGAAAAATAATTGTAGTTTATAATTTACATTTATTGTCAAATATTTTATAAAATTGTATGTACTGAGAAAATCGAAATAAGAATTTTATTCGCTTCTAGACAATATTACTGGTATATTAATGTTGTCGGCTTGGAATCTCTGCTATTGACAAAGCGGTATTTTTGTTTGGTATAAAATTGGCAATAACTAAGTGAGCCACCGCTGTCTACATTACATTACTAATACATATTTACCTAGTATAGCAAATTTCCTTAGCAATGTTTAAAAAAATCTCTTTAAAAGACATGTATAGTTAATACATGTCGAATATTTTATCATATTTCTCCTAGTTTGTAAAGTTCTTTATAAGAAATGTTTTCTACTTTTAATTTCATTATCTATCTATCGACATGCTGCTGAGAGTCACACCGCTTGAAAATCGGGTGAATATCCCAATCTCACGCGGTGACCGACGCGACGCGCTGCCTTTCGATTGATATGTGTGGTTCATTTATAAAATAAATAGTTCTTATTTTCTTGATTTGTGGTACCATAAATCTTTACTGCGATGTTGAGAAACGTGAAAGGTAGTAGATATCTGAATTTCCGAAGTTCGTCGTCACTATTAAATACAATAATCATGCTAGTTTTGAACTCGTCGATGAGTAATGTATTCAATGTAGTATACAGTATATGGTTCAATAGAAGGATCAATTTAATGTTAGATTCAGTGCAGTATTTGGTTTATTGCACTGAATCTTACATTAAACTGATCTTTGATTACTCATTGACGAGATTATAACTGGAACAATGATTGTATTTAATTTAATTTACAATTATTTTTCGGTTATTTGTCTTAAAATAGAAATGAAAATATGAAAACTAATCATACATATACTTCTATTTTTGAAAAAGAATAATTTTAAAAATTGTGGGAAGAGCTCATTATCCCCATCCGAACAGTTGCACATCTTGGTTCTGTTGTAGGCTACTTTAAAATTCTATTATACCGCTAACGAGAATTAACTGTAGATAATATTTAATTTCATTTTAAAAAGTACTTATTTTGTATAGCGTGCTGTTACGAGATCACTGAAAACTTTTTTTTAAGTCTATTTAGGGCCCGGATTGACTTGGGAACGCTGGTTTATAATTTCATAGTCATGTAATAAATAAGGTAGTTTGGTAATAGGTTCAGCAGATTGAAGTCTGTTTGGAAAAGTAAGTTACATTAATGATATGGGGCAGCGGTTATGAAAAATTCATTTAAAAAGTACCTTTTTGTTTAAAGTGTGTAGTTACGAGGTCATTGGAAACTTTTTTTAAAATCTATTTAGGGCCCGGATTGACTCGGGAACGCTGGTTTATAATTTCATAGTCTTGTAATAAATAAGGTAGTTTGGAAATAGGTTCAGCAGATTGAAATCTGTTTGGAAAAGTAAGCTACATTAATGATGTGAGGCAGCGGTTATGAAAAATTCATTTAAAAAGTACCTATTTTTTAAAGTGTGTTGTTACGAGGACATTGGAAACTTTTAAAAAAAATCTATTTAGGGCCCGGATTGACTCGGAAACATTGATTTATATTTGTAATAAAGTTTAGTAGCAGGTTCAGTATATTGGATTCTGTTTGGAAAAGTAAGCTATATTAATGATGTGAGGCAGCGGTTATGAATACAGGTAAGCAATGTTGATGACGGTAATAAGCTTTCGGAATATGAAGAGTGCTGGAGTGGCACGTCGTCGGCTGAAGGTAATATCAGGAGAAGATGTTTGCTTATTAAGTGTAATGCGGGCCCGTAAACACGATTTCGGATCTGGCCCGGTGTGGTGCTGCCGTATCCAATTTGCATGCCAAAATCGGCTTACCTGCAGAGGTCGTGCGACTTAGCCGTGTCCGAGAATTTAAGAACAAGTGGAATTATAAGGACGTCTCGGTATTAATGCCAGCGCTATCCCTACACTGCATGCATAAATCATGCTCTTTATGTCTCCTCTAAGAGATAACGCTAACGCGTTTTGCTTTTCGTGTTTTGCATGTTGTAAGGGGTATTACCGGATATGCGGCGGTGACGGAGCAACCATTTTCTCTCTTTTCTTCAAAAAATTATTTATTCTATGTTGCCCACACTCAAGAAGAATAGCTCTTCTCGTAAAACTTTAGTCCCTTCCATTTAGCATGAGCAAGGACCAAGCCTATTTATATTCTGCACTGTGTCTAATAACTTCTAAGCTACGTCTTATCTTGCAAACAGAAATATAACATTTATTTTAAAAATATTTGTATGGTTCATTTGCCTGGTAAATTTGTTATTTTGCTTATTAATATACACAATGCATGAGCATATTTATATTACCATTACAAGCGTACTATCTATTTGTCAAACTAGAGAGGAATTATATAGGTATGGAGTGTGTCACACAAGTGTAGTAATTGAGGCATTCTAATGAGGGTGGAAAATATGCTTCTCTTTCATGTTAGACACAAAAAAAAAATCATGACATATTTCAAAAATCGATTTATTCGCATATTGAAAAGGCACAGCAACAGTTTAATTTTGAAATTAGATTATGTAATTTGACGTTTAGCAGTGTAGTTTTTACAAAAATTGTCAATATTCCGATTCAAGTTCAAGTAGTTAAATTGTGAAATAATGTGAAATAAGATAAAACAAGACATAATTACCACAATTATTAAAAATAATTCTCATTATTAAATAAGAATATTTAATATAATAATGGATTTTTCCAATTTTTCATTTTATAATAATATCCCTGTTATACTGTTGGTAATACTATACATTTTCCTCTCTAGAGAGTAAAAAGTAATTTTCTTTACTATTTCGCGAGAAGAAAGGACAGCTTGCTATGCATGTAGTGAAAAAAAATTTTGCACACACATCAATTTTATTCAATCAGAATGCTTTTTTTGATTCTACCAACAGTTTTTCAAGGATAAAAATTGATAAAACCACAATAGCATCGTCTTGGTTACATTTTGTTACTGTTATTTTCACTGTTGTCATTCGTAAAATAATCAAGCCAATATAACGGGTACGGATAAATCGGGTCAAAAAATATTCTCAGTTCCCATTTTTGACGTTCATTTGTTAGTTACTAGGTAGGTAATACTGCATGGAAACATAATTTGTTGTATAGATTGTTTAAATTTTGTAATGTACATGTTCTTCTTCTTCGTGGGAATTATTGGTAGTATAATGTATCATTTCAGGTGAAGTAAAGTTCTATCGATGTACTCAACAATAATGCATTGTTAAACAGTCCTATCTAAACACGTGGCTCTAGTAAACAATCATAATCGCATTTACATGACCTCTTTCTCCTTTTTGTAAACTTTCGCTCAATAACAAATAAGTTGTTGTTTTTGTTTTTATGGTAATTTTGTCGCTGTTCCATCACAATTTCTTATTTACTGTTATTTTTTAACATTATCCTTTGTGATCCCCTACCATATAAAAAGCAATTAGTATAACGTAAATATAATTTAGAAAGGATAATCATATATTTCGCAGAATCCGATAATATTTTCTATAAATTATGTTTTCCAATCGATGTTAACGTAGCACTATCAAATTCCAACCGATTAAATCAAAATGCGAATATCCACTGCAGACTGCAGTAACAAATGTTTCGCTTTTCAGTAATCCTAATTGAGCAGACAACAAAAGGTACTTACAGTTTAATTGTAATGTTCGTAAAGGTAAGGAAGATAGCTGAGATTGTAGATTTAATGCATGTAATTATTCTGCATTCGACTATAGATTTCCAGTTGAAACAAGAATAGACGAACGGCTGAAAAAAAGGTTAAATATTTGTATGCACAAGAAAAGATTTCTTTTAGAATTCAAAACGCATTGAGTCTGGAAAAGTAGGTATATTTATTGTGCGAAAGTTTATTTGTATTTTTATGTACGCAACTTCAAAAGGATATAAATTGAAGTCTGACATTTGACAGATCTTTATCGGTCAATTTATTTTCAAGAAATGTCATAACATAAAGAATTTTCAATTTCTTTTTATATTTTCTTTTCTTTTTATATCAGATTGTTCAATGTCCAATAAGTACACGTTGAAAAAATATTCACTTTTATTGCATACTCGACAAATTTCAGATAAGAAAGAGGTAGGAGTAAAATTTAAATATTTTTGCCCCGGAAAAATAAAAAATAACGCAGCATAATTTTTATGATAAAGCCTATTGTGTTCTATTGTCATTCAAAACATTTGTAGCCACAACAAAAAATATTAAAAATATTTTTTTTATAAAAATAAACAACTTTTTGTTGTATTGTGTGAAATTAAAAATTTTGAGAGATAGTAGCAATTAAGCTTCCTTTAATAATGGCCCAAAGTTTCCAAGTTAATAAGTAGTTTCCTGCTTTTGTGTGAAATTTCAGTTTTGCTACAATTGGCCATATTGTCTGTTTTTGTGAAGTCATTGCCCGTTAAACTGTTTAGAAGTTATGATGTAAATATCTTAAGTTCCACTTTCTAAATCCACTCGCATAAGTTTGGGAGCAGTGTGTAATGTATCCGAGTTAAGAACAAGAGCATACATCAATATTAAAGTTGTAATTAACTTTTTAGTTTTAATGAGAAGTCGCTAACATTATAATTGCTTTAGCAAACTTTTCTTGATAATTAAATTAGCTTTACAGAAAACTGTAAGTGCATAAGTAAGTAACGACTTGTTACAATAATTTATCCTTTTTAAGGTTTTATGAACACACTAATCTGGCCTTAAAACTACTGATAGAAACTTTACATTCAGGAACTGTTCATTACTTTGCGCTAAACTTTTCTAAAAATAAAAAAGGGTATTATACTCGTTTTTAATAATAATACTTTCAGGTATACAACAAAATACAAATTTATTTTAATTTAAATTCTAAATTCAAATTTAATATATCCTCAAATTCCTAAAATAAAACATAATTTTAATTTTATTAGTAAAATTTGTTTAACATACTAGATTATTTTTATTAATGCTAAATAAGATTATATTTTTTACTTAACAAATAACAAGATTTCGGAATGTTTTAAACCTGGACTGAGGCACCTGAAGCGGAGTGAACAGATGTCATTGTGTAAAACTAACTTGCATATATTTTTCTTGCATTTTTGCAGTTGTGTATGTACTGAAAAAAAGGAAACACGGAAGGAATTATTTTACATATTAATTGAAGACATAATAACTTCAACAAAAATGTACCTTATTTGCAACAAAAACTAAAATTGATAAAAGTTTTCATTAGATATTTTTCGAATTTAATTCAATTTAGTAGCATATCAGCGTTCAAATATTAATAAATAATATTTTCATGAAAATATAAAATATTGAATTCTATTTATTTCTCATGAATGAAGTTGAATTATGCATTACACATATGAATCTTTTTTATTTTTCTAACAGCCGGATTCACCATTAATATGTTGATTAATTATCAATTGATTCAAGAATCAAGCACAGTTTTGTTTAATGTTTTTGACAGATCATAAAATTTTAAGAGTGAGAAATTAAACTTTCTCTCATTTTTTGTTGATATATAACGTATAATTATATTTATATCTAAAAAAATAAAAATAGCAAAAAAATACGAAAAAGAAAAAAATTACATCAATTCATATAGATTAAATTATAATAAATTATAAATTAAAATATTTGAATCATAACATTGAAAGTACAAATCTTGTGCCCGTAATTATATGTCAAGACGAGGATTAAATCAGATGATCATATTTTGATCATTGGAATACGACGGATCAGTGGATCATTGATTTGATTACCTAATTAGCTTCATTTTTCATCAGAGTTGATCAGTGAATCAAGCCATGATTAAATAATGGTGAATTCAGCCCTAAGTATGACTCTATAAATATTGGTCTGTATTTAACTGCCTTGTTAGTAGTTCATTTCATTACTTTTTTCATTTGCTTATTTTACTTAATTTTTATAAGTTGTTCAAAGTTAAAGTTAGCTCATTAATTCTAATTACAAATTTGTAGTACTCCAACGAAGCCTATTTACTTTTAATTAGAATATTGAAATAAAATTGAATCCCGGAAAAGATACGAATAAATAATTAAAATAATTGCTAAGAAGGGTAAATATTTTCCATCTTCAATTCCTAATTTGTCAGCCTTTCATGCTTCGATCGATCTCCACCAGAGAAATTAATTTCTGTGAGCAAATCTACTCAATATCGCCTCGCCAAACGGGAATCAAATTAGCCACTTCCTAAATTCTATCTACTGGTAGGAGAAAAATTTTCCTTTATATCGAGCACTCATTCCACAACAATCTAACCTTCTTTATTTACAAACGAATGCTTTGAGGGACCCATCTCTTCATCGCTACTAAATTAGAAACATTGCAGGTTTTATTCAATTTCTCAATTCCCAAGGAATTTCGGAGAAAAAATATTAACCTTATTTACTCAACGGCAAATAAAGACTTCTTTTAAATTATAACATCGGCAATTATCAGAATTTTTATTTATTTAGCTTTCGTATGGAAATATTAAAAGAAAAAGTCATTGACTTGAGCTTAAATTGTGATCTTTTTGAAGAATTGAGAAAATATATTCTATTTCGGTCGTCATTCTCATGTTTATTTTTATATCTTTTATCAAATTATCTTCTGAGGTATACAACTTATTACAATGGTTTTGAACATTTTCTTAAATATTAGTGAAATTATAAACAAATAAATTATAAGAAAAACCTTAAAATATAGATAATTATTTTTCTTGTTACAAAATTACCTAATTTTAATTTTAAATAAATCTTTATTATAGGTACTTGAACTTTGGAGTATATTCTTGGAAAAATGGTCAAATATCTACGTATTTCAGGCTCCGTTCCTTTTTGGAATGTTGTGACACATGTCAAGATGATTAAATTTAAAATTGTACGATCAGTATTGGTAAGCAACGTGAACAGAAGTTAAGAATTAAATCCATGATCTATAAAATTAAAAAAAAATATGAAATTTATATGTAATGATCGCAGAAAATATTAAAATAACCATTATTCTATTTGTTTTTATTGTAATGAAAATTAGTTTTTACAAAATATGGTAAAGAAGGAAAAGAGAGTATGCGCGCAGCCCTCGAAAACTTACATATTTGTAAGAGTTGCTTTCCATCGTCTGTACACAAAATATTTAGCCTGCTGGATTTGTACTTTTTATATAATTTAGTTTCTTCGCGCTGTTGTGTTGTTGAATCCTGAGCACCATCGTATAATTCAATATCATCCAGGTAATAATCATCAAATCATTCAATTCATCCCCCTTGTTACAATACGCAAAATTCATTGCATTGAGTGTTCTAGAAATATTTTGTGCAATGCAAATAGGAATAACTGCAATTGATATTCGAAGTAAAATGAATTAAATATTCTTGGTAATTGGATTTAAACTTGGGTTCATTTCAAAATTAATAAACTTACCAACTAATTATGATTTATTAATTTCCAAGTCCTAAATTATAATTTGGTAAACACAAAACAGTTTATTGTTCGCGAGTAATAAATCCAGTTGGGTGGGATTCTGCGGGTTCGTCGTCGGTATTCGTTCTCGGTGGAGCACCGCTGAATAAATAATTAATCACTGAAATCAGATCCTCGTAAGGTGTGTCACACTAGCGGCATTTAGTGCCATGTTATGTATCTCCCTCCTCGTGATTAATATACGCTGTAAATTTGTTCTGTCTGTCGTCACTTATGACAACTTAATAACTTTTAATGGCAACAGCAGCGTAGGGACTAGTGCAACTTGCAACGTATCGTGATGTTTTCACGCGAGTTATGTCGGAGAGCGTAATTCTGTTATGAAACTCGCTGCTTTAAAATTTAAAATCATTTCTCTCAACGGCGAAACAATTTACCCGAATGGGACAGGTATGGAGAAGCTTGTTGATTTTATATGATAATGTGGTGATAATTTCCTCACAACTTTGGATTTATACATAGTTTATTTTACTTCAAGTTTCCTTTCGCTTGCTTTCATTATTCAGCTAAGTAAATGAAATTTAATAAGTTTCACCAAGTGGGTCAAATCCTACGTTTACTTTAATATTTAAGGGTTTATTATAGATAAAAATTTACATCTTTTCTGTAGAAATTATTAATAACTGTGGTAAATTTAAACCAGCATTGGTTAATAAGCAGTGACAGATTTATTTAAATGGATTACTGAGATCATCATCTGTGGCACAACATTCTTAAATGAAACAAGGTCGAACGTACCTGAAGTGTTTGTTTCTTGACAAGTTATACTTTTTATTTGGTTAAAGACTGCCGAATCTGGAATACTGAGATACAAATTATAAACAGAATCTTATTTATAATATATTATTATGTCTCCTTAAATCTATTATTTAATTTAATAGTTTTCTTATTATATAATAAACTGTTAAATTCAAATTTCTATCATTAATCAGAAACATAGAAACGTTAGTTGATTTTATTAAATGACTGCTACTCGAAAAGTTTTTTTCTAATTACTACTTATCCAAGCGAATAAAACCAATTCTGAATTAAGTTTTGGCACTTTTCTTGCTTTCTTCTATGTAAAATATTTTATAATATCTTCACACGATAATACTCTTAAAATATCATTGTTGATGCTCAGAAGTATTAGTTTTAGGCGTTGTTCGATCATAACAGTTCTCAGGTGCAATTTGTTAGTACGAAAGCAAGATAAATTCTAAAAATGAATTCCACGTGTGGAAAAGGATCCTGCTCTTTTTTTCTATTATCTTATTATGGGTACACCGACTAAAGACACTATTATTTATTTCTATTAAAATTTAAGTAATTCCGTTGTACATTAGTAAAGTTATAAGTACATAAATTTTGGTGTTTTTTAGGTTAGCTCTTTTTTATTTTCCAGTAATGTAAATTATCAGCCCACCCTTAAATAAAAAAGCTAAACACGTAGAAAATACCCATAAATCAGTATTTATTTTCTTTGCTACCCTGTAATTTGTTTTATCATTTTATTATCTTGTATCAAGAAACTATTAGCAAGTTAGATAAAAACTACGCTTTTCTGTTCATTCCCCTCATTTAATATGCTTCCAAGAACTCATTTCCTAATCAATAAACACGTGGGAACATTCTTGAAAACTATGAAACTCTTAGCTAATTACAAACCCTAGTCAATACCACTTCATTTAATGCATTAATGAAGGCAAAGTTCTGTATCACAAAAGTTACTTAACGTTGCAATTTCCTCAATGGTTGCAGCTTCGCTCGCAACAAGCTTCTCGGGATTAATTTCCCTAAATGAATCAGAATAAATCTGGCCTCTGATAACAGTCGCAAGCACACGCAACTTGTTGAGAACAAGGCGATAACGACCACCGCTGCGCGCAACATATCTAATGTGCTTCGCAAAGGTAGTTGCACTACATATATCACACCGACGGGCCGTTTTTTGCGGGAATTAAGATGATGATGGATACTTTATCACTCTCATCATGACGTTCTTCAACTACGGATGCCTTTCCATGAAAGTTAATTGATAATTATGTTTTAAATTAGTTTGGAATGGAATGGTAATTATTTTTTGGTGGAATAGGCTTAGTAATTACATTCTTTTGAGGCTTGTGGAAGTTCTAGTTACTTTTATTAATTTCAAATTTGGATGAGATTGTTTACAAGTATTTCATTTTATTTTAATGAGGTTTTTATATTTTGAGGATCTCCCGGATTCTTCGTTATTAATTTTAAATGAAACAATATTTTCTCTCAAATTCAAAATTCACAAATTGATTTCATACATTTCATCTTTCAGAATTAGCGTTTGGAATTTCATTGATTTTTTTATAACCGCTGTTTTATTTTTAGGCAATGGATACGTTCAGACGATATCTAAGAAGTATTTATTTAAATTGCTAATTGGTAATATTTACAAAAATACATTTATTCACAAATATTTTTTTTTTAAATATCCTTTAATTTGTATTTTATGTTCTAAAGTATCAAAAATTTTTTCTTTGGGAATTAATATGTATTTTAGTTATTTGTATCTGTAATTTAATGCATAAAAAAATTGTCAACAAAACAATTGACTGTGATTCTAAAGCAAGAATATAATTTAACCATGTAATGCATTTTCCGCACAAGTTAAAAGTACCAAAATGAGTATTTTATTATGATATCTGACATTGTTTCGATATGTGAAAAAACTAAGAATTATGTTGAAGATATATTACTCTTGTTTTCCAGATTTTTGTATTCAGCTAGAACTTCGGCATAACGTGAAATTTTATATGAACGCCTTAACACTATAACAACTTTGTTGAGTTATTTCCTGCTTAAGTTGTTAGCGTTACTGGAGATTTCATATCCTGTCTCACCTTCGCAATTTCAAAAGTGCAGAGAAAACAGTGTCTGCGTCGGAAATTAAATGAAACGAAGCTGTTTCATGTAGTGAAGCCGGAGCCGTATGCAGCGCATCATCTTCGAGACTTCCTTCCTGCTGTAATCCGTCACACGCAGGCACCTGCACTGACGTGTGTTTCATAACGGCGCCCATTTATCACGCGCGGTGTTGCGCTCATTTTCCCCAAGCACGGGACATGACTTGTACTCACACTTATCACCATTCTTTTCTTTTCTATAAATTCACTGTTTAATTACTTTTAGTGTTTTCGTTGAGAAGAGATTGATAGAGTTTGATTATAATCAAGAATTATAAACAAAATTATACATAATATTTATTTGTGATTGTCTAAACAAATTATGATCATAAACCTGCTGGAAAAAGAACGAACCTTAAATATTACATATTTTAGCGTAAAATAGTGTATAATCCAAAAATATTCATTCCTGGGTCTAAAGTTCTTGTTTCTGAAAATTAGTATACTTACGTAAATAATAATCGATTAGTACGGTCGCCGAAATCGTATCTCAATCCAGTAGAGGGTTATTTTTAAGAAACCTCTTTTTTTGGGTGTAACTTTGAATGTAATTATATCTTTCTTTGTGTGAAAATTTGGAGTCCACGCATCCATATTTACTTAAGAATATAAAAAATTTTGGAGAAAACATTTCCGAGTGAAAAACTGATTTTTTAAAATTTTTATATGTGGAAAAAAAATTTACGTAGTTTTGCCTATACTCGCTATTAGTGTGATGTAGGTTATTACGAAGTGAATATTATTTCAAAAAAGCGTAAATAAGAATGTGTATATAACCTATATTTTTGCTGTTTAAGAAAATTAGAATAAATTTTACATAATAAGCTCAAACTAGAGAAGTGTTGAGCTCCAGATTGTTAAATACTACAATGTTAGAGAAATATGTAAATTTTTAAAAACATAAAAGTAGAAAGCTTTGCTTAGGTAATTTCACATATATTATTTTGATTTTAAATATTTTTATACAATGTAATTAATCTTTAGGAGAGATATTGTACCTGTTCCTTGTGCGTTTGTTTCTTATTTGCAATTGCTATTTTCGAGATGGACAAAATTGAAAAAAAAAATGGTCCAGAAATTTTATTTTTTATGGACATATTATTTAACAATACAAACTTTACCTGAGTGTCATGTACAATATAATTTAGTTCAAAAATGACTCAAACATAATTTCTATTATTTATAATAATATACCTGTAATTGATAAGAAAATCAAAAGTTAGGTTATGTATACATTTTTATTTGCTATTTAAAGAAATAATACTCACTGAAATGCCACACATATTACTAATTCCACTAAAATTAACGTTATTTGACTACTACGTCACCACTAATATCGCGTATAGATTGGTAAAATCTTTGTGATTGTATCTCTGCTCATTTTAGATATATGTATATGTAGATAAACAAAAAACACACTTTTTTTTGAGGTGCAACCTCGAACGCAAAAATCTCAGGAACGAAAAGAGATAATTAAATTTAGATTGTAAAATATAAAACCAGCGCACCGACGTCTATCATTTTTGGGCTCAGAAATTGTTATTTGTAACTTTTCATGTTTTACTGTAAAAATAACTTTTTAAATAATAGTCATACCGCTTTATTCAAATGATTCTTTATTATTATCATCTATATAAAAATGGAAGTAATACGTATCACAAATATGTATCCTATGTAGATATTCCATTTAGGAATGTTGTGCCACAGATGATGATTCATATGTACATTAGCTGGAAATGAAAGTAAAATGCAACAACTTGCATTTTTGTTGCGTAATTTTCGTTTATTTGAAGTAAACGAAGCTTGCAGTGTGAGTTAAGCTCTGCTTGCACACCCCGCAAGAGCCGAGAAACAAGCTGGAGCGCAGAAACTTTCATAATGCACATAAACGCGACTTCCGGAGATCGATCGGTAAATATTTGAGCCGCGAAACACGAAAAGTAAATCGCTACGAGAGGGTGCCATGTCAGGCTCAAAGGTTCACTTGATTTGATAATTACGTTTCTGTGTACTGCGAGTTTTCAAGGCGGGTGGCTTATAATTGGAATATTCAAGGATATCATTTGGTTTAATTCCGAGTATAGATACGCGGGTGGTAGATTATTTGCCGACAGGATGTTCTACTTAACTCCTCCTTGCTTTAATCACTTTCCAACCTAAATATAGAATATTAAATTTATTCTCAAGATTATAATTCGCTAAGTAAGCAAGTGTTATTTCTGGGACTTTCTATTAATATTTCAATAAAATCTTTCAAACTTGTTTTAATATTCTATTCTTAATCTACTTTCACAACTACTGTAAGGAAAACTTAAACTTTTTCTTTGGAGTACACACAATGTAAAACTTATTGTGGTTATAAATAGATATAATGAATTAAAAATTCTTTGAAATTAGTTTCCGACCGAAGTTTCTGATTCGGAAAAAATGCTGATTTCGGTAATTTCGACCCTACCGAAACTGTGCCTTCGTGTCGTGTTTTCTGTTTCACTCGCTCTTTTTTTGTTTGTTAATTAATAGTATTGTTTTGCATAGTATTTCAATTTTCTTCGTTTCTATGATATAATTCTTATTTTATTATCTTTATTTACCATTATAAAAAGGTGCCAAGAAAGACGAGAAACATATATTATAAAAGAACTTGTTTGTTAGTAACAAATACTTCTTGAAAAGACTACTTATTTGATTGTGATTATTGATAGTTAACTAAAATATTTACTTTTTTCTGGCCAAAACTAGAGGAAGAGCCGAATTTCGGTTTCGGCTGAAAATCGTGTTTCTGTCGGACACTACCTGAAATGAAATACAGTAGACTTGATTAAACAGAATTATCTTTCATTTATTATTTTTGCAAAATAAATATATGTGTGAATATTCTAAAAGTTGTATTATTTTATATTTTCAACAATAACCATCAAGATATACATTTAAGATTTAAGGCTTATTGTTTTGTAATTATATTAATGAAAATTATTGAAAAAATTAGCTGTATTATAAATCAAATTTACGTATTTTAAATATAATTTTAAAATTAATGAGATCAATCAAAATATATTGTCAACCTAAAACAAGAATTAAATTTAATTTGTGTTAATCAACGGGTATTTAAAAATAGTTCAGTTTTACTCTCATTCAATTTCCATAAACCTTGTTCTACTATCAATGGAATGTCGAATTGAATTATGGAATTTATACGCTGATTTCAAATGTAATTATCACTGTCGAATGAAACACATATCCACATAAAATTTGTTCTATTTATTCTAAAGGGATAAATACAAATTCGTTATATTCGTATATTACATTCAGCAGCAATTAATATGCCCCAGTTACCGTTTTCATTAAACTTGTTTCATTTTCTTTTGTTTAATTATTTCATACAATGATAATTGGTTTTGACGGTAAAGAGCTTTCCTCGTCCTATATATGGCTTTCCGGATAAGACCTTTTTATTGTAGGTTTCGTGTTTTGCATCTAAATCAGTCATTGAGCGTTGACAATACGATGAAATCCTTAATATCGGATGTTTGACCTACAATAAGACTTGTCCTTATTTCGGTAATAATTCCGTAGAATAACGACAATTAGAGCAAAAACAACATCTAAGTAAATTCAATAAGAGCCAAATCTTGCAAACAGATACTAATCTCGTGAGGTTGCGCCCCTTCAATTGAAATTAGTTTGGGCAGGATATGACGACGTGGCTGCTGGTGACGTTTAGTATTTGCTTCTAGCTTGACGCTAACGTGAACAATGGCATAGACTCATAGAGAATAAAGGTCGTTCTGATAGGAAACAGTTGGTGTATTAATCTCTCCTTCATAATATCACATGTTACATTCACTAGATTACATGTCACTATCTCCTATGTAAAATATGGACTTAATATTACATGGAAGAGCTAATTGCCCAACGTGGTCGAAAATACTTAATTAGAAATGCTCGATTAAAATACAAGTAAAACGTGTCACGAAATCAAAAACTTAGTTACTAAAGGCCCTATTCTATTTCGAAATGTGTCCGATTTTTTATATTTAAAAACAATTATATTACTATGCTCTTATAAAACTGATGAATGGGGATGATAAAATGAAATAAAAAAAATATTATGCATTAAAAAATAATTAATTGATTTTCCATAAAAAAATTTATGAATTCATTTATGATTTGATTGTCTCAGACCATATAAACAATTAATAGACGATCAGAAATAGCAAATTCAATTTACTATATCAATGTTATACGCTGCTTTTCAATTATTTAAGTACAAAAGAGTTGAATCCTTTTGTCTCTGTAGATTAATTATTCAAGTAAGGCTTTTAATTTCTATTCCTGAAATTACAGCCTTTTGATTGTATTTATTTAAATTCTCTGCAAAAGCCAGCCTTTTATTCCTAAAACACATCCAATTTTTTACTGAAACCATTAAGTTTATATTAAATTTGAACATTTAATTTCTTCTCAGTTGACGGAGTACTGGAAAAGTTAGTCGTAGTATTTATTTTTTGCGACGACTTGAAATTAGCTTACATCTCTGTAATCCATCTTTCCAGACGTATTTTTTCGGTGGAACTGATCTTGGCTGCATGCGCTGAAACATCTAATATAATTTTTTCTTGATGGTTCGCTGTTATTAAGCTGATATTTCATTTTTCACGTTGCAGGAAAAACTACGGAAGATGTGTGTGAGGTTTAATGGTGCGTCTGCGACTGCACAAATAAAATTTCTGCCAACTTTATCAAACAGTTTTTGCAGTAAATGAAATGGCTAGGATTTTATTATAAGCACTAGATCCTTTTATTGCTGGAGCCGCGTTTTAAAACTAAACCATTTTCCTTTATATCTTGAGTGGTGGATAACAGTGCTTTTGTTACATTAACAGCTGATCATTTATTTATATTACCTTTCTACAGAAAGCCAAATGGGTCTAATTTATTTAATATATTAGCACTATTCTCTTTTTCTTTCTACCAATCAGCATGACATCTTACTCCGAGCGGATTTATCGAAAATACTTTCTTAAATCGTTTTTAAAATGTAATCTCAACTCTTAATAACAATAGAGATAAATTATAATTCAAGTCAAAAATAATAAAGCCAACATCGTTAAGTAAGTGTTTAAAACTCAAGCTTTCCAATTCATCTGTTGCAAGTTTTATTCCGGTAGAGGTATAAATGTGTACCGTCTGCGTAGTATTTAAATTGTCTTAAGACACAAAATATGGAATTTGCAGAAAACAAATAAAACTTCATAAATAAAATGTGGTAATTCCAAATAGACTTTGAAGATGAAGACCATATAAAGAAGAAAGATATTGTAAGTAGTGATGCCTTATAGATCTAGCCTTTCTAGATTTCTAGATAAAAATCGGACAGCAGGCAGTTATATAAACATTTTTTTCAAATAACCGACGTTTCGGCTACTCTATATTCTTCATCAGGATTTTTGAATTACTATAGATTATTTGATCGATTTTACATAAGATGGCACTAGTAACTCATTTACGAAAAAATGTGGACTTAAACATTTGCATATTAGGCCGACGGTATGTGTTTATTTTTCATTCTAACATATCACCCTCATTTAACTGCATATTCAAAATAAGCAAAATTCATTAATAATATTTTAGCAACTTCCTTGAATAGTTGAATAATTTTGACAGAATGAGGTGAACCTTGAGGTTATTTATAGCTATATTAAATCAAAACTCGAGATACGTCTTCCATATCTATTTAACAACTGTTCTAGATACGTCAATTAATTCAATAATGTAATCCTGCATGTGCAACAATCCAAAAAGCATTGGAAATGGAAAGCCAATAAATAATAATGCGTGTTTTTGTATTTGCAAGTCGCGTGCAGGAATAAATGAATCGTTTTTCTGGTTGACCTGTATTTGTTGAAGCCGTGAGATATCCTCGGCCGCTGCAACGCACATTTATCATGTTGCACTGCGGAGCCGAGCCAGAGCGACTGCGTGGAGCCAGAACAGGACAATCAACGGGGTGCAAGAAATTAATTGCCACTTCATTAGCAGAACGCGTAAGGATTCTTCTCTACGAGTTCAAACATGTAGAAGTAGAACAAGTATTACATGAAAATGCAAAAAATGAGTCATATGTAATATACGAGGTATGTAAATTAAATAATGAAACTGGCAACATTTAGGTTGCGGTACGAATTTGAAATCGCTGAGTAATTTGGTTGTTCATAGGGGTTTTTACGAGTAATGTTATATCAGATTTTACTTCAGACCTGGACACAGAACAATGAAAATTTTTTTCAAAATTTAAGCAGGCCAACGGGGATAGTGTTTTCGAAGGACCTAGGTTTTTCAATAGTTTTAAGCATTTTCAGAAGGAAGAGAGCAGATGGCCTTCAGAACCGATGAAAATGTGGATAGAATTCTTAATATTGTGTGTTCAGATCGTCCGTTGACAGTCAGAATTATCAAAGAAGAATTGAATTTGACTCACACCAATTAATTGGGAATGAGAAACATCTACCCAAAAATTTAAAAAAGATATAAGTTTTTGACCAATAAAAACATTACTACGGCTCAGCTTCCTTATTCGTCTGACTTTAATCCTCTTCTCCAGACTGAATAAGAAACTCGTTTTGGGACACTCAAAATCATTCAAACGGTTAAACCGACAGTTGAAGACTATTTCACTATCCGAGTTCCAGCACTGTTAGGAGGATTGGAAAACCGTCTCTACCGCTGTGTAATTTTCCAAAAAAGGGACACAATATTGAATTGTAATTCTATTCGAATAATTTTTTTAAATCATCCTCATTACTTAATTTACATACCATTACATGCCGATTGCATTACCGTGTACATTATGCAATGTTGTTGTTTTGAATCCCGTGAATGCATGGTTGTCTTTAATTCCAATGTATCACTGTCATTCGACTGCATATGCTTTATTAGTAGTTGAGAAGAAAATAATAATTGGAGGCTGTTAGATGCAAATGTACCCGATACTGTAGAACTAGTGTAATTTCATTTTTCTTTTATTACTATTCGTCGAAGGAGCATTGAACGTCTATAACATTTCGTCAGCTCTAGATGACAGGATGTTAGTCTTGTACATCATTACTATTTTTTTTTCTTGAATATAATATCTAATTAGTTGCTGCCAATTTCTTTTGTTCCATTTCTTGTGTCATTATTTTTTAATTTTATTTTTATTAAATTACTTTGATGTAAACTACCTGTGTCAAAATCAAAACTAATGAAATGTCTAGACACTAATATGGTTTCCTATATTGTATTTTGAGGAGTTACTTTTCTGCTGCAGTATTTGATTTTTCTTTTATTATCCAATTAATAAATAAATCCACTGTCAATTAAGAATAAAAAGAATGTCACTACCTTGTTTCATGCTTGTTCCCGATAGGTAATGTAATTTCCTGTATCCTATTTCTAAGAGTTGTTTTATTATTTTTGTACTTTGTATTGTATTCGTTCTTTATTTTGCTTTGTGATTATTTGATATATTTTTATTATTCAATTAATAAATAAACCATTCCAATTAAGAGGATAAAAAGGATGTCCTTACCTTGTTTCGTGCACGCACCGACAAGATATATCCTGCTTGTTCCCTGCGGCGTAAGTCCTCAGGATGAGATATTACGCCGCCATATTTACTTCACTCGGATTAGGTTCTGTTAATTAAATGGCATAATTAATTATTAAATCGATTTCTTTTCATAATTATACCCAGCGGACTGCCGTATTTTTTATCGCTCTTCGCTTAGAACTACTTCAAGTTTTTATATAATAAAATTTATTGTATACTTGCGTGATTAGCTTAACCCAGCAGTATAGGGAATATAGATGATATACTTGAGCTCTACAGTAATTTATTAAAGAGAAAACAGCGATGTCATTTTGTCAGATGGCACACTTAGATCTAAAAAGAGAAAAATTAATTTGAGAGGATTATGGTTCAAAAGATATTTTATTATACCTTGTTTAACAAACAACGATAAATAATCTTTAAATCTATCTACTGTCATAAAAAGTACAAAATACGAATCCATATAGAAATTCATTCCAACCCTATTTATTTAAAGGCTACATCAAATTTTTCATTGTAACGATCAGTTTATAGAGTGAATTATTTCTGCTTTATCTAATATGTAACATAAACATGGATGTTTAAAAATCGCTTTACTTTCTATCACAAATTTGCGGTTGGTTAGTCAAAAAATTATGCAGCATAATTTGTTTGCTGTGAAAATTGAATTTTTTCAGCAGTTTTTTTTAAAGTTTAGCTGAAACCGTATATACCTTTTCAAATTTACAATTTATGAGTCCACACAAAAAGTAAATTAATTTTGGTCAAAGGAATTAATTCAAATCCCACATGGAGATTTAAAAAAATCGCAGTTGTGTACACGAAATAAATAATTTAGAGTAATTATAATCCAATACATCGCGGGAGAATACCAGAAAAGTAGGTCAGGCAGTTGTGTATTGTTTAAAAATTAAAAACGACATTGAGTAAGGCAATGTTTGGCAAATGACGTGAAAAGATTACCATGGGAACGTTATTGTCGTTGGGGTCCCGGCTCTTCATATTCAACGACCATCCGCGTCAGCCCTTGTGAAGAATGTACGATCACCGCAAAAAATCTCGCAGAAGATCCGTTTTTGCCATCGCAAAAAACGCTGTCCGCGATTGATTGATACTCCGTCTTAGACAAAGTGCATGCAAACATCTTTGTTGTGGAGCACTTGCTGACAGCTTGCTTCCAAATCCCAAAGGAACCAAAGGTTATTTGCGGAATACGTAACTTTCCAAATCTTGCGATAAAAACTAACTTTTCAGATGCTTCTCAAAATAATTTGTCTTGATGCCCTTTTAAAAGGACGACTTTAGACCTTCGGATGCGATTGATATATTTTTCTGGACCCTTCATTAATCTCTAGTTTTAACAAAAAACTTACAACCCATAAATTTTTACATCATTTTCTACATCTCCACATTTATATCTTTGTTTACTTCTTTTATTATATGACATTATTTATTAGTTGCAAAATCTCTTTAGAAAAAAAAATTGTCACAAATTTTACCGTATTTAATATATACGTATAAATATTTTTACTTTTGTAAAATTGTTATTGTTATTTTGTTTCGGATATCCCCTGCTGGTGCAATAATATTTTAACATTTATAAATGATTAATTTAAATGAACGGAGTGTACATATATTCCTAAAATAATTATTCATATTTTATTTATTACGATCCATAAATTTATTAGCGTAGAATTTTAGCAAATTCATTATTTGCGGGACAATCAATCTATTAATATTTAATGCAAATTGTAGAATACGTTTGTAATTGGGTTTTGAAAGTTGTGGGCGGCAGAGTGGGTCAGTTCCATTTTTTACAAACTGTAAATCAAAAGCTTGACAGTTTGTCAATCACGAATATTTCGTACCATTGGCAATATTTCAAACAGTCTGTTTTGCAAAAAATATATCATGTTTTCAAATGTCAGAATAAATTCCGTATGTGTATTAAATCCAAATTCAACTAAATTTAAACGCGCTTACAATATTCTCGTATTTCTTTTTCTGACGAGTGTCCGTAGAATAAAATTTCACCACACGTCTTTTTTGGTGTCAACATCTGCTTCTGAATAACTGAACAGTTCCTTTTTGACAGAGATACATTTTATTTCTGCACTAGACACGTTTTCGGGCCATCGCTGTTTGTACTTCCAAATTCAAATATTTAGATTTGATTAAAATTTCTAAACTAGAATTTCCATGCCGCATATTTATTGATCATTATTTGCAGACATGTATGTACATTCATTTGAATGCACTGTTTTTCGGAGAAGATTATTCTATTCAAAATTTAAAGCAAATATTGCCTTTTCTATTTGTTCTACTTTTTAACGCAATGAATTTAAATGGGTATTTCTTTTTGTCTTCACCAAAATAGAACAATTTGTTTCGTAATAAAATTAATTCTTATAATAAAAACAGTCATTGTGTGATAAAAATTATAAGACATTTAAAAATTGTATAAAAATATGTATTTAGATTTATATCCTTTACAAATTGAACGGAGTTTGAGATCTAAGGTTCAAATTCCTGCTTCGCCAATAATTATCTAAATAAATATACGGTTATGTTCGAATGCAAGTAAAATTGGTCACTAAACAAGTAGCTTAAGGTATTTGAGGCCCTATTCCATCTTGAAATCTTATGTCACAGACTATGATGATAAATTAAGATACGGAATACCTATTTTCGTGTTTTAATGTTTAACGATCTCTCAACTTCTAATGCCAATACAATTGAATATGTTGATACGTTAAAATTAATAATACCATCACATGCACATATAGGATGGTGACACGAACACCCGAATATAGGGATTTAACATGTAAAATCATATTTCGTAATTTTCTGCTTCCCTAATTATTTTAAGTGAAAAAGGTTCGAATAAAAGTTGTAGAGCATAAAGTTCTGCGTCTGAATCAAAAAGCAAAACTAATTTTCATGACTTGTAAAATCAGAAATTAGGTATATAAAAATAATATAAATTGCCTCTAAAAAAATGTTTAACGGTTTATCTCAAAGTTCCCTGCGTTAATTTATATGTATTATTATTTGTAATTACCCTAAAAAATATAACGATTTTATTTTATCTTTATTTATTAAATTCAAAATTAATTTATGTAATATACCTGTGACAAATTAATCCTTAAACATGTTCATTTTTGTATCATTTCCATGGTTACCGCTATTTTAAAGGAAATGTACGTTATTTTCATACATAATTTTTAAACTTAAAAAGACGTAAAATAAATTTTCTTTTTGAGTCAAATGCAGAATTTTATGCCATACGATTGTTATTTAAAGCTTTTTTTACCTAAAATAATTTGGGAAGCAGAAAATTACTAACATATGATTTCACATGTTAAATCCCTATATTTGGGTGTTCGAGTCACCACTCTGTATATACATCCACTTCGCAATATTTGAACACCGATGTTGTCAACTCAAAGCGCTAACCACTAAACCAACTATATTGGCTAATAATTATTGATTTAGTTTATATTTGGTGCATAATGTGCAAAATTGATAATTTGTAAATAAATTGGAAGGTACATTGAATGTACATAACAAGAAATTATTTGGTTTTTATGATAGTATAGTATCCAATATGAACATAAAAATGTGTCTAATGTAATGAGCATGATGATGTTTATTTTTATAATGTAATAAAGTTCTGATTTCGATAATAAGACGGGGGATCATAAGAAGAGAATAGTGAAAAGTTTCCGTTTGTCTGAAACAGCGACAAGAGTTGTGGAGAGAAGCGAATCACAAATGCGTAAATCGAGTTTGGTGTTTACTAACGCCAGGTTTAGCCACCACATTGACCAGATCCCGAAACAACAGAACAGAACAGAACAGCTGAACGGCAACAGCCACCTTTGGTTGCAGTACACGTTCTTTACGTCATCAACAGCGTGAAATTAGCAACGAGTTACGAACAAATAACTGAACCCGGGTTGCCGTCTAATGAAGAGGGCTTCCAAATCAACTTAGTCGAGTTCTCTCCCGTGTTTGCAGTTCTGCGGTTCCAGCCTTGCTGACGAACAAGATTTACGACAAAGAAGAATCGAATTATATCGGGTTTTTGTCCAATTTGCAAAACAAATATATTACTCGAGCGTGTAAACTCCCCGAAGATATAAATTAGTTTGGTTTCGATTCTCTTAATGCGCGGATTTGAAAAATGAAGCGAAACCACGCACCGATATCCTCAAATCAGCACCATCTATTTCTTTATTTCCAGTATTACTCTCATTGCTTTTTTACATCAATTTTCTGCCAATATAATTATTTCACAAAAGTAATGTCATTATTGGAAATATTGCGTGACATTCGTAATAAATCCCAATTATTCTTTCCACTTTTTAGCGTAACATTTTATTCGTGTCAATTTAAATACTACAACTTGTATTTTTAATATACATATTATAAAATAATTTTACTTACAATTTGTTTTGTAAGTTTCAGTCTGTAAACTCTGTAAATTTAATATACCTATAAAGTATAGTACTTATTCCAACAATTAATAATCTGCTTCTTCTTTGAACACAAGCAATATAACTTCTGATTATGTAAGTATATTACATATTAAGAGTTGTAAGATGCATATTACGCACGAAACCGAAAAGTTGCGTAATTGCTGTACAACTCGAATTATGTACTCTACTTTTTCTACGACCATAATGTGAATTGACACATTAAAACATAAAAACAACTATGTCAAACTGTCAACCTTTAAATAATAAATTGAATCTATTTCTAACTTAATACAATGTAGAACATTTCTTGTTTATTTCTTCATTAGTCGTAATGTTTTAAATTGATTGTCATTGATTTTGTCTTATTTATACTGCTAATATAATTTCAATAAATCAACAATTCCCTAACTGTGCAATGGATTACTTTATACCCGGCCTTTCGTAATGTGACACTTAGATAACCTATAAATTTGAAAATATATACACATATGTATATAAAATTTAAATAGGTTTAGTTATTTTTTACAGTTTGATAATCTAATTCTAATAATATGTTACATACGAGCAAATTGGATCAATGAGTACTAGAGAGAGAAGTTGTATGAGATGTAATTTGTTGCACGTCAGAATTTCGTGTATAGGTAAACTATGCGCGCTATTGCTTTAATTTAATTCAGCCCTATTCACAAGTTGTTTGCCAAGTGTTTAAGGAAATGCTTAGAATTCAGCTAATCAATCTTGCAGTTCTCGTGCTTAAATGCATGCGGTTACAATGAATTCCTCCAAACATACGTCTTAATCAATTAGCGCCTTTCCTTCTACAACAACAGTAAAGTACATTTCAGAAATATTAGAAGTGCTTTTACTAACTTTTTCACTTCCTGATAGCATTTTTTTCAAACTCTCGTGGCAGTTTATATCAAAATATTTTTAAAATTATTTTTGTCTGTTTTTGTATATAAAATTTACTAAATAATGGGAATGAACCAAAAACTTTTTATTCTAAACATGACAACTGTTTATTTTTGTTACACATTTACATCGTTGGTATACATTTGTATTTATCTGTGTACTTTGACGTAGGTATTGTAGGTTGCAAAATACATATTATGGCAAAATATAACAAACAATAGTAGCTGCATAACAATTTTTTCATAGAGCTCAATTTAATTTAAACAGGATAAACCAAAAATGACTGTATTGTAATTGTATCAATTTTGTTGAATATTTGTGAATTTTTATTTACATATACATTTTGACTATTTCTTGTTTGCTATTTTTCTAATTACCTGTTACCATTAATTTCAATGAACTATTTTATGAAAGAAAAAAACTTAATAATAAATCTTTTGGTATTACAATTTATTTAGTGAAGTGGAAATTTAGAAATTTTGAAATTTTCACTCCAATTCAAATAAATATAGGTATATTTCGTAACAATATTTAAATTATGCATTAGAAACGAAATGTAAGAACTCTGAAATGCAGGGTTGCATTGATTTAAATCACTTGATCTGCAATTTTTATTTAACAGTTCAAATTTACGATAATTGAGCGGAAAAGGGTGTAGGTGTAATGTTACCATATGGCAATAATTTCAAAAACAACTAAATCTCTATAACTTCATTGGTACTGGTATATTATTTTGAATTTATAACGAAAATTTTTGCATAATTATTTGATTTTTTGTTAAAATATTTCGTCGCTATAGCCGTAAGTCGCTATAACCGATAATAACAAAATCATGTTGTAGACTTTTAAACATATGGTCATAATTTCGACGTTACAATAATGTTTATCGCTTTAAGCGTTTTAGTTATAAATGGATTTTACTGTAGTATTTTATTGTTATTTAAAATTTTTACTTAGACTTTACAATGTTTTTTTTTAAATAATAAATGCTGTTTTGTGAAACACGTTTTTGAAATTATACAATAAATTTAAAAAAAAAACAAAATAATCTAATTTAAATAAAAAAATAGATTTAAATAAAAAAAAATTATGCAATCCTACTACATTGTGATAATTTAGCGATTATTATATATCGTGTAGATATTTGACCAAAACTAATAGCATCCTTAACTATATAGGTTCGGATTTAAAAATTGTTTGACTTGAGTGGAATGTTATTGCGAAGTGAAGTCTTCGGCTTCCCGTTGTAAAACTTCTCCGGCCTTAGCGATCATATACTTCTGAGCTATAAGAAATAAATCGCGCGAAATATGAGGTAAGAGCAGGCATTTATGGCAACCCAAAAATAAAATGCACAAAGACAAATACAGGGGATGGAATCAATATTATGTTAGGGGCAACGGAGCTCTGTGAAGCGTGCAGGCAAACTATTCGTAACCGGGTTCATATCAACTTCTCAATTTGCCAGCAAATAGCCGGCCGATATTTCACGGCTGAGAAAGTAGCGACCACTTTCACGGGCATCAAATGGCAGCAGGCGGACATTGACGCAGTCCATAACTTTCGAGGCGACGTCGATGTTGACACAGTAAAATGATCTTTACGAGAGTCCTCCACTTGCGATATCTGCGAGGCGCCATCTTGCGGCCAACGGCAAACAACGGGAAATCGCTGTGTCCACGCTCTAGCCACGTACATGAAGATGTATCGCGCCCGGAACACTCTTCTGCACTATTCACTCCACTCCGAATAAATTCATTTTAAAGTTTTGACTTTTATGCCAACACTACCATTATGTATTCACGGTCACTAACTTTCTAAACTATTTTACTTTGCGAAAGTAATGTATTCATGTGATGATGATGTGATTCCTTTCCAAACCAACAAACAAATCCGCACCCCACTTTTCAAACTTCTTTTATTCTCAAAATAAACCAAATATATTTTTTACTGTAATGTTTAACGATCTGTCAAATACCAATATCATATGCAATCGAAGAAGAATAACATATCAAAATTTCGAAGTCTTGCTTTTTATTTTAATTTCCAATTTTGCTGCAATACAGGATGACTAATGAAACTGTTTTAGCATGGGGATCTCGAGAAATATAAGAGATACAAAGTCGGTTAAATTAAACAAAAGTTGCCTCATATGTTTATGTTTTCCCAAAAACGCATAGGTGACTAAATATATATAAATATAGATTTTTCAATTTCGTTTTTAACTTTGTTATTTCAATATAAAAAATATTTTAACTTTCATATTATTCAGGCACTTTTCAACGACGGATTCACTGCAATATTCAAAATTTTTATTTCTCATACAGTTTTCGAGAAATTTCTACCAACCCTCATTTTCATATGGCCGTCAAAGTAAGCTGTGAGACATTTAAATATTATTTTATATAATGTAGAATTTTTATAAAATTTACATAAATTAAATAAAAGCAAATATTTTCTTACAAAACTACAAAAAATATAAATAAATAAAAGGTATAGGTTGTCATAAAACAATAATTTTAATAAATATTAAATAACCTAAATTTATTTTATTTTTAATATGCCTTTATTTTATATCGTTGAAAAAAAGCCTATTTAACAGTGTCAAATCTTGCTTTGAGGCCCATATGAAAATTGATATCATTATCTCAAAAACAATATCAGAATAAAATTGTTGAGTACTGCAGGGAATTCGTCGTTAAAAAGTGCCTGAATAAATAAAATAAGTTAAATGATTTATTGTATTGAAATAAAATAGTTATAATAAAAAAAGAAAACTGAAAAAATTACATTTTTGTTTATATCTAGACACCTGTGTATTTTTCGGGCAGAACAAAAACATGTATAAAAAGACCTCCACATGAGGCAACTTTTGTCTAAATTAAGCGACTTCTAAACTCTTATAGTTCTCAACATGCCCGTGCTTAAACAGTTTCATTGATCATCCTGTATTTATTTCAATTTCTATTTTTCTACAATTAACTACACAGTTTAAATAAAAGTATATGAAAAATAAAACTTGTAAATAGAAAATAAAAAGGTAAACATGCAAACTGAAAAATGCAGAATAACTGTTCTTTTGTTTATCAAGATTTACTTAAACTTAAAGCAAATAACAAACAATAGATAAACGACTTTATTACATATTTATTCAGCTGTTGTTCAGTATCAATAAACAGAAAATAATAAAATGGGTTACTTTTTCTTTTTCCAAAGCAGAGAAATTAATCCATATTTCTAAGGGTCTATAAACTTTGTTCTTACTCTAATGAGATAATTATTTACTAAATATGTATTGTGTACTTTTTAGCAAAATTACTGAGTACATAAACAGCAATTTTCTTTATCAACAATGTATGCGGAAGTTCTAATTACTTCTTTCTTCATGAATAATAATGCACGTATCGACTACTTCCTATACTCCAAACTGCATTCTTTCCTGGCGATTATGACATGCAATTTATTGCAGTGCTTTTATCGCATAATAGTGCTTGGAGGTGCATGTTAATAGCGTGTGTTTGAGTAATTAATTCGTTTATCTGGTTAAATACAGATAGGGGAAACTAATTAAATCTTGTGTACATACTAATATGTGTAGTGTTTATTATGCTAATAACTTCTTGTTTAATAATTCATACATTTTACGCAAATTTTCGTATACTTCTTGCATTTTAAACATCTCTGCAAAGTTTAATGCGAGATACCATGAGAGGATTTGAAGTTAAAATCTAGGGGATGCAGAAATGTTTTAAAGTGCTGGAAAATAATAATAAGAAGCATCTACATAACAAGTATAACTATAGGTTTAACAAGAACATGTTAACATAAATTCACGCTGCTATCCTCAAAGTAGGTTAAAGTGAACTCGGAAACCGTTTAAATTTTGAAGAAATTTCTTGATGTAATTCTGTTTAAATAAAATTGAACATTAATGTTTTATTAAACTCTAGTATAATTTCCACATTTCTATTATTATCAAAATTCTGTTAGTAGCCTTAGATAGTGATGTGCAAGTTTCTGAAACATATTTTTTGAAGGTTTCATTGAAAGTTTTTTAAAAAAATTATTAAAGTTTCACATAAAAATTTTATTGAAATTCTCATTGAAAATTTCATACAAAGTGTCAAAAACCTTTAAATTAGTCAGTCTAATTTAAAATACTTGGATCTAGTTATAAAATATATAAGAGAAATATTAACAAATGAAAACATTTATTGACAACCTCTAAATAATAACTTAAAACTATTACAACTGAATAAAACAAGACTATGTAGAACATTTCTTGTTCAATTCTTCATTAGTCATACTGTTTTTAAATTAATTGTAATTAATTTTGTCTTATTTATACTGCTAATATCATTTCAACAAATCAAAAATTCCCTAACTGTGCGATGGATTACTCTACACATGGCCTTCATAATGTGGCACTTGGATAACCTATAAATTGTACAATATACGCACATATGCATCTAAAAGTAAAATCGGTGTAGTTATTTTTTACATTTCGATATTTTCTGATTGGAATAATATGTTACATACGAGAAAATTTCAATAAATCTAAAATTCCCTAACTGTGGGATGAAGTACTTTATACAAAACCTTTCGTAATGTGACACTTATATAACCTATAAATCGTACAATAATGGCTATTTATATTAATGGTCGTAGAAAATTATTTATATTAAAAATTATCAATTTTTGTAATTGTGACAAAAATTGTTGATCTAGGATATCGTAATTATGTAAGTGTTTTATAACATTGTCAAATTATGTATAGTCTATCTACTTATTTTTAAATCTGTGTAGTAGTCAACGGAAATATTTAATATATTGGTAAGGAATAGTCTATTTGCCTATTTCTGCTAGAACTCTGCTAGAAAACTCTGGCTCGATTATAATATGCACTTTTTCATTGTAAACATGACATAATTGTTACTTTCATTAGTAATTTCGTTTTCATTAGTATTCGGATAATACAATTTGGTTGAACCTTAGTGATGAACAAAGCCTTCATTTTCATCAGACAAACATAGAATTTTATTAGCAAGCAGGTGTGTGTTCCTTACTTGGTACATTGCCGTAATGTTCGCTCGCAAGCAACGAATAAAATAACTTCTCGTTTGCGCAAAAACCGCGATGTTCCTTTTGTGTGCGGACGGAGCAGATCCAGGGCAGGAGCGGCGGCAGCAGCGGTCAATCTCGGCGTGGCCCGCCCTCCAAATTTATATCCTCCGGATGTGACGCGGAGAAAAACAATGACAAATTGATACTGCATGAATGAAGATGGCTTGCTCGCACCAGGACATCGTTTTTGTTTTAAAGCGGAAGAATGATGTGTGGATTTGTTAAAACCTAATTATTATTACTGTCACCCTTCTATATCGCTTTACTTTTAAATAGGGGTTTCCAAGAGGATGTATTTAAAAAAAAATGTATTGCAAATTAATTTTTGAATTAAATAGTGTAAAAATTATTATAAAATGTTAAATATTTATAAAAGAAATTTTAAAATTAAAAAAGGGACCTTGCGACTTTGGCTGCCTGTGACCTGTGACGTAGTAACCCAAACGTATCACGAAGCTTAACTTCACTAAAATGCTATCGCATCTATTTCTATTTAGTTTTTGTCTCACAAAAAAGACTGGTTATCTTTCTCTAAGCTATCGTTCAGGTAATGACATTATTGGAAATCTACTAATTTACTTTTCATGTATTAATAAGTATTTTTAAAAATAAAAATACTTGTGTAATATTTTTTTTTATTAATTGATTTAAAAAAAAAATTAAAACTCTATCTGTTGTCAGTAACTAGACGGACTTTAGAACAACGTACCTAAATAAACGGTAAAAAAATATTTCGGTATTGAGGACAGTAAGTGCTTCTTAGTGTAAGTCAAGATCTGAAATATTCCGAAACCGATAAAATATTTTCTACCCGTAGTGATTGTTATGTTTTAATTAAAATATAATAATTGCTATGTTACCATTTATTTATCGATTTCAGTTTCAGTACGTACTGTTTGAAATTACTTAGCCATCAGAAATTTGTAGACTATATTAAGTATTGGGGTAGTAGATACTAGCAGCGACTACTCAAATTATTACCTATATAAGATCGATATTCCTTATAGGTCATAATGCTTATATGCTATATTTTTGAACAAACAAAATTGTTATTTACCTTGTCAATAATGCAAACTGTTTCTTTTTAAAGAAACTCAATTTTCCAAAGCCATATATAATTTAACACATTAAACTCAAGAATTGTGTAAACTATGAATGAATATAAAAACAATTGCAATCTACTTCATTTTTATGCATATTAACAAATTTGTAAATATTCATGTGCAAAATCTTTGTTTTTATCAATATTTTTTTTGAAGTTGGATTGGGATTTAAATGCTAGTAGAGAAAAAAATCATATATGTACGTATATACTATAGTTGAGAGCATTATTGACTAGCGTCTTATATCCCTATGTTGCTTAGCACCTCTGGACAAAATATAGGCGCCAGGTCAATAATGACAGCCTTTCCAACCTTGGTGTATAATATACTCTTTCCCTAAATACAACATTTATGCCTCCATGGGATTTAAACCCGCGACACGTGAATACTACTTATTCATTAAGAATATTAATCTTTTTAAAAATGTCATCATTCTTTTTATTATTTCAAGTGAGTATCCTGCTCTGTAAAAAGTTTCATTAGTCTCGCTGTAATTCTTCGCTTGTATATGTCTCGATAATTCAATAGAATTACCGTACTTTGACAGGAAAGCAATAATGAAATTAGATGATACTGCAGCACAGAGGCTTTCAATTCGAATGTGTATATGTGAGATTGAAATATCTACGTCGTATGCAATGTATTACTACTCGTGCATACTTGACATGAAAACTATTACATGCATCCTGAATAGCTGCATCAGCACCTGCCGCGGAGGATTGCAGCGGTTATCTTTGATCCGGATACCTCAATAAGAGTTGAGTGAATATACACACAGAGGTTTATGCGGAACTTATACTCAAAGTCAAAAATCTGATTCTCGTAAATCACTGAATCTGTTTCTATGTTGTACTAAGCTTGCTACACAAATTATTGCCAAATCTATACAAATGATCTACCCATTTAAGAGACAATTGAAACTCACTATAATTAAATCTAATTTAAAAAAGTAAATTTTAATTAAGTCATTTAGTATTAAGTACAGTTATAGTACTTTACAGATTTTATTTTATTTAGATAACTTTTTAGTTGGTTTTTGATATATTTTTTAACGGTTATTTAAGCTTAAAGGCAATGTAAGTAAATTGTAAAATCTGAGGAAATGATCGTAAGAAAATAGTTGGTTAACTTATATATCGAGTGGCTTCTTACATTTTTATATTATTTGTAGAATGCAGGCCACTTGATAGTTCAAATACTTCAAATTTATTTATTTGCAATTTTTCAGTGCTAATATTGCCGTGTCAAGACGTTCAAATGTATATGAAATTAGGTTTTCATAATTACCCTACTAATCAGAGTATTATTTTCTATAACACTCCGTTGATAATGGTAACCTAATAATAAATGTTATCAGAAACGACTTATGTTGCTATGGAAGTAAGTTATGCCTAACATCAACGGTGCCGCGAAATAAAAAAGTTCCAACTCTGATTTAGTGACCGTTACCAAAAGCTTTGAAATATTAATGCCAATTATTTAAATATGCTTCTCGAATTGGTACTATGTACTTTTGTAACTTTTAGAATTCATTCTTTGTAATACACAATTCACATTTTTCCCTGCTTCTTTAGCTTTTTATTTCAATTGTAGCTAGCTACCCTTTGTATATTTTATTCCAGTTTTATTACACAATTAATTTATTCATATTATTTCCCCAACTTCCTGCTTATTTTTAATCAGAAACACATAACATGCAGTCGTAAAATGAATAAGTATTCATAAATCTTCCAACAATAATCAAAAAAAGAGATAATCTAAAAGCCATAAAATTCGCTTTTTTTGTCATAAAAACATATCTCCTTTAAAGAGAGTATTGGAAAAAACATCGTACTAGTTGCTATCCGCTTCATTTTTATAGGTTTTATTTACATATTTACAACAGGAACATGAGGTGAACATAGATAAAACTATTGAATTTAATACAACAAAAAATAAACTCGTGGGTATTGGAAGCTTGGTCATCCGCGGAAGTTAGACGCGTATAGAAATCCAGGAAGAGTTGGGGATGTATTCTATTCAGTCTGTAGTGTACATAAAGGGTCTCAGGCCAAAGAATATCACATAATGCCAGGAAGTATCGATTCTTTGATTTGTACAAAAGTTTCGTTTTTTATTCGTATATGAAATATAATTTATGACCTATATTTAAAAATAGATGCTACTCTACGAGTATACATAAAATATAATATTTTAAATGTTAAGTTTTTCAACCATTTTATTTAATTTAAAATTAAGTTATTACAATTTTTGTTTCTGTGTATTACTGTAAGTACAGATTTTAATAGTAATCGTACGGATATTTAAGTTCTGAAATTTTACCGATGTTTACAATTTGATATCTATTTACAATACGTTTAGACTATTTTGACTCGATATTGATCTAATCATTTCATCGATCTGATTGTTTGACCGATTTGATCTATGGATTAATTTGACCATTTGATCAAAAATAAGGATCAAGATCAATCAGATTAATTAAAATCGATCTGATCAAACAGGATCGATCATCGATCACAAATTTCTTGATCGCACAGCTCTAGAGAACAGCGGTGACTCTTTCAAACACATTGTGGTACAATCTTCAACAATGTTTGACAAAATATTTATGGAAATTTTTTTGTCAATACAGCCTACTTCTGTAAGAAAATGGTAACGTCTATTTAGAAGTGAAATTACCGTGGCAATTTGCACTTGTGAAAATTGTTAATCTTAGATGTGATTAATTTAGTTGACCAAAATACTGAAATTTACTTAGATGACATATTATGAGTTGAATTGTCTGTTAAATTCATCTACTGATCGTTACATGGTACAGAAGTTTCATTAAAGATTATTTTCAATTGTAATACTTTACTAACACATTTATTATTATTTGTAAAAATTAAAATCTTGTATCACTTTAAATATTAGAGGTCGGTTGGTCTTTGAGCCCGGTCCGGAATTACGCTACTAGAACTAATTACATCTTTATATTATTTCAGTAAGCAGTCAACCAATTTGTATAAGATATTAATATTAGATCAAATAGGTAATATCTTGTGATACAATGATTTCTGAAGTGCTCAATTTTTCTTTAGCTATATTTAGAATACAAATTTAGTATCAGAAAATGTTTGTTACATATTTTTTTTTATTTATAGAGTGTTATAAAAAAAAACAGTACAAAATGAATTTGTTTACATGCATATAGCTACGTGAGTGGTAGTAGTATTGACGAAACGCAACGAACAGAGAAGATGCAGTGTTTGTGAGAACAGCGTGGAACGCACATCACGTTTATAAAACAAAAACCCCAACTCAATTTCCGTTGGTTGTCGTGTATCCGGGAGTCGGCAGGACTTTTGATGTGCCTGCGTCCTCTTCCGCGGCTTGCGGTCGCTTAGCAAATGTAATGACTGCAGGAAATAGAGTCTGCAAGCGCTCCTTTCCTGTCCGGTTCCGACTAACCGAATATCTGTTGTTAATTGAGAAATATATTCACGCAAATGTCCGCTAACTGAGCGCGGTTAATGTTCTTGTGGTCGGACAATTTTTGAAAGTGGGATATTTGCATGTCCAGCCAGACCCGCTGGGGATTGCTCGGCTTTGCCTGACTGCTTTAATCAGATATTATAAAAATTTATGTCACTTACAAATGCCCCTAATTGGATTACGACTACAAATGCTTAGTTTATTTAAATCGCCTGTTGATAAGTATTTTAACTCCGGATATTAATTTTCTACACACAACCTAATTTGCTTCTTATTTCACAATATTACACATTTGAATTTATGAAAATTAGAGTAATATTAATCTACTGAACAAAACGGTGTTTTATAAATTAATTACATAGGTACATAAAAAAACAGTATAAAATAACGTCAACAACTATTAATGATAAAATTTCATTCTTGTTCTAAAATTATAGATTTAAGTAGATGTAGTAAAAATATATACGTATAATGCACTAAAAAAAGGTATTATAATATAAAAGTTATTTTAGATATTTACAATAAATATATAAGTTAGTTTCTACGCCGCCGGAGTAAAATAAATTAGTATCCATAGAAATGATGTAGAATCAACGAAAACGATATAACTTGTACAATTGAAATCTGTAATATCGGCCTAAATGGCACTAAAATAGATAACCTAAGAATAAAATTACTACTTATTTACAATTTACAGATTTAAATAGTTTATTTAAACAAACGTTTCGGTAACATAAACTGCTGTCTTCTTCAGGGTAATGACAAATGGAACATGTAACTAAGAAACGAATTATAACATATTTAATGTAGGAATTTTTATAATGTTCTTAATATTTTCATTATTTGTTTAATGATAATTACAATATACAATTTTTGCGAATTAATCAATAATTGTTTAATTAGTACGGAAAATTTCGTAAGTAAGCATGTTCAATATTTTTTTGTTTTTATTCGTTTACAAGTATGTCGTAAAATAAACCTATGTTGCTTATATTCCAAAAACCGAAAATGGTGGAAATATATATTTGTCAAGGGAATTACTATATAAGGTATGTCAGTAATTTTTCTTATGACGTTTATTTTTTATCTTAAAACATATTTTTCAAGCACATGTACATTCTTCCAGAACATTCGACGATGGTATCTCGTGTAAAAACAATATTTTGTTTTCTCTTTAAACAGAAACATTTTTCATTAAATATTTGAAAGAATTTGAAAATTTTCTTGAAATATTCAATCAATAGTAATATTATAATTAGGAAATGTTTTAGTTTTATTATTGCATAAATTTATTTTATTAAATTAATATAAATGATTTGTATGTAATTAAATTTGAACTACCACTATTATTTACTTCAATTAGAATTTATTGGCGAAATCCAATATCTATTTCAGCTGTAGTTTAATAATTACGTATTTAATTTTCATGTATATTAAAAGCTATCATACTAAATTTTAATTGGATCTTAAACTAACGAATAATGTTCTGTTTTCTTTTGTATACTTACCTAGAGTGACCATTCGTACTGATTTTGTCAGTACAGTACTGATTTTGAGACCCTTGTACTGATAAACAATTTTAAATACATTTTGTACTGATTTTTTACATACCGTACTGAATATACTGATTTTCCATATTTTGTAAATATTTACTGATTGGCATTTATACATTTTTATACAAATTAAATATGAACTTAAATTTCTGCTACTAATGACTTGAAAACATGTTTGAAAAGAATTGTTAATTATAGCAATAGCAATATAAATAAATTAGAGCAATAGTATTGACACAATTTTACCATTATTTGCCCAATAATACTATACAGAACAAAGATATTGTACTGATTTTAAATAAGAAAAAAATGGTCACTCTATACTTACCTAATATTTTTGAACATACTTATTAAATTACATTGTTATAATGTTTGTAAAATATTTTATTTACTGAAATATTTGTTATATACACCTACCTATTTAATATTCAAAATAGCTTCTCCGAGAACTTTGTAACTAATTAAAATTTTATTGGAGAAATTCCCTGAATCTTCAAACTCCTTATATCCACCTCAATGTTTTCTGATATGCCGATCGTTTCCCATTTCAATAAAACTGGGGCATGCCTGGTTTTGATATAAATTTTCAGCTATCCAAACTATGTCTCCAGAAAATGTCAAAAATATCAAACGTATCAATTGCATAGAAACTGAGAACTTTATGTGGCATATCATATAATTTTATTATTGTAAAGTTTTTATATTTTTTTTTATTTAATTTCTAAAACACATCTAGTTTAAAAATTATTCTCATGTCTGTTGTTTTCCGGAAAAACAAAGTAAGTCCATTTTAATAAAATTCGGGAAAAACGCATTTAATTTTTTCCTTTTTTTGATAATTGGGCTTATTGCATACGGTTTAACGATATAACTTCTGTATGTCACTTTATATATTTTTCTTAATTTTTTTTTTCTAAAATTACTCGTACCAAGAAAACGTTACTAATTCAATTTCACCCAATATTTGACTTAGATACTTTGTTTTTCAAGATAATTAATGATTTTTTCTACTCCTGTGTAAATATATCACCCTTGTTTCAATTTCTTCGATTAATTATGGTATATATTTCAGTAAAGTGAAATAAGAATCATAAGTCGCTCTTCTCGGCCAATCACAGAACCAGAAATCAATTATTCGCGTTTATTTTATATAAGGATCATCCTTCCTAGTTATTACATTCTGGATTATGGTAATTAATCACTCAATTGATTTGGATCACTCGCCTACGGCTCGTGACGCAAGCTTCATTTTCGCGAGTAATTACTGTAATAAACCCTTATATAATAATATACTATTATTATCAAATTAAGTTTTGATCAACATATTTATTACATTTATTTTAAATTATATTTTAGATCCATTAGCTTTTTCCTTTACAGGATTACAGGCATCTGATATAATCTTCGTTATTGAATAAGTTAATAACTAATTCATTACCGTTTATTATTATAAACTCACGGTAGATTTTACATATGTCAAGCAATTATCCATTTACATATCCTTTAGGAATATTTGATGAAGTATAATTAATTAATTACCAAGCATTGAGATTTGCAGCAATCCATTATAAGGATTTGCCTGTTTAATGATGTATGTTTGTTTGCTGATATCAAATGACGCAGATAAATTTTTGTTGAGTTTCTGGACGCGCCCATAAAACACTCCCACGCATAGCAATTTCTGCCGACATCACATTAATGCAAATCGGAGCGACTAACCTAATCCCACGCTAAAGTTCTTAAGGAAACACGTGAATTACTTCTGTTACGCCATCATCATTCATTACTCCGCTTATTTCTTATTGTTAATCCTCGACTTTGCAGCTCTGTCCATTAATTCTGCCTTGGAAGGGTGCGAAGGAAAGTTTCTTAGAGATCAGTCATCTACAGTGTCGCCAACCTCCGCGGTTGGTGACCCTGCGAAGCTGTCGGCAGATGCTTTAAGATTCGTTTACTTGGTTTGTTTAATTGCAACTTCAAGTAAGCACTTAATAGGATTGGATCCCAGTTTATAGATTGCAGCGTTTTAAAATATGAGTTCAAGAGAAATTTTAATAATTAGAGCAAGCTTAACTCTTTTGAAGCTTTTAATTAAAATATAAATTAAGAGAATTTAATACCTGTTTTGTTTATTTTATATTTGAGGCTGGTGAATTTAACATGGACTGCTAACAGTGCTAACACAACATCCAATTACTTTCAGTCAAAATGTTGGAAAGTTTTATTGCTTTTATAACAAGGTGTTAAATAAAAACTTCAAAATGTCAAATGATTAAAAAGACATTTCTAATTTAATCAAGTAAATTTAAAAATGTATTTATTTTTTTTACTTTTACAATATAAAAAAAAGTTTATATAGTTGGCATATTATTTCACTTTTCGTTTCTGTTCTTAATATTTTAATTTCTGATTCTGATGTCGTATATTCCTTATTTATTTTCTTTTTAATACAAAAATTTCAAATTTATTTAAACTTAACTTTAATTCGTCAATACTTTATTGAGCGGTTATGATTTTTAAAAAGGGGTGGTCTGTTGTTATAATTCGAATTTTTAATCTTACTTTGCTGTTCTTGTTGTTGTATGTCCTAATCTCTCTGATACCGTTCATAGTACTCGCTAGCATTCATTTGGGTATTTCGTACTATTTCCTCGTATTGTATTGCCCTATTTCTGTCTGTTTTCTAATTGTTAATGCTTGCATCTCTTCCATTACTATCTATTCTAGTGTGCATGTATCCACGTCTGAGATCCATATGATTATTTGACATATGTTAAGTAGAATATATATAATATCAACATATATTGTTTTCATTATGAATATTTTATTTTAAATTATAATAAATAAACATTTATAAAATACTAATAAACAGTTAATGAGAAAATTATGACAAATTATGAATTTTATAATTCCACTGCAAATATATAAATTATGCGAATTGCAAATATTGTTTTTGTTTATCATAAAAATAAATTCTTTGTAATTTACATATCATAAACTGAATATCATTAAAATACTGCTACATTTATTTGCCAAAATAGTCATTATATATATATATATATATATATATATATATATATATATATATATATATATAGCCATAATTGGTAATTATTAACTATACCAAGAACCTTTAACAGTATAAATTATAATTTACTGCGTAGCAAGAAGTTAGGATGGACCATGAGGTCTTGAAATGTAAATAAAATTATTTGTTTCCTATCTTCGTTACAAAGGTCTTTTGAAAGAAGGTTTGAAAAGCGTAAATATTTAACAGGAAATAATGGAAGGACGCAACCAGCAGCAGCAACGCAAACAGGACTTTCTAGACGCCTGGAGCAACCCTTGAGACTCGTAATTACAAACATTTGGTTGAACGTGCTTTACGGCCGCTAATAAAACTTACAAATCGAGGCGTATTGATTGCCTCTCAGGTTTCTTAATTGCGATTTAAAATAGACAGGATATATAAATTTGTTTTGTTTTAATAAAACGGCTACTCGTTAAACCCAACCATCCTTCACTTGGGGATAATTAATTCTTGGTTTTGTGGGGGGAAAGAACAAAGAAGAAATTTCCATTCTCTTTCTCCAGGGCCGGATATGAGCCGATTGGTCCAAATAGGATTTTTAAAATTTTTAATGTACATATAATGTATTCTATAAAAATAACTTTCGTGAATCTTAAACTATATTAACTACTTTTGCTTTCTTGTATGAAGTAATGGAATTATTGTAATCGCGAAAAAATTAAGTTTTCAGATTTCGACGAAATTATTCATTTTTAACTAGTTTTAGTTTGACGTCTGAAAGTATGTATATAGGTATATGTTTCGCATAAATCAAAAATGATTAGCCGTAGAATATTGAAATTTTTTATATGGGACTGCTATAACATTTAATTGTAGAACTGTCTTTTTTATTGCAGTCGACAGTGATAAAAAATTTAAATCCGACCATGTCTGCCTCTTGCAAACATTATTACAATCATTTAACTAAAACTAAACATTAACTTCATTCTAAAGCTTTACTATTTACTACTAATAAATGAGGATGATACGACAAATTAGAAAATAAGTACGAAAATAATTCTGAGTCCAACATTCGTTCGTGATACTATTTTTATCTATAAAGTAAGATATTCTTGTAGACTATTTTAAAGTGTGGGAACAGAAAAAAACTTTCAACATTCGGACGAATATAGCCCGTTATCGGCAAGAGATTTTCTTTTTCCATAAGATTCCAAATCGCTTGTTTGAAAACTTCACCTTAAACAATATATCTATTTCCAGATACCAACATAACTTGAGAAGTAACTCAACGAGCATATTGTGCTAACCGCAGATATCCTGTTGACATTTACTTTACGTTTATGCAATTTGGTTTATGAATTAAATGAATGTTTAGTTGTTTTAGTTCTGAAACAGGATGCAAGTGAAGTGTAAATGGGTGGAAAGCCATCTGGAACAAATGTCAAGTGACCGTTTAATAAGGATATATGTAAGCGAGAAGAAGGGAGTACTGCGTAGGTTTTGCTGCATCCGAATAGATGAATGCGGTTTCTAGGATTTGTATTAACGGAAATTTCCTGAAAGAGAAATTTGCAGCTTTACGAAAAGTTAAATTGCAATAGACTGTACCAAATTTAAAGAAAACTTTATAATATATGTGGGCGAGAAGAAAGGTAAACTGCGAATGTTGTTTCTAGGATTTGTATTTCCAGAAATTTTAGGGAAGAGAAATTCACTGCTTTACGGAAAGTCAAATTGCAATAGAGTGTATCGAATTTAAAAAAATATTTATGACATTTCTTGTTAATAACTTTTTCACTATTTTTTTTTTAAGAAAATGTCCCTCGTCCCTCCTGTTTACTTTCTACGTCAGAGATATTCTACAGAATAAAAATATCATTATCATTACCAATATGTGTGATTAAGCAAATTGGCAATCCCGTAAGACGGGGGCACAGAAATTTTGGAAATGCAACTGCGTCATTTTGTTAGGATGTATTTATTTGGGAAATTTCAATGCAGCCCTAAAATGATTCTAAACGTAACCAGGTTGGTACCAAATAAACAATAAAATTGTAGTTGTTGAGAATTTTAACCGGTAAATTTAAGTTTTTTATTAAAGGTACTTATTTAGCTTATTAATTTTGACATATAATAGATATACCTTCTGAATGAAATAGAAACTCACCAAACCAGCAAAATAGCTGGGTAAATTAGTTCAATTTAGGATCTGTTTTAGGTTACTTCAAACGTACCAAGTAAACAAAATTAATTAACTGTTTGTAATTTTATTGAAATGTATTCATATTTGAATAAAACAACTTTTTCTAGTTTTAGTTCTATAAGATTGAACCAGCGTGACAAATCGTCAGTCGTAGAGCATGCTTTGGAGGATTTTCATGAGATAAAATTTCAATAAATAAATATAAACAACGATGTTTTGGACATTAGTAAAGCAGGGCTTCCTATATTAAATATGTTATAATTTCGTATATTTCTGTTGTGGTAAGAAGGGCGCATGTAATTTAAGAATAACAGGTATTTTTAAATATTGTCTAGAATCATATTAAGTATGTATGTTGGTTATAAAGTCCATCTCTACTGCATAATAACAGTATCTATACTGTAGGTTCGTCCACCCAAGAACTAATCTATTCCTTGCTTTCTTAGGTCAATTTATTTTCGTTAAATTGACGTTTACAAATTGTTGGTTTTCTCGATGAAAGTGACTTATTACTTCAACAGATTTTGAACCCACTTAACCTTTGAACAATTCCCTTTATAAATTAAGCTAACCAAGTAATATTGTTCATCTTACTACATTTACAGCAAGAATTATTATACATTTTGCTGCACAATAATAACAGTAGTTGTTGTTTTATAACAACTAGCGTCTTGTCATCAGGTAAAAAGAACTATGAATTTCACCAATATTGGACGATGCTTTCTTCTTGATTACATGTGGTATACGACGACATATATCGGACAATAAGAGATAGAATTTCAAGTTAGGGATCTGTAACACGAAACTGATTACCAGATCGATTTTGAAGTCGTCATCAATGAAAATTAATATATTTATTTACTATGAACATCCATTTTAAGATCCATAGGTCATTATTAATGTACACATTTAAAAATTGTAAGATAATGTAAGTATAATTTATAATAAATCAATTTTTCTTATTTGTTTTAAAATATATTCTAAACGTTATGATATTAATCTATAGTCTTCAGTTTCTTTTTTCCACCCCTTTATATATAAAGATAAATGGAAATTTTCCTAACAACTTTTTCTTGAAAAATTATTTAATTATTCTATTCTATTGTTTTACAAAAATGTAATTTAATTCTCTTTTGTTTATATATTTAAATTTTTCATACTACCTACCGAACATACTATATAACCTATAATCTATTTAATAACTAGGAGGACTGATTTGAAGTTGGTGCATTTAAAATAAATATTTCTGATTGGCTGACGTAACGCCAGTTTTACACTCAACAATATTTGTCACTTTAGCTATCGTGTAAAAAAGTGTTTCAAGTTTCGTTTCACGGTTACCAATTTTTTTAGTTCATTATTTTTATCACGTTATTATTGTATTTTATATTTCTTTGTGATATTTCACAAGTTTTGTGTGCTTCAAATTTTATTGTAATCTATCACAGTGTAAATGTGGCTACAGCATTCACTCCTCGTAGTTCTTAAATGGAGTATAGAAAAGATATTTCAATAAAAATCTAACGCCAGATTCACAATACAGGATTAACTCTTAAACAGGTTAAAGTATGTCAAATTCAAGCTAAATTTGACATATTTAAACCAGTTTGTAGGTAATCCTGTTTTATGAGCCTGACTACTAGAGTTTATAATATTCTTATATTGGTTTCATAAATCAATAATGAATTGGCTTCTACATTTTACAGAATACAACACTTTCCCCTACCACAGACACGAAATTTATGTAGAATTAGTTTAACCTAGTTTTGAGTATAATTAAATTGTATTATTGAAAATTGAAACGTGTTTAGTTCAGGTGAAACAAACAGTTATGAGGCTTCTAGCAACACATCCGTGTTATTGCATGAAAATGATTTATTACCTACAAATTTTTTGTTATAATGTACTATATATTACTTTGAATACATGTGACAATAATGAACAGTCATTTAACCTGATTCAATTACGTGTGTTTTCTGACAAACGGAACATGTACTGAACATTACGAATTATTTCATTTTTCATATTTAAAAATGTTGACGTTAAAGATAAATGAGAATGAACTAAAATGTCGTCAAAGTATTAATTTATTATCAAACATTAGTTTTAAATTTCCATGTTATATTTGTCTACAAACCTAATACTGTTTGAATGTAAGGCAAGTTATTCCAATGTGTAAATTCCCGAATGAACAAGACGTCACTAGATTTTATTGCACTGTCTTGATTCCTAACTATAACTACTGTTCTCTTAAATCATAGTTGATCTCAAATTTGACAAAAATAAACAATAATTGAAATGCAAAGCAGGGAGTATGCAAAGTTTAATAGTATATAATCAAATGGGTTATAAATTGTGAATGACATGAACGAGTATGACCTATGATAAACTAGAAGCGGTGTATTTATTCATTTCCTTTTAAAAATTCTCTAACGAATGGTATATTTGCGGAACATTGTGAACAGAAAGTTATAGTAGAAAAGCACACAGAAATAGTAAGTTGTAGAATAACGAAATTTATTCCGTTTGTTTAATTCAACGTTCGTCTCCTCTTGAATTTTGTGAATTTTCCTCGAACTCTTGGTCGACTCTTGGAACTTCTTCTCTTAAGAAGTTGCCTCTAACTTCACGAGATATTCTTCCGATTCACGGCTTTCTATTCTGCGAAGACCTTTTTTCATTTATATAGTATTTTCTACAAATAAGCAAATCGTAAATCTTATTTCCATTTAAATACATCCATCAATATTTCATTTGAAATGAAATGTTTTCAGTCCGGAGATATTTATTTGTCATTTTGTTTTTGTCTTTCCTTCATCCAATATTGTTTTCATCAGTGATATGGCTTACCGACGTATACGTGGGACTTTATTGATTTCCGCAGTACGCACGTTGGATTTTATTTGGCAAGATAAGTGCATTAAAACAATACAGATAAGTGGGGCAAAACCGATATTTCATAACCGCGGTATAAGGTTATGAATTATTAAAATATATGCAAGAGACAAGGTTCTTTCCGACTAAATGTAAACAAGTATAAACCACAGAAACTAGATCAGGATAATTTGTACTTACTGGGAAGTAGAAACCATATTTTTATGATAGCATTGTTATTTAGTTTTTGGTACAGATTTATTTACATATAGTTGTATCTCGGGATACGTCCTTAATCCGTTTCAAATTCTTGGAATTAATTTAAACGAATTTACCAGATTTGACCTTTATTAAAAATACGTTTCTAAAATAAGTTGTATTTGAAATAAAGATATAGATTTAAAAACAAATATATGCCATGATATTAAAAAACAACAATATTTTTGAAAACTCTCAAACAACAAGAGAAAACTCTCTTTTTCTGTAGTCTGATTTTGACCAAAAGATGGTTACAATATGATACTTATATTAGACGCTTCAATAAAAATCCATTCGTCTAAATTTACTATGCACATATCCATTTACTTTTTGAACAGAAAATAATTATATTGAATTTATAATCTATTGTAGAAGTTTGTCAATATTTAAACAAAATAATATTCAAACAAAGATCACTTAAATTTGAATAACATACTATTTTCTCTTTGACCATTAAGATATTTGTTTGTTGTATGTTTGTTATTGATACTGATACATATTATATTATAAACTCTTTTTCATTTCCCACGGTAACCGCAGACAATATTAAGGTATAAATTAATTATTATTAATTAATATCTCATAGTTTTGTCAAAAATAGTATTGCTTAATTTTTGTTTTGTAGCTAGTTTTATTATTAAAATATAGATGAATTACGAAATAATAGCGTGGTCGCAGAAAAAGTATAATGTACAACTCGCTTGGAAGGTCCGTTTCATAATCCTATGAAAAGAGTATTACCATACTTGTTGTACAATATACTATTTCCTTCAATCAAAATAAATATGAATATACCTTTGAACAGCATTCAGATTTTTTTTAAATATATCATCAAGTATTTTAACTTTTAACTATTTAATGTTCTGTTAGAAAAAAAACTGTTTAAATACGTGTTTCTATCTTTAAAACATGTATGAAGAAATTGAATATATAATATACCTACACCACCAAAAATTGTAGTTTTTTCCAGCTCTCAATTTTTAAGACATTAATTTCTTAATGATTTATCTCTCTTTTAAGTATATACGAGTATAGCTGTCAGAAAAAACAAAACCAAATAAAAAAGGCGCTTGATAAACAATAATTTTGTTAATAAAGTGAAAATCAAGACTAGGTCGTAACTATTCCCATCCAAGTGATAGCCAGCAAGGCACAGCTGGCTTAAATTGAAATAGCAAATAGATATTTATCTAATATCGTGCCATTATCTAGATCCCAGCTATCTGAAGTCCAGACGCAGACACAGACACTCTCGTATCTCTGGACAGCCATCGTGATATTAAATCGTATAAAGTGACCATAGCGATCGTGATTGCTCAGGTTATTGATTCGCAATAGCTTGGTTGGAAAGTAATCTATGTGAGTCAACTTGGACGTTTTTGTGTACACGTTTTACGACGCGACAACAGATGCATTGTTCTGTTATACGTGCGCTGTATAAGCGCCAGACGAGAATACAACAGAACAACACAACGTTTCAGTGGCACAAGGAGTAAATGGATTGAGCACTTTTGTAAATTACTGTCGAGTTTCGGCAAAGCATTGCTCAGGGACAGTGGATTTATAGGATGGCCTCCATTAAAACTTAAAATAATTGTAACTTTGATACTGGCACTCTCGCTTTTTAAATGGAGCAAACAGGATGTATACTACATTTTAAGGATGTACAGGACAAGCAACTAACCAAACAAGATCTGCCGAAAATAATGCAGCAGTGAATTTTTGTGTCAAATTGAATGCTTTATAAAATGTGATAATAACCAGGATTCCCAAACAATGTAACATAAAATATGACCTAAAAGGTAGTACAAAGGTGGATTTTTTTCAAAAATCATCTTACTAGAAATTATGCTTGATGTTATATTTAAACATACATTTTTTAAATTTTCCCTTCATTTTAATGTACATGTCTCCCAATATCTTACAAATTTATCTGGATTTTATCTGCTAATGTAAATCATTATATTTCTTTCGAAGTCTATGTTTTTTTCTGATTATACTTATATTTTTTTGAAATATTACAAGTTATTCTCATTTATTATGATACCAGCAGTACTCAATTGCCAAAATTTATATTATATGAGGTATTCATTCATTGCTACAACACCATAATAAAATTTTATATGTTAAATTAACAATATCATGTCTTTTCACTGACAAAAATTAACATGAAAATTAATAAAAAAAACATGCTATGTATTATGAATTTTGAATTGTACTTTTTTCTGCGCAACGAATTAATTTAATAATTCACGTCCTTCACTTTAATTCACTGATGAAATACAAAATAATAAAAATTGTATTTTATAGAATTTTCCAGGAAAAATATTTCAGTTTCCAAAAACCACTTCCAGATAATAAAACTATTGAACTCTTTCCATTGTAATAAAACATTTTGTATTAAGGTAGGAAGAAATAAAATTTACAACTAAAATCGAACCACTACGAAAATTAGAACAGATGTCGAAAACATAACCCTTAACATTTTAAATTTATTATTTCATCATTATTGCTTAATTTACAATGACCTTGGGATTTTTCTGACAATTGCACTGGCACAAAACTCATCCAGTTTTAGTCAACACATTTCTTCATACATAATTTTCGATCACTTTTAGTGCATTTATACATTAGTACAAAAAATACATACTTGGAGTGTACTACGTATAATCTGTGACATAGTGCGCTAGTTAGATTCTTGGGGAATAACCTGCACGGAAATTTGATTCACATAGTTTGCAGGCACACAACATTGTCTCCATTAAAACTTAAAATAACTATGTATAATTTTCGATCATTTTTGTGCATTTAATACATTAGTACAGAAATTGTAACCTACTTTCTGTAGTGTTATTAAGCACAATCTGTGACATAGTGCGCTAGTTAGATTCCTGGGCAATAACCTGCACGAAATTTGATTTACATAGCTTGCAGGCAGACAACATTGTCTCCATTAAAACTTAAAATAACTATGCATAATTTTCGATCATTTTTAGTGTATTTAATACATTAGTACAGAAAATGTAACATACTTGGAGTGTTACTACGTGTAATCTGTGACATAGTGCGCTAGTTAGATTCTTGGGCAATAACCTGCACGAAATTTGATTCACATAACTTTCAGGCACACAACATTGTCTCCATTAAAACTTAAAATAACTATGTATAATTTTCGATCATTTTTAGTGAATTTAATACGTTAGTACAGAAAATGTAACATACTTTCAGGAGTGTTATTTAGAATAACTATGTATAATTTTCGATCATATTTAGTAAATATAATACTTTTGTAAAGAAAATGTAACATACTTTCAGGAGTGTTACCAGGGCTGACGAGAGCAGGGTGCAGGGGGTGTAAATTCCCCGGGGCCCGGACTCTACCAAGGGGCCCGGAGCAAAAAAAATATTATTTTTAATAATAAAATAAAATATAACTTATGTGGTGTCCATGCAGCAGAATGTTGTCCAGAGGTTATTACTTTTTTCAGTATTATTCAAAAACTGTACAACATATTTGGTAGGGGCCCGTAAAAGTCAGAGTACCGGGGCCCGAAATTTCTCTCGGCGGCCATGAGTGTTACTAAGTATAATCTGTGACATAGTGCGCTAGTTAGATTCTTGGGCAATAACCTGCACGAAATTTGATTCGCATAGCTTGCAGGCACACAACATTGTCTCCATTAAAACTTAAAATAACTATTAGCTGTAGTGTCGTGTTGGTCGTAGGAGCTGTAACCTCCAGGCTACGCATAATGTAATCTGGCCCCGCCCTCCACACCAACTTCCTAAAGTCGTCTAAGTGTAATTAATTTCCAAAGGAGACATGCAGCGGGATACAAGCTTGCACCTGGGTCGACGAGGCAATTCGAATCGCATTATTACAAGCGGTGCATGTTCTAAGTGAATTAACGTCCAGGAGTTGGACCCGATCTAATCCTTCTTATGCACGGAACGCCCCCAGGATTTGTTCCTGCACAGGTATGCAGGATATGGTGAATGCTTAACTCTGCTCATGCTGAAATATAGTTATTATACACAGTTTTCGCATAACGGAAAATTAGGAACGTGTATTTTATATCACATGGTAATTCCACATAACGTGCTGAACTGTTTATTATTAAAACATCTACATACATATACAAGTATGTTATTTCACCTACAATGTTTTATTTAATTAATTTTACTTTAATTACTTTTAATTTTTTTAGCCGTACAAATAAATATAAATATAACATAATATACAAAGGCACCTCTTCGAAGAAGCGGCTTGTCACCACAATAATTGGGTATTTTAGCAATTTCAGATTTCTTATGATATTCTTAAAAACATATACGTATTTTTTTTATTTTCTCATTCAACGTCCGATTTATTAAATATCGTAAATTGCCTAAAATCTCAAACATATTACAAATGATTTGAAGACTTAAGCCTACTGATCTCTATACATACTTGTGGTAAGGGCATAGCATATGAAAAAGTGGTGGCCATTTTCCTGAGGTAAGATTCAAATCCAATTGTCACGAAATATGAATAGTATCTATAACGAAACATAAGAAATCTTTTTTATTTCTTTTGTTTTAGTTATTTTATTTTGAATTGTTTTAGTTACTTATGTAATTGATAGAATGATGAATTTATCTTGTTTTCATGATAACAAATCGTAACGCAGAATATCGTTCTCAAATTTAATTAACTACTAAAAAATAAGGTTAAAACTTCTACGACCGAACAATGTCTAAATCATCTAATATTTCTGTGCTTCAACAATCAACAATGATATTTTACGAGCAATGTAATAATAACCATTTACTAAATTTGGATTTTCATTTTTATTCCGACAATAAAACCAGCTCTGTATTTTTATGTCTTGTAAAAATAGAATGTATTAAACTAAAACTGATATTCTGTGAATTTTGTGCATAGTATGTAGTATGTACATACATTTACTATAGTACTATTTACAAGTAAAATTTTTAAAATTTTCTTTTAATGAACAAAAGTATGATAAGTGGTTAATTTTTTGATATAAGAAATATCAACGAATTATAGCATTTTCGTACGTCTATATTTTATTATTCCGTTTATTCATTTTCTTTATATTATAAATACAACAAAGTAAATAATTACGTATAATGACATAGTTTCTTAGTATTTAACATTTACTTTGATGTTATAATAATAGACTACTGCTAAAATAATTTTCGTATTTCTTACAATAGGTAACGTGATCGCAATTACAGGCTTATTAAATTTGCAAAATGAAAACAAGACAAGTATTGTCGCCTACTTATTCATTTATAATGAGAAAATTTAATTTAATTCTCAAACAAAAGACATCGCAGTGAGTAATAATACAAATTTGATAAATTCAGGATTACTTTTAAATATTGAAATGCCTGAGACATTTCCGTTTTCATTAGGAATTTCACCGCAAGAGTTTGTAATTGAATTCGACGCTTTCTCCGTCGCAAACTGCATATAAAATTAAAATCGATCCCACAATACGATTCAAGATGAAGGGATAATCGCCAGGAGGTATTCAATAGAATTCTACTAACTTCTAGAAGGGGAATCTTAGAATCTAGCTACTTCAACTTATCCGATTTTATCAGTTTTGTATTTCTAAGGACTTCTGTTTAATTTCATTCATGTCTTCAACAAGTTCCAGTTTTTACCTTTCTGTGATCCTGCTGAGATTTACATTCTCTACACTCAACAAATTAACGAAAGAATATTATTCATATTTTATAAATTAATAACTAAAGAGCGGATTTTATGCAATATTTTGTAGGTATATCAACAAATCTTTTCATATGTTCAGGTTTCGTAAACAGGTATTGCCAAATATCAAAAAAATAATGCATATTTTGAATTTAATGATCTTTTATTGCATAATTTGATTTTTTTTGCGTATTAGTGCCTATTTTAATACTAAAAATAAATTTTTGACAAATCTGGCTTTTTTAAAAAACAATACCTAATTATAGGAAATATAATTTTGGAACTTTTAACAAATGAGAATTCATATTTACATTATATAAAATGTAAACATTGAAACCGTTACAATCGTATTTTCTTTCTTATCAGAACAAAGAAAGTGTTTTAGAAGTACTTGGAGCGCTTAGAGCTTAAGTAATTCTTATTTTATGTCAGGTCAATAGCTGTCACTGCAAACAGCAGCTTTCGCGAAAAATATGTTTTTCTTTTTGGTGTCTGTTCCAAGAAAGAACTTGAGCTATTTATGGATTTGAAACAAAAATATGTTATTAGATGCTTACCTAATTCTAGAGTTTATTCACACTGAATATTTTTTCATTGTTTACATGCCGTGAAATGTTCTAAATAATATACTGCAATAAAAATGTATATAAGAAAATCATTTTAGTGAAAATCATATGACATTGTTTTTTTGCATTTTTTTTATTTTAAACCGCATATTTACATTTTTCACATGGCACGCATATTTTCATGATTTTTTAAATGAATTTAGTTGAAATGATGATCAAACAGGCAGAGGTGGCTTATTTGGTTAAAATTCTCTAATTCTAACTGTGTGAAATGTGAGACCTCTTTAATTACCAACGTCGCGAACTAAGTATTATCCAAATACAAATACCAGTTCGTCTTAATTTTTCGGAAATCACTATAGCTGTAGCATCTTGCAAATATATAATAATAATAAAGTCTAATTCGTGTTCTATTGGATAATGTTCTCCTCTAATTTTACCCAATTTTCTTCATTTGCATATACAAATGAAAATAAGAAAATGATTTTAATAATAATCATGTAGCATTGTTCCTTATTGCACATTTTTATTTTAAAGTACATATTTACATTTTTATTTTAATCACTGTAGCTCTAGCTTCTTGTAACTATATAATAATAATAAAGCTTAATTCGAGTCCTCGTGGATAAAAGCCTCCTATAATTTTACTCATTTTTCTCGATTCTATGCTGTTTCCAATGGTGTTGTCTTCGGTTTCTCACACATTAATCTATTTATGTATACAATTAACAAATATTTAATATGAGCGTTAATGTACGCTTTGAGATAGATAATAGTTACATATATTTTGTTCCTTTCGTAGTTAGTTGAATAGGAGAATATTGCAATATAAGTTCTTTGATGAAATATATTGTTAAAGAGAAAAAATATTGAAAGTGCTCATTCATGCAGCAAATTTAATTATATTTCAATGTAAAAGCACTAAAACCATGCATGAAATAGTTTTACACAACTGGCTATATGCAAAACGAGCTCTCCGGCTGTGGAACAAAAGGAAAAATAGAGAGGCAATCGTACAAGAACGACGAGCAGTGGACTTGACCGGAGCGTGCTATCCTCGCATGGCTCGCATTTTCTCATCCGCTCCGCCATTCACGCCGAGTATTTCACCCTTTCCTATTTTACCAATACTCTCCTAGAACATTCCCATTGTTTATCATGACGTTATTGGGGAACCTATTTACAATTTATCGCACAATTATTGCCTTGGGCACCAGCAAAATAAATAAAGTAAGAAGCATTCTTTTCAATGTACAGGAAACAAAATATTTCAAATGATGACCGTACGTTTGTTTTGCAGCAATATATTTTTAAATTTATAACTATTTTATTGTTTATTAATTGTAAAAGTACGAGGTACAATACAGTTCAATCTTATATCGTCGTTATTATTCTTTTTTGCTTTGTTTATTTATAGTAGTTCATTAAACACAGTTTTATGCATGGTAAAGTTCTATGTAATAATTAAAAATATAATATAATTTTGTTATAGCATATGTAGTTCTAGTTTAATTTGAATTATCTTTTTTCTAATAAAATGTTGTCCCGAGAAAACATTTTACCTAATTGATAATAAACTGCTTCAGAACAAGCCGAAAGATTTAGAAAATATTTAGTTTAGTAAGTTTTTTAAATTTAAATTCAAATATTGGAAGAATACCGAGTTTGTTGTGGATTTTCAAATTTGTAATAAAATTGAAATTTTCTTAGAACTTTGTTTCTTGTAACTTGAATTTCTTATTTTCGTTTGCGATGATACAGAACACAACACTAAACATTGAGAAGAAGGAACACGCGATGTATTTAGAAATATATTTCATTTACATTTTACAAATTAATAATTTATAGGAGAATAAACCAATATATGACAAATGTTACGATTAAACTGGTTACATTCGGCTGTCCACATCTTGATGAGAGCCGTTTACTTCAATGTTTGTTTTTTATCAGACGATGGGACACGACACTTACAAAATATGGTAAGTTTGTCTTATCATATTTTGTAAAAACCAATCTGCTATTAGACACTTTCTCACGAATCCAGAATAAATCAGACAATACATTTTATACTTCATTACCAAAAACTAACCAGTGTCGATTATGAACGCGAAATCAAGTGTTCAAACCTTCAGATCTACAATAACATATGGAAAACATTCCATATTGATAGACGTTAATTATAAGTACAACTAGTAGACTTTCCGATTTTGATTGTTTGTGTTGGAGATGAAAGTAAGGGTGAATGATGTGTTGCAGATAGTGACGTCGGCGAGGGCCTGGTCCTGGGGGACGACCTGAACGAGCTGACGGCGTCGTTCCCGCCTCTAGAGGAAGCGCCGCCTCTGCACTTCGCCACAGAGAACTCCTCGGAGGTCATCTCGCAGACTGGCTCCACCGCGCTCGTGCCCTGCGTCATCAACAACATCGGCGATGGCATGGTAAGAACACAAATTCAATTAATTTCTAATTTTTAAATTGATCACATTACTAACAATTGCGAAATTTGCATGGAAACTAGTGCTTGTCTATTTTTTCAAGTACATTTTATTATATTCATATTTATCTGGACAATATGCAGTGAATGTCACTTATCACACCGTTGTATCTAATGAAAAGTCGCTTATAACGAATAAAATGAAGGTAATGCCGGAATCATACGGTAACTTTAATGATCATTACATAAATTCTCAATTGCATATAAAGCACACATGTGCAAATGCAATATACCTTTAACCAAAAAGTAGAGTCATAAAAGAGACCGAACCAGTTTGCAGATTTACAGTATTATCCATAAACCACTATGAATAATATGTAGGCAAACGGAAATTATTTTAAACTTCTTGCACATGTGTAAATGCAAGGTACCTTTACAAAAAAGAAGATACAGAGTCGTACATGTCACTATGTTTCACTGTCAAACGTCAACTCAAATAAAAATAATTTAACCTGATCAACATTAACCTCAACTTCAACAACATCAACTGTTATTCTTGTATTCGTGTGAACATTTTTCACAAATATCTAAACAAATCCAGATTAAAGAAATTGTACAGTATTACATTACTCTAAATATAAATAATGTACATTTATTTTATACATATATTCCGTTATTATTTCTTTGCTTTTTTAATTTTAGTATATTTTTAATATAATATACACAAAGTGTGTAAATTTAGTAAAAAGCCTGGCAACGTAGCGTTCGATCTGGTAACAATTGGGACGCGGGACTTGGAGAGGAGACAGGTGAACATTTTATATGGTTTCAGTATGAGTTTGAACTCACTACAGTCATTTGGTTGTTCGTTTGTTTTTTTCGTAAAACATTTTTTCTTTCGCATACTAAAAATGAGTAACGTCAATTTCAAACAACGCTGTACTGTCAGGTTTTGCTTCAGACTTGGGCACAGTGCAACGGGAACTTTTACAAAACTTAAGCAGATTTATGGAGCTAGTGTTATTTCAAGGGACCAGGTTTTTCAGTGGTTTAGTTATTTTCAAAACAAAAAGAATGGATTGAAGTGAAACACGCAGCGGAAGGCTTTTATCTTAATAAACTGATGAAAATATTGACAGAATCTAGAATTTTGTGCATTCAGATCGTGAGGTGACAGTACTGAATGATTGGGGAAGAGTTAAATTTGATTAACACTACCGTTCATTATATTTTGACTAATTCATTGGAGATGAGAAAAATTTGCCCAAAAATGCTTTTAAAAAAATGAGATTTTGGCCAGCTTCCTTATTCACCTAATTTTAGTTCTTGTGACTTTTTCCTCTTCCCGAGATTGAAAAATCACTTCAAGGTAATTCATCTTGGGACACTTCAAAACATTTAAACGGCTGTAACCGCCCAGCTGAAGGTAATTCCAGTATCCGAGTTCTAGCATTGCTATCATGTTAGAAAGAACACTATGTGGCTGATGAAGGAAGATATTTTAAGGGAGACAATATTGAATTTTATTTCTATTCGAACAACTATTTTTTTAATCAGTCTTATTACTTAACTAACACGCCTTATACTTCATTTCTTTTGAATAAAATAAAAAATATATATTATAACGATTTTGTACTGCTACCTATTATCATATCTTTAAAGCATTAAAATTATGTAAATTGGTGTGGAATGTGAAATTATTATTTGGATTGTTAATGTTTGTGGAAATTAATGAAATACATTCATTAGTCGCTGCGTTTTTCCACGCAAAATTTCCAAAATAAAAGAGTTCACATTTCATGTCCAAAGCAGAAAATAATTCTCATTTCTCGGACCAGCGATCATTAGTTCTATTTACCTTTTGACGTTTTTCGTCCCACTGGATTCGGCTAATAGGATCACAGATCACACGAAAAATTCTAAACTCTATGCCGGAAGAGAAAATACTACATGTCCAAAACTATAATCGCTGCGTAAATGTAAATCAAGAGTATATAAAAAACCTAATATATCCTCCACAAACTTATAGACACATCGAATGCAAATTTATGCAGTATGTGCATTCAAAAGCGACACAAACGTACATGCTACATCATTTCATGAAGGTTTTGAAATTTAAGCGCAAAATTTTGTTTTTTAATAGTTTCTGTATTTTTTAATTTTTTGATACAAATTTTATTGAATTCAAAACAAAATTTTATATATTTCACAAAAAAAACTTATTAAGTAATTTAAAAGTTTCTTCTCTTATTTATTTTTCTTTTTAGAATGTTTTCAACTTTATTTCTAAAGTATCGTATTACAATACAAAAGCTGTTTTTTTTTAATTAAATTTATCTGCATAATAACAACTCAAAATAAAATACTCATAATTGTCTGTAATATTTTTGCTATCTATTTACTGAATATGAAATATGAGATAATCTTTTCGCTTCAGGTATAAAAGTATATATATTTAAAAAAAATCTGTTATATTTTCTAGTCTAATACTGATTGTAGTATTTAGTAATATTGATATTAGTTTTTACTGGATTAGTTAAATTGATGTAAGTAAATAATTTTGGTACAAACTGTATATTTATTTTGTAATTAAAATAAATTTGAGGAAGTCAAACCTGGCTTTTCTAGGTCCCGAATGTAGAACACGAAATTGGAGTATTAGAATGTAGGTAAGACTAATTAATCTTAGAACTTATTAATTACCGAGTTCGCACTTTGCACTGCTCAATTTACATTTTAATGTAATTCGGGTTGAATGCAAACTAAGTTAACACACAACAGAATTTCTCTGAAATGGGTCGAAAAATATTACATGCTTTGATGTTTAAATAAAATATCAAACAAAGCTGAAAATTCTATTTATTTATTTACAATGAAATATTTTCCAAATTACTTTATTGTTTATGATAAATAAATTTCAGTCTGTAAATATAATCTTCCGTTCTGTGCACAATATAAACAATTCATAATATGCGATTATTTATGAACAGACCCATGTATCATTCTACAACGCTAATATGTCACCTCAACAGGAAATACAATTTTAATGATGCGAAATATTTGTTTCCGGTCAACGGATAACAAATTTTGTAATTATTGTATTCATAATTTTCTAATTGAAACATAAATATTGATAATAAATTATTAATTTTCGAATTATGTCGTTTCAACAAATTTTCGCTTTATAAATTTCTATGAAATAAATTTATGGTATTCACGCATAAAGGGCCGCTTTAAAATAAACTCGTTAACTTGAAAACTAGAAATAGATATAAATTATTTAAACCTGATACATAATACTGTCCGCCAATAGTGAATTTACTCTTTAAACGTATAGGTAATGTATTTACAACTGTCTAGATTAAAAAGTCTTGTCTAGATATCAAGACTACAGCATTCAGCCCTATGTGTTTTTATTTGTCAAAAATTTTAGCAAGTGGTTAAAAATTAACATTAACTTGTGCATACACTAGACGCTTTAAGTAAGGACAAATCAATCATTGTTTCAGCTCGAATGGTACAATCTTCTCAAGACATATTTATATATAGAAAATTTAAAAATTTTAATTAATCTGGAGTCTTGAAAATTGTTTAGAACTTTCTAGTATTGATCTAGAATAAGATAGCCTTGTCTTGATAATCTAGACAAGACAAGGCAAGAGTTTAGAAAGTCTAGATCTAGAAGACAACACTACTCTAGAATAAAAAGTCATAATTTTAAGAATAAATTTCTACAATAAAAATTTTAAATTAAAAACTTATATTGTAAATTTCAGTATATACATTTTTATTTGTACTTACATTTTTGAAAGGACTATTTTTAAAACTAGGCATAAATATCGTTTATATTCTAAACTCCATATCTGGATTAAGTTTTGCATGTTTACAGAGAAGCTTTCTGTTTATCTATTTTTAGGTTTAACAGTTTTTATGATTTTAATTATACGAAACAAAGGTTCATGTATAATGTATATGGAGGAGTGCATATGTTTGTATAACATTGAATGAATTTATAAATTAGTGTTTGTAAAAATGCAAAATATTCCACAAAGCCCAAAATTCATAAAGTAAACAAAAGGAACCGTTAGCGGTGTAACAAATCTGTAAATATCTGGTGAAAAAGCTTACATATGCGTTTACGTTCTGTTGTTTCATAAATAATTCGCTTTGTTGTAATTAAATTCAGAGTCGTGGTCTTTTCATTTATCACGGAACACAAGCACATGTTATGAATATTTTCGGTAGCGTATTTGTCTTTTTCGTCGGTATCTCTGCAGGCGGCAGCTTTGAAGTGGCGCCTTGCGCTCCCTGGCGTCGTATTTCAGCTGAAATGAAATTCAGCGCTCACTTCAGGCTAACGTATGCTAATAACATCTGAAAATTAGTCGCAACTCAGAAAGAGAAATGCCAGGAAAGCTGAGAATGTTTGATTCGGCCCGAATAATTCCTCTGTTTCGCTCAAATCATTCCTTTCTCAACATATTCATTATGTACTGGAAAATAATTTCAGCTCAAAAATTATATATTCTGTTAGTCTTGTTTTGCAGATAATTATGAAAATACAAATAACAAAATTTCACATTAAATAAGGTTAATAAACTTTGTTTCTCTTTTTGAGTATGTTTACTTTGTTCATTGCGTTTTCACCTGAGAAAATTAATATATTCATATTTATTTTTAATTTCATGTTATTAGCTTCACAGAATTCTTTGTACTCATTATCTAGTAAATACCGTAGACAAGGTTAATAACTTTTTGTAGAAACTTTTTCAGAAATAATTATTTTCAGCATACTCGTGCTGTGTAAGTTTTTTGCTTTTTTAAAAATAAGTTTTGATTAATTAAAAAGTAATCACCGCGAAGAATGAAACTTCTTAAAAAAGACATAAATTAAAAATTATGATATAATAATAGTTAATTCAGAAACTTTAAAGTTAAAATTTAATTTCTGGCTCGAAATGATTTCAAATACACCATAATAAACCAAATATTTATAATCCAAAATACACGTAACTCGTAATTTTCTAACCAACTTGTGGTATGACCGAGAGTGTGCAATACATGCCCAAAAAAATTATTAGAATTAGTACATCAGATAATTTTGTAAAGTTTGCAGCAAAGTTTAACTAAATAAAAAAACGACGTCACATTTTTCTAACATTTCCGGTACTAAGTTATCACAGTATAGAATAAATATAATTTTATATTTAAAAAAATCTTCATTTAATAAGAAATAAAATGATAATAATTAATTCCTAAATTATTAAAATATTTTTCAGAACTCATAATAATTGAATAAAATAATAATAGTAATAACAGTGCTTCCTATTTATTTAACTTGCACCCAAATGATATTTTTCCAATCGCAAATAATAATTTCGAGAACGAATACAATTACATAGAATATTTAAAATGAAAATGTTTCCGCGAATTAATGCCGAGTACAGAAGTGCGGAGGCAAAAATTCTCTTGCCTCAAACTTTAGCAATGACTGTGCTGATTTTATAATGCTTATAGCGTTTATCGTTTTTCTCGCGCTTTGCTACCTGCTTCAGAAAACAGAATCTTGAGGCATGCCTCAATTGGTTCCTTATTGGACTATTTGCATGTGGACGAAAATGCGACCAAACTGAATGTTTTTGAAATTTTCTCCGTTCTATTCAAATGTGGTATAAGTGGGTGGACGTGGAAAGTTTACTTTTAAAAATTCTCTGCCAACTCTCTCAATTTTATAAATACAAATTAAGAAAATATAATCAACTTACAATAGGTTTGTTACAAAATTTAAAATTTGCTATGTGTTTAAAATAGATTGTACAATAGCACGCTATCTACAAAACAATTAAAAATAGAAACAGTCAAACGAACATGTGGGAATTTAATTTTACTAATTACACATCTTGTTAGAGATACAGAAATGAATATGTTAGACCATTCCATTAACAAATGTCATCAGTACAGAGTTCGACGAAAACTTCAAAATTGCTGAAGTCAAACAGGCAAAAGGTGCATAATTAATATGAACTCCATTTCGTGTCACAACGCTGAACTAACTTGTGCAATGGCTAGGCTACATTTCACAGTTGAACTCTCCATCGAATAGCGTGCTGTGCATCAGTTGTTGCAATAACTTTGTTATATTAATATTAATTGCTTATGTTCTGCTCCCGGCAGTAATAGTTTCACTATTTGGAATATGTTAGGGCTGCCTACATTAAACTGGCAGAAATATTCTGAAGGACTTGAGGTATTATGCCGAAAGTTTATTGGTTAGTCCAGCTTTGAAGCATATTGTAGATCACTAAACAATTCGGTGGAAATTTCAAATTAGTCGATGGTTAAATATTTATTATAAACCGAATAAACGGTAATAATTTGCATCAAAGCAGAAAATAATTAACAAGCTAATTGCTAGTGCAAATTTCAAGTATTAATTTCGCATGAAATATTTCGAATTTTGATTGCAAATAGATCATTACTATAATTTAAACCTTTTAAAATGCACAATATATTACAAAATTAATTAAAAGGTATTATTTTTGATTGATTTAATTTTATTTCATGTAATTCGAAGAAAGTCTGTATTTAGATTTTATTTGAATTTTATTATCAGATATTTTCAAAACTCAATATACTATCACAGAAATTCATTCCGATAAAAAAAATTGTCAAAACTACACATTTACCCCGATTTAAATTTTTATCTGACTTATCAGTAAAGTCAGTACTAGTATTGTGCAACAAGTGCAGAAAGTCACCTATTTCCCACGAGGTGTGAAAGTTTTGAGACGAGATGAAGTCGAGTGCTGGAATCATACAAGGTGAGAAATAGGTGATTCTGCACGAGTGGCACACTATACTTTTTCTATGTCCACACTGCTAAAGGTTATAGAAGCTATTTGACATAAAAAAACAATATGGCGCAGATAACCTCACAAGTCACAAAGAGTGCCTTCACGCATGTGCAATGTTGGCAATTACTGTGAGAAATGATATTTCCCGCCCTGCACATGTGTAGGGTTGGCGAATACTGTAAGAAATGATTTCTCACATTTTATGTCACGGTAGGGTATGTGACCATAATCGAATTTCAGTACATAAGTCATAAAATATAAAAATTAAGCACTATAGCTTCTCATTATAATAATAAAAACTAAACATTTTTTGCTTGCAATAATAATGTTAATAGCAATTTAATGTTCCAGAGGAGGGACGCGTGACGTCAATATGGTAGGATCGTGGAAAAAGGCATGTAGTCTGTTTCTTACGCTACCAGACTACATCTTTTATTTTACAATTCTACCACTATGACGGGATCCCTTCCCCAAATTTTTAATAATTATTTTCTCGTAAACTACGAATAATGAAACGATTTTAAAAGAATACGGGTATTTTATTTTTTGTCTAGTACCATATATAAAAAAATGGTCACATACCCCATTGTGGGAAATAAGCCATTTTCAAGCTTTATATAGTGTGAGAAAAGTAACATTTTCCATAGAGGTAGTAGAAAAATTGAACTTTAATATTGGAGGGAATTACTTCATTGTATTTTACTATTTCGTATATTTTTTTATATTTTCTCAAGTTATATTGGGAATAATAAAGATTAAAGTTCATTAAATTTTGCGATAGTGAATGGTGTTCAAATGATTAAAATGTCTATGAAGTTTTTAGTAACGAGTGTTTCAGTGTAACACAGAAATGTTTGCGTGCATATTTGAAATAATTTTTACTGCACATATTCTGCTCGGAGTGTTTCATGTGTTAAGCGCGCAAATTCGAATTCTTTGGAGTGTGGTTTCAAAGGAATGTAGGTAATACAATTGTATGTAGTGCGTAGGGGCAAATCCGCAGTTAGGTTGTAACGGAAATAATCAAATCAAGAGCGCTGTGCTCATCTCAGCCTGATTTCCATTCATGGTTTTGTTGATCTGCCGTTGTTTTAAGCCCGGAATAGATCCAGCGTGTAAAATTACTGCATAATCATACAGTGAATCTATCTAAACATGAGTTTCATAGGTAAAGTCGTTTGCATATGTATAAATCATCAACTATACCCTTGATAATCCGACCTCGAGTTGTGAATTCCAGCAATCGGGCGCAATAGAGACAGTTTCACAAATTACACACACAGCGCTCTCACGCTGGGTAATTACTATTCTACCGAATTGCTGGCGTTCGACTAACAACAACTCCGGGACGGGCCTGGTTGGTCTACTACACCTTCCAGTACCATCTCACCCAACGTCTTCTCTCTAACTTTCAATTCAGTTTACCCGTAATAATTATTCATTTATTTAAGCAGGTAAATATGATGAACAAGAGAACACTGTTAAGGGTCAATTTGTAATTCTGATCAGGCAAATGCGTAAATAATTAACGACAGTTTCGAACTTTGCCTATTTCTTAAGTTTGATTTTTAATTTGTTTATTTACCACAAACTACTTACCCCATAGTCCAAAAGAATTCAATTATTCAAATTTTTCCCGATTAATTCATTAATTACAAAAAAAAACAACTGTAAAAAAATGTTAACATTTCTATTTTAATAACAATGCATAAACTAGGCGATTTTTACACAGATGTTAAGTTACATTGACATCGTGCGCGAAGTATCTGGGAAACTGTTTTTTTAGAATTTTGAAAAACGTTTTTTCACGATGGTGGAAAAAAATTCTTTACTCAAATTATATACATAAATAAAAATATTATAACTAGAGACGTAAAAGTTATAGAATAAGTATTATTTGTATTTTGTGCGCGAAAAGTTTTTAGTGCATTAGATTGTCATCTCATGCAGTGAAGACACAAACTTATAGCACACTTAATACAAAAATAACTATTTGTAACAATTTGCTGTCGTTTATTTGAAATTGTATAAAAAATAGAACAAAAGTATTCGGATGTACTCGCACAAAAATTCCCCAAGTGCGGATTAAATTAAACACGTGCATATCTATGAAATATGCAAATGCATAAAAAATTGAAAATTTTCACACGGAACATGAAAAAAATGGCAGATACGCTTGAAAATAAAAATTCGTTTTGCATATATTTTCCTATTTAGCAAGAAATATAAAACGATTTTAAAATTAAATTCTATGCAAATCAGTAGCTCACATTTTGTAATTAATTTCCAACTATTAGTTACATTCGTGAAATGTTTTGCATTTTTAATCCAACATTCATTTCACTGAAGCGAGAAAAAATTCAAGTTGCGAAAATACGGAATTCTTGAAAAGGAAAAAATACAAAACTAGGATGCATTAGTAGCTCCCAGTAGGAAAGAGCAAAGAGGAGAAAGAAATAACTTCTTACGGAGCAAATATGCGCCACAAAATGGCTGCAGAATTAGTTAGGAAACGAGGGTTTTTTGCGCTATCAACATAATGAAGTCATGTGTGCGATACATAAGAGCTGCAGCATAAAAACAAAGAAGACAATTAACTGAAAACTGACGTTGTTCATTAGAGACAAAGCCGGCATTTTAAGGGAAATGCATTTCTCTGTGGGAAGAAGATAGACAAAGTGTCCCGTCTTGGTGAAACTAATTTAATTTGCCCAACTCATTTCACACTATTCTATTTGCTTTTGTTTCTGTGCGACCCAGTAATACTTGATTAACTCAGATATTTGCATACATTGTTACCATTTACTTTTGCTTTAATTTTTACATTCAATTTACAATTCATCACAGGTTTCTACATAGCAATCACTTTTTAAAAAATAAATATGTTTATATCATTTCCTTTTTAAAATATTCATAATTATTAATTTAGCCGATATTGTTAAATTACTACACACATCCCAGGTATTTCGAGTTCGAATACATCTAATCTTAGAAGTCAGTTAAATATTAGATGCTCCAAATTAATTTATATTAATTATAATTATAATAGCCCTGTGATATAAAGTTATATTTAAGATATTGAGTGCATAACATATATTTCCATTTTTTTTACATTTACTTACTCGTACATACCTTGTCAGTAAATAGAGGCATCAAAGTTTGAGATACTAAAGGAAATTAAATTATGAGCAAAAAGTTACTGTTAACATGGGTACGGAAATGCTTCGTGAAGGAGTTAGTGTAGTTGTTATACCACGAGAGCCTAATGCACAAAGACTATCAACGGACCAACAAGCTTATTTAAAGCGAATAACTGAAGAAGTTGATAGCTATTTGGCATTTATAATATCTAACTTGGTTAGCGAATTTCGATTCAAACTAAGCGGAATGTAAATGTGAGTTCTGGGGTTTGATTCCCAGCGTCACTATTAACTAAATAAAAATCCCATGCAGAGACGTACTGAATCAAAAATGCAACTAAACAGAAGAAGTTCACTTCTAAATATCAACTATTTCGGAAACTCTCCTAAGGTTGTAGCGCCAATGATTTATTAATAGGAAATTCATGTACTTGTTAGAGATTCGAAAAATGTATTAAATCAAGTTTATAAAGCAAGAAAATAATTAAAATTCATGACGTAAAATATGGAAGCAATATAATCGCAGAGTGGATACGCTATAATGCTTCCAAATTTGTGTTCAAACGGTGCCAATTTTGAGGAAACCAGGCGAAAAATGAACTTATAAATTATTAATAATTCTTTGTTGCACCATTATTGATATTGTTTGCTAGCATACAATATGGTGAAAAATAAAATCTCTAAGACTACTGAGGCTGAAAATATGTTTGACCCAGTTCCAGATCGCTGGAGAACAAATCTGTCGAGAAAAAAGTTGCTATATAATATTTCGTGCCTAACTTTGAAAAATAATGACGCAGTTAAATTTGTTCTTTATTTGGCTTCAGGTTTTTTGTTGTAGCTTAACCAAGCAAACTAATTAGTTCCATGTTTCAACTTTTCTAATAAGAGCGACGTGGTTGTACCTTTCAAGTTTTCTTATTGTCACTGGTATTTCATTTTTGAGGACAATATGCGCACATGTCCCGAGATACACATGCAATATGAGTTTTCATCAGCTGCTTCTTCATATTTGAATGTTTGGTTTCCTGTATTTTTGTTTGCAGAGAATACGAATAAACTTACGTACTTCCTAAACAAACACTACTTTTATTTGTATTTAGGTATTAGTTATGTTTCGATTTCTATGTAAATACACTGACAAATATACTCTTCTAGAAATGAAAGTTTTTTTTGATTGTAGATGTGAGTAGTAAAAGAAAAACTGTCCGTTCAAAGTATTTCACAAAAAATATTAGATGAACTGGAACTCTGCGACAACATACTCTTTTTGTTTCATATTTTACTAAAACTTTTTATTTTTTTGAAGTTTATTAAACCGGAGAATAAATAATTGTGATAAATTCTAAAGAAAAAATAATAGAACATTTCACTTCAATTGTTTAATATTATACCAACGACCGCTGTATGTAAATATAATACTTATATCGATTATGACATTTAAAATTATGAAAGATGTCTAAATCTGAGGTCTATTACATTTTGTCATGTATCGTGGCTGAACAGATTTGAATTGATTAAATCATACTGTATAGGTAAATATTCAAGTGATTCTACAAATGATTTTAATTTTCAATATTAGGTAATTACCTACTTCAATTACAAAAATTTAAAAAGAAAATAGGTTTTGTATAGCATACGTATAAATTTTGAGTAAATAAATAGTTACTGAAAACAAATTATAGCAACATTTTTGTCAAATATAAAATACTAATAAAATGAAATATTTTCTGAAATTTACACATATATTATTTCTTACGGATGTTTAAATTATATTTAAAAATTAGTTTCAAATTTTAGTATGTTATAAAATATACCAAATTGCAATAACATTGGAATTTTCTTGTAAAAGAAAAAATATACATACACAGGTTATGTTTATGATTAGAAGATTTTCTTGACTAGTCCATGAATAGCAATAGGGCTGCAAATTTCTGAAAATTAGTCCAATTTGGGAAGACATAATTTCATCTCCGACTGGTTTCGACGTCACATGGGTCTTTCTCACAGATCGAAACCAGTCAGACACGACATTAAGTATTCCCGAATGTGATTTGTAGAAAATTTTTGCCCTACTCCTATAATATAATATTACAATAAAACAATTTTTGTTTAAAGCTATACATTGTTGGCATATTTATTTTTATTATTTCAAATGTATCTCTACATGTCCTCATATACTTAACCATGTTTTATTTTTTGTAGTATGCAAATAAAATTCAAAACAATGCCAAAATATTTACATGCGTAGAGAAAATATAATGTAAATTTCATGGCAATAACCAAGCGGGAAATAATAATGAAACTCTCAAAATGTCTCATTCCAAACATGAAAGAACAAAAAGACAATCACTTGTAAATTCAGGACTCGGGTGTTCTACTTTGCTCCCTAGCTCCCTAGCTTTTGTTTTTTCAATGTGGAATGAATTGATGTTAAAATTCTCCGACAATGCGTAAGAAAAAAATGGTGTTCCGTCGTGTTCGTACGGCTCGGGAAACAACTCTTGCTGGCGAACTAATGCCAGGGTGAAGCCCGACTGTATATTTACGCAGATTGCAGTGTACGTCTGCGATTTTTCTTGTTTATTTCCAAAGAGCATTTGTTCTCTTTTTAACATTACGACGCCGTACAACCAGCCTGAGAAATGGCTTTTGTTCAATGAAATGCAACTGCGATAGCAGCGGATATTTTTACTGTCATAACAGTATGGGATGTTCTGTATTTTTATAAGCTTTGCTTATTCGTTTCGCCAGGAACCTGATAGATACATGATAATACATTTATATATCAGATGCCCTCCAGACACAATTTTATTGAACAATATTTCTATTATCTCAATAACGTCTATATTATATATTTCATATACTCGAATCTCATATATTTTCAAAACTATTACAAAAAGATTTTATAAAATATTTATATAAATCTCTCAAGGAGAAACATCGTCTTATGAATAAATGTAGATACTAATGTAAACATGACATTCTCAATTCTCAATAACAATTTACTATAACAGAAACGAAGACAATAGGATAGTATAGTACGGTAAGTGGAAGAGTGACGGAGCACATTTTAGAAAAATAATTATTACTTTATAATAGTAAATAATATTTAAAAAACAAAATTTATTTATAACAACTTACAATCTCAACTTACTTATATAAGAATAAGGAAAAAATTAAACCATGTTGTGATAAATACAAAAAAAGTGAGGTGAGGCGGACCAAGGCTATGAGGAGATGTACTAGTTAATAAATTGTTGGTATTTTTTAAACGTAATACATCATTCGTGCAACAGCGACAATAAATTACACATTTTATCATTCACCTTTATCGTTTTTTTTAATAATCATTTGACACAAGTTCTTCAGAACTCGTCAAATAGCAATTTTCATTTTTTTCTGTTTGCCGGTTGACTTGATCTTTTTAACAATAACAATCCTCTGGTCCATCGCTCCTCAGCATAGTCCTTAGAGCAGAGGTTGAACGGACTACTAAATTTATGCCTGTACACAAATTGAACAATATTTTTAGGTTACGTTATGTCTTATGCACATGTTTATAAAGTATATAAATAATTAATTAGTTTAAATCCACCGAATTTATAAATAATTAATTGTGTATACGAGGTACAAAAATCCTCAGAGCAGAGGTTAAACGGACCACTAAATTACTCGACTATATACAGATTAAACAATATTTTTAGGTTAAGTTAAGTCTTATGCACATGTATATATGAAGTATATAAATAAATAACTAGTTTAAACCTACCGAACTTGTAAATAATTTATTGTGTATAAGAGGTAAAACAAATTGGCAATTTATTAAAGTAAATCTAGGGTTATTCAGTGTTGACTGCATTAATTTTCAAGCAGTTACTTATAATGTTTCTAAACAACAAAATTAATATTCTATACGAAATATCACTCTATCTACTTGACCTATTACACAACTAGTGCAGGTATTTAACAATTTCCTAACACAATTATAATATTTTAAAATGAACCAAGTATACCTATATTGAAAACCAATAAAATACAATTTTATAATTCAGATACTTTATTAATTAATGCAATTATTATTACTAGAAATATGTTTTAATAAATCCATTACAGTAGAATTATATTAAATATTTACTAACATAGTTATAATATTCTATAGTGAAATAATTATATATTAAAAACCAATAAAATGCAGTTTTATAATTTAGATACTTTATTAATTAATGCAATTATTATTACTAAAAATATATTTTAATAAATCCATTGCAGCAGAAATTTATAAAAGGCAGACTTATTAAAATCTTAATTAAAATTACTCCTTTTCCTTTTGAAATTCAATAGCTAATATTTTATTAAAATTTTTATATAGTTCCAGTGCCCCAATTTTATTAATGAATTTTTGAAATAGTTCTGGACATTAATCTAGAAAATCCAATTAAATTTTCATACAAAAAATCCAATCTGTTTTATCAACACGAAATGAATTCCAAAAATATAAAAATATTTGAGTAACAAGGCAAACTGATCGTGACGTCACTGCAGCATGAAGGTTTAAGTTAAATCCTAATAATGGTGCCAGCGGGATTGTACACGTGCTCGCAGCTCGACATAACGAAATAAATTTTTTGTTTAATGAAAGCACCAAACCAGCGCAGATTTACAGGATCCCGTGGGTATTAACTCAGCTGTTGATATAATATAACTTGCAGGCCTTTATGAATGCGAGTGTGAGCTGCAAATGCGCTAACCCCACTGTAGAGGGCAAAACAAAAGAACCCAGCTTGACTTTTGTATATTTATCAGCTTTGCGTTCACAGCTATTGATATTTAGTTTTATCTATTTTATTAACTTGGTTTTACTCAGAGCTATTAGTTATTATCTGCCTGTATTTTTTAAAATGAAGTTGAATCACAAACTATATCTCAAAATTTGTAAACGTAAATTTGATGTGAACAATAATTATATATTCGTGTATCCACTCTATTTTTAATGTAAGTTACATTAATATTAACTTGGTTTTACTTAGAGGTATTAGTTATTATCTCCCTGTAATTTTTAAAATAATTTTTTGAATCACAAAGCTATAACTCAAAATTTTATAAACATAAATTTCATATGAACAATAATTATATATTCCTTTATCCATTCTTTATTGCATATATAATTCTTTTTAAACTTATATAGTATTAAGGTTTGTAAGAACATTTTACAGATTGAAGACAATTGTTTGAAGGAGGATAGGTATTCTGTACCGTTCGTAATGTTTATACTATTTTTGAGCGATCAAAATTAAATTTCCCTCAACAACCACAAAAAAGTATTATCGTGAGTATTTTTAACGTGAAACCCCATGTGAAACATAGGATTTACCATATCCAGGGTTCATATTGACATTGATTGATTGATTGACAGCAACGTATTTGCTTGTCTCATTTAAAATGAAAAATAGGGAATGAATTCCATTTTGAATTTTTTCAAAGTATTGTCCTTTTTGATGCCATTATTTATTAAATTTCCCAAAAACATGTTGTCTAAAAATATGTATATTATATATTATTACATAACTGAATTCAAAATAATATCCTGTATCCAATAAGCAAATAAAGTTATTCTTATACCATAGTTGAAAAAATAATAATTTTATGCGCATTGAAGTAGTTTTGTAAAATATTGTTTGCTAATTTAATTAACTTTGTAGGTCTTATATTTCTGGAGCAGTGATGGCGTATTAAGGATTTTCTCCTTAGTTCTAAAGATTTTTATAAGCAAATAGAAATTTAGAAAGATTTTTATGACAATTATGGAAATGTAAGGAGTTTTTTCTTGTTAAATTGTATTATATGAAAATTATATCGGATAGTGTTTCATATTGGCCGCTGATGAATTAAAAATTACAATATGGTTTCGCTTCCTCACTTCACAGTATCTCAATTATGGCTAGCTTAACAATAGATTACGGGGTGTTTACAGGTTGCTTCTTGTTGTGTGCAATAGCATTTTTAGAAAGATATGTGTAATGGTTTTTGTTTTTTAATAAATGCAATATAATACCCTTTTTAAAAATTATAAGTATAATTCAGTACCTTTATTTCTTTATTTCGTATTTTAAATTCTAGGCCAAAAAATTAGAAATACTTTTAATTTTAATATTAGATATTTTTCACACAATAATATAAGCAACACTGTTCTGGAGATATGATTAAAATCATTGTCCCATTATAAACAAAACGTTAATTTTAATATTTATATCTTTCTTTTTGACAAAGAATTAATTACATATAACCGTAATAATGTTCATATCGTACTGGACGAACAGTGAATTGAGCTTATTAATAAAAAAAACTCGACGTTTCATTTTTACTAAGATCCTTAAACAAACATTATTTAGCTGTCGGGTATTAAGAAACCTCATCATATTACCAGTTCCAACATGTAAGTGAACTAAAGAAATATGATACTATGATAATTACAGACCTTTAATAACATTTACAATAATAATGAATTATTAACTTAGTCTTTTCGAAAAAGATTGTCCTGAATATCACCTAATTGATAATAGCGAAAATGATTTGAATGTTCATATCAGCTTGCCAAATGGTAGCAATTAGAATGTAGTTAGCTGGCACACAGAATGGAGTTAACTTGTTAATTAACACGTATCGAGTAACCACCTTGAAATCTGTACCGTTCTCTGAAACGTATTTCCGCCATAAAGCATAGCAGCATTATTTGCAAATAAATAACAGGGTAGTTTCCTGAATCGGAAGGCACTGCTCGCTTGTCGGGTTAAGTGGCGCTTCCTACTACGTGTAGCCTGCCGTGGCCATTGAATATCTAATCGGAACGACCCCGGATATTTAGATAAGCATCTTCTAGTGCGTTAATTAATGCACTAGAGAAATTAGTGAGCGTATGTTGCGATAATGCCGTTACCACACAATCTAATTTTCGTTAAAGATACTCGTTGGTAACTAAACTTGCCCCAAGAGCAGTTTCTGGATCAGTGGAAGTTGCCAGATGCTGCGGACTCGAGGTGCGGCTGATTTATCGCTGCCCCGGGCTAATCCGTGCCGAAAATATTGCTCTAATGAAGAAAAAATCATTACACGACCACCACCCAGATATCATTATCTGAACAAGCTTCGTGTAATGGCGTAGCTCAATATGACATGGCAAATATTAATGTCTTCTACTGCTGCTTCTTATTAAATCAGCTTTTAAGATTGTTGCTTTCATCCATTTATTCTACGATAACCTGTGTAAGAATAACGCATTATGAAAGTAACAAAACTTAAGGGCATTGGACTACCAATGTTTATTAAAAGTTTTTGACTTATGTTTTGCAATATTATAAGCTTTTACATTTAATTATTTAGTACATTGCAGAGGTAATATAAAGAAAATAACAATACAATAACCAGCGAAATCCGCTTAGAGACAAAAAGTTCCCGAACGAAAATTAGAATTTCCTGTTACTTTTTTTTTACCTAATCATTCCAAAGAATATATATGTGAAAAAAACATTTCTTTATGTATTTTTGCCCAAAATATCAACTGGTGTAATCGCTGAGATTGCACTTCCAATTATTTTTGAGAGATGCGCAAAAAACAGATTTTTGATATGTAATAGTTATAAATAATTCTGTTTATAAATTTAAAATTATCTTATATGGACGGTTTTGAAAAAGTAAAAATTTGTACTCAAAAATGGATATTTTTAGAATATTTCGGGTGTAGGTGCAAAATTTTATAGTGACTATGTCACTCATAAATTTATGAATTCAATATTCTACCTAATTACCAAAATTTATTCACAAAGAAATTTCACATCTTTTAAAACAAGAAGATATTATATTTTACAAGTGAATTTTGTTAAGCGAAATTATTTTGACATTTTAAGAGTGTTTAATTGTTCATATATCTGTTAAACTTTTATTTTGGAAATAGTCCTGCGAATACCATTCGCGGTTAAAATTTATCCTGACAAATTTTCTGATTACTTTACTTTGATCAAAAATCACTCGCTTGACAGTATGTGATTTTTTTTATCAATGATACACGATAAATAGCTAGACAATCATATACCTCTGAGAATGTATAACAATAAAATGAAAATTTCCTCAATTTTCTCTAAACGGGTATATTCCTGGGAATATTTCTAGAGAATATTTCCCAAAAGTAAATTCCGGGAATTTTCCCATCACTATGCACAACCTCATACAAATTACAGTAAAACACAAAACATGACATATACCACTGGGCATACTTGAATCAACTATAAAATATACTTTACTTTGAAGGTAACATAAATGTTATTTTTATAAAAAAAAACAAAGAGGTTAATAAATTCACATTTAAAAATAAAGTGCCAAATTCAATTAATTTCAATGAAGTTAGGAATTTTGAGAAGAGATTTTATAGACGCAGAGAGTTAATTCTGAAATGAAGCAAATGAAGTGGGCGAGTAATTTCGGTCGTAGGAAGGATTGGCTTTGCTTGAGCCGGCCATCTGTCTTGGGCGACGACGGTATTTATGATTTATTACGAGTTACCACGCGGTGACCTTGGCGGCTTTGTTACCGAAAAACCTGCCCAATGAAACCTCGCCAGTGATTTATTGTCCGGAAACTTTTCAGATTAATGCAAAAATTTTGCTTCTTATATTATTTTTTACGCGTTTCCTTTCCCAATACAGAGTGTACTAAATCATCGAGACGTAAAAAGAAACAAAATTTTATACCCAATGATCTGTAAATCTCGTTACCCTGTGGCGATTTAAAATTTCCTCTCTTCCGTTTATATCTTCAAACGGTGTATAAATGTTTAGGAATCGTTCCGGAGGCTAATGTAACACTTAATCCAGGGAAATGTTCTCAATTTTTTCATTCCTCTTAATTTACTTGTTGATAATTATCTCTTGGAAATTTTGTAATCAAGGGGTCGTGTATTTTCTCTACTCTCTTCGTTTACACTTTTTAATATCCAACGGAGCAAACAGATTATCAAATTGGCTACATTTGCTGTAAATACCGTAAATATCTTTTATCGTTATTATTGATTGTAACTTACTTTACGAATAAAAATTTAATCTCTTTTCCCCAACGAATACAGAATTCTTGTGCGCAATATAATACGGAATTCTTTATTTATTCTTTAATAAAGTTATTGCCATTGTAAACAGAATTTCATTTAACACATTTTATTGAAAAACTTTAATGTTATCATTGAAGTAAGTACTTTTAAGCAATAATATAGGTATGTCTGTATAATCAAGATATCAACAATATTTACTTACTTATTGATTATTTATACATATTTATAGAATAGTAATATTGTTGGAAAATCATATTTAATTTATCTTCAAAGTTTTTTAACATCTGTTTAGCAATGTCAGTTGTACAGATCATAAGAAAAAATTATATTGTCCTAATAACTTTCGCATCACGTTATCATTCAATTCTCCTTCCATTAAAATATATATTGTATATTTACTATCATTTTTCATTATAACTAAATTATATAGATTCTGTCCACAGAAAAAGAAATAACATGTTATAATACTTTTTCTATGGTTCTCTCTTTCTCAATGATCTCTTTGCTGTAAAATTTAAGATTTTGAAACTCTCTTTCTCTAGGCATTTTTACTTGTACTTTTAGTGATATGCCTGTCAGTCGCCAGGCTCTGAAGGGAATTTAACTCGAAACTTGACTCGTTTCCGAATTGATCTTTTATAATTAAAAAAAAAAAATTGAAATCGAGTTCTACTTTAAAATATTCGAGTCGAGTCGATTTTTTTATTAACTTGTTTCGAATATTCTCGAATCCATTCCTACCTACAGCTGATAGTGAATTCCAAACCTTTCGGAATTCGGACACAGCTATATTTCAATTTCGTTAAAGATAGGATTTAAACCCCAGATCTCACAATTCGTTCTGTTTAAGTCGGAGCGTGCTAGCCAAATGAGCCACCGCTGTCCGCTCTTATTACGATGTAAATGACATTGAAGTAAAATGTATGTGTACCCTTAATTCAAAACTGTATCTACCTTGATAGTTAGTCATAAAATGTGTCAGAAATAAATCAGTTCAGATTGCGAATGTGGTAAAGTGTAAAATACATTCGCTTATTGGAAAATAAGTACCATAAGCTCCAACAACTTTGCAGTGAAAAATCTCAACACAATCTGTCAAGCTCGGACAGATTTAAAAAACGTATGAAAGAAGTTCTGGCGAGATCCACGGCTGAGCGTGATGCGAAGTTGATTGTTGTCATATTGACAAGTTTCAGCGCCCTTCACTTGCACACATGCCGCGACTCCGCCGCCGCCGACGTCGTTACTCACATGTAACACCTTTCGGTGATTGATATCCGCCGAGAACAAGCCATTTTTATCAGTCGCGGGCCAGACTCCGACCATGCTTTCATACAAATTGCCGCATCTTACGATGGTGATTTAAACTTCTGGATTTTTCGGTAATTTCAAATGGAACAGAATATTGGAAGGAATTATGTGAGGAAAACTTTTAATGTTCAAGGTTTTAGCTTTGGGCATGGTTCTTCAAAATCGTTATTTAGAAGAATATATCATATACTTTTAAAGAAATCTCATGTACCTGAGATGCTTTTTTCGTGTAGTTTTACCTTCATTTTAGTGGTGTACCCTCAATTACAGACCTAGAGATAATATTGGTTTAGAATCCGAACCACTTGATTATAGCAATACAGCGATAGTCACTTATAACGTTCGTCAAGGGACTTGAAAATACGAACCTTACATGCGACTGGATGTTGTATACGACGGCAATAAAATTAATATTTTTAAAACAGAAAATTGACTAATTACTTTATAAATTCTTAAATAAACACATAAAATTCATGGTACAGTTCATTTTTCCTGTGGTAGGCTCCACGTTGTTGTTTTCCAAACCTAGAAATAACAAGTAACATATCTACTGTCTACCTTATACACGTTTGCTCCCTTTAAGAAAATTAAGCGTTAATTCTATCTATGTATCTCTTTCTTACTAAAAGTGATAGCTAATAGTGGGAAGAGCCTACATTTTCCAATCAAAGTAAACGTCAAATATTATTTATCTTTTAGAATAAAAGTACATATAGATCGGATCGTGTACGGTTAGTCACAACTTCTGCCAATTTAATTAACCTCCTAGTTAGTGAGCTTTTTATTTAACGTTCATATTTATAGATTTATTTTCAGCTAAAAATAAAACTAACCTTACATAATTGAAAGTAATGACATTGACGGTTTAGAATTAATCTGTAATTCGTTCCAACATAAACATGGTCCGGAACTATCCATAATCACAAACTGTCAGGAATATCTAACTGGAACAAACCTTATATCTATCACTTTCGTGACTATTTTAGAACCACTTCGACGTTATATGAAGTCATCAAATTTCTTTCCTCACTACTAATTCGATTCATACAAATATGAAGAGCTGACGTGAAGTTTAACACAGGAAAAATGAACTACACAGAGATCCTGTGGACCGATGTCCGAAGCCCTTAGCTCTAAAAGACGCATAAATCCAGGCGAACGAGACTGTCGCTAAAACCAGTGACGTTAAATCAGAATTATTTTACAATTAATTCATATCGGAGACTTACCATTACCTTCTATTTTCGTCGTTAAAAGCGACATTATAATGAATGACTTTCACAGTATTATTAATTTGGTTTAAAGTTGGCGACTCCACGATTTGAACCTCGAATCTCACAATTATATAGCTCTAGAATTGAATATACTTTACTTATTGTTAAATTAAAAGCGATGTTCTACTTGTTTGGGAAATAAGAAAAAGTTTTCAAATATCGGATTTAGATTGTAAGTCTCATTTTTCAGCAATAAAAACTTTTAGCAGGATTTATCTTTAATATGTAGATGCAGGATATCAGAACAATGAAAATTTTATTGTCTACAGTAAAGTTAAACAGAACAAGGATAATAATAATCCGAATTCTAGTGAATTGAGTTTTACTATTATCGTACAAAGTTTTCAATGATGCTGGAATTGAATTTACGTACCTACATGAATATTAAAACTAACTGAAGTGTATCTCACTTCTCGTTAATGCTCGTACAACTATCTCATGAATAAAATTCGTTTAAAATAAAATGAATAATCACCTTATTACTAGCAAAAATCTCACTTTTGTAAAAATGTCCGAAGAAGAGATTGCTGACCAGTTAAAGTGCCCACCTCTAGTTTTCGACTTTCAAGGTATAAACGCAAAATACAAACAAAAAAACTCTGTTTTTCCATAACTTTATTTCGTTGCTTACTAGCAAAAATGAATCACACTTATCTAAACGCAAGTAGAAAAAATATTCGCCTTTGTCTCGTTTTGTAGTTTTCGCAAGCTTTAAATGATCACCTTTGTTTCCTTACGTATTACATACGTAGCTATTCTGTAAAAAGCCTGTAAAATCGAATGTTCATTTGTAAAAATATCTAAAAGTTTGATTTTATTTAGTAAAAAGTGTGCAACATTTAGTTTTAGCAGAATTTGCCCTTAATGTTATATAATGAAAAGTGATAGAACAAAATCATATTTTTAGTGATATTTTCATATTGAATACAAATTGAACCATATTATTCACATATATGAAAGCTTCCATTTTTAACATGTTACATTGAATAAGAAATCTACTTCTTTTGACAATTTGCAGTGAAGTCATATTTCACGTAGATTTACAGTATCTTTCAAGAGCTCTTTCCATATACGTAAATGATGTGAATTCTTTAAAACGTAAGTTCGATATGTGAGGTATAAATTGAGGCTTGTTTGTCAGAAGCAAGAGCGGACGGTAATTTGTACTCATTTCGAGTTGGATTTATTAGGAAGATTGCGTATTATATTCTCATCAGACACTTAGGCGGAGCTGCTCGACGTTAATGTGTCTCGGTGTTGGAGGGTGCTTCATTTAAGGATAACCGTATTCTCAGCATAAATATGAAATCCTAGAGGATGGGGTGCCAACGAGATCACGGTTTGGTATTCAGTATCGACAACTTGTAGCATCGACGTCGATTCCTTGAAAAAATATATTAAATAATAGCGCTCCAACATTGTAACACTACGAAAAATATTTTTTTCTGAAGTAGTTCAGTAATCTATCAAAACCGTAAAAGGTAATTTGTCGATATTTTTTAACGAGTAATTTTTTTTCAATAGAGAAGAAATACAATAATTTATGTGATCAGTTAAGTAAATTTCATTTTCTTAACGTATAGTTTTTATATTAACTGAACTAAACTTCTTTTCATGACTCATTCATGGTTATTCCATATTCATCATAAAAAGACTAGCATCTCTGCCTTGGTAACTAAATAATTATTCTATGACTACAAATATTTAATTTCTAGAGTTCATTTTTTGATAGAAAAAAGACAATAGCAAAATTATTAATTTCAGTTAGGTTATTTATTCCATTACTTCATTAGTGAAATAATAAGATCATTATTTCACGTGAAATCAAAAACCTAGACATAAACAGAAACATTAATAGCAAATCTGGTCTTAATCTTTTTACAAATATTAATAATATATTTATTATATATATTAAATTTACAATGACTCATATTTCACTACTCAAAAATTTTAAAAGGCAACTTTATTTATATCGTTTATCTGTTTATTTCCAACAATTTTGTTATTGTACCTTTGTAACGCACAAAATTAAGGAATCCTTGGTATAGTCTTTTTTGTTGATTTTGTAAATGTCATCAACATGTCAAAAATTGATAATTTGAAATAAATTTTTGTGTATATTTAAACGGAAGTAGAAAAAAATTGTAAGATCACAATAAAACTGGATGATTATTTAACTTTTCTTTTTATAAAACTCACCTATGTCTTGTTTTGTAATATTCGTACACGCTAAATAGCCACATTTGTTTCCTTACTCATTACATAACTAAATATTTCAAACCTTTATATTAATAACAATCTAAAAACGTTTGGAAACTGCTTTTAAATAATACCTTTATGTTGCTGATATGACAATTCTCTTGACAATCTTTTGATGTTGCAGATCAAATATATAAATACAAGCTATTATAACAATAAATCTGGTTAAAATTACTGTTCGATTATAAACAAAATTTTGGTAATGCTCTGATTTAACAAATCATTGCACATGTTGAGTACCTGCAATCCTCTCTTCACTCGATCTACAATCTCTAGCGTCGGTTTGCAAAGACCTCCTTTAAAACTTTGGAATACAAATAACTGTATTCTACGTAATTATCACTAGTACACCTAATACCTACATTTATTTCTATTTATATAATTTTACTGCGTATATAAAATTACAAGAAATTAAATAAATATATGTAAGTGTAACAATTTATACATTAATTTTCTTCATTGCTTCCAATAACGATTCGCCTTAGGTTGAACAAAAGAGCCAGATTAAAGAGCCAGTAAGAAAAGTGTGTGGTGGTTTGTCGATGTTTCGATCGTCGATATTTCGCAGTAACCCTCTGCTAAGCACCTCGCGCATAACTAATTCCTGCGCTATCTCTTATCTCGGTCCTGCCCAGAGATGCTCGAAGCTCAATAAATCGAAAAGTAAATGGAACCGAAACGCATTTGGTCGCCGAAGTTAAACCGCGGGCTATTACGACCCAGACTCCTGATTACCAAAACTTTTCATACCAAATTAAATGTAAATTCCATAAAATAAGAAAGAACTTCCCGCCTTAAATCCTCACTCAACTTATTTTATTCTGTCTTTGAACTCTAGGATTTTTTTGCATCATTATCACTAATTACTGTTTGAGAATTCCTGCGTCAAGTTTTATTGCAAATGTTTAATTAACTTCATTCTCTACACGGAAATGTAATTATTGGGTGATTTACTAAAAAGAAATTCTAGTGTCAATGACACCCAATCGGAGGAAAAATCTCATTACAGAATTAATTCGTTTTTGCTCATTTATATTAACGACGTAGAAATAGTATTTTACATGTTTAGCGACGTAAAATAATTTTTATTGGTACTAGGAGAAATAGTTACCTAAACCATTTTTTAAATGTTTTCTGAAAGAACAGAGTGAAATAAGAATATTAGTGAAACCGCATCTGAAAAATCTTTCGTGGTAAGTTATAACAAAAACAAGAACATGCAGTAACATTTTGTCACTGTTACTTTTTAAAAGCAGCACGCAAACAAAATAATATTTAAATAAAATATTTTCTCTAATACTCATTAATTGTTGTATATTTTCATATTCTTCTGCAAAATAGTAATATTTCGACAATGGTTTATGAACTTATTGAGTGGCGAGCCTGTTAGATCCTTGAAGCTGTAAAAACTGTTACCTTGCATATACTATGAACAGGTTATTTATTATTCACTTGTAAATAAAAATTAAAATTATAAACAAAACATTAATGTTTGTAAAAACAATATCAATACAGAATTTTCAATAATGCAGTAAAACTGGCAGCTAAATAAACAGTTTAAATAGATGATGGTTTACAAGTGAGTAATAATTAAAATTATCCACTATCAACATTTTTTTTTATTTGTGTTTTCATTGATGAAATTCAAAAGTGCAACTTCAATACTAACCTTGTTTACAAAAAGCAATTTGTGATAATTGCTCTCAATTTTTGGCTTTTAATTTTCTACATAACATCGGTATTTACACATATTTTATTTGTTCCATATTTATGCGAAAATAGTGCAATGAAATCAGGATTTGAAAAGAGATATACTTTTGATTTTTCGTTATTAAACAGTTTAACATGTAAATTTAAAACAATTGTTTTGAAATATGAAAACATAATATCGAAAATTTCAATTCGAATAATGGAAGATAATACTGGAAATTTGTTTGCAACAAAAACTCTAATAATGTGTTATGAATATCTATAATTCAGTTTTCCACTCGCTGCGTACAATACACATAATAATCCCATAGCCTGGAGTGTGTAATCCATTCATAGAGCTAAACAAGGAATGTTACAAATAATGAATAATTTCTCTTGTTTTGCAGGTTTCCTGGATACGGCGAAAAGATTATCATTTATTAACAGTAGGACTCACAACGTACAGCAGTGACGATAGATTTCAGGCAGTTCATCTTCAGCATTCAGAGGTAAGATAATATCATTTTATTACTACAATTTTAATAGAAATATATTTTTTGGCCTCCGTAGTACATAATATTCGTATAAAATTAACAATACAAGATAGTTATGAAAATGCGGAACGTTAAGAAATTTACTGTCTTTTGTTATACAATATTCTATGTTCATATAAGGAATAATGTAATAAAATTCTGCATTGAATTTTGATTTTCTTGTTAAAAGCCAATAGAACTATTAATTTTTAAAATTATCTGTTTTCTTTTGCTTGAAATATATTTCTTCGATAGGCCATTTTTCAAGTGTATACCAAGTATTCTATATCTTCTTGTTGAAGTATTTATTCAATAGTTATACCCCGAAGCTAAAAATTTATTAGATTAAATTTGACATGTCTGGCTTATGCAATAAATTTTGCTTCAAAAGAGTTTGAGTAAATAATAATTTGTAAAATTTTTGTTTAAAATTATTATGTACATTTTTTTAAAAGAAAATTTTATAAATAACCCAATCATCAAATTTAATCAATTCAATTATTTTGTACTAGGGATTATTTCTATTCCATCATTAAAATTTATAATTAGGTAAATAATTACCGTTAATTGTTATTATAGACAAAATATATATTTTTGTAAATGTTGCACAGTTTTCTAGAAGATTATAATTATTAAAATTATAAAATTTCTGTATTAGATATTTTATTTTGTTACTTGTTGCCACAGTATTAGATGTGAAAAGGAAAACTATACCTTTTATACGTTTTATATAAGTTATTCAGTTCATTAAATAGTTTATTCTCAAGTACTAAAATGTATAGTAAACCAACAATTGGTCAAAAAAAATGTATATGAAAAAGGAAAAGAAACTTGTAAATTGTTGAAATATTGATGCATTTAATTCAACTGTAAAATGTAGAAACTTGGAATAATATTTTATTCATTCCTTTTTTCTCTGTCTGTATATACAAGCTTTTATCATGCTTACAAAGTTTGTTGGCCATTTAGTAAATATTCGTACATTTTATATTATTTTTCCAACCTTTAATTATTTTGTGAAAAAGTATTCTATGCATATTGAAACTTGACGAACATGGAAATAAACCACTTTTAAAAACCTGGTTCTTTTCTTCCTAATAGCGAGATGTATGATTCCGTAATTTTTGTATTTATTTGCTAAATGTTGGTTATAAGTTTTCTTTAAAACTTCAGACCGAACATGAAACTTTTTTCTTGAGTTAGTTGTTGCATAAGGAAGAGCAAGTTAATGTAATGAAAAAGTATAACATTAAACTTCTACCAACTTTAACACGAAACTTATTAAAACTAATGCAAAACAAGACGTACTAGATATAATTAATGAAATTTCTCAGATCGAAACTTTTAATACTTGTCACATAATAGATTGTAGGTATATTGTAAACTTAGTTTTTCTTGTTCCATTAAAAAAAAAAACATTATAACAAATTCAATTAATGTACTGGCTTCGTCTAAATGACCTATATTTTCGTGCTGCTCCATTGATAACCGGTAATCGAAATTATCAATTAAAACTTATTAATTATATTTTGTTTTTGCATGCAAGTTATTTATCACAACAGCTTTGAGAGTTCGAAATATTTAAACCACGCAATTTTATTACATTATTTGCGTTAGCAACTATTTAATTTACGTAAATAGGCACTAGTAATTGTTTTTATTGACCACTAAGGTACAAATTAAATTCCGATGTTATTTTTTTCATTTTAAAGGGATAATGTATTTCTGATTTTTAACAAATGACTTGTGGATTTATGTCTCATATTATAATTTTAATTAATAACTCGTTTCGCGCTTCTCTCATTTTGTTTTCGAATATAAGAAAAGTGGATATGAAATATTTAGCTGCAAATGTTTGATGTCTTTTTGATTATGAGTAACCAAATTCGTCTTTATCTTTATTTAAATAAAAATATCGCGGTGGCTAACTGATTCAGCCAAGAGTGGATAAGCGTTTGGTTAGTCCAAGCCGCTTTTGAAAATTTAAAATTATTAGATCTGCAACCAAATATTTAACAGGGATATATTATAAATAAATAAACAAATATTAATTATATTTGAAACAAATACATGAAACATTAAATATTTTTAACAAAAATTTGGTATAATTTAATTTAATAAATAATAAATAAATAAAAATAACAAATAAAGAGGGGAAGGCGCTACTTCTGAAAACGGCTCGAAATGTGAAAAAAAAATTCACGCACTGTCTTAAAGTTAAGACATCGTAACGAACAAAATATGAGCGAGTTACGGTGTTTTGTTAATACTTGTACAAAAACAATATGATTGTAAAATTACAATTCTTTTATTTTTCTTCAAAAAAAAAAAAAATGTAAATTAGCAATCGTAGTTTGTAAAAATAAAATTTAATTTGCTCATATAGTACGATACTTTGAAAAAGTTAAAACACACTTAAAAAATTTAAAAAAAATATTAAATTTGCTATATAAATCTTTGTATTTTTTAAAAACAATTACAATAATTTTTATTATTATTATTATTGTTATTGTTATTATTATAGATAGAGACCTAATTATCTGACACTTGTATTACTGTGACCTAGAGATCTATATAACTTGGTCCTTACTTTTTGTCTGGAAGCTTAAATGTAGCTCCAGAACGTAGATTCCTAAACTCAATTGCCATCATGTATCTTTTACCTAAAGGGTCAGGGTTAAGTCTACTTTCGATTACGACCTCCACTAAAAATGTTATTAAAAATTGTCATGGAACGAGTAAAATTCACTCTATTTCATCTACTACTAAAAGTATCTTATTGATGTTGATGATCAACATGACATTTTAGGAATATGAAATGCTTTAGATTTCCTCATGTTTCCTAACCACAAACAATACCATACGACCCCTTTTGTTATGAAAGTTTGATGATCCCGGTGTAGTCTGTTTTCCAATGAAAGATTTTCCAATGAAATAAAATCCCATTAGGTGTAAATAAAATTGGAATAGTAGGATAGGTAGCGAATGCGACGTTTAATTCACGTATTCCGTGGAGGCGCTGCTATCTCTGCGAGGCAGTGCACCATTCACTACACTCCATTATTCCACTTAATCGAATGCCTCCCCGGCAAGATATGCTGGGCGGGCGATGAGGAGACGCCGACGCCGACGCCGAGCCGACGCCGATGGATTTTGTCAGCGGGCCAGCCATGCGAGATGGAGAGGTTAGCGACAAATATCCCACGGAACTTCGTTACCTGTAGCTTTGTGGAGGCTCAATTTCTTAATTGGATATCGATGGATTGATTTTGCAACTGTAATTAAACTGCATTTGCGTTATGATTGCGTACATGTGAGATATTATATTCTATTTACTTACCTACGAGTACATCTCCTATTTAAATTGTAACGATACTTTCAGTCGATTGTATTTCACAAAATTTAAATTCGATTTTATAAAAACACAATTTGTATTAATTATACTACAATAGAATATTGTGCGACAAATACAGAAAGTGTCCTATTTCCCACGAGATGTGAAAGTTTTGGCACAAGACGAAGTCGACGGATATAGGTAATTCAGCACGAATGGCACACTATAATTTTTCTACACAGTGCTAACCGTTAGAGAACAAAAAGACATGCACGAAAGCTATTTGACAAAAAAACAATATGTATTTGCAAACACTGTGAGAAATTATATTTCACACTTTAACTCACGACTGTGGGACATATGCAACTTTTAAACTGAAGGTATTGCAATTAACATTATATTCAAACAATTTCATTTTCTAATGTTTGTAATTCCAAATATTCAAACAAAATCTCATTTCATTAAAGAGATATTTACTCTCTAAGTTGAACCTCAAAAAGAGTGTTTTTATAATACGTATGTAAATATATAATTAAATTCCGTTTGAAAATTTGGAATCAACGTGTTACTATTTACCAGAAAATGAAAAATTTTAGAAAAAAAGTTCTTTAGCAAAAATTAATATTTAGGATTTTTCCTTTTTCTTGTTTTTCTCCCAATTGTTTCAAGAATGTGGAGAAAATAATTGGACAATTGTCAATCGACTTTAGCTCTGTATGTAGTGCATGTAGACATACTTTCATTACTTATGAAATTGTTTAAATCGTTTTAGTTCCAATTACTTATTTCCATTACCTTATTTTCGTATGGATATTCGTATTCAGCCTAAATTTCATTACATACATTTTAATGAAGTGTGCCCAAAAACATTTAGATAGTGTCAGCTTTCATCCCACACATTAAAACCGTCTACAGTCCCACGATTTACACTGTCAACCGTCGGTCCCTTAATGACAAATAGTCTCGGTTTGTGTAGCGATATATAAAAGTGATCCCGCGTAATAAATAACTGCCAGGCACACTGTCCATCGAATTAATAAAACACCAAGTCGCCACTTGAAAATATTCCCCCAGGAATAAAAATCCCACGGGTCCCAGAGGAAGTTGTTGCTCATCCAGGATTAGGGTCTGTTGTGTAGCCGTTCACGGCAATCCTGTCGGGTCGCGAACGCGATTGCGGTTGGCGCTGTCGATAACTAATGATGCGGTTTTCGTGTAGCGACCTTCGGCTTTAATGACGTCGATTAAGCGGGGTTCTCTTCTAGGTCAACAACTTTTACATATATTTATTTGACACTTCACTCTTCATCCTGGATAACACTTCTGATAATGACACCTAAGATGAGTGGCGGTGTTAAGTTTCGTTTCATCAATTTTCTTCTCTGGTAGGCCCTTGCTAAATTTATTCGTTGTTTGCTCTTGAGACTTGGTGTTGTTTCTGGAATCTGACACGCTGGGGGTTATTAGTTTTTCGTAAATTGAGAAAATCCGTCAAGATGTATGTAAAATCCAGCAAAACCTTTATTAACAAAATTCCTTTTTCTACGACAACTAGGGAAACCCTACTTCACGTGCTAAACAATTTTTGAAAGTTATTTGTTTTTCATTAATCTGAAGTGTATTTGGAAAAAAATAAAACACAGAACACAGAAATTTAAATTTAAAATCCTAATGTACATCTCTTTAAGGTCTGAGTATATTAAATTGATTTTATTACTCGCAATTTATTATTAAATATCAGTTTTTCATTATTACAAAGGTAAAATCAATGCTATGTCCTAAAATTACAAATCAAGAATCTGGATAATGGGCTCTTCCTACAATTTTTATTTTATTTTATTTGTCAAAAAGATCGAAATAAAAATTATTATAAATTGCCTACAAATTCAAATTAGCTTTCGACGTTCTACTGCCTTTGACGTTTCAACAGCATCGAACTTGACATCTGTGGTACCACGAAACAAGAAAATGAGAATTATTCTGTTGACATATATAATAAAGACGGAAAATAAAAGTGTAAGTATAATTATATGTAAAAATTGCTGTCAAAGAAAACAAAATGTTTTTGTGTGTTTACAAATGAAACGGTAAATTTTCTGTTCTATGTTATATATTCGTCCCTCTCATCTTATATGTTCACTTCTATAGAGGTACTGATACGTCACAGCGAAATAATATGAAAACTAATATATTTATTATAACTAAACTATATACTTGAAACGTGAAAATGTGTATTTGTTAACATTGTTTTATGCCAAATTAATGAAAACAAATTCAAAATATGTTGCATTTGAATATGCGGAAATAGTTCATTAATGTTGACAATTAACGTGATCGTCCAAGTGACCAAATGGTTATGGTTATCATTGTCACACTGTATCGACGTGTGCTGATGTTACCGAAATAATCGACAGGCAATATACATCTATAAAATGTATAAGCAAAACATGTCAGGAAACAAGTACCTACTTTATACTTTATGTATTTCAAGTCCTTAGAAGTCTAATTAAGTAAAAACAGTATAATTGGGTTTGATATTTATTACTAAAGAATGAACAGAATTCATTAGGATAATTTGATTTTGTAGATATATTGTTCTTATATTTACTTTGACATTTCATTCTTTGTACGTAATTTAAAATCTCCGTATTCAAAGTAATTTAAATAAAAGAAAGACAGTATATTTGTGAAAAGGAAAAAGCATCCATCGATAATGATTTTCGATGAAATGTTTTAGTTCTGGCAGCAAGAGAGAAAGAAACAAGGGAAGATTTAGCGATAGCATTGCTGTCTCAAGGTTCACGTTTCCTCTCTGGTATTCGCCGGGAAAAAATATTCAGCTACTAAACTCTTCCCGGAATTAAACATAAGTATCAAAGCGATAAATCTTCAGCGCTAAGGAATTAAAGAAAGATTTATTTCTTTCATTTTAAAATTATGTAAAAGCGAGGACAAGTCCACAAACATTTTTTGCTGATTCAGTAGGTCGGACTGGCTTTTTTCTGTTGTTGTATAATTCAGTGTTTCCAAAAGTGTGTACTCGCCTAATCCTGTAAAGTTCAAAGAAGAAAGGGATATTCAGCTATCTTAGATTCAACAAGAATGGTCAACGCGGTCTGAGAAACTATCACTTAAATGCTTATTGCAGCATAATTTGCACTGATTGATCCATATTTTACAAGCAGTGGTGGTTCAATTGGTTATCTCGCTTCAACTCAAATTGAGAAGAGTGTGAATTTTGGGATTTGAATTCCATTGTCGCTAACTATTGTCTAATTGAGAAATATTGTATTTCAAAGAATCTAAACTCACTATAAGCTGTAGATTTTAAATACAAACAAAATAAATTATCATAATTTTAAATATGATAAAAGCTAATTCATTTGATCTCAATATGTTTCTATTCATAAAATACTCGTTATCCACATATAGTATGTTGGTTTTTTATTTCATTGTGATATCCATTTTAGGAGCATGGTTTCTTTTAAAAAGATGCTTTTCCTTATTTGTTTTTTATATTTTTTTTAACTATATTTTTTTGTCTATTACAAGAATAATTATCAGGCAAAAAATATGATTAATTTAAAAAACAAACATGATTTTTTTAAAACTATCTAAATGTTACAGCACTGTTTTAATTGTTCTGAAAGCAATATTAATATTTTATTTTATAAACAAAAACGAAATCTGTAAAAAAACCAAATGATTCATCTCAATAAAAGTAGAAAAAGCAACAAAGAATTTTTACTTTTTGTTATTCATTTAAATTCTTATTTTTCTGTGTTCTATTCTATTCTTATTTCGGTTGTTATTAATAGTTTTGTAGGAAATAAAAACATTTTCATTATAATTTGTATTTCTTATCTTTAATAAAAACCAATGATTTTTATTAAAAAAAAATCAGACAAATCCTGATAAGTATTTCATAAAAGTTGAAGAATAATAACTCAAAAGAAATTAACATATTTGTATCAAAATTTATAAAAATTAGGTTTATTTATTCGTAATATACCTAATAAGTATATGCCGTTTTTCATCGAGGAGCATTTAAAACGGTTATGAAAATTTAAAAAGGGTGCATAAATATCACAATTTAGGGAAATCCTGTTGTGTGTAGTACTCGTGGCACATTTTCAGCAGGAGAAAGGCAAGTACTGTTTACCAGTGGGAGAAAGGATGCGTGAAAAACGAACCGAGCATAGCCGACTGATCCCGACGGACCTCTCGTTGACACTGAGCGCTTTATAGCTGCACAGTTCCACCAAGATTAAAAACTAAAAGGGAACGCACACATTCCGGCACCGTTCTTCATATCCTGCGTACATCCCAGGGGCAAAGGTTACTGCCAGTGGCGGCACGCACGGAAATCAATACTCTTCGCTCCCACTTCCAATACCAATTGCTTTTTTAATCATCATAATGGAAAAATAATCACGCAAATTTGGAATTTAATTGCTGCAAATCTAAATGAATAATAATTTGAGAAGTTAAAGAAATCTCAGTTATTAGTTTTAATGACATTCTAATTAACATTGCCGGCTGTTTAATTCAAGCACGCCACTGTTTAATGACTCTAAAGGCTCATGGTAAAAAAATTCAGACAAGATTACGCCCAAGGGGTTACTTTACATTCCAAATGCTAATTATATTACTATTGTAATAAAATGACATATTTTTAAAATGATTAACTAGTAATTTAAAATTAGTTGTTTTCCAAAAAGTATTCACTAAATAAGGAAATATACTTTCAAAATTTTATTTTCAATCTATTAGATATTTTACAAAACTTTTTTTTAATCCTGAATTGAGTTGGAATCAGGTTTCAAATCCCGGTGGAAGTCTGAAAATTATACTTTTTTTTCTATTTCAATGAAATATCAAGATTATTGGATCAATCAGAACAATACGTAAAACAAATATTTCATACTAAAACTAAGTGTTAATTATCATGTACTTTCTATGAATATTGCATTAGTTTGAAATTGAAATCTAAAATCGCAATTGACATTCTAAATCAGAATCACAAAGTACTTATATTTATTTTGTGCACTATTAAAGTTTTTAGTGTAATATATTGTAACACAAATAAAGCCCAATAAGATTTCTGTTACATGATAATGTTATATGTTATGATATTATCCAATAATTTTTATACAAACATGTGCTGAATGTATTAGGGCGATCGCTTCTGTATCTAGTCCGTTTTCTTTCATTTCAGACTACATGCACATCGATACTGTATAGGCTGACTATTACCGAGAAATACAGTCAGGTAATATAAACTCAGCGAAATTAATATTAAATTCATTTTAGAAAAACAAAAAAAAACTACGAGGAAAAAAGTGAAAGAAAACTGAAACAAGTATATAATGGACTAAATATTTCGAATGTTTTATTGATTATCATTATTATTATACAGGTGTAGGATAAAAATAAAAACAATAACAATGACTAAAACATTAAAGTGGCCCACAAGATCATTTGGGTTGATCAGGCCTGTTCTAAATTGTAAACATGTTTAATGAATGTTTAATTTTTGTAATTCATAATTAAGAGAAATGAAAAAGACAGAATTAATTATTGTTTAATTCTAAATTCTATATAGTCTCGCAAAACAAACTCATTCATTTTGTAGGCAATTAATTAATTCATATATTATAACAGAATCTATTCCTTTATAAATATATTATAGTATTTTTTTACGACTAACAATGCACAGTTTTATTGTAGTATAGAAAATAATGTACTAAGACCACTAGTTTATGAAGAATAATATAGCCTTTAATTCATTTTAATAATGAAAATTTATAATATTCTATAGTTATATAAGGGCTGTGTTCAGACCGCTACCTTCTCAAAAAATATCTATAAAAAATGATTGGTAAACCTCGCGATAATATTTATTTCTCCAATTTATTCTCCGTGAAATCGTTGAGAAATATGATATAGCTATGTTCTTCGTTGGATATACGAGTTCTACTTCCGCATATGGTTAGCACCTTCCTGGGATAGAAATAAAATTGCGTCTCAATCGTAGCAAATCAATAAGTCGACCACATATGTTCCACATAAATAGGCAATTTTTAAGCTTGAAAAATAAATTCGGTTGCACGACTGGCTCCTCCATCACCTCCCCCAGGGAGTCTAAAGCGATGCGTTTATCATCGCAGGCGGCTGCGTGTGACAGAACGATGGCACGCACGCCGATTCGCAAGCGGGGGCGGATTCACCCACACACCGCCAAAATAATAACACATAATTTTTATTAGGTCACTTGATAAATTCTGGTGGTCTTCAAAATGGAACTCATTTACTAGAGTGAAAAATGAACGATTTTTCCTAAAACACGCACATTAATAAATGAAACTCAATATACACACCACTTAATTTAATTGATATCATAGATAAAACAACTATTTTAAATCATATTTTGTGTATTTGAAAAATATAAGTTTTGTAGTGAATATTTCATTCATACATTTTTAACCAATCCAAATTCAAGATTCTACCTAGGTAACAAGATTTATTTTGATAAAATACCATCACAAAGAAAATTTCGCTTCCTTTATAATAATAATAATAATTTTATTCCCAACAGAGTCCAATTACAGGGAACCAAAGTGTATAAATATACATAAATAATTATATAAATTTGAAATAATAGATAAGTACATAATACAAAAAATAAAATACAATTAATTGATAGTTAATTTGAAGATGTCATAAAGATTTTCTCCGCGTTTCGGCAAATCACATGGACAGGAGAACTGCGTAGGATATCTGTATTGGGGCAGGGCCGTAGTCAGGGGGGGGCTGACCAGGGCTAAGCCCTGGTAAAAATTAATTAAGCCCTGGTAAAAATAATCAGCCCTACATTCACAAAAAATAGTATTATGTACACTACATGTCATCAATTTCTGCTACAAGAATTATTAAACTTTTATCTTGCATCTTTGTCGTATACGCATAAGTACCTAGCTATGAATGTTTTGTTTACCGAATTTTGACACACAAAAGTCAAACGTCTATTATTAAGAAATTTAATAAAACTAAAAATTAATTTATACCATTAAAATACATCATAATGTACTTGTATTTAGTCATTTAGTGTCATTTGATGCAGAATTTTTTTATTTTCGTATAGACAACCGTTATTGTCAGGGGGATAAGAACCTGCAAAAACTGATTTCTATATTAATCTCCTATGTACACCTTGAAAAAAAAACCCCGATATAACAGCCCTGGTTAGAAAAAAATCAGCCCTGTCCATAATTTCGTTCTGGCTACGGCCCTGTATTGGGGGTAGGTAGATAGAATGTCCGGTGGTATCTGGATTATGTCAATAAGATTCTATATTCTACAAGTAAGTGACTTTTGTTAAGTGAATTTTTTTGACGTTTTAAGAGTGCATAGAAACATATTGTTTATATATCGTGGTTAAATTTTATCCTGACAAATTTTCCGTTTGCTTTACTCTAGCCTGTTGCTAATTTATCTCGTGACATTGATAAATTGGTAGGCAATTAGCTCTAATAATAGTAAATATTATATATGAATTTTTTTTATTAAATCACAGTAACATCGTCATGGTTGTATTTTGTTGATTTAAAAAAATTTATATTTAAACTGTTATACATGAAATAATCATGCAAATATAATAATATAATTTTTTTGCTGATAAATTCATGGCTTTTATTACATTACATATGAAAATGAAATTCATTATAGATACTTAATACTTAGAGCTACATAGTCAACTATCTTTTGTTTTTCTCAATGCACTGTCAAAAAAATCACGAGCTGTGAAGCGAGTTTTATCGAAATAAATCTTTATAACTATGAAGAATCGTAAATTTGGATTGGTTTATAAATAGTCAAATAAAAATTTAAAAACATTGCTTAAAGAGCTAGTGTTCTAGTTCCTACTGGTATAACTAGACTATTAAAAACATATATTTAGACGATAATATTTTTGATTGATAATATAAAAAGTTTAAAGTAAATACATATTATTTTCTTCTATTGTGGCAGGTAAATGAAATAAAATAAACAAATTGTATTTTTGAATCTAACTCATTAGAGATTGCTTTCGAAATTTTTTACTTGTTTTCCATCTAATAAAAAGCAATAACGATAGGAATTATGAATGATTCTTTCATTTCCATGACAACAGTGAAATTCTAGATCCCTAGTATTATACGCATATTGAACATTCCAATTAAATTACAAGCACGTGTCACAATGCAGACATGCAAAAAGTGTTATCTGCTGAACTCTTTTATTGAATTGCATTTTTATTAAATTTGAAGACTGCTAGTGACAACCAAGAAAAGGATTTAAGTGCTTATTTACGATAGAAAAATTAATAATTGGAAGAAAGAAATATGTAATGTGCAATGACGTAGTTTACTAAACTATAAAGAATAGATAATGCCTAGAGGTCCTCAAACTTTCCTTCTTACGAGAAAAGGATAATGAAGGAAGTTTTCTAAAATGTTCTTGATGACGTTTTATTGATATAAAATTTGTACAACTAAAATCCAGAAAAAGTTCCTTCTTTAATATAGGTATATAATATACCAGTCAAGAAATTTTCATCTCTTTATGGCTCTTGGGATTCGGACACAAGTTTGAATCCCGGTGGAGGCCTGAATTTTCATACTTTTAATTCTTTAAATATTTAAATTCGATTTCGAGTGATACATAAATAATGGTTCGATTCTGTTCTCGCACCAGTAAATTTGTAAATATGTATTTTTTTAGCTTGTAAATGATATGTGTTGTCGTTTACATATTTACAAATAGGGTAATTCTGATCATAATTATGTCTGTAATGAGCTGAGTTACGAATGATAAAATGTTCAGTTATGCTTTTTGCAACTAATTTCACATTAAAAAATTTGACGTCATAATACAAAATTTTGAATTTTGAAACGTCACTATTCGGTTTTATATATTTTTTAAATGAGTATGACGTAAGTATTATGCTAATATTTATTATTACCTATATTGTTATAAAAATGATATTTAGAATTATAAATAATCTTTATATAACCAGATCTGAAGAAAAGAGTAAAAGAAAACTTACAAGAACTACTGTAGTAATCAGTATGAAATATTCATTGATTTCTTAGAATATAAATAAATAGATCCAAATTTTCAATAAATTGTAATGCTGTCTTTTTTTTTCATAAACAATTTTTAAAAATAATCAGAAATTTCAAATGAGTTTAAAGTATCTGTCAAATTCCTGTGAAATAACCTCACATGTCACAAAATTTATTATTAATTTTATCATAAAATTAGCAAAATTACTTCAAACAAAATTTCAATCAATTTGAACCTTTTTCTTCTTTCATTTTTGACAAAAAGGTACAGATGTGATCAGAATTGCCATTTGGATTGGAAATGTTATAGGTCTTATAGATGTGCTTAAAGATCTTATAGATGTCAACAGAATCGACCCGTAAATGTGTGCGTATTGTTTTGTTTTGATATTTGGAATTAAAATGACATATTTTATGGCAAATGAAACGAACATTGGCAAGGAAAAAATGTCTCTTTTATAGGGGTGTCCTTGCAATGACTTCCTCCTGTAAAGGTTTCTTTCATTCCGTTTCGTTTGTTTATAAAACACTCGTAATGAATATTGTTCTGTTTGTAATGAGAGATCGTTATCTGTTGAAGTTTCCCTTTGCATTGTGCTCGGCGGATGATGGCGTAAAATACGAAAAGGAGAAATCATTTTCGTCGCCATTGCCACCAAGAATAACAATTGAAAATTCCGCCTCACGCTTCTGAATAAGGTTAGGTCAGCCGACGTCAAAAGGGATGATTATTCATTGGATGTCTATGTTCCTCTGAAATTGTGATTGTTTCAGCAACACGGGTTTTTAATTACGATTTTGTTTACCGTATTGTATTCACAACAATACTTTGCTTTCTACTTTATTATTTCACGTTTGTGCGAAATGTTTCAATACCCAAAAACTTCGTTTAATTATATGTTGTTTCCAGAAAATATATGTAATCACATTATTTGTATAATGAGTTTCCATTTTTGTGAAAATTAATGAAATATTCTAATTATTTTTGTTGGTACATGTTCAATATTATCCCGGAAACAAAGCAACTAATTACATTAATTATTACAAAATAAATTGATATAAGCTCATTAGCAAAAATCAGAGCATTTTAGGAAATCTATATTAAATTATTATATTCACATTAAATAATTAATTAGCAAACCATTGTACAAATTTAATTGTCTGAAGGTCAATGTAAATAAAATTTAATTTTTCAATTAAAATGTTAAAAAAATGAAGTCTGATATTTTAAATGAAAATTAGAATTTAATTTTAAAAAGTAATTATTTTCTCACCAATTTTCGATTTAAAATATTATAATTTATTTTAAAAAACATAAAATAAATTAATATTTCACGAAATATGGGTTCTCTTTAAAATATTTTTTAATTATTATTCAAATTTATCGATCAGGAATTTTAAAATTGAATAAGTACTTACTTCTTAGGTTCACTATCAGAACGTTTTACATTTCCAATAAATAAAATAAAATTTAAAATTTTGACAGAAACTATGTCCGTACTTCATTGAATTTGTTTCTTTTCTTAAATAATTTTTATTTAATTCTTGGGGTTTGTAAGTGTCTTAAATTTTAAAGGAACACTGAAGTTGTATTTTTTTAAATTATGTATAATTTTTTTTCATTATAAAAAATTTAGCACCCCCCTTAAATTTTACGTTCTAAACCATGATTTTTTTGAACTAGGCGATAATATGGCACTTATCAAATGTGCTAGTAATATTTGAATAGGTTGAAAATTTACAATTAATAAACCAAAGTATAATTTGCTTGTTATTTGTACAGAAAGAACAAATACGTTTGATATTTTATACCTTATGATAAAATATATGAATAATAAAGAAAACAAGATCCAATATGTCGCACCTGTTCAGTTCATTTCACAACACACAGAAAACAAACAAAACCAGGAATCTTTTGCAGGATCAATAGTAAGTGAACCCAGCTTGGTATTTATTCCTGCAAGCGATGATTATGTGCAGCACTGACCGTTTGTTGCAGGACTTTAGTAACGTAGTTTCCAATGCGCGTAGTTAAAATTTTTCTCAATACTCAATCATCCACATCAAAATATCTATTCGTTTAATAAGTATAAAGTATAATTTTACTAAATTATCTCGAAATTGTAAGGTTGCTGTTATAAATAAATTGTATATTAAATTCTATATATGGATACTTAATTTTTTAATTAACTTTGAGTTTATGAGAATGAAAACATATATAAATATGCATATGTGTGTAGGTGTACATGTATTTATTATTATATTTCACTGAATTTTCGCAGGTAATAAATAACCATTTCAGAATCCGTATACTTCTGTAACACATTACCTGTCCAAATAAATAAATTTAATTTAAATATAATATAAATGTCAGTATTGTTTTCATTATTCCACAAAGTTTATTCAATTTTACTTCTAATAAGCTTGCTAAGCAAAATTTATCAAGTATATTACTTACAAAGATATAAAAAAATGTCTTTCTAGTTGTATTCTACAAATTCGTCATCCGTGGAATAACACACTGTCTCATGACAAGTTTTACTGAATTTTAGTACTGTAGATTGTTGCACCCTCAGCAAGGGTTGCGAACAACTTACAAGGGAACCTCCACTACCTGTCCAATCTATATTAATCTAGAATATTTTTTCCATCTTCTTTCGATGGTTGAAAAAAATAAAAATTAAAAAAAATAAACAGGTTTTAGCGAATATTAACAATTTTAACATCTTATAGCGCAATTTTTTAAAATAATTTTTATATCTGTGTTATACATTTGTATATGAATATTAGAGATGACATATTTTAAAAATTACATTTTGTCATAAAAGTAGGAACTCTCTTGGTCATCTTTAAACAAGTTTGTAATTGAAAAACGACCTGCATTTCTTTGAAAGTATTATGAGAATTTTTCTGAATATTCGTGTTTCACCTTGTAATACAGCATGAAAGATGATAGCTTTTCATTGATCCGTAATATATGTACAATATGACTTTGTATTAATTAAATTTTATTCTTTTATTTGTTATATTTTTTCATATGGTAATTTATTATTATTATTTTTTAATTAATTTTTTGTAATTATCTTTTAATTAACTTTCTATATTAATTTTATTTTTTAACCAGTATTTTTTTCAGTTATATGCCCTGATTTCTACAGAAAAATTTCACATCTAATATATAAATATTTAATATTTATTTTAAATTGTCATATAACCGCCATTTACGACAATAACATACCCAATAACCATCAAATATATTCAGGTTATGCACATGTGCAGTATATTAACTGATATTCGATTTTCATTGGCCGAAATTCAAAAAATACTGTAACCTGAATAATTAACATTATTCGAATTTGAATATATAAATATATTGTACTTTATCATTTACAAATTAATGTGTATTGATAAAGACCTCGTTTGTTGCAGGACTGGACGTTACAAATAAAATTCGTCCAGACGCGAGATGCGGGGATCTACGAATGCCAAGTGTCATCGCACCCCCCTACAAGCATCTTCATTCATCTCAAAGTCGTCGGTGAGTAACTTTCCATTTGCTAATGACGCCACTGCCAGTCACTAAAGTTTTATCGCCCCAGCAGTTTGTGGTTCTGTTTGTTCCTTCGCTTTAACTGTATTTTGAAGGGTTATGAGCATATGAATTACATCACTGCAGATTCCAGATATTTGGATTCTGGCCTTCACTTTATCTCTATCACTATTTTATCTTGAATGGTATAAGTGTTTTCAAACTTTCTCCACACTTATCAGGGATACAAAAAATCCAGGGGCAAAACTACTAGAAGTTCTCAACGTCTCGACAGTTAAGTAGACGTGGATTCTTACTTTTTTCCGAAGACTGTATGTAAAAAAATATCTCACTAAATTAATGACTTTTTATAAATTATTTTGTACAACATTTAATAATAGTTACAATTTTATTTTCTGTATTAAAATGTATATACACTAAATTTAATCCTTATGTAATGTTTCATAAAACTAGTACTGATATCAAATGGTTGTCCAAAGTATTGAATCATGTTTACGGATTGAAAAGTAGGCATTCACTTTTTTTAAGGAAACAAATTTGAATTTTGTGAATTATTGAAAAATGAATATTAGTTTAATAAATTCGCTTATATAACTGATATATTTGAAGAATTGAATAAAGTGAATTCCGACATTCAAAAAATAAGATGAAAATTTGTTAAAATCGTCTGATAAAATTAAAACCTTTGAAGATAAGATACAATTTTGGAAAATGGAGACAAGTTCGTGAAATTATCATCCAAAATCCAATGTTATTAAGTAATTTTCATTACAATCCTTTTGGATACTTATTCAGAATGATAACCCTTCAAGTTCTATTTCTTACTTGTGAATGTGACCAAAGATTTTCTATGTTTATTAACATCAAAATTGTAAAGAGAGAAAGATGAAATCGGTAGAACATAAAATGCAAGTTTTGTCCAAAATTCTCCCAAATATAATGGAATATTGTTAATTACATCGACCTCATGTATTACACCTATTTTTTATACTTTTTATTCTAATTTAAAGAATATGTTTTTTTTTTCTAAGATTAATAAAATGTCTTTAAAATTTCTTGCGCATACCTAATGTTGGGGGTACCGGAAATTTCATATAATTGATTTGGGGTGCCTGCACAGAAAATGTTTGAGAACCACTGTTTTAGACCAACAAAAATTGTTTTTAAATATAAAGAGAAATTTGCTTTACTTTTCTAGAAGTTTTTTTCTATTATCTTGTTTATTCATGGCATAATATTTAAATATTAGATTTTGTTTTTCAGTAGAAATTTTTTATAGGTGTATTACTGCGACTTCTGTATTGAATTTTGATTTTAAATGTACTCGTATTTTACAATTGGCAGTATTCCATCTCAATAAAAGCATGAAGTCTATTCAGTTAAAAAAGCTATTTTACACGTCGTGAGCAAAATAACTTTTTTTCTCTCTGAAATATTATATAGATTTTTTGTACTCTTTCTATCACCTTTTCCTTTGTCTGAATAGCACAATTTAGTCTTCCTTGTCTGCAAGTTTTTTATCAATTTCTTTTTTATGAACTGGTCTTATCTATTCAATTTATCGGTACTTCTATGTAATTGAAATACAGTAGCTGAATTTCAATTATCAAGGTGAAAAATAGATTTATATGTCAATGCCAACCAGAAAAGTATCTCGTAGGAAAAAATGTGTCTGTTATTTTACAAAATTTATTAGTTTATCTAAATTACTCTGTTTATTTTTAGCGACTGAAACAGTCTTTAACTTTTATAATTGATTTAGTTCTGATAGGCTGTGAAATTTAATGATTATGACTATAATTATTTCTCTGATAGTAGTTATCCTGGTTACCAAGTAAAAGGTAGTGTAAAACAATTTCTCTAATTAAATGTCATTAATGAAAATAATAAATTATAAATTATAATGAAAAAGCACTTACGATTTTTTAAGTTCTAATCCATCCAGCTTCCTAGCAATGTTTTTAAACATAATTCTTTCAAGGTTTAAATATTTCTTCTTCCTTCATTCCTGTTTCCTTTCATTAGTACAAATCTGGAACTATCAGTCTATATAATATTTTAAATAAAAATATGTTAATATATACTTTACAACTATAAATATTCAAATCGCATATAAGAATTACTACAATTACAAATTATATTATATTATTTTAAAGCGGAGTTGTTAGTTCCTTCCTCTAGCAGAATATGTAATATTTTATATTTTTTACATTAGACGACTTGTTAATAAAAAAAAATATATTTATTATGTCTAAAAGTTAATGAATTGAAGTTTAATTTTTGCAATATTTATTTCTCTATTCTTTATAGAAAATACTTTCCACTCACCACTAAAGATTGCGGCATCCGTATGCAAATATATAATTGGAAATAGGTCCTGCAGTCCTGCTGTAAATAATCTATTATTCCCTAAAAATATCTGAAGAAAAAAATATATAAAAATTGCTTCATCTGTAAATAAAAATATTATTATATTAAAGTGGAGATGTTGGTTCCATCCTCTATGAATTTTCAAATGATCTTTAGAGGATGGTTAAGCCTTGCCACCACGACAAGGTCTCTCCACGACGGCAAGGGGGGGAGGGGATGGTTTTGGGTTTAAGGAAAGGATGAAGACTTAAAACTATTTCGCGACTTAAACCTAATCGCAACTTAATACTATTTTGGCGCAACTTAAACTAATACAGTGTACTTCCCAGTGAAAAGGGGTCAGGGGAATTGGCATGAAAGCCAAGAAAAAAGTAGAAAATAAAAACGAAAAAATATTTTTGATGGGAATATGGTCTAAGTACAAACTCACTCCACAATTAGACATTTCAACACGCTAGCGGTCAGACACCCTTCCGGCCCTCCATACTAACGCCCAAAATGGTAAAAGGGCAGCAAGATGCACAAAGCACATCCGTAACTCCAACTTATAGACACGCTAATACGAGGGCGGTATCACAACCCTTCCGTGCAACCCATACCAACGACCAGAATGCTGTAAGCAGAGAAAGGAGTGCCACGACTTATTAAATATTACTATAGGGTATTACACATTCAAATATAATTATAGAAATTCTGAAAAAAGAGGTTTGTAAAATTAATTAATATTTTTGCAAGGGAAAAATTTATTGTGAATTTGGGTATATTAAAAATGTAAATCAAGTATTATTTGCACAAAAAATGGGATATTTAAAAGTTATGTACTATTAAGAGATTGTAAACATTTAAATAGTTTGTATCTATCTCATGTTAAACACTTTATGTTAACCATATTGGAGATGTGTATGTTTGGAAAAACATATCTGTAGTGAATTAAATAATATACTCGTAAATAAGCAAAAACTGAATAAAACCTGACACATTATTAACTTAAACTAACTTGTACCAAACACCTCATCCTATCTGAAAACTTCCCGGGCAGTTTGGCAGTAAGGATTTGCTTCCATTCACTCATCATACCTTATATATACACATCACATCTCAGGTCTATCACACTATATATTTAAACATCATATCTTACATTTAATAACAGTCACACTATTAACCTACGCATCACACCTTAAATTGAATCATCACACCTTACATATAAGCAGCATACCTTATTTTTAATTATCAAACCTTATATTTAAACATCGTACTTTATATTTATTCATTACACCTCATATTTAATCATCACACCTTACATGTAACTATCACCCCTTAAATCTAATCATCATACTTTTTATATAATCATCACACCATATATCTAACCATCATACCTTATATTTAATCATCATACCTTATATTTAATCATCGCACCTTATATGTAACCATCACCCCTTAAATCTAATCTTCATACCTTATATTTAATCATCATACCTTATATTTAATCATCGCACCTTATATGTAACCATCACACCTTAGATCTAATCATCATACCTTATATTTAATTATCACACCATACATCTAATCATCATACCTAACCATCACACTTTATATTTAATCATCATACCTTATATTTAAGCATCGCACCTTATATGTAACCATCAAACCTTAACTCTAATCATCATACCTTATATTTAATCATCGCACCTTGTACCTATGTAACCATCACACCTTAAATCTAATCATCATACCTTATATTTAATCATCATACCTTATATTTAATCATCAAATCTTATATGTAACCATCACACCTTAAATCTAATCATCATACCTTATATTTAATCATCATACCTTATATTTAATCATCGCACCTTATATTTAATCATCGCACCTTATATGTAACCATCACACCTTAAATCTAATCATCATACCTTATATTTAATCATCATACCTTATATTTAATCATCGCACCTTATATGTAACCATCACACCTTAAATCTAATCATCATACCTTATATTTAATCATCACACCATATATCAAATCATCATACCTAACCATCACACTTTATATTTAATCATCATACCTTATATTTAATCATCGCACCTTATATGTAACCATCACACCTTAAATCTAATCATCATACCTTATATTTAATCATCATACCTTATATTTAATCATCGCACCTTATATGTAACCATCACACCTTAAATCTAATCATCATACCTTATATTTAATCATCGCACCTTATATCTAACCATCACACCTTATTTATATATTTCATCTCATACCTAATGTGTCAAGTTTCATTCATTTGTTTGGGAAAAAAATGTTTGCAAGACAAGGGATAAGTTAAAATTAAGTTTAAATAATGTCAAAAATTCGTTAATCACATGAATAATATAAATTTAAAATGTTCTTAAGGGAATTTAATTTATTTAAATAGAGATTTGAAAAAATTGGTCGTTAAATATTCAGAGAGGACTTTACTCTTAAATCTTAAAAATGGACTTACATACGTTAGTGTGTAGAAAAAAACTGAAGAAGTACCTGTTTCCCCCCTTATATCTCTATCTTATATCTATAAAGTAGCTGGACCTCGTCTGAAAAAATTAAAAATATAAATTAGATTCTTTATAACAAAATAATTTTTAATAATTATGAACAAATATGTATACTGCAATAATATATGTATATTGTACACTAGTTTCAGTAATATGTAGTAATAGATCAAAATTAGTTATTGAAATTCAAGTTAAAAAGTAAAAAATATAAACGGTAGGTACTCACCAGATGACTGCTATAGAGCTACTGATGATATCTGAGTTGTCAATTATCATTTAAATAAATGAATAAAGGTAGGGAAGTTACGAAATAGCTGAGTTATTCAATGTATAATTTTGTATTAAAATTAAGATGTGTTTTTAATAGTTTCGTATTAGCTAACGCTATCAATAATATATTTATATAAATCCGGCACTGTGTCAACGAGAATGAATTCATATCATTTGTAAATTTTATTCCGTAGTAGATAAAAAATAGATAGAAAAAAGAATTTTAAAGAAAGGTACTGTGAAGATTTTATGGAACCAGTGCGTTTTCGTTAAGCAAAGTAAGCGTGGCAGAAGGGCGCCCAGATGTGAGGTGCGCCGTGCCCCCAAATTAAATAAACGAAAAAAAAAATCAAAAAAGAAGATACTTGGAAGTTATTTGTAAAAATTAAAAACTGTAAATTTTACAATTTCTCCTATATTTATCGGTTTATTTATTTAGCGTATGGCTTTTACATGGAAGTGATCATGTACCTACATAAGTATAATTATACCCCGCGCCACAATATTTGGCTCTGACTTTGACTCCGTAACGATGTGGATTTACCGATCTCGACAGGGGGCTCGCACCAGGTAGTATTTTGTAGAATGGAGTGTATTAAGTAGAATTTGAATTTGTCAGGATTATACTGTACAAGTAATTAAAAACACATTTTCTAATATTCATATTCTAATATTTGCCATATGATTTGATTTAAATATTTATATGCTTCTTTCTGTACTTTATTATCTATATGTAAACTTTTTGACGACATACATATTTGCCGTATGATTTTATTTAAATATTTATTTGCTTCTTTCTGTACTTCATTAATTAGGACAACGTATTAGTCATTTGATTTTAATTCAAAATTTTGATATCTGTTAAGACCAGAAAATAATTTTACACATAAAATAAATATTTGAATACGTATCTGTAATTTCGCATATTTCTACCTGTTTATATTAGGGATAATCCTGTGGTAATGACATACTATAAACCTTACCCAGAAGTCAGAGCCAAATATTGTGGCGCGGGGTATATCTATGCCTATTTTTTTCTACAAACAATTTATTGTTTGGAAAAGGCTTAATAGGATTGCAAGTTTTGAAATAAACTCATCGATATTTACTTAAGTCTATAAAATGAAACGTTGAGAAAAACAGGTCTTCGGAGAAATTTTGAAATGTTGAAGTTTTCTCGATTTTCTCATTTCTCACCTAATCGTTCTAAAGACATTTCTTTACAAAAGATATATTTATAAAATTAATAATTGTTATATAATAGCGACCTTTCAGATAATCAATTTTAAATGTCTTTAGAATTTAGTTAAATAAATGTTCAATATTCGATTTTTTTTTCTTTTAATAAAACGGTTCAAAATACGAAACTAGATCTAAAAAAATCTAAAAAGGAGCGTCATTTTATATGTTGCTGCCGGCCTTGAATGGAACAACCTTTATTAAAACAATTAGTGGCATTTTGATTTTGATGTACATATTCAGCATTGGCAGTCTCTTCCATGGTAGTCACACTGACTTTTTTATTTGACTTCCAACAGAGGCAAAAGCCGACATCTCCGGCCCTTCGGAGAAGTACCTGAAGCCAGGCTCGTCTCTGCGCCTGCAATGCAACGTGGTGCAGTCGACGGAGCAGCCGGTGTACGTGTTCTGGTACCACAACAACCGCATGATCAACTACGACGTGGACCGGGGGATCAACGTGACCACGGACCTGACGGCCAAGACCAGCACGCTCAGCATCAGCAGCGCCGCCACGCGGCACTCGGGGAACTACTCCTGCGTGCCCAGCAACGCGCAGCCTGCCAGCACATACGTGCACATACTCAACGGTGAGTACTACTTCAATATGGGACAAGTCAGTGCAAGTCGAAAGCACCAAACAGAAACACCATTTTACTTTGTCAATTCTAATAATATAACTTCTCTTTAGTTACAATAGCGTCAATATTTATTATATAGACTGTATCAAAACTTGAGGTACATATTAGAATGAAATATAGTACTTAACGTACTGATCAAAAAATATTTTGTCAAAATTCTTAAAATTAAGAGTAATTTACTTTTACCTTTACCTAATGCAATAACTGCATGATTTTATTAATTCATTTCAATTATCTTGTATTTGTGAAATACGCCAAGCTAGTGGCACTACAATGTATATTATAATTAAAATTACTATCAGTACATTAACTACTATATATGTTATATATGTTACCGCAAGTTATGGCACATCTATATATACTGGGAAGAGTACTTGATACGTCGTATAATCCTACTTTTTTTATTATTAATAGTAAGTATTGTGTAAAATAAATGATCCAATATAAAAGGTATGTAAATTAAGTAATAAGACTGGCAACATAACGTTCGATCTGGTAACTCTTGGGACCAGAGACTTTAAGGGGAGGCAGGTGAACATATCGTTATCATATAACACCAGTATAATTTTGAACTTGTTAGTCATTTGATTGTTCGTAGCGGTTTTTATCGTGAAACAGTTTATTCTAGACTATTCTAAAAATGAGTAATGTCAATTTCAAACAACGGTGTAATATCAGTTTTTGCTTCAGAGCTTCAGACTTGAATATAGTTTTTTTTTTACAAAACATAAGCAGACCTACAGAGACAGACATTTATTTTAAGGGGCTAGGTTCTTCGGTGGTGTTAGGCATTTTCAGAAGGAAAAAAGTCGATTAAAGATGAATCATGCAGCGGAAGACCTTCATCTTTAAAAACTTATGAAAATGTCGACAGAATCTGGGATCTTGTATGTGCAGATCATCAGTTGACAGTACTGAATATCTGGGGAAGACTCACACTTGTTCATCAGATTTTGACATTGGGGACGAGAAAAATCTGCGCAAGTATGGTTGAAAAAAAAAGAAATTTTAGCGAATAAAAACATTCTTGTGACTCCTCAACATTCTTATTCGACTGACTTGAGTTCTTGTGACTTTTCCCTTTTCCCGAGATTGAAAAATCACCTAAAGGGAACCCAGTTTGGGACACTCTGAAAAATTTAAATGGCTGTAACCGACAAGCTGAAGGATAGGAAGAACCATCTCCAGCACTATTTTCTTATATCTCTCCTAAGTCGTAAGATTTACAAATGAAAGATTTAAAATTAAAATTAATATCACAAATCATGGCAAATGGCTAAGTAACTCGCTAAAAAACATAAATTGAAACAAAAGTTTTAAATATTAATATACTTTTAAACATTAATATTTATGCGTCGTAAATTTAGGCTAGACTATATAAAAATATAACGCCATACATTCAATTTCTAATTAAACATTTATAGTTATGACTGATGAACAAAGTACAAAAATATTAGCTTCATCCGGTACTTTCATTTTCTCTCAAAATGTTATTAACTTTTAATGGTTTCTAACTAATCAGAGTTTAGTATAAATAAATAAATATAAACGTCTGGCACAAATGTTTAATAAGTTACCACAGATCTGAGAAACTTATTTGTTATTAAAATGATACCTATCTGAGGAACATATAATCCAGATTAAGTTTATTTTTAAATGTATCAATATTTCGTATTATTTTTAGCAATTATCAATATTTACTCGTATAATATTAGAATCGTTATTCCAAATATAAAATGGAAATTGAATATTTTATATATAACGATAGTAATCTATAGTAACTTAATATTGCTAAACAGTTTTTACAGAAGAAATATTCCTTTTTAGATTATTATATAGATATGGATTTTATAATTAACAATGTTAATTATCAAAAAGCAAATTTCCAGGAAAACACGGGTTACAGAATTTAATAGCACGTCGCTAATGATGCACGAATTATTACATTTTCTCCGTGTATATTATTTTGAACGAGGGCAATCCAAAAAAATATTAAATATAATACATCCAAATTACAAATGTTTTTTATCTCAATAAGTATACCGTCTGTTGTCGTACAACATATATGGGAAGAATATTCGTTCATTAGGGTCCTGAACAATTGTCGAAATATTACCATATTGCAGAATATGAAAATATACAACAATTAATGAGTATTAGCAAAAATATTTGAAATATTTCACTTAAATATTATTTCGTTCGCGAGCTATAGAAGATTAAATTTTGTTGCGATGTTCTGTCTTGTCATCTGTCTAGCAATTTCGTTGGTTGTTTGATTTTAAAAAGACAATTGTGCATCCGCATTTCTTAGAACTTGCGTAGTGGAGACATGTGTGCGGGCTGGCAGTGTCAAAACGTTAATGCATGTTCTTGTTTTTATTAGGAAAAATAAATAATATTTATGTCTATATACCTAGTAACAATATTTTTCTTCATGTACATACATTCAAATTTGTATATAAATATACTTTTGCAATACGAATATGAGGACGATAGTGAGAAAGATTTCTCTTTAGAAATTGATATCTGGCTTATTACATTTTCAGCCGTGTTTTCACACTATGCTTATTTAACTCTGTTCTTTCAGACAAAAAATAAAAAGAACATCAGAGTGCGCTAAAAAATGTGAGCCATCCCTGCCCGAATTACACTTTTAATAGATGTCCATATTTTTTATTAAATAGACCGATTGACTACAAATATTCCTGTATTGGTTTTATGTTCTCAAGAGTTTTTATCTACATATTTCCAAAAATAGACTATATCTAGAAGTTGTTTAGTTTTGTTGTATTGGAATGACAAAACCATTCGATTTTACTTTTATTCTTCTACTCCATAGTTTTAGTTGTTTTATCTGGGGAAATTCTCGCGTTAGTAAATAAAGTGTCTCGTAATTTGAGCAAGCTGTCAGCACAGGTCATTGTGGTTTGATCTTTTTCGCCAGATAGCAGCAGTGAATATGAAAGCACGTGCATTAATAACAACGCCAATGTCCATAAACGTCACAGATGCACGTCAGCCTCGCCGTATCTCCCCGCGCTGTGACCCCAGGCCTATCAGCCCTCCATCAGCCGAGATTCCTCTCTGAATGCGCACTACAAGGCCGCAAACAGGGGAGCAGCTCCCAATCCCATTGTTTCCAAATAAATAAGGATGTTTGTGTTTAAGATACAGGGATATGGGAACTTTAAATGTATTGGGATCGGGTAGGATTGCAGGTTTTTCTCAGCTATATTAAAGCTCTTTAATTTTTAAATATGTTTAGGTACATTTCACATGTCTTGTCTTTCAAATTAAATTATAATCAGTAAAGAGGTTCTTGGAGAATAAGGTCTTAGAACATTGTCGAATTATAACCATTTTACAGTAGATTATGAAAATATAGATTAAATATTTTAATTAAATATTTTTTGTTTGTGAGCTTTAAAAGATTAAATTATATTGCAACGTACTCTTACGTGACGTCTTGAGTAATTTTATTAGTTGGCTGATTCTTAAAAGACAATCACGTGTCCGCACTCTTAGAACTTGCAGAAGGGAGAGATGCATGCGATCTGGCAATGTCAAAGTAGTATTGTATGTTCTTGTTTTTGATACGAAAAATATATTTCATTTATATCTAATAATAATTTCTTCATTCATATACATATAAATTTATATACATAAACATATATTATTCAAATAAGAAAATAACCAATACCCTATACAACTAATAGTTTGTTCAACTCTGACGAAGACCTCAAGTCACAGCCTAAATTTTAATGTCGGTTCACTCCGGTCTTTCAGAAAAAAAATAGAAAAGAAATGGTACAGGATCATATTCACTCAATTTATTAAAAATAAAAATAAAGACCAATGTTTCACATCAATTAAGATGCAAGTAATTCTTCTTTAGGATGCTAAGTCAAACAGAAAAGAAACACTTTACAAAAAACTATTTTACATTAATCAGATAACCTGAAAACTTATGACAGCCGATACATCAAATAAAAAATATATGTAATGTGTGAACTTGACGAAGCACTTACTAGTCAAAAGCATCAGTTTTAGAGGTTAAAAATTAAATCAATACTTTTAGTTAAAAAGCAGGGGATAAATAAAGAGCATCAGAATTTTATAAACACAATTTTCATAAGTTTATTAATGTCGAACACTTAACATTTCAGCTAATCTATCTTTTGCTCCCTACTCTAAATACAATTGTTGTAAATTATATATTTTTTATTTTTTCGTAGATTCGTATTCTTGTACCCTATGATTTGGTTGGATCTTATAAAGTTTTTTGATCAGAATACTGACTAATAGAACAATTTTTTCTTCATAGACAATAAAAAAATTATCCATCTATAAGTAAATTGAGAATGAGATTTAGGGTACAATCCCGCTTCGTCAGTCTTTATAAAATAAAACTATTCCTGACTCGAAGTGCTTTAGAACTTACTATAAATTTGGTTTTCTACTGAAGCTGTAGGCTGAAAATTACGCCACTAAAATGCAAATAAAAATTTTCTATAAAAAGATGGAATGATCGGAGACTATTATTTATTATCTGCAAATTCATTTACTCGAGATGCCTTAATCTGTATGAATCAAAATAATGTTGACTAAAAGCCAGAAATACTTTTCTCTTATTTATTAAATGTAATGTAACGATTTTCATAATTTGAAATCGAAATTTAATACCTGAAGTATGATACACATAAGCATCGAACTAAGTAGATTGAGTATCAAGAAACAATACATACTTGGTCACTGTTTACATCTCTATCCAAGGTCTAGTGGAGCATTAGCAGGACTACAATGTATGGGTATTGACTGTCCACTTCCACGGCAGATGGCTTTGATCATGCCGTGACATCGATTAAGCATTCCAATCATGTTTCCACCGACTCCATATGCCATCCACTAAATAATATCAAACCCAGATCACCTGCTTCTCGTTCAATTAGGACTTCCTCATCTCACCTAAGCGTTTGATCGCAGGAATCCGCTAATACGATCAACACTTTCATTTTAAAAAATTATCCCGATATAGATTCGCATCCAAGTTTTAAATCTGTGCTACAGAGCGAGATAATTATATTTTGGGAAATTGAATTGAGTTTTGTTAATAGAATGAAAGTGGTTTTGCATGCAGCATAAACCAATTGCTTTCAAAAAAATTTAATGCTATGAAATATTCCGGAAATAAAATATAGAAATACCTTTACCAATACATAAATATGTTTAGGGCTTAAAATAATAAATTAATAATCATATTCTTATTGTTATAATTTCAAAATCTAAAATTTTAATAATAATACTTATTTTAAGCACAGATCTTCAGAGGAAAATTACAAATAAACAAAAATAATACATACATAACCTTAAATATACTTGTATAACATTAGAATTTGTAATCTACAAACAACACTAGTATTATTACATACATACATAAGGTCATAATACCATAGAATAACATTTAATTTGTATAAGCAAACAATATGTTTTATTCTACTATGCCTGAATTTAATTATTTACGAAATACAAATGTGTAATAATAATTAATAATAATCATAATAATAATAACAATAATAATAATATATTTATTCTGCCAGCTGAACAAATAAATTGATATGTAGATCGTCTGAAAATATTACAATATAAAATTGACATATACATAACTCATACATAATTATTGTCATTTAAGTATTCATCAACAGAGTAGTAACACTTGTCTATTAAGAAGTTGGAAATGAGATACATTTATAATTTCTAGTACAAATAATTAGTAATTCGGATTGCATTTATAGGCTTTATGCTGCGAAGATTTATTAGTAAAATCATTTTTAAGTTATAAATTTGGAATTAACAGTAATAATTCCATTATTTTTGACTTGAATTTATTATACTTTAATATGTAATTCTGGCTGCACGTCGCAACTCGTCTATTAAATTTTACCAGAATATAATTTCATGCTGTCTGGTGTCTGTTATTTTGTGTATTTTATAATTAACATGTACATATATTAAAATTTATTAACATACTGAAAAGAAACAAAAAATGATGTGCAATGGAATAAATTATTTAAATTTTACATTATATCAGCAATGATTTAAATAATTATTTTCCTCCATAATAATAATAATAACAATAATAATACCGGCCGCATTGATACATCATTACTGTAGAAAAATATATATTTTATATATTTTTAATGACAGTATAATCTGTAGGATGTCTGTATTGAATGTAGATATTTCGTTACATACACTAACCGTATCTTTAAAATACTGATAAAAAAATTGTAAACATTATCCTACATTATAGACTTTTTATAATGTTAATCAATCCATTTAGAAAACCTAGTCCTTATTAATATCCTTCATAAAATTATAGATAGTTATGTATCATGTAATGTACAAGAGCAAGAAGTAAATTGATGTAAATAAATTTCCCATTTCATAATGAAGCAATCAGGAATCTCCGGAAAGAAAGACAATAGGTAATTTTGTAAACAGGTCGAGTAGTGTTTCGTGTAAATGGGAAGCAAGTGATCTGGTCATTCTTGGCCTTATTGTACAATAAGGAGGTAATTTCATGCATGCTAGCGGGCGTCTCAAGTGGCTATTCCCTCACTACTGCTACTCTCCTGATTAAAAACCAATACAAGCTTCGCTTCATTCGATCTTATACCCTTCTTTTTTCAGTGGCTTTTACTATCACTCTTTTTGTCTCGTAAGCACGTCTTTAAACACTGTCTGGACACAGAAAAAAGTTATTATCTTTAGGTTAATAGATTGCAAAGAAGATCAGTTTATTTCATACATTCGTTACATACTGAATTATTTACATTTCTGTTTTACTAAAATACATGTAAATATTTTAAGAAATAAGAAAACATTCTAAAAAATATTTAACTATTTAGTACTTCTGATTCTATGACGTTAATATACAGATTTTTTATTGCAATAAAGAAAAAGATATGCACCCAGTCTGACTATATGTTTTTTATTATTAAACGAAAGAGACTATAACTGAATTTATAAAATATATGAAAATCAAAATAAATAATGAAGAATATTTATATTTGTGGATTATTTACAAATATCCTTAGAGTATAGAAACTACTATAGAGGGAAAACGGGTACAAATTAGTAAAGCCAAGTTTCAGACAACTGTCTATCCGCCATATCTGTAGAGGTCAAAAGCCACATTTTTATGTTATATGTAATTAAAATCTTTTTTTTTTGTATTATATGAATAAGTTTTTGTAGAACTGCCAATATAAAGCCATTTTGTGTAGCTTTGGATTGTAAAAATCGAAAATCGTGTAAATTGTCGTGGAATTGTCTGCCATTTTTGTAGGAGCAGCTTGAAAACCCCTTTCCTGTGATGTCTTTATTCCCCTCACCCGAGAAGTTGATTAGTAGTACCGCTTTTATAGTTTCTATGCTCTAAGCAAATATCCATCAAATACAGATAAACTTAAGTTGTACATAACATCATAAATAAAACATGATATATTGAAATTCATGAAGTATATTTATTTATATTTTAATATGTATTGAAGGCTTGAAAAATATGAAAAATTGTTTTTTTAATTGTTTGTTGCCAGGAAATATTAATTTCCTTTCGAAATTTATTCCGCCTTACATTTATATCGCATGAAAATTGCTAAGGACATTTTAATAATTATAATCAATGACGCATGTGCTACTTCCAGGCATCTATTTAAGGAATATTAAAAATTCAAAGCTTTTTTTAATCTCTTCTTTAGAACTTTTATCCCAAAAATGTTTCTCAGAATGAAGGAGCAAACTTTGCTAGTTCTAATAACTTTGTCGAAAAGTTGAAAATCAATATCCGAAACTTTTGTTTTAGGCACTCTGATCAAAAGATTTTATATAGATTAGAAACAAAATACGAGTGGATATTTGCAACTTTTTATTTCATTAAGGCAGTGGCACTTTGCAAAATCCGATAAGATGTTGAATTTTCAGCAAACCCCTTTTTGAAAGGATTAAGAAAAAGCTTAGTCTTATAAAATATATTACGAATCAAGACTTAAAATAACTTAAGGCAAAATAGTCTTTAAGATCAACTAATAATGCAATTAATATTTCAAAGTAATAAAAATTTTCCAAGAATTTTTTCTTAAATTTACAGCTTGTTAGAATATGAATTCTTTACAAATTACAAATTTAACAATTTTCTAATTTACTTCTTTACTATTTTTACCGCTGATATATTTATTGTATTAAATTGTCTCTAGTATTTGTTTCATTTTCCAATAATTACTGTCTATCTTTGTGAAACACGAGCAGAAATTTTACTTTGTAATGAAATGCTTTATAATTTATTTCCTTTTAGGCGTAAGTCATTGTTTTTCATCGTTACTATCAAGTCATTAAAACAGAATTAATAATAAATTTGTTTTGTACAAAAATTTCACGGTCTGTTTCATTTAATTAAATTTCTGTAAGTCATTTGTTTAATAACAATTTCTTGTTTGTAGACGTCTCCTCTTTGAATATATTGTAAGACAGTAACTTATGCCAATTCAATTGTCTTTACAATCTAATAACAATCGTATGTTCGTGCAAGATGTAATTCGCCTTATCCTTTGAGTTAGCTCTACCACTCTAGGGAATTTTGATTAGCTAGGGGATAAATATCTATTACTGAACACCTGGTACTATTAAATGCGACTTTGTAGTGGAAGACAATGACCTGAAAACAAATACTAATGTGCTTTAATCAAGATAATTATTACCTTTGAAGCAATTTTATGCCAAAATTCATGGTTGTATTGGTTTATGTATATCCTTTGATTTAAATCACTTGTTCTGCAATTGCTATTTAACATTCCAGATTTATGAAAATTTGAGGAAAAATTGTGATAATATGTCACCATACCTTTTAAAAAAATTTAAAAATCCGATTTAAATAATGATTGATTTTAAAAAACCCTGCCAAAATTACTACAACTGGGTCAATCAAATATTAATCCATTTTGCCTTTAATTAGTCTATAATGGAGTACAATATTCCATTTTTCACTGCATTACTGATCAGTTCTATTAGTGTGTTTAATATTGTCCCTTTGATTGTTTCGGTAGCATAAATGATCCTACATAGAGTTTTATATGACATTATATGAAGTTTTAAAAGCAAAAATTTATTTTCCAGTTATTCCTAATTAACGCTAAGTTCTGAAGGATATTAAAATTATCAATATTAACATTATAAATACATCCCTTTATTAATTATCTACAGAAAATTCCAAGCAACACCCACGTTGCGATAGAATGTTTATTACTAGTAGCGCAAAGGTGACAACTATTTTTAGTTTAATTTTATTTATATCCTCAAATTTTTAACAAGCATAGAAATTTTTAATCAACCAGAGTCAAATATCAATTAAAATTTAATTTTTATTTCCAGTTGTCCTATTAGTATTTTTTCTACGACTATTAAGAAATTTATTTGTTGAATGTTTGTTATTGCTGCGGTTAAGTAATATATTGTAAACACATTTTCATCTCACGGTAACCATAGACAACGTTAAGATATAAATTCATATCTAACATTTCTGTCAAAAATAGTATTGTTTAGTTTTTGTTTTGTAGCTAGTTGCTAGGAAGTAGTGAAATGAAGACATGTTTATTATTTAAACTATAAAATAATTAGAAAATAATATTCAAACTGTCATATGAAATTAGTACCATTCCATGTTGCACAATACACTACTATACTACATTTTATACCATAATGGTATGGGTGTAATTTTATATAAAAATTAAAATTACTTTTTGATATTTATTTATTAAAATAATATAACTTATGTTTTATATATGAAAGATTTTAGTATCTTTTTGCTAATGTGGCGTTTTTATTTTTTAATAAATAAAATTTAGACAGAAATTCAGAAATTATTGCCTTTGTTCACCATGTATGCTAGTTATCATATTTATTCTGTGAGTATTCATAATGCCTTATTCTGTGTGTTGTTTTTGAAAATGTTATCTAATTGCTTGTGTTTCGTTTTACATTGCCTGTGTATTCATTTGTAAGCTACGCAAATTGGCCTCATGGAAAATACGTCTTTGTCCCTAATTGATGTTCGAGATTCGTTGGATACAACCTCGCTATAAAAGTCCTTTACTTATTCTAGAAATGGCTGTGGAATCGTTTGCAAATCAGAACAAAATTAAAGATCTAAAGAGCAAATCCAATCTTTGCGAGGTAACAAACCAAGAAAATGTTTTATCTCCTAGTTAGAGCACGTCAGAACGAAACATCCTGGTAAGAAGTGATAAAAGAAGTAAAAGAAAGAATGAAATGGATTGAAAATGTATGTGTGCCGAGCCATTAATATGATATGCAAATGAGGACTCGCGACAGAGATAGCGCATTACAACGCGGGCACGCTCGCAGATAATGTGATGTATTTCGCCCCGTTCCTGACTAAAATTGTCTAGCTATCTTCTCACCATCTTTCCACGGGGCGTGCTTAGACTGTGAGGCTTTCTCCGGAAAGCGCACTCAGCCAGGAGCCGTCTCAGCCGAGGTATTACCGGTGTCGTACAGTCCTGACGCGTGACGGTGCTGAAATATTACGTTTGATGTAAATTTTGACAGCTGATTTAACGGGACACAAGGTGGTGCACGTGCAGATTTTTGAATTAGCACGTGATCACATGGAGCATGAGACGGGAGGTAATTTTAAATTCCAGTATGTGGAAGACAGGAAAAGCCCAACGAAAATTTAAATTTTCCAGCTTCATTGAAAAAGGTCTTTTAGGTTTCCTTTTTTATTCACTATATAACTACTCGTATATTTGTTTTACGACTTTGATGTAATAATTGTATTAATTTGTACACACATTACTTTCGATGCTAACATTTAAAGATTTTGACATAATTTATAGATTCATATATCTGACATTTGGCATACATTTGCTCTTATGTAATTAAACAAATTTATTATCATCATTATTGAAACAATGTAAAGCATTCAAACATATAAAGTATGAGTAATATGATGATGCATTTATCGAATTTGTTAATTATTTATAAAGGTCTGTTGGAGTTGAAATACATATGAATTCTTGTATAATTTCTATCACTTCATCTTTTAACTAATTATATAGTAAAAGACCGCAATAATAAAACCATAATAAATGGAATATAAAATTAATATACTTATAATGATGACTTTTTTTACTTCTAGTTTCCACTAAATAATTACATATTTCTCATTTAGGCAGTTGTATGTATTATTTGACAATTAGTTTATTTTAAACAAATTACGGCCTCTGTTATTTGCTAAATTATTTCCAAACTGCATTTTTATGCTCACAAAGAGAGCATTAATTATGCTAGTTTAGTCTGCAAAACAAAACTAATAATTAGTTTCTCTTTTAATTTGCATTGAAATTTTGTTTAAAAATTCATTTAAATGCAATAAATTCCTGGAAAAATGCACATAAAATATTCAGCACGAACTATGTGAAAGATTTTTTGTGCAGAACGCTGAATTTAACATATTACAAAAAGCAAATTCACTCATTAAACAGCGGCAATGGCAACACAGCAAATAATTTTCAGTCAGCTGTGCCGGTCTGCAGACGACAAGGAATTGTCTACCGGAAATTTTACATTTAATCGCAGACATAAAATTCAATTTTTTTGGCATTAAAATTTTTATTATTTCCTTTAAATAAACAATGTTTTGTTAATATACCTGCTGATACATACTTCCGTTCATTAACAAAAGTTTCACATATCATTAATAATATAATATAATGGTATACAAAATTAATTAATTATTTTAATACAAGCATATACAAACAAAAAAAAATTGCAAAAAGTTCTTATATTATTTAAAATATGTATATTGAAGATTTCAACGGAATTTTTGTATTCTCGATTTTCTCATTTTTCACCCAATCGTTCCAAAGAACGTTTATGTTGAGAAAAGATTTCTTTATAAAAGACATTTTATTCTTTTTTGTTTGTAAAACTAAAATTGATATTTAATAGCGACCTTAATTGACAACCAGTTTTAAATGTCTGTACAATTTAGTAAAATAAATGTTTAATATTCGAACCATACATTTTTTTTTGATGAAATAGTTCGAAATATGAAATAAAATGTCTAAAAAGGGGCGTAATTTTATAAGTTGCGAAGGGCGCCATATACCCTACCGTCGGCCCTGGTAGAGTATGTACATAACAACAAATATCTTTAATAAATAAATATAAAGAAATAAATAAAAAAACATCCTGTAATTCAGTTGTTTAATCTAACGTTTTGAGTTTAAATTTCAGACTGTACGCAATAGAGAAACAATCAAATGTCTAAGTCAGGCATTAAAATTTAATTATTGTCCTAAGTACATAATATTATTTCATTTGCACACGTCTTCGACCGTCTAGATTCTTTTATTAAATAATGCATATGATTTGCTCCAAAAATTTAATAATATTCTTTTGAGCATTTTGTTTTATTTCTGGTAGAGAAAAAATATAAGGAATGATGATAGAATACAAAAGGAATTCGTTATGGATTTCTTTCTGGAAATGAGAACTTTTTGCTCTCAAAGACAAAATTGATATAACGCAGATATAAGAAGAGGAAATGAAGAAATTAAATATTAAATATTACATAGGATGAACATATTACCGTACTACACATACAATTAAATTAACAGAATGGTGTTTCTTTTCATTAATATTAATTTATTAATAGCTTTGCTAGTAGTAAACAAATGAAATCAAAACACAATTATTGTAGTGCGTACTCAAAGCTTCATTATTCCGAACCACAGGATTTATTGTTTTACATTTTCAGACTACAATTGAAACTGCGTATAATACATATTTTGATGTCTAGACCAAAAACATTAAAATTTCATTGGAAATGTCTGAATATCTAACAGCATTTTTTATAACATAAGTACGAACTTTGTAATAAAATATATAATATGATGTTAATAAATAATATCTGTCGAAAAAAATCAATTTTTATAATATTGTTACGTGATATATAAATTTTAATTTTATTACAATATATGCAATATTTATGTTAAATTCTCGTATGTACATATGTGTAATTTGAATACATTTCGCTCTTAATATAAAAATTATAACACGAGTATATAAAACTTTTAGTATCAGTTTCATAAATTTAAAGCTGGAGTTACTCTTCCTGAAAAAAACACTACACAATACACGTGTGGAAATTAAATTTGTTAATTTGCAAATGAAACAATACTTGAACAAAGTAATTTTACAAATTAAATGTTCATAAAGCTTGTTTCATATGTCAGATTTTGCTTCTGTCGCCTAGCTTTACACTCAAAACAAACTACTATAGTTTATTAAATTTATGTTCAATCACTTTTTTAAATAATAAATAACCAGGAAAAGAATTGTGTTAAGCAGTGTAACAAGTAAATTGGTTATAAAAGAACGGTTTGATAAACGTTGATCTTTCAAAAGCTGTAGTATTAAGTGCTCCACTGAAGTGCAAGTAAAAATAAATATCTGGCGTTCATATAAGAATATATCTATACAGTGATATCATATATTAGAAAAATTAAATCTACTCCAGTTTTCTATTAGATTTAAGTATAATTGAAAATTAGACAATAATATACAGTAATATTAGTGTGGCAAAACTAGAAACGAATACGAAAGTTAAAGCAGGAGCGTATTGACTGTTGTCACACTTGAATTATCTACTTTTATATCAATAATAAAATTGTTGTTACAAACTTACAACTGAATAATGTCATGTGACAGTTCAAATAAATAAAACTTACTTCCATAGCAGCATAAGTCGTAAGTTTCTAATAACATTTATCATTTGCTTACTACTATCAACGGATTGTTATAAAAAATAACTCTCCTAAAAGCAGGGTAACTACAAAAAGTTTACAAATAAATAAATCTGAACTGTCAAGTGGCTCACATTTTGCATATACTTTAACATTATTTGAAGTTAAATGATGCTGGTGGCGTGAAAAATATAATAAGCTACACGGAAAGTAAAAATGTAAATACCTAATACAACTATTCTCGTAAGGTAACTTCGTCTCAGTTCATATCTTTGGAACGTTATATGTACATTTCTTGCAGCTTAAATTACTATTTCTTTTAAATTAAACACTTTTATTTAAATAAAATAATCAATAAAAAATGAAAGAATACTGTTGGTATAAGGTCAAAAAATACATTTTCATATAAACTTAAATTATTTACTTTGCATACATGTAGATAAAAACTGTTTTAATGTATTCATTTTATATAATAATGATTTAATAGTATATTGTGCACCAATATTGAGAAGGCTGTCATTATTGACCAAGCGCCAAGTTGTGTGCGAAGTAATCGAGGGATATAAAGCGCTGGTCAATAATGGTTTTCTCTACCATGGTATATATATTATTTTTTTCACTACTAGCATTTCATTCCCAATCCTACTAAAAAAAATGACAATAATCATTTTGACATGAACATTAATTTGTTTCTTAATATTCACTAAAATAAAGTAAGCTGTTTTTGATTTTATATTTGACGTTTCAGTTTGTCAACATCATTTTTGATGTTTAATTTGGTTTTATTTATTTAATTTAGACGGCATATTTAAATTGTGAATCCATGCTTTACACTTTTCTTGGGTTAAATGATTCAACAATATTTGGATTTGAAGATTTGGGTTTCTTTAAAAGTGACAGTTTTCATTATCGACAATGGTTAACAATAATTTATTATTAACCTAAGTGACCATGGTTACCAAGTAAGCGGTAGTGAAAAACAATTTCTCATGTCAAATAAAGGTAATGATAGTTTGTGTCTAGGCTAGTAGTGAAAACACAAAATTTATTATTAAGAGCGCCTCTTATTAAAGAAAACAGTTCATTTGAATTCTTACATTAACACAAAAAAGTAAAACCCTCAAATATCCAAACAAGCAAAAAAAAACTCCAAATGGGTTGGGCTTTTTATACAAAACTCAAGTTTTTCTTAACCCTGGTCAAGAGCCATTTCATGTAAACCCCTGCCACCTCACAAACCACCCCTAATAGCTCATGTACTGATATTGCTTGCCTCTTATTATAAAAAACAGTTCATTTGAATTCTTACATTAACACAAAAAAGTAAAACCCTCAAATACCAAAAATGTAAACCCCTGCCACCTCACAAACCACCCCTAATAGCTCATGTACTCCTATTGCTGTCTGAAACCACCCCTAATAGCTCATGTACTGATATTGCTTGCCTCTTATTAAATAAAACATTTCATTTGAATTCTTACATTATCACAAATAAAGTAAAACCCCCAAATATCCAAACAAGCAAAAAAATAGAGATTAATTGGGCTTTTTACAAAACTCAAGTTTTTCTTAACCCTGTTCAAAAGCCAATTCAATTAACCTCTGCCATCTCACAACCCCCCCTTTCCCTAATAGCTAATGTACTCTTATTGCTTGCTGACCATGGCTCATGTTTCAGGTGAGAACCCCGCAGCGATGCAGCACGGCGGCCGAGGGCTGTCCTGGCTGCGCAGTCCCTCCTCGTGGCTGCTGCTGCTGTCCGTGGCCGCCGTCCTCTCCTAGTGCCTCCCGGCCAGCGTCGGGACGCTCGGAGCCCCACTGCCCCCGAGATAAGGCTGAAGTGTGCGTTGCTTTCCATTTCTATTTAAACATTTGTATTCTGTTTGTACAATAAAGTTGTGTTCACCGTTACAAAGCCTAATTTTATACTATGTTTTCGTATCTATCTTTTAGACATTTTAAAAACGGTTTTAAATGTATATAGTAATGACATTTAATCAAATAATTTATTGGACTACGGTTTTATAATCATAATCTAAATTTAAAATTGTCCGTAATTTTTAAATCATATTACAAATAAAATACGATATACTTGTTTCGACAACTAAATTCTCAACTTCAAGAAAATTTTTTCACGAAACGACTCAAAGGTATCTATACCTAATATACTCTCTCTCTTAAAATTTATATATTAAACATTTACTGGCGATATAAACTTAGTTCTCGAAACAGATATCTATTATTTGCAATTTGATTTAAATGTAAGGGTAATTATAGTTTACGATTATGACATTTAATACTTTCTCCAGAATACATAGGAATGAATATAATTGGTCGTAAGTTACATTTATGTATGATTATAGAATATTCAAGAATACTTCTCAGCAGATGACCTGATTTAAGAATTTTTGTAAGAATAGGAATCCATGGTCAGTTTTGAATTATTTAAGTTTCCTTGATAGTATGTGTGTCTTCTAGACGTGTTTGTGCTCCTAAACTTTCTTCATTGCCATTATGTTGATATAATATCTGACATCAAACATTTTTTTTAAATTAGTACAATTAAATGTTTCTTAACCTCAATTTGCGAAAGAAAGAATAATTCCTTGAGTTATAAAAACATTTATATTTTCAATTTAATTGTACTTTCTATCATTTTATTTTACATTTCCAACCAAAAATTTTCCAATATCAATTAAGTATTAATACACATTATCAATTCATATTTATATAAATTCAATAAATATTATTTATTTATGAATTTAGTCCTGTAAATTTCGAAGTCAACGTGTTAATTTATTTCTGCAAATTAAAAAATTGTAATAATCAATTTTGTTAATTTTTATTTTTTGTAGGATATTTTTTTATTATTTAAACATTAGATACCGTGTTTTATAAAAAGAAGTTTTTTTTCTTATTATACTCGTTCCTTATGGATGCTGGATGAAGTATATATATTTTGTTTCAAAATAAAATTGAAATATAATTCCCATTTAATATAATAGAGTAAGAATAATAGTAATTATTTTATATAAAAATTTATTAATATTTATATTAATTGATATAATTTTTATAGTTCACATTATTTTTGTACATATATTTAAACTTACCATTTTGTAAAGTTTTCATATTTAATTTTTTTATTAATATTTTAAGCACAGCCACATTAATGTAAATAGTAAGCAGAATTACATATATGTACTTAATTAATTTCATATTTTATTGTAATTTTTTTATAAAAAGAATAACAAGCACAAATTAAAAATAACTTGTAAATACTTTGTTTTTTGTAATAAGGAAAATAATTTGGAAATTAAATAAAATAGTGTATACACCTAATAAACATATATAAATGTCATTTTAGCTAAACTGTATGGATGTAAACCATAGAAAGATAAATTTTTAAATAGAAATGGAAGCACAGTGAAGTGTGATGTATAAACTGCAGACTCAGTGGACATTTTTGAAATGTTATAGATTACTTTGTCACAGGATAGTGTTGTTAAGCAACAAATCATTTGTTAAGTACGGGTTGTACAGTCAGTAACAATCAGCATGTACAACATGATTGTAAACAGCTTCTAGGATTTGTGTTCTTATTTGCGAGGGTGAATGGTGAGCTCATGTTTCTTACATTCCACGTGTACTATAAATGTGAATCAACTCTCAAGAGGTCGATAGACACCAGTCTATTCATGAGTGAATGCGGAGTGACTGCGGAAAGCTGTTGGCTGATTCATTTCCTAGGCAGTAAGACCTCGTAATAGCACAATGCACTCCCTATTTAATCTATTCTTACTTTCATTTACAAAACGTGTCGTCCGTCCATTGTTTTTCTATAAATATTTAGATGCTTTCATTTTTGTAAAATTATAATTCGATAATTATTTATAATATAAACAATTTTTACTAGTATTACGTATTAAAATACGTAATGGGGCCTGTTCTGCAACTCATGCAACTCATTGGTTAATTTTTAGTTGCTAAAATTTTTGACAAATAAAAACAAACATTACAACTAATGTTTTGATATTTTCTCCACTGCTATCTATTTTCATTGAAGAAAAAAAATAGCAACCACTAAGTTACAGAATAGGGAGGGAATAACATTTTTTTACCAATAATGTTTAAATTATTCTTGGAGTTATGGCTCCTGTGGTGCACTTTCCATGCCAGCTACAAAGCTTGGAAGGTGATGTTTAGTAAACGCCATCTACTTAATGAATAAATCATTCCAGATATTTTCAAAACTTATGAAACTAGTTTTATCAAAATTTTTATACATCTTTTATGAAAAAAACATAAAATAATCTATTTAACTTATATCACAAAATCCATAAGTAATAATATATAAACATATCGTTTTAAATATAATATTAATATATTTTTAATTCATATCTATTTCATTCTTTTTCAGATTTATAAATAAAAGAATTAATGTTACTTGTACTTTTTTATGTGTTACCAATTTTAATTTTTCTTTACATAATAAAATATTATAATTTTACATTTAAAAATTATGTAATCTTAATATATTTTTAAAGATAAATATATAAATGGACGAATGACACGTATATCTTATCAAAAATATGTTAATGATATGATAATCACAATGACAAAAATCAAAAACTGTGTAATAAGAAATTACATAGCGAATTTCATATGAAGTTAAATTGTATAAAGTAATCTATTGTCGTACTAAACGAGGTCTTACTGTAATATAGTATAATATAAATCTTTGTTTAATGTTTACATTCCGAATTTATACTTATATATTTACTGTAACTCTAATAATTTATAAATATTACGGGCATATTGTTAACATGTTGTGTTATTCTACAATATCATATATGTATAAAATATTATTTTAATAAAAATGTAAATACTAATAATTGTGTTGCCATATTACAATTTTGGCAACGAATTGTTTCACCGACTGTACATAAACAATATCTATGCACGCCGAACTAAACTTGTTCGTACGATAATTAACAGCTTATTTCGTTTCGCTTCTGGAGTCAGTTGCATGTTAGTGCTACGGACGGACTTATGTTTTCATTTTATATTAAGATATTTTTACAAATTTTACTTATTATTTATTAATATTTTCTTTAAACAGATTTTTTAAAGCTTTTTATCGTGTCAAACATAAAACAGAGCTGTGGTGTATTAATTATAAGTGTATATTTATTTATAGTGAACTATTAACAATTTTTATTTTAAGTGTTTGTGTATGAAACTGTAATATACTATTATTTTCTGTGCATCAGGTTATCTGGCGTTTCTGAACTTCTATAAAGGTAAGATTTTATGTAATACGCTATATATGTATATCAAAAGAAGAATCAATGAAACTTAATGGTATTATACAAAAAATACAAATAACATGTGTTTTGTAAGAATGCTAACGACAATAAAAAAATATTCACCAAATTCTTTTTAAATATCCAGACATTTTACTACTATTACTGTGTTTTAAATTATATAATTTCTATTATAGAGTCACATCGTCATATGTACATTCATTTATATAACTAAATTAAGTATGTTATATTTATCTCGTTGTATTCTTTGTTATTGTAATAATTTTTTAGTTCGTATTATTTTATATTGTTTTTGCTAAGTACAAAAAATGCTTTTCTTCCTGAAGTGATGTATTTTACAAATTATATGTAATGAAAAAATTTAAACAAAACGATTTTGAAGGTGTGTAAATAACATAAGAAAATCACATAAGAAGTTTTATTGTCCTTTTTGATTATAAATGAAATAAAATTTACGAAACACAACAATTTTTGACAATATATAAATATATACTTTATTGGATATGTAGAGTACATAGAAAATAATAGATTATAGTAAACATAATCCATTTACAAGATGATTATGAGGAACGACAGAAATGTTTATTTGGTTTAAGATACATCTATCGTTTTACAAAGAGTTATGAAAGAGGCTACGGTTATTGTAAAATGTTACGGCCTACCTGTACATTATTTACACACATAATACTGTCGGGTTCCACTGCAGCTTAAAATTGTCACCTGCTGATGAGCAGCAGGAGCGTCACTCCCGCAGCGGAAGTCAAATATTGGTGGAAAGTGGAGTGTATACTTGACTTGGAGTTGTTTTTGCTGCCGTGTTGCATGGCTGCTGGTTTTTCCACTGAAATCAATACGCCTGATTTTATTTACACTAAATAAAATAATTATTTTCACTACCACGCGTTTCAGCAAACATTCAACATTAATGTCTAAAAGTATTAATAAATACAAGTGCTTTATTTATTTAGTATATCATATATAATTTATAGAAAAATGAAAACAAAATAGTATTTCCATATATTAATAAAGCATTTATATTTGCATTAGATTATTTACGAATTATGAAATGAAATTATTTTACTTTTTAAACGATGTTAACGATTTGTTTAATGATTATGCCACACAGATCATTTTCATCAAATCATGATGATTTATTTAATTCTTTCATCAGTTTTTTAGTGAAAAATTTGAAAAAAACGCCTGATCTCATGGTACAATTCAAGCTATGAATTTAATTGGTAAAATTTATTCAACTTCTGAAAAGTAACGACAACTTGGGTCAAAAATAATTCATAAATCACTAGTAATATAATAACTATATATGTAATAAGTAAGGAAATAATAGTAATACATGCGAAAATTACAAAACGAGAAGCAGGTGAGTTTTGTAAGAGCGCAGAAGCTTAATAACCAGCTATATAGTTTCCTTTCGTGTTTCATACAATATTTTTTCTATTTCCGTTTGAATAAGTACAAAAATATATTTGAAACTATAAATTTTTGACATTTTAAAGATATTTACAAAATAAACAATAAAGACAATACCAAGACTGCCTCATTTTCTTTTCACTTAACTTTTCATTCATATTTATATCTATCACAATGTTTCAATTTTTTCTTTTTACTATACAATATTCAATATTTGTAAATAAAATAATAAAAATAATTATCATTATAATTACAATGATCATATATCATCGTTCATTTGTTCATAGGCGTCCGCACGGTGGGTGCCATGGGTGCCGTGGCACCCCCTAATATATTACTAATAATTAATAGTTTATAAATGTTAAAATGAAGTATTTACTTATATACATAAATTTTGCGAACGAGGACAAGGCAAACATTTATTATTCTCTCATTATTCAAAGAATTAAACCAAAAATGTGTTGACAAACGCGAAATATCCCAAAAATTCTTATTTTTGAACCCAAAATTTTGAATTTGGGAAATAGTATGTATTGATTAATCTCGTCGCGCTAATTTAAAATTTTCAAACGGAATTTAATTATCTCTTTTCGTTCCTGAGATATTTGATGTCAAAGTTGCACTTCAAAAAAGTATGATGATACAATCTCAACGATTATACGTCGATTCTACGGGAAAAGTTACAAAAAGAAATATTTTCTCCGCATACACGTTCTTTGGAACAATTAGGTGAAAAATGAGAAAATCGAAGAAACCTAAATTTCAAAATTTCTTCTAGGAACTTTTTTTCTCCAAAACTTTCCATTTTCTAGACTTAAGTAAATATCAATACGCTGATTTCAAATTTTCAAACCGAATTGAATTATCTCTTACCGTTCTCGAGATATTTGTGATTAAAGTTGAGTTTTGGTAATACCTAAAAAAACAGGTATTTTAGGTATACCCCTTAAATGGTTAGGTTTACGACTTCGGCGACCTCACCAATCGATTCTACGGGCAAAATTACATAAGTATGCCAATTTTTAGATTTTTATTTCAAAAGATGCAATGTTTAGAAAGGAAAATCTGAAAACGGCAAAATCTGAAAAAATGGCAAGGGGTATACCTTAGATTTTTTTCGATTTTTGACCATTTTCAGTTTTTTCCTTGTAGAACTTCTATCTGTTGACATAAAAATCTGAAAATTGGTACACTTATGTAATTTTGCCCGTAGAATCGAATGATGAGATCGCCGAAGTCGTAAACCTAACCATTTAAAAGATATACCTAAGAAACCTATTTTTTTAGGTATAACTTTGAATATAAATATCTCGAGAACGGGAAGAGATAATTGAATTCTGTTTCAAAATTTGAAATCAGCGCTTTGATATCTACTTAAGCCCAGAAAATAAAAAATTTTGGAGACAAAAAATTTCGACGCGAAAAACTGAAATTTAGGATTTTTCGTTTTCCTTATTTTTCACCTAATCGTTCCAATGAACATATATGTGGGAAAAACATGTCTTTATATAACTTTTCCCATAGAATCGAATGGTAAAGTAGTTAAGATTGTATCTCTACTCATTTTTGAAATATACTCAAAAAACCCACTTTTTTGAGGTGCAACTTTGACAGCAAATATCTCCGAAACGAAAAGAGATAATTAAATTCTGTTTGTATATTTGGCATTAACGTAGCTAATTCTTTAAAAAATATTACAAACAAAATTTTGTAAAATTTAAAAGTTTTCGCGCTAAAAATCCTATATTTTCAAATATTTTCCGGTTTACGCAAAAATACAGCATCAGCGGCTTGGGGAATTACTTTCCCTACATTCGTAAACTATTTTTCCAAGTAAAATTCATTATAGTGTGAAATGGTTCCACTTACATTTAATACTTTTATTTAATAATAATAATTTATTTTGGCACCCCCAAAAGAAATGTTCTGCGCACGCCTATGCACTTTTTATAGTAATTATTATGATCATAATAGGAATTGATATTGTTTAATCTAATTGTTTTGTTTTTGAACACCGCGCCTGACAAAAGCATTGTTTTAAATTCAATTTAAACAACAATTGATCCCAACAGATATCATCACTCAATCCATGTATATCTCGCATTTAGAATTTTCCTTTGGGGTGATTCCATGCCATTGAGTCCATGCCAATTTGGGGTTTCCTGACAAAACAATCCATCATTTCCAGAGCAGCCACCCGTCCTACCAAAGCCACCTCATTGCTCTCATTATCCTTTAGACACTCTTTCACCTCTGGATCGCATCAACCACGCACAGGTCGTCGACCCCACGCACACGATTTCATACTACGTGCTTTCGCCTAGATTAAAAATAAACAACGTGTTCAAAATAAATGTGCAAATATTACATAAATCTCAACAGCGTATGTGATTTACAGGTATTGATCCTGTGTAAATAAAATTAAAAGTTAGATGTAGCGCTATGAAAATTTGTTTGATGTTATAAATTTTGAATATATATTTTTAAAATTTATTGACAGCATTGGATATGGAAATACATATATTTTAAATTAATAAAATATTTTCAGATGTAATAAATAAAACAATTTTTTAGTTAAATTCGTTTGTATATTAAAACCAACGTTTCGGCAGGAAAAACTACTGCCTTCTTCAGGGTAATAACAAATTATAAAACTTGTTTACTTGCTTTTATTTGAAATTTGTTATTACCTTGAAGGAGCCGCAATTTATACTGTCAAAACGTTGGTTGTAATAATCTTAACAGAATTTAAACTAAAAAGTGTTTTATTGACATATATTTTTTTTTTTCATTTTCCAAAAAGCAAGCATCATAACTAATGATGTAACAAGAGCAATATTAAGATGTTTGTAAGTTCGTCCTTCGGAATTCCTAGTGCTTATAAAACTTTCTGGGTTGCTCGAATTATCTAAGAACTTAATTAATAGATATTTTTAGTTGTGCATTTCCGTTTTTTATTGCAATCGACAGTGCCTAAAGAGAATTTTGTTTACGAAATTGCTGACATCTAGTTATGCTCCTCCATTTTTTATTCCAATCGGCTTTTTCAAAAAGGCACTTATTTTCGGTAGAAACTAATAGAAAAATAATAGTGTCACTAGATTTCCGTGTTTAATAAAAATTTAATGAAACCTTAAATACATAAGTTTCGGTTTCCGTTACCTTTTCGACCGAAACTAGACGAGGATATTCGGTTACGGTTTCGGCGGTTTCAGATGAAAATCTTGTTTCGGGCGTACATTAAAGAAAAATAATTTAGTTTGTCTTTAATTTTTGTATCAAAATTTTTATTTGAAATTGAAGATATGATTAATAACATTGATAACTGTCAGAATATATTTCGTAAGAAATATGTAGGAAATAAATGAAAACTATCTATTTCTTTGCAAGTTTTTGAGGCATGAAAATAATTTTATGTAATGCAATAAGAAATAAGGATAAACATTTAATAAAATTAAAAGATTAGCTAGAATGATTTAACTTTCAAGTGAAATAAGTTTGAATGACGTGCAGCAAAGAATGTGTATAATTCAACGGAAAAAGAAATCATATGGTACCCACGTTAGATTTTTTATATCCAAAAATATTATTATTCCCTAAATGAAGCCTAATTACAACTTGTTCAGGAAACAAGAAGAAAAAATAACTAGAAATAAATGGTTAGTTTTTAAACTCTAGACGTGGTCATTTTCGAATTACCCCCTGTACAATCAAATTGCTCCCGTGTACGGAGTGGGAAACACCAATATAGACAGAGTATCAGTATTTACTCCAGAATGAGATCCAGTTAATTTCAGTAGGTCAAGTAGAGAAAAAGTTTAAAAATGTTCCTATTTTTCTTAAATTAAAACGAGTATGTAATCCAGTTTCAGCAGAGCAAATTTAAAACAAACATTTGATATATCGGAGTGAAGAAATAAGCAGGATTGCAGTCAACTGATAAATTTTATTAGTCTAAGGCCGACGTTTTGCTACCAATTGTAGCATCATCAGGGCAAAAGAGATGTTGCTACAATTGGTAGCGAAACGTCGGCCATAGACTAATAAAATTTATCAGTTGACTATAATCCTGCTTATTTCTTTACTCCATCATCCCTCCAGTCGCTTAACACCAATTTTTACATTTGGTATATCATCTCTCACATGAGGACACATTAGTTTCCAACTACGATTAATTGATTTGCATTTTCTAATTCCCTTCCCCTTCTCACCTTGCAAGACATGCACATTAACACTCGCCGGCCTAGCGTTGCTGGGCACGCAGGAGTAGTTCCCCGCGTGCTGCTTCTGGGCCCGCGGAATGAGCAGCTCCGACGTCTGGCGTCCGTGGCGCACGGCCGCGCCGCCGCCCAGGTCGAAGTTGATCATGCGCGCGCCGTGGTACCAGAACACGTACGCGGGCGGCTCGGTGCTCCGGCGCAATACGCAAGTGAGCCGCAGTGACGAGCCCGACTTCACTATCTTGTCTGGGCCGCCGACTATGTCGGCGTGCGCCTCTGAAATGACATACAGGGTAAATGGTTGAAGATATAATTAAATAATATGAGTATGAAAATTAAGTAATGTATGAGGTGGACAACACATCCCGCCCTTTTTTCCCTATTTATATTATTGGAAACAAATTTCAAAGTTTTAAATAAAAAATTGTGTTTCTACACCTGAAAATTTTGATTTCTAAATTGTTTACAGAGCTCGATGCGCTGATTACAACTTTTCAATCAGATTTTCATTTTCTTTGTCCTTGAGATATGAACCTTCAAAGTTGCACACAAAAATTCTATTTTTTAAGGTTATTCCAAAATTAGTTAGATACACCTAAAATCTCAACTATTTTACCAGCCCAAACTACGGAAAAAGTCACATACAAAATATTTTCCACTTGGTTTCTTGGAAAACGAAAAATACTAATTTCTAATTTTTCCAAGAAAAGTTATAACATATTGAATAATTTCCACTCTGAAAAATGCATTAATTCAATTATCTCTTGCCGTTCTTGAGATATTTAAGATCAAAGAGATTAGAAAGAATGGTTGTACCACTTAAAGGAGATTTCCTCCGGTTTTGACAGATAAAATTTTTAGAAAAGAAAATCGTAATTCGACGAAATTTTAGAATATATTCATTTTTATGATTTGTTTATGTAAATTGTCCTGTAGAATCAGTTGATAAAAATGTTGATATTGTACATCTACCATTTTTTTAAAAATCCTCAAAAAACCTATTCTTTGGGTGCAATTTTGAGGGCAAATATCTCTGATAGGAAAATAAATAATTAAATTATGTTTGAATATATGGAAGCAGCGCATTGAGATCTATCAATATATTAATTAAAAATGAAATGTTGAAATTTTTTTATTATTTTCATATAAAAAATAGTTATCAGTAAATTTCAATTAATAAATATATTTTAAAAACAATGTTCAATATTCAAACATTATATATTTTTTTGTTTTTGGAGTTGCAGTCATTTAATAAAATCTACAACCAAAGTTGGTTGATAACTATTGAGTACCATGTACGTGTTATTGTTTTATCTATGTTTAACGAAAGATTTCTATAAAATAATTTACATGGTTTACTTGATAATATTTTAATACCATTTATCACCCTGATGAAGACTGATTTACAGTCGAAACGTTGGTGTATTAGTGGATTTTATTAAACGCCAGCAACTCCAAAAAAAGATCGTCTTTTATTAACATCCATTCGATTAAACAAATCTTAAATTATATTTTCTCTTTTCTGATATTTAAAAAAAGCATGAAAGGAAAGAGTGAAACTGTTCTCTTTGTGCAACGGAACAATTTAACTAGATAAAAAATAGAACATAAATCAAATCGCGTGCTTTGGTCGCAATATAGAGTAAAGTTAGAACCTAGCATTCATTATCTGAATGTAATGAAGCAACTAGTGTGATATATTTGGGAGCCTAAGCTGCTAAACAGTTGTGAACTAAGTACAAGATATTAATGACTTTCGTGTAGCTTTAATTAATAAATTTACGTATACATAAAAGCAGTGTTGTATGTGTGCTTATTAAAATTAACTTACCAACTAATTGGAGTTCTACAAACAAACTTGTAGGGGGGTGCGTTGAAATTTGACACTCGTAGAGACCGGCGTCTTTATCCGTTGCAAATCTTACGTGCAGTGTCCAGTCCTGTGACACATTCTAATCAATAAAAAAAATTTAACAGTCAATTTCATGATGAAACACTAATGATAAAGGAAATGCGTAAAAAAATAGCTATTTTTAGTACAAGTGAGCAAAATATGTCTTTTTCTCACGGGCCAACTGGACAAGTGAGAAAAAGACATGCTCACGTGTGCTAAACATAATTTTTTCCACAATCTTAAAATATAATTAAAAAAAAAAACAAAACATTGTACTTTTTTATCTAATAATAAAAATCTCAACAGTACAATTATGTTTATAAATTATAATTAAATTTAATGTAAAATGTATTATAATGTCTGTAATCCCATGAAAACATTGTACTCAGATTTAGTGTGTTTTGCTCACTAATGTTATTTACTTTGCTCACTTGTGAAGAAATTTATTTACTTTGCTCACTTGTGATTCAATATGCTACTTTGCTCACTGTTTTAAGTTGAATAATGATGTATTTTGCTAACGATTTTGGAAAAATACATTTATAATAAAAAAAAAATAATTAGATACTGGTTACATCATTATTGAATCAAACTTCAAAAGGAATTCTTCTAAATAACTTAAATTAAGGTTAAAAAAATACCTGAAACTACATGATTTGCTGCTAATGAATCAATTGTTTTATTTGCAAAATTAATGATGGTTTACTTAAAACCATTCGGCAATAGTTTTAAATTAATTAATTTAAATCATTGATTTAAACCAAATATGTTTTTTAATTGAAATTAAATACAAACTGTTTTCCAATTACACTCACACACAAGCAATACGCATCAAATCACATATCAAAATGAAATAAAATGAATTTTTGTGTTTATTAACATTTCTTTCAACATAAAATATTCCAATATCGGATTCCTTTTCCTAACAGAATTCATCTCGGCAAATTCAAACTTTATACTAGATCGCTTACAGGAATTTTAACGAAACAAACTAATTTAACCTCATTTCATCTATCCCTGTACTGATGACAATGCATACTGTTTTCTCTTTTAGAAAAAAAGATGAAATGAATAAAATAATTTGATTAAAATTAAAACAATCAGATTTAAATGAAAATATCGATTTTTTTGACTTTTATTTAATAAACCGTATATTTTTCGAAATAATTATCAAATTTTATAAATATCTAATTTGAAAAATTCAATTAATTTGAGTGACTCCAAAATGTGTATACAATGCTTTATTTTGAGAATTTTTATAAAATTCTTTTTCAGTCATTTTAAGAACAACATATCAGCCATTTTTTTAGTCTAGTCATTATTTCTCACGGCACTAGAATATAGTTTTTAGTTCCTTTGTTTATATGCTATTGTTGCCTGTATTCAATAATATTTATTTACGAATATTTTAAAGTGCATAATTATTAAATTCATATTGCTTGTATTTTTTTGATACTTTGATGCTAAGGAGTAAAAGTCTTCATTTCCGACATGGAAAAAACATTTCAGTTTTTCTTTTCCTACATATTAAAAACAATATAAATTGATACAAGCAATCAGAACAAAATTATCTCATAAATTGGTATGGAATATATTACAAAGATACTTTTCATAATGATTTATCGTTCTATTTCGAAGTTATCAATAGAATTACTATCAATTTGAGTTCTCTACAGAAAAATTACAGCTCCCGTTTTAATGGCAATGAGCACGAACCCGATTTAATTTCAATCTCTGAAATAAAATCGCATCGGAAATCGCATCATCGCGGACAATTGCATGTTTACGTCATAAATTCGCAGGGATTTTTATTCATCGATGATGGATTCTGACAGTTTTATTTTCACACGTGAATGTAATACATTATTAGCAGTTTGGAAAGCAATTGCAAATGAGTGTTGGTGAATTGTAAATCATAATGAATTATACATATTAATACGTACTTGTGGGTTTTTGCCATGAGCTGTGAAGAATCTGTCATCACTACTATACGTTGTCAAACCAACAGTAAGGAGCTGGTAGTCTGTTCTTCTTATCCACGTTACCTGCAAAATATTTCTCTTGAATATAAATTGATGTTTAATTTATTTCATTTTAATAAACATAATTAGAATATAAATTTTTTTATTATTAAAAGCAATTATACCATTTTATTTTGTTTGTCCAATCGTAATACTTCAATTTGTAACTTCACATTTCAAATACATTTTTATTTATTATTCTGTAGTTAGAAATTCTTGTTCATTGTTTTACCCTTGTTCAGTGAAAATTACATGTTATAACGTTGACCCGTACACAAAATTTTACATGAGTCAATTATTTGCGATGATAATTTAATGTAAAATGAATTGCTGATTTAATTAAAGATATCCGTTAAAATTGTTTGGTACGAATGCTTTAATTTAAATTAATGGTTTTAATATTTTGATATCGTTTCCATTTTTGATAATTATTTATGTCGTCGTGTAAATTAAACATATTTTTGTGAGTATCAACTGACCTATATTCCACTCATTAGTTGATTTGAACAAATTTTGTTTTTTTTACGCATTTGCAATTAATATGCGATACGATAAATATTTATTATTAAAATTTTTAAAAAATCTGATGTAATGAAAACAATTTATTTGACATGATAAATATGCTTTTAGCTAAATATATTTTATTCGGTGAAATGAAATTAAATGTCATATACAATTGAAAACAGGAAAATATAATTTACATACGCTGCAGTTTTGAAAATAACAATAAATACATTTATTTAAATAATTTATATCTTTATTATTGTTTTATTTAACTACGTGATAGCACGGTTCATTTCAATAATATATTTTTCTGTCGAAAAAAAATAATGTTCACATACTAACGACGAAAACTGCCAGTTTTTCAAAGGAGTAGGAAAATTTAATTTATTATGCTGCAAATACATTAATTTAAATAATTTATATGTTTATTATTGTTTTATTTAATTATGTGACAGCACAGTTCAGTGCATTTATATATTTTTCTGTCGAAAAAAATATTTATAGTAATTTCAGGACAAAAACTGTCACTTTGTTTTCGTCCGCAAAGCCAGTTGAAAATTTATATTTATATTTGTGTGCTGGAGCAAAAATAACATACAATTGTGTCCACCTATTTATTTTTAGACATTTTATTACTTGATGGAAAAAGATATTATGCAACTAGGGAATAAATGCAAACTCATTTGTGTGTCAAAATCGTAAAAGTGATAATTTTTGGTACAATTTGAAGTTTGCAGCCGAGACTAGCAAATCAGATGAGGCCAAAAAAGAATTTTTTGTGCTAACATTTTTAGGCGATAATAATAAAAGTAATTTTAACAGATATTTCTAATAACAAAAAAAAACCGTTTTAGCGAACATTAACCATTATTTTAATAATATCATTTAATAAAAATAGGTAGTCTGTCAGTTTTAGGCATCAACTTTATAATTAAAAAAATATTTACATTTCTCTCGAAGAATTATGGGAATTTTTGTGAAAATTTTTAAAAACCGGTTTTTGAACTAAAGTCGTTATTTTTATAACGTTATCAATATGAGTTAATTGTTAACCAATATTTTTTTCGGTTACATGCCCTTATTAATATGTACCTATATATAAAGAACTATAGTCAAATCCACGTAAAAATGGCATTCCAATGTGATGACGTCACTTACTACGTTTATAAGAGATAGTAGTAAAATTTAAAATTTATTAACATCTGTCATAATTTGATATTTTTAAATTAAATAAATGTAATAAATTTACTTTTACTAATCATATCATAGATAGGTCATCAAATTGCAGAATAAGTAAATTCATCAATTCCTGTAACTTGCTTTTTACGATTTCTTTTTTTTGGCGATGATAAGGTTCTACATTTCATTTCATTCAGGATCTTTGATATTATGGAATGTGACACACCGAAAGCAGAACAAACTCTCTAAGACAATAACCAACAATAACAATATCGAAAAATGTATAAATATAAAAAACACTTACTGTCATCAAACATACAACCTCAAAATATAATACTTACATCTTCTGAAGAAGAAAATGAAATTAGAGGACCAACTAAACGTTTTTCTTCATGAAAGAATGCAGAAGCAATGTCTAGATAATTTTTTATCACTCATATTCAACTACAAAACGATGAAGTGCGGATATAAACATAGAAAATATTTATGCAGTTCAAGTACAGACGAACGTCAACACACGCTTTATGATATTAGCAACACTCCAAACAATCGCATAGCTACTAATGCATTTGCGTCACTTAATACATACCCTCTAGTGACGTCATCACATTGGAATTTCAATAATGCCATTTTTACGTGGATTTGACTATAGTTAAAATTTAACTTATACTTGTAATTATATTATACATTAATAATGATCAAATAAGTGGCCGAAAATTTAGACTGACAGACGTGAAATAAAAATTGATACTTTATAGTTGCCAGCAGATATATTTATGTAACAGCCTCCAAAAATAACATATTTTACGCTGTATTAAAACCTTATTTTAAATAATTTCTCTCACCACTCACCGTGCTCTCTCCGATATCCGTAACCTCACAATGCAGGGTGGCTGTGGTACCAATTTGCGCCAACACCACAGTGTGGTTGGGACTTAAGAATAGGCGTCCTGGTATCCTAGAGGGCTCTGGTTCTATGGGGATGGCATTGAGCTCTTCGCCACCGGAAATGCCTCCACCGCCAACTCCGTTCTTCCCGGAGTGCGACATGTGGCTCCTCGCGTGACGTACTCCTACACACAGGAAAGTTACTACGTGGGTGGAAGTAACAGAATAATTGTACAAGTTTAATTTTACGATTAGGGAAATTATACTTTCTTATTACTTGCAGACATGATTTTCTTGCTGATTGTTATTCATTTCTGAAAAGGCCTAGCTTGATATTTTAATTATGCTAATAATAATTTATTTAAATATTATGACATAATTACAAGACCTTTCACTTTAAAACATGAATGTAAGCGAAAACACTTTTCATCGCAATTATTCAAGAAGTGGAATAAGAACTAAGTACTTTTGATAGGCGGACTGATAATGTTTCGGCCAAATGGAAAATATATTTCTTCAGCCCAATAAAATTTTTGGAGAGTGAAAATAAATTTTATAGCTGTTGTTGCGATAAATTAATTTTGTTAGGGAAATTGATGTTGATGGTTTCACAAAAGGGAACCTCACTACATACCAAATCGATATTAACTTGGAATAGCATTTTTCTGACTTCTTTTGGTACCAGTTGAAAAGTCCCAATGCCACAAATCCTTGATCTTTTTCTTTTATGATAAGTGATTTTTGAATTTTTAATTTTTCTATAATTTTGCAGATTTTACCTTTGACCGACGCATTTTAATCTGATAAAAATCTCTGAACCTTCTTTCAGACAATTCGTCCAATATATTAATGCGTTACTCAAATGATGAAATAAACAAAATAACAAAAAAAATGCAAATTTCAAAATAAATATCTTAAGAAAAAAATAGCAGTTCCGATATAACAACAACTTGATTCTACACGAACATGTATTATATAATCTGTGCTATGATGATCGGCCCATCGGCCCAAATACTTCGCGGCCCAGTGGGAAATAGCCCACTATCCCACCGGTCCAATTCGCCCCTGGATATTAGTGAAAAGTTGAACATTTCTTAACTGCGATTTAAATGAAAGAAATAAATAAAAATTCTAGATTTCAGTCATATACGGAAATATTTATTCTAATCCTAGTGAGTGTAATACCTACATACTACTGTCAGAAAATAAGTAAATAATTTTGACATAAATCGTCAATATTTAAAATTAAAAATTTTGTAGAATCAATACGACACCTGTTGTTTATAATTGATATACAATATTAAATGAAAATATGTTATAATTAGAGAGACACTGAAATAGGATCATATATTATAATATATAACATTTAAAATTTTAATTATAATCTCTATTTTGCATATTATCATATAAGCATTTAAATTATTTATGCGCTAAGTTATGTCATTTATTTATTTAATCATTTGAGGTCAAACATGAGATTATATAGATACAGATAACAAAAGCTTAAACGACCTTAATTAAATTGCGATTTGAAATGCTGGCATAGTTTTTTCTCTTCTCTTAAAACAATGCCGAAGCTTTTTCATACTCGTTGACCTATATTTGTTTTTGTTTTATCGGTCAGTTAGCTACAAAACATATTCTATATTATATTAAAACATAAAACACTTCTAAAATTTATATTCTTACTTCTTTTAGTTTGTAGTTGCTTTTAACTTTAATATGGAATTATTAAAAAGAAATTATAACTGCAAAAATTGTTTTGCTGAAATCTATAATTTCATAAAATATATTGATTTTCAACACTAGAGCCCTCTCAAAAATTTATAGTAAAGCTCAAGCATTATAGGAAACTATATAAAGTTTATTTTTATTTAAAATTCTTCAATAGGGTATAAAATGAAATATTTTAATAAAGATAAAGAATGTATTACTAAAAATATGTTGAAATAGCAGTAAAGATATAAAATAAGCTTCCAACAGATGGCTCTTGTGCTACGACAACGCCATTGCGGTAAAGCACTGAAGCTTTCAGTTCAAAAGCTCTCCGCTAGATAGTGCTGCTATCCGTTATTTTACTGTTTCACATTAAGTTCGTCATATATTGTGCGTTGTCTTATCTAAAACAAAATTAATTTTTCTTGTTTTTTACGCTAACAGTAAGTTTTCTGGACACAAATATTTATCTTTGTTGTAATATAAAATAAATATTGACCCACAAATAATTTATCTTCTTCTTTACTAAAAGCTATTCATTAATTATTAATTTGTTTTAGGGAAATTAAATTTACATTTCGTGAAAAACCATTTTTCATTAGATAGAAAACATTGATTTAGGGAATTTGGTGGTGATATAATTGAAGTAATTAATTATTTTAATTACTCAATAAATTTTTTAGACAAATGCAGTAAAAATTAAGGGATAAACGTAGCAAACCTTCTTTATTTGAGAAGAGAATGTGCGGAAATTAAGTGATGCCATTATTTTATATGACAACAATAAATTAAAATGATAGAGGAAATGACAATGGAATTGTTGAACCTTCCTGAATAGATAAAAGGTATTGTTTTTTCTGAACTTTGTATTAAATTTCATTTATAATTTTAAATGGACAGCAGATCAGTTATTTTTGCAAATGAGTCAAAAGTGGTGTTTTAATTTACAAATAAAGATTCAAATCTATCACAAAGGGGCGTCAATAGAATTTTAAAACAGGGGGCGCACATTTTCATCTCTCAAACACCTCATATTTGTTAATGACTAACGACCATATTTTTATTAAAGCAGCATAATTTAAGAAAATATTTAAATAAAGAATAATGTAAATAAACAGAGGGGGCATAGGTCTAGCGACGGCACTTCTGTCACAAGAAAATGTATTACATTCTTTTTTTTTTATAACTTCATAATAAGTATTACTAAAAAAATATTTAAAAAAGGAACTTTATATATTTACTTTACTGAACTGTATTTATCAAATAAATTACATGTATCTATTTTCAACTGTGTTCAAATATGAAATTTTGGTTTAAAGATTTAGATGAAACATTACATTTTTGGCAACTCCACTTTTTCCAATCATGTTGTTTAAATTATGCACATGCTATTAACTTCTCCTGAAACTCCCAAGTGTCGTTACATTGTTAATGTTCTTTTTTACGAATTTGTGAAAAATAATATCATCCATAAAATATGATCATTATTTGTTCAAAACTCGCACGGAAAGTTGAAATCGTTTGTATCATCCAATCTGTAGGTATTTATAAAAAAAATGGTTTGTAAGCGATATTAGAAATAAAATCAACAGAAAATTTAATTGCTACAGTATTCGAATCCTTCACTGAAAAACTCGAAACTAAAACCGAAACTCTAAATACTTATAGCTAAAAAAACTATTGTTCTACTTTTTTGGAAATATAATTATTTTTATAATTTTTCTGCTAATATAATGTACATGACAACCGAAACTGATATACTTTGGGCTACAAATACATTTCAATAGAAAAACGTAAATCCATAACTTTTTTCAGTAATACAGAGTTTAAACGATTGTGTGATCATACTTCAATCGGAATGGATGTTTAATATGAGTTTGACAGATCTGACCTACAAAATTTTTCAATATTAATAAAAAACCGTGCAGATTAAAACACATTAATTGTTTGAAAACTATAATATTTGTTTTAAACAAAATATGATTGAATATTATAAATATGGGTTAAGTTTGAAAATATTAAGTAAAAGTTTCTTTTAAAAAGGTTCACATGAAAAATAACTTATTGCAGCAGAATAAATACAATGTACAAATACGCTCTATTTCCTGCAGTTGATCCTCAAATCATCTGTTAAAACTATGATTCAAATTATTGGGCAATGAAACATATCTAGTATAAAGAGAGTTGTAGATTAAATTAACGAAGCTACCAACACACAATTGAACCACAAATTGTCAACGCCAAAATCACCTTCATAAATGACATTAATGACATGAATGACGTACTATTTTTTTTAAAAAATATTTGAAAACATTCGTAACCCCGATTACATTTCATATTTCATTTTTGTCGTTGGTTGGTTGGACACAGATAGTATAACACCCTTCTGTAACATGTACGATAACAAGATAGCAAGATTAAATTAAAATAACTCGTGCAACAGAAATTGATGACGTGAGAATTAACTACGAGAAATAGAGTATATGTATGTGCTTGCTTTTTTGAAAAATACATGAACTAATGCCGGGTTAAATTTATTGGGTGAAAGAAGCTTTTTACTTCGCACAAAATTTGTTTGCACTCAGAATTTTGCTGTTCAAAGCCAAGGCCTACTTGGTCTATTGGGAAATCCGAGAATCTGCCTATTGGCCGTGAACCGAATTCTTACTTTAGCTGAAACTTTGACCCTATAACGTGACATGGGAATAAAAAAACGCTGTTTTGCTGTGCGAACGGTATTAGCTTCTCACTTAAAAGGAATAATTATTGATAAGAAACATTTGAGTTGAATGTGGTTTTTATATACCTGTACGTATAATAATATTTTTAAATTTTGTGAGAATCCCAAATGAAAAAGAGTAATAAATTCATAAAATTTTCATGATATTAGTATAATTAGGTGAAAGAGAAACAGATACAAAAACGTCTTCCTGTAGGGAACTTAAGCCTTTGACAAATTACACTCTAGACAGGTATTCGATCAGACGCTTAGGAAAGGGCAAAGGGAAAAGAACTTTAACCGAAATAATATTCCACTCCGTATGTTTTATGAAAATATTATTATTTCGGTTAATTTTCATAAAACATACGGAGTGGAATAGACTCAGTTTGGTATGAACAGTTTGATGAAAACTTTCCTTATTAGATAATGTTATATAAAGTTGCTTTTGGAAGAATTTTTTTTTTACTACCACTTACTTGGTTACCATGCTCACCTAGGTCAATAATAAACTATTATTAATCATGGTCAATAATGGAAACTGTCACTTTTAAAAATAACACAAATCTCCAAATCCAAATATTTAAATTTGCCGTGTAGTATAATATACTATTATATTATTATAAATATAATGTGATAAATTATACTTTTTAATACATGTCCTATAAAATTGTTCTCTCGCACATTGTAAATAAAAATTTGTTAGTACATAATTTTGGAGTAAATCAGTTATGAGTTTCATTATACGATTTCTAGTTTTGGACAGTAATGCATTTACAACTATTCCAAACGTTGTTAGTAGTTACATATGTAATTTCCGTTTGTCAGAAAAATTATATGCAAAACTAAATTTAGCTTAGTAAAGCACCTAGCACTCATAAGTTTCATTTCAATAGAAGAAATTTGAATTTAAAATTAGCACTTAGGAGAAGTATATAAAGTTTATTTTTGTTGTGTGACATAATGGTACGGTACAAAAATAAATATACCTGTAGGGAATAAAAAGTAGTTTTGTAAGCGGAAATAGGGTTAGTGAGTGTGAGCTAGCTCATTTAACTCAAGAAAAAAATTGTAAAGTATGGACTAACAATCAAATATGGACAAACAAAAAGTATTAAAAGTGTATAATATACTATTATATTATTATAAATATAATGTGATACATTATACCTTTAATTACATATCTTTCAAAATTGTTCTCTCACACATTGTAAATAAAATTTTGTTAGTACGTAATTTTGGAGAAAATCAGTTATAAGTTTCATTATACGATTTCTAGTTTTGGACAGTAATGCATTTACAACTCTTCACTCTTCCAAACGATGTTAGTAGTTACATTTATGTAATTTCCGTTTGTCAGAAAAATTTTATGCAGAACTAAATTTAGCTTACTAATAATAAGTTTCATTTCAATAGAAGAAATTTGAATTTAAAATTAGCACTTAGGAGAAGTATATAAAGTTTATTTTTGTTGTGTGACATAATGGTAGGGTACAAAAATAAATATACCTGCAGGGAATAAAAAGTAGTTTTATAAGCGGAAATAGGGTTAGTGAGTGCTCGAGCAAGCTCATTTAACTCAAGAAAAGTGTAAAGTATGGACTACCAATCAAATGTGGACAAACAAAAAGTTTTAAAAGTGTATAATATGCTATTATATTATTATAAATATAATGTGATACATTATACCTTTTAATACATCATCATGATCATCATCATCAATGGCACACATTCCTACATGGAACAAGGCCTCAAGTACCTGAAGTACTTGTTTCGTGACATGTTTTACTTGCATTATAGAGATGCAGGTTGTCAGTCTACAGTCCCTGCAAGGCCAGCACACACCGAGCCGTTGTGCGGTAACCCATCCAATTGGACAGGGCGGGCTATGTTGCTTATCTACACGATCAGACAAGACACGCCACGACCACACAACCGTACTGGCTGACTACCTTTTAATACATATCCTTCAAAATTGTTCTCTCACACATTGTGAATAAAAATGTGTTAGTACCTACATAATTTTGGAGTAAATCAGTTATGAGTTTCATTACACGTATTCTAGTTTTGGACAGTAATGCATTTACAACTCTTCACTCTTCAAAACGTTGTTAGTAGTTACATTTATGTAATTTCCGTTTGTCAGAAAAATTATATGCAAAACTAAATTTAGCTTAGTAATAATAAGTTTCATTTCAATAGAAGAAATTTGAATTTAAAATTAGCACTTAGGAGAAGTATATAAAGTTTTATTTTTGTTGTGTGACATAATGGTACGGTACAAAAATAAATATACCTGTAGGGAATAAAAAGTAGTTTTATAAGCGGAAATAGGGTTAGTGAGTGCTCGAGCAAGCTCATTTAACTTGACGTAGTTGATTTTATGCAAAAATGCACCCAGGGGTCGGTGCATCGTCGTGAAGGCAGCAAGGCAACGCCACCTTTGACCAGAGATGCGCACGGGCGCATCGCTCAGGCGCGTAATCCTTTGCTGATTACATACGCTGATACCCAGTCCAACTAATTGCGCAACTATATGTGACAGCAGTTAAATGAAACTCCCAAGCCTCAGGAATCTCCACGAAATTTCATTTTCTACACATACATATTATATTTAATTACAACAAGTTAGCCGCTGGCTTTATATTACCGGTTTAATGTCCAACGAATTTGTAAATGGATTAAGCTAGATTTATATTCACTCCAGTTAAGCTCAAAGACAAGATTTTGCAATATGCATTTCTGTTTCAAATTCTGCACATTAAAAAAACACTAATTCTAGACTATCTATTTTTAAATAATCGTTTATATTATACATTTATTTATGTCTATTAAACAAATGAGTGTTTTGAAATGTATAAGCTAAAATTGGAGTAATATACATAACTATTAAAATCATGGAACATAATGTCTCAAATTATAGACAGATATGTATGTAGTCATTTTTTTTTCATTTTTTACACATACATATTATATTTAATTACAACACGTTAGCCGCTGGCTTTATATTACCGGTTTAATGTCCAACGAATTTGTAAATGGATTAAGCTAGATTTATATTCACTCCAGTTAAGCTCAAAGACAAGATTTTGCAATATGCATTTCTGTTTCAAATTCAGCACATTAAAAAAACCTCTCAATAATTTCAGATTATCTATTTTTAAATAATCGTTTATATTATACATTTATATATCTCTATTAAACAAATGAGTAATTTGAAATGGATAAGCTAAAATTGGACTAATATATATATAACTACTACGATCATGGAACATAATGTCCCAAATTATAGACAGATATGTATGTAGGCATTTTTTTTCTACACATACCTACATATTATATTTAATTAAAACAAGTTAGCCGCTGGCTTTATATTACCGGTTTAATGTCCAACGAATTTGTAAATGGATTAAGCTAAATTTATATTCACTCCAGTTAAGCTCAAAGACAAGATTTTGCAATATGAATTTCTGTTTCAAATTCTGCATATTAAAAAAACACTAATTCTAGATTATCTATTTTTATATAATCGTTTACATTATATATTTATTTATGTCTATTAAACAAATGAGTATTTTGAAATGGATAAGCTAAATTTAGACTCATATACATAACAACTACGACCATGAAACATAATGTCCCAAATTATAGACATATGTGTATGTAGGCATGTATATATTAAAATAATGATAAATCTACTACCTGTTTCCGTAAAAGCTATTATGACTAATTTTACCGATTTCAGGATTTTAAGCCATTGCTTACACAGACAAAAAGTAAACTGGATTACTAAGGCATAACTGTATCATGTCATCTTTCGGGTGCGTTTGCGAACCGGAAATATATTATTCCGGTATTTTACTGTAGTTGCTAGGCTTCGAAAAATAAGAGTCAGGGAAAGTTTTTTCCGGCCGGTAACAAAGCATTCCCGTACAGGTCGTAGTCCATTGTTTTCCATAAATAAAGATACAATCATCATCATTAATTTAATTATTATTGAATATAAACCTGTTAAAAAATAATATGTGTACTACGTATGAGAAGTGACTTCCAGAACTTTTGGTGTTACTGGCCGGGAATATATCTTTTGTTCTACTAGATACACAATATAATATTATTAATAACGTCTTCATTTTCTCAAACCGGTAAACTATTAAACAACCACGGATGTTACGAATCATACTAAGCCTTAGATGTTTAAAATTCTCGCACTGCGAGTTCGGAATCAAATAGACATCTGCGGCGATTGTGATACCCATAACAATCCTAACTATGTTAGTAGCTATTAAATACGAGAAATATGATTGTGTATTGTCTATAAAATCCGTACCAAAGAACATAAATACTAAGAATTGCTTCTCATTCATATGGAAAGTCAAAAAAAAAATAAACTGAAATTTACATAGAAGTCTAATTGTCTATACCTTGTTTCTTATTAAATTAAGATAAAGTATTAGTACGTTAAAGTTTTTAAACATAAAATTAAATATGGGAATACTTATTATTTTATTTAAAAAAAATGCAATAGATATTTTTTATTATTATTTTCATGTAAGTTACTATTCCATTAATTCATAAAGTAGTATAAATAATATCATAATTATAATATATTGAAAATAAATGACAAATATTATAATCTAAAATATTATTATTATTCGGTAGATGGAACAAAATATTTTGCTACAACCAGTTATGTTAATTAACAAATATCTTTTAATTCAACAAGAATTGTTTCTTATTGGTCTCTTTTTAACCTCTTGAAATACTCGTAAGTATGATTTTGGGAATTGCAGAAAAGTTTGTGTCTAACTTTAGAGAACTATTAATGCAATAAATGAACAGTTCCTCTGCAGAAAACTTGAAAATATGCATATCTTGTTACTACATTAAGTATACAAAAGTTCAAAGAGTTCTTTGTAATATAATATTTTATCAACGGAAGTTCTTGTTTCTTTAAAAGTTTTTAAAAGGTACAAAATAGATAATACTTACTTACTTTTAATAAAAAATTTATAACATTTCATGCATACTTATAAATAATTTTTAGTATAAGTGCAGTTTATAAAATACCCTGTATATAAAATAGAGATATAATATTTTCTTTCAAAAGCATGCCTGGTTTGTAATAGAATTTTATTTATAAAACATCCGTAGAAGAGTGAACAGCTTTGCTACTATACGATAAAAACGACAAAGACAAAGAAAATAATATCTATTTAGAGTAAAGTTTTACATATTTTTTTAAAAATAAAACTAGCAGCGGTGGCAGTCTTGATTAGCACGCTCCGACACGAATTGAGCGGAGTGTGAAATATGGGGTTCAAATCCTTGCTTCGCCAATCTTTACTTTACTTAACTGTTGAGCTCTTTTACTATATGTAGTACCGGGCTTTAGGTGAGTTTAACCAAATTAAAATACCGCTGTGTCCAACCAAACCTAACCAAATCTAACCTAACCTAAACTTCGCTATATAAATTCCTGTTATTTATGAGGAAAATATCATAAATATAATTAAAATTTTTCTACTTCGCATTCATGTATTCAACTGTGCATATCTTATTATAAACCTAGCGTCTATTATTACTGTTCTTCTATTATATTAACTTGGCGTCTATTATTTTACTGTGCATGTATTACAAAAATTAGACATCTATAATTTTTCTGTGCATTATATAACCTATTACCTGTTATTTCTACTGAGCATGTTAAAAAATATTACTAAGACAAATTATTATTGACATAAAGTAACATAGAAAGCATATTAATTACTTTGAAAAATATTTAAATACATAGTTACAGAATTATTTTCCAAGATTCAATTTTTTTACTTAGCAAGTTTAACTTTCATTTAGCTTTATTTTTTATACTTACCAATGTAACCAAAAATTAGGATACTGTGCAAATAAATTGTTGCGATTTAAAATGAATAGAACATTTAAAAATGAGGCAGTAACTAGAGAAATAATGTTTTGCAATAAATAGGCTAACGGTCTTTGCTTTTAAAATTGTTTGTATATTTTTTGCTAAACCTGAATTGAAGTGAAATAATATTAATAATATAAGATAATGATTAAATAATAAAATAATTTCTCATCTCAACATAGTAGAATTAAAATAAATGTTAAATTATTCATAATTGTTCGAAAACTGAGGCAAGTTTTAGAGAAGCATCTATAATGCATCTACTTGGAAAACAAAACATATTTCTTCCGGTGGTTTCTGAGCTCGAGAAAATTACAGCATTACGAAAGAAAACATAGAACATCTCTGGAAACGCGGAATAAATACTTGATGCTAGAGAAATTTAATAAGCGCTGATAAGCCGGAATGATGGAGAGAGGATTTTTCTCGAAACAAAACTAGGCGAGTTCGATTTAAAGCGCGCGAGCTTCTGAATTTATTAAGAGATGCTCCAAGTTCATTAAGCCACATTCATCTCTTAGATGTGAACTTGTGCCGGAGAAACGCGAAATTTTGTTTCTAATTTTACAGGAGTTAGAAACAGTTAGTGGAGTTGCCGGCACATTAAGAGCAGCTACCTGCACGCATTATTAAGCGAGTGCTGGTGACAGACTTTCTGCGATTTATTAGTTTGCACCAAACTTTGCAAAGAATTATTCTTCAACTTCCCCAATTATTTCTTTTCTTATCCGCTAAGTAACTTCGCAAAAAATCCTTCATAAATCATTTTTCTTCAATAAAAACTCCCATAGTCATCTTCTTACAACGCCGGGTTACTTTTTAAGGAAGTGATTAAGATCCTTTGGAATTTTATATCCCAGCTTGAAAAGACACTATTTTGGCTTCATTATCTTTACGGACAGTGGTGAAATGTATACAGTGGTATTTCCTTAACTTGAACTTTAAGGAACAAAAAAAAATCGAGTTATAGAGAATAATAAAAAAATGTAGAAAATTGTGCTGTTTATTCAGTAATATTTTTTATTTTTGTATTTTATAAGACTAATTGTCTTTTTTCCCAAAATCTTCCACCAAATTTAAATAATAATTATAGATATCATCAGAAACATTTTCCCTGGATTCGATGAAATTTTTTCAATAAAAATATAGACATGCTCAAATAAACTAAGGAAATTTGATATTTTACTGATAATGAACTATATTTTCTGAATTCAATATAATGTGCCCTAATTACCTTTTGCATTGAGAAGACGACTATCTATAACCATTGTAAATTCGGGTTATTAAATAAAGAACAATGAATATGTCCATGCTATCCGAATATATATACACTCAAACCAATTAGTCTTCGTATACCAAAAAAGGAAAGCTTTTTATGGAATATGAATACAAGAAATAAATATTATATGTATTAACTTTCTACATTTATCGTAATGTAATCGAAAAAAAAATATTATAATAACTAAGTAAGCCAATTTAGTTTTCGTATACCTGTAAATTATATAGAATCAATGATATTTGGGGGATTCATATCAGAAGATGGTGGTGGCGTGTTTAATTCTTGCCTACAATTGTACAATAACCATTCTTGCAGTTTACGTGTAGTATGTTTGGGGTTATTATCTTGTTAAACATATAAGAATCTCTTGAACCCAATTTTCAGCACATTTTTCAAATTCTCTTTTAAAATATTGCAATAACCTTATTAGATCCACTTTTCCTCAATAAAAATTAAGTTTTCTACCCCTTCTGCATTTATACACTTATACACTTTTTGTTTTCCTTGATTCATTCATCCTTTTCCAAACAATAATTCGTCCATCTGATCCAAAAAGATTTATTTTGGTTCATCTGAAACAATTACTGAGTTTCAGAAGGTTTCAGGTTGGTTTATATATTTCAAAAACAAAGCACAAGGATGTGTCTACGGAGACTAGTTGGTTTGAGTGTAAAGGATTTTCCCAAAAAATACGAGTTACTATAGAAATATCTCTTCGATTTAGAAAAATATTCCTGTTATAGAAATTCGACTTGGAGAATAATTTGAGTGACAGAAATTTGTGTTAATTAATATAAAATAGGTAGAAATATTTTATAAGTAAAAAATATCTACAAAAATAAATAAATATAATAGACATAAAAAATAAAACATATGTATATTTTTTTTTGGATATGCAATAACATTTGACTTAATTGAAACAAGACAAATTTTATTACCTATACAATTACTTTATAGCTATAAGCAATATGGTTTTATAATTTTTTTTTGTCTGTGTAAAAATCAAACTTTAATTAAAAAATAACTAACTGGGTAAAACTAAAAACAGATTATATACTCGTATTTGCACGCATGTTATTAATCTTGTTGGTACTCGCGCACACAAGTTCTTGAAATTGGTTTGTAGAGAATATAGGTCAAGAATTATTCCTGTTCATTAATCGATTCGTATTACTGCAATTAGAATACGTAAATTAATTACAACTAATGTAGTTTTAGTAGTGATATGTAGTAGCAACAATACATTTATACAAAGCTTATAATTACTTAAATTGTTCTACATTTAACACATCAATATTTCGCTAGTTATTTACTAATCGATCTTCTAAATACATCATTATTACTGTTATTTATTATTTGCAAAGAACTATTAACGTTTTCAAATAAGATTTACTGTTAGTAATACAAATTGTAATTAATAGTCATCACTCTTCTCTATAGCAAGAGTGACGTTCGAATCAAAATATCGGACATCAAAGAATCTGCAAACAGTTGAATGTACATAAAACAGTAATCATGTTTAAAAAAACAAAATCTCTGAAATCTAACCTACACTGGAATGCACACAACGCAGCGCTGCCTTTGATCATATTCCTTTATAACGTGCGACCCGGAAATGTAATTTAATAGCTATAGATATACTGCATAACTCAAAGTTCATATTGATGAAATATTTGATTGCTATGTCAAATTTTCTGTTTAACAATTACAAATAAACAGAATAATATAACACTGCACTGTTTCCATATTAATTAATAATGTATGTAGAGGAAATAGTGATGTTTAAATATGTTGATCAATTTACAAATGACAATAGCTGTAAATATATTTCTTGTTTACATTTATTTAACATATAATAGTTTAGGTACGATTAATGCAAAACCAAAACGTAAGATAACTTTTATGAAATGATTTAATTAAACTATATAATAACTTTAAATTACCTAACAATATTGAAAGTTTCCCGATATTATAAACCTGAATGTTTGGATATTTGATCTTGCGTCCATTTGTTAGTTTTTGGTAATGAAGATTAAATTTCATCGCCTAATCATTCTGGATTCGTAAAAAAGTGTTTAAAAACAGATTAGTTTTTACAAAATATGGTACGCGGAAGGCAAGGGATGATTTCCACACCCTAAAATACTATCCATCGTTTGATGTACATGATTTAGCCCGATGGCAACAGAACGTTTGTTAGGTATCAATTTAGTTTAGTTTATAATAATATCTGTTAAAATATAAATTGACGTTAATTCTAAAATTGAGTGTTTGTCCCATCACTTTCCTTCATACTTTTATGTGTTGTGTTTTGTCTTCTGAAACTTTTAATTTAAAAGATTACTAACCAAAAACAAAAATGCTTCCATGCAAGGAGTTAAATATATACCTAATATTATTTTTTGTCTATTTTGTGTGCAAAGGTTCGTTACATAGGTACTGCAGAAGCAAAAGAGGGTACCCATGAGACGATATTATTGATGTTCTCGTCTCACGTCTCCGAACTGAAAGTGCAATCTTGATGCTTTTTAGCAAAAAAGTGATTGGATTCAAATTAAAGTTGTCAGAATCATTTGTTCACGATAGGACTTCATAAAGTCTGGACTTATAACGTACTTCATACTTTGATCCGTAAAGTATAAAATATAGAAAAATAGATCCTGAACTTATTTTTATTACATGCTTTACAAAATTAACTGATAGGCTATCTAATATCTTTGAACTTCCCTTCGAAATGGTCCATATTTTGTAATTTGCATTAAACAAAATTATTTTAATAATTTATTTCTTTCATATTTCTTACGAATATGTTTCGAATCAAATGTTTCTTACAAAAATTAAAAGCAAACTAAATTATTATTTTTATGAAGTATGCTCAAAGTAAAGTGCCCTTTTGAAAAGGAAAATTGAAACAAAAAATGAAGGTGCATATCTAGATATTATAGCAATTCCATAAAATAATCAAAAACATTCTATGGCTAATCGTTTTTGAATTATGCGAAGAATTAAAAAAAAAACTACAAGCAAAGTGCCCTTTTGGTAGAGTCGATTACAATGAAAAGGGAAGTACATAACAAAGTTATAGCAATGCCATACAAAATTTCAAAATTTTACGGTTAATCATTTTTCAGTTATTTAAGATACGTACGAACAGTTGTCAAGCCGATGCTACTCAAATTGATTTTCTGTTGAAATTACAATAATATAAGGAAGAAAAAATGGTAAACCAAATAAATAAGCTGAATTAAAAATTATATTTCTAAATTTATTTACATTTTATGTAATATAAAAACGAGAATAAAACAGCCCTTTATATTCCTTATTATATTTTCATGGGAAATTTAATGATTGTCACAAAAATGTTTATTTTCTTTTGTTTTAGAGTTACTGAATATAAGGCTCTTTTCCGAGTATTTCATAAATAACGCAAAAACATACTTATGTCATAATAAATACAGGAAAATTTTTGACATTTTATATAATTTTTTATGTGGAATTATGTTACGAGTTTTTTATTTCTCCATTTTCATAACGTACAATATATTCATTTTCTTTTACTCATAACATTTTCAGGAACGAAAAACGTTGTCTGAAGTTATTTTAAATAAAGTTAAAGATATCAGAAATTAATAAGAGAATAAAATTCAGTCGAATTATTTAAAAAATTTCAATCTACCTCAATTGGTTTCGATCCCACGAAACATTTTTAGAAAGTAACAAATTTTATAAAAATTGTGATGATTAAAAATTTATACGATTAGCCAGTTGATGGATATTATTACATTCGATATGTTCAATCACATAAGTTTATAATCAATAGTTTTATATCACATTGTTACAATTTGTATAAAATCTCCTAGCTCGTAAAGATGACAAATCGGTAGATTGAAATTTATTAATAATTTGACTGCATTCCAATTCTGTATTTATTGTCCTATTAGAACAAAAGGTTTATGTCTTCATTTTTATTATAACCTAAAGCAAATTTAGTTCATTCTAAAATTAACATTTTTATGAATAATAACTGTTTTAGTGTTTATATCTAATTTTTAATTATAACCAGGGCATGTAACCGGTTAAAAAAACCGGTTAATAAAAACCGGTAACCGATATTTTTAACGAAAATTGCGAACTTTAACCGTAATTTTAACCGATATTTTTCAGGCCGAAAATACCGGTAACCGTTAACCAAAAAAAAATAAACCGGTTTTAGCGAACATTAACCTTTATTTTAATATCATTTAGCGAGAAAAAAAAATAATATTTTTTTTTATATCTGTGTTTTCTATTTGTATTTGAACATGAGTCATGACAGTTTACAAGTAGGTAACATTTTATTGGAGAGTCATAAATGTAGGTCTCTTTGGCCGTTAAGGTTACTTAAAAAGTTCAAATAAATACGGCCTTTGTCAACACAGGCAAGTTTAAAATTGAAAAGTGACCTGCGTTTTTCTGAATAAATTACGAGAATTTTTGTGAATATTTATTAATTAAATTGTTTTTTTTAATTGTTATATTTTCTCAGATGGTAATTTTTTATTATTTTTTTAAATTATTTATTCTATAATTTTTTTTAATCAAATATTTATAATTACTTTTTTTTAATTAATGTTAATAATTTTTTAAACCGATATATTAACCGGTTTAAACCGGTTTCCAATTTTTAAAAACCGGTTTTCGAACTAAAACCTTTATTATTATAACGTTCTCTATAAGGGTTAACCGTTAACCAGTATTTATTTCGGTTACATTCCCTGTTTGTAACTAACTTTTAGTAATTTCTAATTAGTTGAATATAAAAAGTTACAATTTTTAGGTTTTTACTGTAAAATTTTTAATATACAGCTGAAATATTCCAAAAATACCTATGTATGAGTCCAAAATTTTGGTTTTTGATAGTTGACACCCTTTAAACCCAATTTTAGGTCAGGTTTGGGTTCTTTTTAACCCATTTTAAGGTGTGACAAATTTCCAAATGTACTATACAATATGTTTAGACACTTTTCAACTAATTTTTGGGTATAAAATGCAACACATAATCGTGTTAAACTTATTTTTTTAATTATGAACACCTAAATCATAGTTAAGCACTTTAAACCCATTCTAGGGTGTGAAATAACCCAAATAAACCCATTTTTAGGTAAAATTTATTGATTTTTTGGAAAAAACTAAATTGATAGTCGCCGATGCGGTGATTTCAAATTTTCAAACCGAATTTAATTATCTCTTCCCATTCCTGAGATATTTGTCCTCAAAGTTGCACCTCAAAAAAGTGTGTTTTTTGAATATATCTCTAAAATGGGTAGAGATACAGTATCAACGATTACACCAGTCGATTCTACGCGCAAAGTTACATAAAGAAATGTTTTCTCCGCATATACGATCTTTGGAACGATTTGGTGAAAAATGAGAAAAACGAAAAAACCTGAATTTCAATTTTTCGCTTGGAAACTTGTTGTCTCCAAAATTTTTTATATTCTGGACTTAAGTAAATACAGATGCGCTGATTCCAAATTTTCAAACCGATTTCAATTATCTTTTACCGTTCTCGAGATATTTGTGTTCAAAGTTAGACCTGAAAAAATCAGTTTTTCAGGAATAATTCTGAAATGGGTTCAGATACGACTTTGGCGACCTCACCAATCGATTCTACGGGCAAAATTACATTTTTGTACCAATTTTCAGATTTTTATTCCAATGGATACAAATTTTATAGAGGAAAAACGAAAATCGTCAAAAATCGAAAAAAATCGCAAGGGGTTCATCAGGCGATTTTTCGATATTCGCGATTTTCGTTTTTTCGCTGTAAAAATTGTATCCATTGGAATATTAATCTGAAAATTGGTACACTTATGTAATTTTGCCCGTAGAATCGATTGGTGAAGTCGTCGAGATCGTATCTTGACCCATTTCAGGGATATTCCTGAAAAACGATTTTTTTCAGTTCCAACTTTGAACCCAAATATCTCGAGAACGGTAAGAGATAATTGAAATCGGTTTGAAAATTTGAAATCAGCGCATCGGTATTTACTTAAGTCTGAAAAATGAAAAGATTTGGACCCAAAAAGTTCTCCAGCGAAAAACTGAAATTCCGGTTTTTTTCTTTTTTCTCATTTTACACCAAATCGTTCCAAAGAACATATATGCGAAGGAAATATTTCTTTATGTAACTTTGTGCGTAGAATCGACTGGTATAATCGTTGAGACTGTATCTCTACCCATTTTAGAGATATGTTCAAAAAACACACTTTTTTGAGGTGCAACTTTGAAGCCTAATATCTCAGGAATGGGAAGAGATAATTAAATTCGGTTTGAAAATTTAGAATCAGCTCATCGGCGACTATCAATTTGGGCTATTTTAAAAAACCAAAATTTTTGACCGAAAAAAGGGTCATTTTGGATTTTTTCGGCTGTAAAATCAAAATTTTAAGGTGCAAATCTAAATATTGTTAGTTTTCATGATTAACTATGATTGTAAATTACTTGGAGATGAGAAAAGATATTAATTTTTATCTGGATATGGTTTGGAATATATTTGCGAATATAGATAACAATTATCAAAACAAAATTTCCAAATATAAGTACTTCCGGTCATCACTTCCGTTGTAGGCCAAGGTTCGTGATCCAATTAACAACTATCAATTGTTTTACAGACATTCTTTTTTTGAAGAGGTTTGAAAATTTAATTTAACTTTAGCATTTAGCAATAAACAAACAATTAAAAATCACCTTAATAACAATTTAGAGAAAAACAATAAATTAGAATGTTCAGGAATTTACTCCATCACTTGTAAATCATGCAAACAAATTTATATAGGACAAACAAAAAGGAAAATAGATACAAGATTTAAGGAACACATGTATCATATAAAAAAAAAATTATATATGTAAAAACATATATAATTCTGCCATAGCCGTAAATACTCATAATACTGGACATAAATTTAGTATAGAAGATGTAAAATGTGAAAAACCTAGTAAAGATCCAAATTTAAATATGTTAGAAGCCATCTTCATGAAAAAACACAAAAACAATTTACTTAACACAGACCTCTCCCCACTTGACCACCCCCTCCTGATTTTGATTTAGTAAAGTATAAATTGAACTGTATCCAACAAATTTGTATATTTGTACAACTGAAGATGACTACAGTGTAGTTGAAATGTACATTTTGTTTTAATAAATAATTGTGAAGAAAAGGGACAAGTGTTTATAAAATATTTCTCAAATATTTTTCCTTCACGTTAACTCAAACTAATTATTAGTATTCTCTATTTTTTTAATCAAATTTTTATAATTAATTTGTTTTAATTAATTTTAATTATTTTTTTAACCGATATATTAACCGGTTTAAACCGGTTTCCAATTTTCAAAAACCGGTTTTCGAACTAAAACCGTTATTATTATAACGTTCTCTATAAGGGTTAACCGTTAACCAGTATTTTTTTCGGTTACATGCCTTCAACATATTTAGTTTTTTCTATAGCAGATGTTAAAGTTCAATTTTATCAACTCAAAATAGTGGATAAAGTAGCATCTTAACCCTCGCCTTAACCCCAACGGTAGCTAAAGGAACACTTTAACATCAAGGGTAGATAATGTACTTTAATTTATATTTATTTGAAGTACATTTCCATAGCAACTCACATTACTGTCATTTTAAAATTGTTCTCAAATAACAATTAAATTTTTCTAATTTCAATTTCTTTAAAATCAGATATAGAAATACAAAAATACGATGAAATTAAATTATCGACTCGCGAAAAATAATTCACTCGCGATTATATTGCTCGTGAATTAACGCTTTCCCCTTGTCAATAAAACATTATTTTATCGTCTTTTATGAAAAATAACTATTGTTTTACTATTAACATGTTTACGAATAATAGAAAACCGTTGTTGCAGTTGAATTTAAATTGAAGAACATTAGAAAAAGTGTCGCGGAACCTTTAACAAAATAGCGCAAATTCCTTGCACAGATTTGTTCTCGCAGCAACAAATGGCGCATGAATTCGAGAAAAGCCAGTCCGTAATTCAGCTAAAAGAATAGATTGATAGGAAGTATTACATCACACTCGCACTGCGCCAACGCTGAGGAAATAGAATACATTGCACGTAATTTCCTGCAGAAACATCACTCGCTGTGTTGTTTTATGCTAAAATGTTCTTGGACTCCGGAAAGAATTCAGACATTGTTGAGTTTTTATCCCTGCATAGTAATGTGCGAGTGGAACTTCGCAAGACGTAGTTGTCACACTTAGTTTTTTATTCGCTGTAGTTAGTTCGCAATAAAAATATTTCACGTGTCTTTGCTGTTTTGCACTGTTTCTTTTGCACTTAAAATGTTTTAGTTTAAGTTGATGGTACCTCCATTCTAGTTTCTAACATTCCACTAGAAACTTCCACTTTTAAATTAAAACTACACGAGAAGAAAAACATTAAATATTTGTTCTATCGTGTTCTCAATGAATTTCAACTTGTAGTACATATCTTAGTTTTCAGATACAAAAAAATATATTTCATTCAGATTTTTCAATATATTAAAAAATAAATAATTACTGTAACAAGTGACAGTATATACATTACCATATTAAAGTTTTAGGATATTTTTATACAAACTAAAAATATCTTCTTAAAAATCAATTTACCTATTTTAAGTTTTTAAAATAAATAGGTAAGTTTTTTTATAGGCATGTAAAAATAGAAGCTCATTCAATTTCATAGTTCACTAATAATTTTTGGAATAAAAAACTATATATTTTAATTATTTTAATGAATTTCATAGAAGTAGTAAAACATAATAAATGTGAGTATATACAGCACAATATAATTTATTTAACACACAATTAAAATTTATTATAAAACCTCTTGTAATAATTAAATGCAAGTGGTAATTATTATTTAAAATTTTCTGTTTAGAATAAAATTATTATTTGGAAATGAAAATATATAATTATAATGATTAAAATTGTGGAAATAGTTTACGTAGGTTTAAAGTAACTGACATGAAAATTTAAATATTAACCCTTTGAATTATATATGATTATGTTGAAAATAAATTATTTATATATTACAACTATGTATATTGAGAATTAAATATAAAATAATTATAATAACAATATATTTTATTTTTTTATTTATACAGAATGTTAATACTAAGTAACACCCACACATCAAAAATTTGATCTAAGAAGAGTTGTTTGTTCAATGAGTTCTAACTGCCGTTTTCGGGTGTTACAAAGGCAATCGGCAAAATTAAAATTTTATTTATAAATCCTAAATTATCCTTTAAGTTTTGCGATAATTGTGTGGTCCTTCTTAGGGTTAATATTAATAATAATAATTAGAAACAAAGTTGATTTAATGTATCAAAACTTCAAAATTAATAATGACATTAGATACATAATTAGCAAATTGATTAAATGTATATTTAAACATTAGATTATAATATAATCAAAATCATGGATGTGGAGCATTAATGTACTAATAAATTAAACTAAAATCTTTAATAATTTGAGCACTAAATGTCATAGTTGATGCTGGATTAAAATCGCAGTCAATTGATGTTATTATTCCATTAGCAGACAGATTAATGACAAATTTAGAGTTTAGCATGAACTAGAGTGATAATTGCATTCGCATCATTTATTAAATGCAAGGCGATTATTAGGTAGCGAACAATAATATTCATATAAGCGCATGCTCAGCATTGTGGTACCTGGTTACAATGGATGCCGCGGAATAATGGGGCTAGTTAGTCCAAGTATGAGCAAATTATCTGCGTTTAGGATTGCTATTGACGCGCTACAATGGCGTCAGTACTGCGAATTTATTGCCCGTGGACTTAATGTGATGAATTGGGACGATTTATGCTGATGAATAACAGATATTTTCCACCTTGCTATGTACATGTAGATACACAGAATTGCTTAGACCTGCATTGTTCAGATTGTTGCTAAATGCGAATCCTCATGGAATAATTCATTGTAGATATAAACTACGGAGCAGGACGTCACGTCTGAACCTAAGGTTCCACTGTTCAAATTTACCTGCCGGATACTGCCATCTGACTGTATAAATTGCAAGCATTTCTGGTAATGTTAGTGTATTTCCGTAGCCAGTTTGACCACAATGATAATCAAAGGTTGTCACATAGATTCACTGACCTAACCTCACTATTATTACAACTTCCCATATTGTCATTACTACCGTATGTATGGATGTACAATAAGCAGTGGTCGGATTTCAGCTATTTTATTACAGGCGCAATAATAGATAATATCAACTTTAAAATAAATAACTTTTTATCGTAATAAATACTTAGATGAGCCAGGCAAATAAATGGAGTGACTAAGGGCCGGTTTTTAATTAGCTTGTTAAGTTACGGTTAACTTAACTATGATTAGATTTAACCAGCACAAGTTAATCATGATTAAAGCAAAGAGAATTTTTCAATAATGTAGACATCAATTAACAAGAAAAATATACGACTGTTCTCATATTACTATATCTGTCTGTTTATGAGTGCTTGTTTAGTTATATTTTAAGGTATTATGACACTATATCAATTAATAACAGATAAACGTAGCAGAAGTGCAAATTTTTTACATGAAGAATGAGAAGAACATGAAAAAATTATAGAGAAAATGGATGTAATGACAATTACAGATAACATTGTTGGGAGAAAATCAAATTTTATTTATTCAAAAAACGGTAACTATATGGTACCCTAATGATATTTAAATGATTATGTTTCACTTTAAGATTATAAAATCTTACGAAGAATATTTATTCATCCAAGAAGTTTTATCTACAAATTTCGTATTCTCTGATTAATGAAAACTATATTTAACAAATTTTTACATTTAGTTTTAGATATTAAAATTTAAAAAACATGTGTAATTAATGATACTTTTACAACTATCGCAGTAAATATATTAATTTCGTTTTTAGTTCCTCTTATTACATATTAACCTATTTCGCTACAAATTTAATTAAAAATTGCAATAAATTTTATGAAATAAAAGTAGTAATAGTCCATAATGACTTTTATGAACTACAATTTTTATACCTTTTTCATTAAAGTATTTACTACACTACGTAGACGTAGAGGAAAGATAGTTAGTTTTACAAAAGGCTCTAGTTAAACCTTTTGTGCGAGAAACTTGGTGTTCCTTGAAAGGATTTATCCGAACAGTTTTGGATGTTCAGTGACCATCATTAGTTGCGATAGGAACTTCGTAGTTATCCTTCGTTTTCTGTGAAATACCCTGATAAAAAATCGTGTAGATAATATTGTATTTTACTATTGAAATATTTTTACTAAAAAACATAAAATACGTTTTAATGACATAAAAATATATGATTAGATAATGTATTCATTATTTTATTTTTATTTCTTAACTTTGAATTGTTAAAAAATATAAAAACATAAAATCAATTTATGTTCGTAATTCCAGTAATATAACAAGACATTGAGGGTAAATTACTATCAACAACTACTATTTGCTGTCGACATAGATAAATTAGTGCTCAGGTGGTCACTTATGCAAGTACTACTAATAATTACTGTTGTCATTACACAACCCAACTGAGTTACTACACTACCATTTGTATTTGTAATACAATGATTTTCAAAGATGTCACACAACAATTATACTGAAATATCGGAATAGATTTGTTATAAGGCATAATTTATAAGTAAAAGTATACTATTAATAATGGAATTTTTAGAAAGTTTTAAGAATAGATTATTATTTTGTAACCATCTCTTACCTAAAATCGTAATTAAAACATAATTTGAAATTCTTATGACATATGAAGTGTCAAAAAAATTAATTTAATACCTTTATTTTTACTGTTGTTATACTCTATTATTTTAAATTTTTTATTAATATTATACATAGAAACCTAATTACTTACTGGTATACAATTTAAAATTGTAATTTCAAGTTTAAAAGCGACATAGAACACAGAATTTAATTTAGCACAAAAAAATATGACTTAAATTGTACGAAATTAATATATTCATATACAAGAAACACAAATCATAAAACAGCCGAGTTTAGTAAATAACCAACGTATTTTTCTAGGCCTGTATTTTCTGTTTATGTTCGTCCATATTCGGCGAGATTCGGAATATTTTGTGCTAATACAAATAAATTCTACTAGATGGCTACGAAAACGTATTTCTTTTTATTGCATAACGCAGTTTTTAAAGGAGGAAATGAACGATCCAAAATTAATCAGGTTAACCGAAAATCAGCCCATTTTATATGGCAGAAAAAAATCGCTGATTATGTAGTCAATCAAACGCATGCTCGAGTGTTTTACAATTTTAAAATTCCGTAATAAAATAAGAAATTTTGTAAAGAATACATAAACTTGATATTTTCATGTGAATAAATATTAACATCTAGAAAGCTTTTATGCAATATTGATCATATTCTAAATAAAAAATTCTATGGTTGAATTGACGAAATTTTACAGACTGACACGAGCTGAATGGCTGAAAACATCGTGCATTTCCAATGCAGATTCCATTATGGTTCAATAACGGTCTTGACACCGCGTATGCATTTCTTATTATTGCACCAGTGCACAGCATGTCAATGTGCATTCAAAGCGCAATAAATTATTCATTCCCTGAAAATTTACTTGTTTCCAAGAAGGAAAACATATTAATTGTACGTTATTAAAATAATTCATTTCTGTGAGAAGTTATACATTGGTAAATTCTAAATTTAGGTGATCAATATACTTTTTCTGGAACTTGATTGATTTGTGAAAACTTTTATTAATATTTCAGGAACACAGGCTAACAACTTGAAGATATGTATCGAATATTAAAATATTTGAAGAAAGTGGTTTTCGAGGAATTCCTTGGAAACGGTAATATCCAATCTGTTTGATTTTAAATTGAATCTTTTTGAAATTTAACTACAATTTGGAAATTTAATGTAAATCAATTTCATTTCGACAGTCAATTTTATTGTATTTGGGAATGAAATAAGCTGGAGGAAATTATATATTTCAGAATTAAAATTTATAAAAATTTCAATTACTTGTACAAATTTCAATTTGAAATTCAAAAGATCTTTAATTTCCTTTAAAAATATGAATGTATTAACCTGGGTTTGATTTTTTTGTAAGAGTAATTTTATATGAAATTATATTTTTTGCAGGAAAAAAAATGTGACCAAGAAACCTCTTGCCCTATTATTTATTTGTATGTTTTACGAAAAATATTTATTTGCACTGGTTGCAGGATGTTAAGCGTTTGTTTATATAGGCAAAAGTAAAAAAAGGTAATTAAGTCATAATTTTATACCATGTATCTATTTTCACAATTCAGTATGGTAATTAATTTTTACCATATAGAATTGTTAAAATAACATGCAGCCATTCTTATAACATATCAACCCATACAAACTTAATCACGAAAACGTTACTCACAAGAAAATTTTATAAAATAATATTTATTAATAATATAAAACCGGAAAACTCTTAAACAAATCAATGATATTATGAATCATACCACCTACCAGGCCTTAGATGTCTTGAAATCAATTGACATCTGCGGCGGTTATGATACTCATAATAACTATCCTAGGTATGTTAATAGCTATGCTATAAGTACGTATTACTATATTTATTAGGAAAATATCAATGTAGTTTAAATACATGTACTGTAAAACAAATATATTCTCTCAATGGTGTTTTATTGTTGTTTTTAGTTGCTAAACAGTACAATTTGAGATTCTAACTGTTGTCTTAGTTAAGTATTATAAAAGTAGTCAACGCAATAGATTCTTGTCGAAACTTCATCCTAAGATGAATATCAGTTTGTTGTCAATATTACCATATCAATTATATTGTGTGCCCCATAATCTATCTCGTACTCATGTCAAAATTAAACAATAATAAACTAGTAAAAAATGAAGTTAGAGGAGATAACAGAATTCATATATTGAAACCTGAGCACAATTTTAAAACATTTTAGCATAATGAATAAAAAATTTAAGTATGTAAATTGATTGTGACACAAGGACAATAGATTGTAAATCCCTAAAGCATTGTGGACAAATAATTGAAATTGGACTGAATTTGAAATTTGTGGGTCAGTAGAAACAATTTCCCAGCCAGTGTAGTTTTATGATCGCTGGTATAAAGTTTGAAATTTATAAAGCGTTCCTCCCAAAAGTATTATTCTCCAGTTATCAAAAACTAGTACAAAGTCCCACAAAGTGAAGTTGCGTCAAAATTTATGTGAAGAAAATTGCAATAGTTTGAAATAAATATGACGTCAGTTGCATCTTCAAAGGACGCCGCAAGAATTCCGAAGCAGTCGCGAACAGTGCATTATAGCCGAGCAAGGCTCTTACGACACACACGTATTTGGTCAATTTTATTTCGTTCACTTCTATCCAAGTACGTCCTAAACTTTTCTTATTTGTCCTATCTTTTAGATTACCGGTCTTGTTATTTGCCATCCGATATCTACGTGACCCTTTTCCTATAACTGAGACATACTTTCGACAAACAACTTCGCTGTATGTACGAGAAATGTGAAATGGTTATTGGGCCTACGGTCGATTGACTGCATGTTCAGCACTTCAATATACTTACACGTATTTTTACTTAGTTTGACTGGCTCTTTTATATTGCCAATATTGTCCAGGTTTCTTGTAGCTTGTTTGTAATACTTCGCGTTTACTGCCAGTAGAAATAAAATTGTTTGCATACTTCTACTTCCTTTGAAAACATTGTTCGCCCATGTGGAAAACTTTACGAAAAACAACTGCATTTTTACTAACAATGAAAGTAAAAACCTTTCGAACTGAATTGTTCATATCATTTTATGCAGAAATGTTGAAAATTTCATTTGAATTATTTAAAATATCACATGTCATACTCAAAATATTATATTTGTAGGATTAAATAATTTGTTTGGTGCTCTCTATTTTTTGGAAAGGTAATACATGAAGATAAAATGTTGAAATTTATCTAGTGGGATTAAAATCTTTTAAAACTAACATTTCAGTTTTACCTCTACTAAGGGCCGTTTTAAGCAGACTTTGAGAGATGGCAAATAATATAAAATAATTTTAGCTAGTATATTATCTGCAAAACTATTTCCGCATAAATAATTCATTTGCCTTATTTTAATGTAGACAAAGTGTAATGTTCAATGCCGTTCTTATACATTTCAAATTCGAACACTCTTTTTATATTTTTTTGTGTTTAATAGATAAAGAGATTTTATTGTGACGCAATTTGGCGTCGGCACTTTTATCATCATTCGTATTATCAAAGATTTTCGTCCACAAATTATATTGTAGCAAGTTGGTACGTTCACTATTTTGCAATATTTTCCATTAAAACCAAGCAACGATTGAAGGTTGAATTTTAAATTACGAATCAAATTTAGAAAAATGTGCACGTCAATAGATAAAATACTATATTATTATAACATTTCTCATTGCAAGTTGTTTCAATTTGCTAACGTAAATATTTGTAATCAATTATTTTTCGAAGTTTACTGTAATAACAAAACTCACATCATAATCAAGTAAAATGTTTATTGTATGTAAGTTCAAAAATATTTTCTTTTGTTATGAAATGAAAGCTGACCTTTCATAAACAACAAGATTTTGACATATAAAGTGTCACTTTCATAACCAGTTAGGAAATAAAAAAATTTCATCACCGAGACATTAAAAGTGAATTATTTAACTTGAAAATTGTGCCGTTTCCAAACGTTATTTTAAAAAGTGACAATTTATGTGTCAAAATTTAAAAAGAAGAAAAATTAAAATTAAAAGAATTGCAGCAAAATTAGATAAAGTCTGTATGAAACACGTTAGACAATGCAATTTTGTGTAACTTGTTTGATTTTGCGGGTCTCGCTTCACTCGCTCCGCAAATATCCCACCGTTACACAAAGTGAGACATTTTTTAATTGGTTACATAAATAGCTTATTTATTACAAATGATAAGAAATGATTCAGTACATTTCATTATTGCCAATAAAATTAAAAGTACAGTTACTAGTACTTCCATTATTGACAAATAATGGTACGTGACGTATTATTTTTGCAGTTTATATCTGACACAACAGCACCAACATAAATGAAAAGACATTGAAAAATTGTAAAATGGAACGAATGTTTAAAACGTCCCATTTTCGTTTTTCATGGATGAATTTTAATATATCTCATTCTGAAAACTTCTTTTTATTGATGTTGGGGGGAAATATAGTTTTGATCGTTCAAAAAATAGTGTAAGCACTGCGAACGGTAAGGATTGCCCATCTCGGACAATAATTTGCTTCGGTCCTCTTTCAAACAATTTGCTCCATCGGGAATATATCTTTACCGTTCTTAATACTTAATATAATATTAATCTTACTTAACGTATTTGTATGGTAAGTAACTATGTGTGCAAAACTTTTATTTCCCACTGTATATTTCTGGGCAGTGTAAATACAGTTTAAAAAAATATTAAACCGTGTTAAATTGTAGGCGGAATATTTCACGGATAAGCGCGTATAAAAATGGATAGATTTTGATGTATGTGTTGGCAGAAGGTAGAATTTGGTATCTTGCGAGTTATTTATGAATTTTTTATCTGCAGCATTACATACATAGGAAATCATTTCTCACTGTTGTCGATACTCATCCTCTATGACGGATCTGACATTTACTTCATTTATATGTATGGTATATATTTTCTGCTTTCCGAAAAGCCAAAATTTTATCTGTTCATTCAGAAAATCTTGAATATATTTACACCAAATAATATTTCCCCGAGAATATCAGGCGTAAATGCAATTTCTCACCTGATATCGAATGCACATATTTTCCTTTCCATTCGCAGACGTCTGCTACCGTCGTATATCATGTTACACTTAATGATATTGCAAATATGTTGACGTTTTACTAATTGCCCTACCAATTAATATTATAATAGTAATAGCAATTAAAAGCTGATGCGGTATTCTTATTGATTGCATTATTTTTTAGTCTTTGGTAGTCTAATTCATTTTCAAAAACACCAATAATTACAAAATCGCGAATCACTGAGATTAAATCTAATAATAAATATTAAGGAATTATTTTCAAAATTAATATTGGCAGTTTTTTTTTTCAAATACTGCAAAATAAATATAATCTTTTTTATCTTTATTCCAAGTATTATAATTGTATTTGGGGCTTTCCTAATAGAATATATTACCTCCTGTTATACACTGTTGCAGAATATCTAGTTTCAGAAACTATAATTTCTGTAATAAACTTGTAAATTTATAATACGTCTTGAAACACTTGAACAAAGATTGTAGATGATAGGATGGTACCTGTTCTTGGATTTTGAAGTTATATTATGTAACTAAACCTGTAATCTAAACTACTAATACTAAGTAAATATACCTACTTCAAAATCAGTAAAGATAATTATATATAATTTATACAAGTACTATTATATTTGCCAATGTTTAATAGTTGTGATGCAAATAAATATTTCTTTTATATAAAAATGAAATGAAATAAAATTTGATTGTCTATCTCTAAAACAATAGAGCCTCTATAGTGTGTGGAATTTATATTTTGAAAATCATAGATCAAGTGTAGTTATCCAATTAAATAAGTCATGAACCAAAATTCTATTGTTTTATAGTTCAATTCACAGTTCTATTTTGCTGTTGATTCTACAACCGTAAATATCGGTGTTATTTTTCGAATGAATAGTAGTTGATTACAGAAATATTCGAAACAATAAATCTAATGTGGTCAGTACATAATCTCTCATTTTTGAAGATTTTTACCAATTGATTCTAAGGAAAAAGTTACAAATAGAAACATTTTCCTCACTTACGACTTTGTGAAATATAAGAAAAACGAAAAATCCTAAATATCAAATTTTTTCCGAGGAACTTTTATTTCTCCAAAGTTTTTCATTTTCTTTAAAATTTTTAAATAAAATTCTATTAACTCTTTTTGTTAAAAAAAAATATATTAGAATATCAATTTTTAGATTTTATGAACAGATATAAGGATACAACTTTTAGAGTTTAAATATTCGAAAATAAAAACAAAAGTTTTGAGTGAAAATAAATCATTTTGGAATATTTCAACTGTATAAAAACAATTTTACTTTTAAAACTATCCTGCTCCAGCGAAGTAATTAATTCAGAGACTAGACGTTTGATGTTTAATTTAGTTTGGGACAACAATGTAATTGTAATATAAAGTATCATATTGTAGTGACATTTTGCTGAAAGTTATATAGCGACCGCAAAGCGACATTATTAGTAGTTACGTGATAATTTCTATGTAAAAAAAAACTATTATTCTATTTCTGCAAGGAGAAATATATTTTTCATTGTTTATTCTCTTCAACGTGAGAATCATCTGCAGGAAATAGAGTGTACCTACTTTTATCGACTGCCCTGGTGTTATAAAAAAGATATATGTCTATTCTTATACGCAGTAGTTCCAACAAGGCTTAAATTTTGACAGTAATAGCATAGTTCATTCGAATAGTTCATTCGACATTCTATTCCGACGTATTAGGGAAGGTTAAATATTATAGAGATATTATATAGATAAACAGCAAACATATACTTATTAGTAAAGAAAATAAAATTGTTCAAAAGTAAAGCATTAATTAAAAATTCTTATTTATATTTTGGATGGGTTTGTAGAGGTAATTTTAAAATTCCTTCAAGGTTTCGAAAATTCCACGAAAAATTCATTAATAAGAACCTCTTCGATAAAAATGAAGTTTATTTTAGTTAATTGTCTCATCTATACTTTCTAATGACAGTTAAAATAACTAAACTATTGTCAAATATTAACGCAATAATGTGTCCCACATATAAAAACCTAAGCCCAAAATACAACAAACATTAATAAATTTTTTATAGAACATAAAACTGGTGAAATAATTAAGTAATATGCCTTTTTTTTAAATTTGCGAAAAGCCAAGGAAGAGCAAAATACCCACTCTTCCATAACATGATTAATAAATATATTATTATATATATCTATGGCACAACATTCCTCTGAGGAATAGGGCCTCAAGTACCTGACGTACTTGTTTCATGACAGTTTTACTTGCATTTTAGTGATGCAGGTTGTCAGCCTACAGTCTCTGCAAGGTCAGCACACACCGAGCCGTTGTGCGGTAACCCATCCACTTGGACAGGGCGGGCTATGTTGCTTATCTACACGATCAGACAAGACACGCCACGACCACACAACCGTACTGGCTGACAAATATATTATTATTATTATTGATGGAGATAAATATTCGACTGTTGAGGACGATGAGGATAGTAATAGTCAAAAGTCTTTAATATCTACGAATCGGACGTTTCAACAACACTTGTGTGTTCTTCAGGGCTAATAGATGCTTTTTTTTATTATTATTATTATTATTATTATTATTATTATTATTATTATTATTATTAGCCTTGAAGAAGACACAAGTGGTGTCGAAACGTCGGTTTCGTAGATAATAAAAAATTTGGCTGAATACCCGACTATTACTATACTCATTATTATTACTATTATTAAGTAACCCTGTGACAGTTCAATGTCAGTTGTCACTTGCCATTTGCCTTCCATTCCTCATTTGACACTCAGATATGAGCAAGACAGCTGATTTCCCTCATTATCTACCCCACGTACCCCTGGGCTTATTCCTATTGCACCCACGTACCTCTGCCATGGTGGCGCAGATAGCGCCAGCGCCGCCCGCCGATGGCCAGCTCCCAGGTGACGGGAAGCAGCAGCAGGAGCAGCGCCGACTCCACCGGGATCCTCATCGCGCAGGAGGCTAGTAGTCCTTTCCGCTCGCCGGCCCGCCGCGCCGCGCAACACTCAGCGAAAACATGTTTGTCCAAGGATTGGGAATCGTCACCTGGGTTTTTTTAATGCTCTGTCAACAACAATCAACCAGGGGCTTACAGGAGGCAACGGATTTAATGCGGAGTTTTTTGTTTACTGTTCATACCAAGATAATACCATCGAACCTGACAATCGAGGTTTATTTCCGCTTCTATAAATTTAACATATTTTTAACATGTTTTCAATAATTTACTATAAAACACCAAATATATCTATATACATAGTGTGCAACGAAATGCGGAATATAGGACTGTAACATGGAATTTCAAAAAATAGCGGATGCTTTCTCTGCTGATAGTTTTAGACTGAAACTACAAGAGTAACAAATTGTTCAAAATTTAATTCTACAACAAATAAGATCATAATTAATGTAATAGCACGTCGTCAGTACGAAATGTATTAAATATAATATATAACATTTTTCTTCAAAATCAGACAGTTATGTCATTTGTGACAGTTAATGCTGTGTCAACAACAATCTACCTGTGGCTTAGATTGGGAGGCAACGGATTTAATGCGAGGATTTTTTGTTTACTGTTCATACCAAGATAATACCACCGAATTTAACAACATTCGTTAATTTCCACTTCTTCATACGTAACACATTTTCAACTGTTTTCAATAATTTACTATAAAATTACCAAATATATATACAGTGTGTGTGATTTTTGGATTATTTACTGTTCATACCAAGGGATAATACCACCGAACCTAACAACCTATGTTTATTTCCGCTTCTACAAACTTAACATATTTTTAATATGTTTTTAATAATTTGATATGAAACAGTTACCAAATATAATATACCTACAGTGTATGCGACTAACGCAGAACATAGGACTAAAATATGAGATTTCAAAATATTGCGGATACTCTCTCCTGAAAGTTTTAGAATAGTATACAGCGTGTGCGACGAAATGCGGAACACAGGACTTTAACATAAGATTTAAAAAAATTTCTATTATTCTCTCTCCTAATAGATTTAGAGCTACAGGAGTACGAAGTTGTTCAAAATTAAATTTTACGTTAGAAGAGGTCATAATTGATTTAAATGCACATCTTCAATACGATATTTATTAAATATAAAATGTAACATTTTCGTTAAACATCAGACATCTATGGAAATTGATGATGATTATAATTCTTATTATCTGTATTTTAATATTATTTAATTTGAATTTTAATTCTTTTTCTTAAATAATATACCAATATTATACAAATATAAAATTATCTATAATGACATGTCATTAAGTGTAACAACTGTCACTTAATTATTTTCCTTTATTTCCATGCCTGTCTGATTTTTAACGAATATATTACATTTTATATTTAATGAATTTCATACTGCAGATTTTTATTTTAAATCAGTTATGACCTCTATGATGAGAGAGACACATATAAAATGACGTAGAAAATTTGACGTTTTGTTTGAAAACTCACAAAAACATTTAGTCTTCATTGTCAACAGGGAAACTAGATTGTTACTTTGACATATAATTTTATTTACATTCTTATCCTTAGGACCGATTTTTCACCTCGGATAAAGTGCTAATTACATTAAACGTCATAAATAGAAAAATATCACATTGAAAAACTGAAGTAAATTGTCAAAAATTTACATTATTTATTATTTAGATTCGATATTTTTCTATTGTTTCCATGGTTAAGAGGTGAAAAAATCGGCCCTTAGAGTTATTATAAATTCCATATAGTACATCAGAATTATTCCCATTTTCTTGATTTGCGGTACCACAAATGTCCACGATATCATTTGTCTTGAAACAGAAATGAAAATATGAAAAATAATCATTTACGAACTTCTATTTAAAAAAAAAATTGTGCGTCACAAATTTGTTATTTTACAAACAGATCAATGTTCTTTCAACAAAAAACCCTAAATATCAATTCAATGCACATGTCGAAATTTAATCACAAATTTATTTATTGATTACAAAAATACAGAAGCACTTTTAAAGAAAATTTTTAAAATAATTTTTCTTTTTTTTAAATCTAAAAATTTGTATACTTTTTTTACCGTGAGACTTTGCTATTTTTTAATTAATTTAAAAATAATCTCTAAGTAATAATTATTGCTTTATATTATGAAATAGACATACCTATATTTTTTCTGTTTACAGAATACCTATTGAAATGGTATTATATTATGTTATTAAGCATGAAAATGGTGATATAATGTATAAATAATTTAGAAAATTTTCTATTTTAGTACTTGTAAAAAAATAAAAATGTACATAAATGTGTACGTGATATACGATAAATAGATTGGAAATAATATAATAATAATCATACTTGCATGAAAACAACTATTCAATAATCTGTCATAATCATATTACATGCATATTAGCATACTACCTATGAATATTTAAATTCAAAATTAAATTAGTTTTCTTTCTGTAGTTCATATTAATAAATTTGTAGAAAAAGTTTGATAACATATTTTATTTATGTTAAATTTAAAATGTATGACACAACATATTTTAAATGAAATAAATTACAGTTAATAGAAATTAAATAAGCTGTATAATTAATGCCAACTGATTTCTTGCACAAATGTATTTATTCGGTGCAAGAAAAACATCGCTACTCTGGTTTCTGAATTGTATTTAAAATACAGGTTCTATTGCATGCATAAATGTATTCAGTTTAAAGGTGAACAGACTGAAATTTCACAACAGTTGAATTCAAATCCAAATTAAAGCAACATTTCGAAAAATAATAAACATTTACGTTATTACTTCTTTCATCATAGAAATGCATTTCATTCATATTTATAAAAACAAAAAAAAAATAGGAGCTCAAACTTATTTTACTATAATGAGGAATAAAATCACTATGAAATATCTATCCAAACAAAAACAGAAAATCATTTTTCTAATAATACTTTTACAAGGAAAATACCAGATATATATTTTTAATTTCGTAATAGAAAATTAATAAAGGTATATAATTAAATCGATGTTCTATAGGTATAGGAGAAAATATTTTGAGTTAAGTTTTCAACTATTATTAATCAATTACTTTAATTGAAAACGAAGAATAATTATGACCAAAGTATTTATAAATTGTTAAACAGTATATGCCTCTATATCATAATTAATTGGAAATGTTTTATTAATAGCAGGTACAAAAATTTATTTTTATTTATGATTTATGAGAAATATTAATATATTATTAAAATATGAATGATTATGGTATAATTTATATTATTAAAATCAGTTTATATATTCTTTTGATGTAAATACACTAATTGAGTTTACGCCATTAAATAAATAAATGTGTGTATTAAAAATAAATAATTACATTAATTTAAAATATTCCAAATTTGGATTTATTTGTATAGGAATAATTAATTTGTTAATTTTAATTATATGCTAATTAGTTATAAATAGTTAATGTAGTGGAAAATTAAAAAGTAAGTTGCGAAAATTTAAATCAATATAGAATATAATGAATATGGGATCGTAATTAATTAACATTTAACAGAAATTTTGCTAATTTCAAATTAATGTAATCAAAAGATTGCTTTATGTTTTTTATTTTTTATGAATATAATTTAATGTTAAAATAAGAATTCAACGTCGAATCATAGTTAAAACAAATAAGTGAAATTGCGTTATGAATGTGTCAATAACGAAACTTCAAAATCATTTAAAAATTTTATTTGGATTGTTTTATAAATTTATGAAACAAACCAGGTGTTTGCCATGAAATACTAATCCTGTTAATACCTGTAGGTACAATAAAAATTTATATATGTATCAAATAAAAGCTTAAGCTTTACACATCTGTAGGAATCAATACATTCGGGATTATAATGAAATGATATAATCCCATTAATATAGAAAAATACTTTGATTAACAAAAAAAGTTGCGTTTATATTTATAATTTATACAAGATGTAAAATAATCATTGTTCGAAAACGGGTCAGAAGAATCCCAAATAAAAATTACAATTGTTTGTAGTAAATTTTATTTACATTTTAATGGTATTTTATGTTATTGACATTTGCAGACATGAATTGAACTCTGATTCTCACACTTCAATTATTTCTAATTGGAAAACGGTAACCAGTATGCCAACACATCCTGAAAAATTTAAATTTAAATATAAAAATATTTTGAATAAAATTCAGGCTTTTGTAAAAATATTTTGATCATATAATATTCAATAAGTATGGAAATATATCTAAACAAATATTTTTCTCATCAAATATTATTCCTGATATCAATAACAAGTTTTATACCTCAAACTAAAGAATCTTCAGCAATAAAAAAATATAATTGGTAGGATTTTAGGTACAATGGAGTTATCCCATATTTTCAGTTTTATTTTGTTCTCGAAAGTCTATGGGCTACAAATATGTAAATAATATTTTCAAGTCATTTGTGTTCTACATTTTTATAGATGTAATTTTTTTTTAAATACGCTTCGACTCTCAATAAAATGTCATTTGCAAAAACGTCCCGAATCAGTATTGCGGACGAAATGTAAACTAAGGTAGATTATATTTTATTATTTCAATTATATTTTATGCATACAAATTTATAGTAGTTCACTAATAAAATATAAATATATTGAAAGTCTAGGTATGACTTTCTAGTTCCAGACCAATATAAGCTGTATGCTCTTTCATTGGACATACATTAATATAATGTTAGTACAACAATGTCTAGAAACAAATGAAAATTTCATCTAGTCATCTGGATAGTGTTACCGTTTGGACCTAGACTTTCTAGATTCTTTTCTTGTCTTCTATTTGTGATATTTTTTAAAGAATTATCTACGCTGTTGCCAAATTTACAAACAGAATTTAATTATTTTTTTTCGTTTCGGAGATATTTGAAATGTTTTTTCCACATATACGTTCTTTGGAATGATTCGGTGAAAAATAAGAAAAAAACGAAAAAACCTAAATTTCAATTTTTCGCTTCAAAACTTGTAGTCTCCAAAATGTTGTATTTTTCGGACTTAAGGAGACAACGATGCGCTGATTCCAAATTTTCAAACAGATTTCAAATATCTCTTCCCGTTCTCGAGATATTTGAATTCAAAGTTATACCTAAAAAATAGGTTTTTTTAGGTATATTTCTTCAATGGTTAGGTTTACGACTTCGGCGTCATCACCATTCGATTCTACAGGCAAAGTTACATAAGTGTACCAATTTTCATATTTTTATCTCAACAGATAGAAGTTCTACAAGGAAAAAACTGAAAATGGACAAAAATCGAAAAAAATCTAAGGTATACCCCTTGCCATTTTTTCGATTTTCGTCGATTTCGTTTTTCCTTTCTACAAATTGTATCCTTTGGTATAAAAATCTAAAAATTGGTATACCTATATAATTTTGCCCCTAGAATCGATTGGTGCGGTCGCCGAAGTTGTAAACCTAACCCTTAAAGGGGTATACCTAAAAAACCTGTTTTTTTAGGTATTGCCAAAACTCAACTTTGAATACGTATATATCGAGAACGATAAGAGATAATTTAATTCGGTTTGAAAATTGAAATCAGCGCATCGATGTTTACTTAAGTCTAGAAAATGAAAAGTTTTGGAGAAAAAAAGTTCCTCGGAGAAATTTTGAAATTTAGGTTTTTTCGTTTTTCTCATTTTTCATCTAAACGTTCCAAAGAAGCTATATGCGGAGAAAACATTTCTTTATGTAACTTTTCCCGTAAAATCGAGTGGTATAATCGTGTAGATTGTATCTCTACCCATTTTTGAGATATAGCCAAAAAATACACTTTTTTGAGGTGCAATTTTGACAGCAAATGTATCGGGAACGAAAAGAGATAATTAAATTTCGCTTGAAAATTTAAAATCAGCGCCTTGAGATCAATCAATGTACACCATTTCCAAAAATCAAAATTTTAGGTAGAAAAATAAATATTTTTGGGATATTTCGCGTTTTTCAAAATAATTTTTGGTTTAATTCTTTGAATACTGAGAATAATAAATATGTTTGCCGTGTCCTCGCTCGTAAAATTTATGTATGCAAGTAAGTACTTCATTTTAACATTGTTAAAATTTTTATTATTAGAAATAATAATAATATTAAGGGGTGCCATGACACAATTACTTTTGATGTTTCCAGTGACGTTTATCATACTTTTTACATAATATATTATTAAATGTTATTCCTGAAATCAATAGGAATTTTTACAAGGCTAAAGAATCTTACAAGGTAACAAAAATTTGTTAAAGATTCTTTAGGCTACTTTTAATATTTGTAACCTTTGGATGCTTTTCATGTCATCCCGCTTTTTAGGATGTTAAAATGTAATAATAGATCTTGTGTGCACCGGGCTCGATAAGTTATGATGGATTTAGGCCTTTGTACACATCGGCAGAAGTTCGTACGCCAGTGCACGTTTTCATAAAGGCGTTATATCAACAACACTACAATACGTTTGATTGATAACGGTCCCGAACCTGATATTAAATATTCATGCCATCCCGCATTTCGGTTGCTTAATCTAATTTCGCTTTGGTTTCCAAATTTTTACTTTAATCATTGATAAAAGCACCGCGGTGAGTATTTATTACTGGAAAATAATTTTCTCTCATTTAAAATTCATCCGGCTTTACTGCGAAAATTCAATTTTTATTAGTTTTCAATATGCCTTCCATTATATTACGGTTTTATGACACTAATAAACCCATTGAATTATTCACATATTTTAATTATAATAAACTCGTCATGCAAATTTTTAAATAAATTTTCTGGTCATATTGTACGTGCTTTATAATATATCACAAAATTGTAATATATGTATATGATCTGATCAAAATATTTTATACGTATTTCATTTTAATTTTAATACATTATTGAGATAATAAATATGCCTATTAAATTGATTAAAAATCCAAAACAGGGTTGTATATAAAATTTCAAAAACGTGTTTTACAAAATAGAATTTATTATAAAAAAAAATTGTAAAAAGTAAGTAAAAATTTAAAGAAATAAAAAACTAAAATAAAATCCGTTTATAACGATACCGCTTATAACGGTAAATTGTGACTACCTGTTTGAAAGCACATAGGGTAACATTTTACTTTTATCAGTTATAGGGACGAAATTTTACAATTTTACAATCAAATTTTAACAAGAACTCACACATTAGTGCAAAAAATTGTGTTAATAATTCCAAATAATATATCAGTAAAATCATTTTACCGTCGAAGTTAAACAAATGTAGTAATTATTGAAACTATTTCCACATGATAATAATACCCACACCCTTTTTCCTTCAACTCAATGCAACCCTGATCTACAATCTACAGACATTCATTTAAACTAGTGTATCTCAACCTTTTATTTTAAATAGTCCAGTAAAATTACGAAAAAGTAAAATATAAATTGAATATTTTTGATTTGAGATTTATAAAATAATAATATACGTCACAGCCAAGGGGTCTTTATAACCTCTTCTATTTGAATTTTTTTAATATCTCTGTCACTATTTTGGAATTAAAATTAAAACATTAAATTGTCCTACTGATATGGCAACTTATGCCCAATTTAGTCGAAAATGTATCTCGTACAGTCCTCGATATCCTAATGGTCAGCGAGGAACAGAGAAATAATTATATAAATATATTTTATAAATTTTATATCAGCCTTAAATGAATTTCTTTTTATTTTTTTTCCATTATTTATAAATTATATTTTTGTTATGGTCCAAATTGTTCAGGCACCGGTAGAATTTTTCGCGAACAGACACCGGTCCGTAGAATCAGCGGTTGAAATAGATTGATCTAACCGATCTTGCAATCCATATCTTCCGAAGTAGATATTAGTCATACTTATCTACTCTAACAAAATAGTTTGAAATATTATTACAAGCGCTACTATTTTATGGCACATAAAAGGGGTTATCTTAATTGTAAAAGAAGACAATGTATAACATCTTCACACAATATATTTTAGTGTTCTAGAAAAATCCAATTAAATTAAAGTATGTATTTTTAATTATTTCTGTTTGTTTGAATTTCATCAAAAGTAAAATAGGAAATGATCAGATTAAGACTTTATAATAATATCCTGCTACATATGAAAGTTTTAAACGTTTTTATTTAAATTTTGTTGCTTTTTAATTTATCATCTAAAAAGTTACAAACTATAACAAAAGTTAATTAAAACAGGAAAACATTTTTAATTCAAAACCTGAAATATTCTCATGTAGAGTTAATGGTAAAAAAATTAATCTTTATTGTGAAGCTGACAGTTTAATCTTCTTTTAGTTTTTTTTTTGTTTTCAATGAAAAGGTTCTATTAATTAAATCCTAAATTAAAACATTTCATTTGTTCTATTTATTAGTAAATGAAATGTTACATTTGAAGTATTCAATGAAAATTATGACAATTATTTTTTTTTTAATTAAGAAATTACATTTATTATTTATTTGAATACAATTATCAGTCCGGAAAAAACAGAAAATTTGTCTTAATTATTTGGAAGCAATTAGGAACTTTATAGTAGCACAAGTAATAATTGACCACGTGTATTGATAGACGAATAGTATTATTCTACATTTAATGGTATACAAATATCTACTTTAGTAATTTTCTCGTAAATTATAAATAAGAATACAACGGTACTTAGTAGATAACATCAAAAAAGTTGTAAAAATAACTTACAAAACTTTCTGTTTATCAAAATATTACCTTCCGCTTACAAAAATATATAATTTAGTTAATATTTCAAATTCCCACAAAGGTAATAATTGAATCTTTTCTGCATTTTGAATTTCTACGAATATTGCAAAATGCAGGAAAATTTAATTAAAAGATTTAAAATCTGTCACAGCAAAAGTTGAATATATCCGCACAATGTTTTAAACTAATTAAAATATTGTCTGCATGAAAGATGGAATCACCCAAGTATGAAACAGTTTTAACTAAAAAACTTTTGTAGCATTTACTAATCCGTTTTGTATGTTCTGTTACACACCAATGAAAATAAAATTTTAAAATTTCTGCGCATTAATAATTTTTACATTCTTGATATAATAACTGTTTTTATATGCATATAATCTAGAATATAAAATGCTTAACGCTTGCATTATTTATAATTATTACAATATTAAATAATTAATTAATATTAAAACATGTAATAAAATTAAATATAAGAATTAATTACAAGCTTCAAATATATTACAATATATTTTTAAATAAAACTGTTGTTTTATTTATAAATTATTATCGTTAAAGTGAACATTTAAAATTAAATTTAAAAATATATTTAATACTCGTACATAATTAATTTTTAAAAATTATATCCAAAATTCAAATATCCAATTTAAAAGAATTACTTTATTAATATTAAATAAAGATCACAATAAAATAATAAATTCAACATAATGCGCATGTATTTTATGCATACTTGTAATTAATAATATAATAAATAATTATTCAAAAACAATCAAATACACATTTTTCTGCTTTTATAAAAATTAAAAATAAATTTTAATATATACCAATGTATTTATAATATGCATAAAATTAAAAAAATAAAAGGAATTAAAACTTTGACATAAAAAATTTTTAAAGCGCAGAAATAAATTATTTCTTTTTTAATTAATTTTCAACTTTGTAGTGATATAGATGTATCATTAAAAACATCGACAGTAATTTGCATAAAATTAAGTGGTATCACTTTTTTCTATTTACAAAACTATTTCATTTTTAAAAAGAACTTTCCAATTAAATTTGCGCACCTAAATTTCCAAACTTGAAAACTTTTCCTGCTTCCACACGAATGAAGTATTGTACCGGAGCCCACTGTCACAATTACGAAAGAGAGCCACAATCACAGTTCGTCACTTCACTCGAAACAGCGGACCCGGATCCTCGGTCCGGAGCGTTTGGCGAACGGACGGCGACTGAGCGCTCGCGACGCCTCGCGTCGTGGTCGCGACGCGCGACCAACCCCGCAACTAAATCGTGACAGACACACATAAACATAATCGCATCGATCTGCCAACGCACGATTTTATGTCTTCGAGGGGCTTGATAAGATACTTTTCCTATCAACGGGGATAAATGTGAGGGGATGTAATTTGGAAACTAATTTGCAGGGGTTGCTACATATATGAATAATTTTTAAGGATTTGTAAATACATTGATAAATGGAAAAGTTTCCGGAATGGGGATTTTCGCAGAAGTGCACCTGTTTCAAAACGGTTTCTTTTGAGTAAAATAATAAATAAGCAGTGTAAATTACGATTTTTACGATTTGACTTGAACCGATGTTCGAGTTTCATCAAATAGCTTGACGGTTTTTCCGAAAGCCCCAACCACATAGAGAAGATGATATCAACCCTTTTTGGTTTTGTGTCAAAATCAACCAAAATGTGACTATTAAGAAGACGTTGCGGGTCAATGGGTAATTTCATTTTAATACAGTACTTTGTACACTACAGTACCATATACACTTTGGTATTTCGTTTAAGTAGGTAATTGTCACTGGATTACTATAATGAATTACTGAACAAGTTCTACAACTGAGAGAATGACGCGCTTGTCTAGTAACCATAAGAATCGTTTGCACAATGTCGCTGTATGTTATATTTTGTCAAAGTGTTCGTTTTATGTTGTATTAATATTTATTTTTATACGAGTTCGTTTTTTATTTATGTACAGATTATTGTTAAATGCTGAAACGCTGGAAGATTAAAGGTGATTAACGAAACTCAAATGGGTCACTTGAAATTATCTAATGGGTCATTTGGAAATCCCAAGGTCCATAGGCGTAGCCAGGATTTTCGTTTGGTTTTTTGGGGGGTTTAGATAAAAAATGAAAAATATATTTCTCCTTGCATCGAAAAACTAGAAAAAATATCTATTTTGTTATTATAACAATATCCTTATGAATATTTAGTATAGCCAGTCTATTTACTATTTAGTAAGTCGTGTATCACCCGTGGTATTCCTCAAATATTTTTTTCTATTTTCTAAGTTTCCCACAATTCCTAAAAATGTTACTACGCGGCTGCTACATATCTTTTAGTAAAATATCGCTACAGTATGTTATTTTTTATAATAGAAGACGCTATTTTCATATTATAGATACTTTTTTATATTTTGGTCTTTTTCCTACAATTTGATATTTCTTAAAAATGTAATTGAAATAGTTAGTATTGTCGTCTAGATCCAGACTTTCTAGACTCTTGTTTTGTTTTGTCTAGATTATCAAGACAAGACTGCCAAAATCTTAAAGTTTCAAACAAGAAAAGACTTTCTTATTCTCGATTAAATAAAAATTTTAACTTTTCGAAATATAAATATACCATGTGAAGCTTGCTCCATCCGAGCAGAAACAGTGATTGTAAAATAGTATAAGAACACTGTCCAAGTCCTTGTCTAGATCGTGTTCGCAGGTTAATTTAGAGAGTCTTAAAACAGTCTAGAGTCTTGATATCTAGACACGACTTTTTAATCTAAACTTAGATTTCGTCATCTTATCTTCAAATTATAAAGTCTTGTCTAGACGGCGACACTAGGAACAGATATAAGTAAATTTATTTTCATTGAATTCGATTGATTGATTCGATTGTAAACTAATAAGCAAAGATGATATTTGCTTCTTCAAAAAATTCTGTTTGAATTTGATATGGATAAAAATACATTTTAATGAAATGGAAATGCAGATATAAAATTCAGCACTAAACGAGTATTTTTCCATTTCTCTAGTAGAAATTTACAATGACAGCTTTCTGCAAAACTGCAACTGTCCAAACTTTTGCTTTAAAAACGTATCATATTTTTTTCCTTTATACCAGTGGGTAGTGTATTTGTTTTGCAGCCTCTAAAACTAAATACAAAATACAGCTTTATTCGAGCTGACTGGGAAACATTACAAGCTGTAGATATTTTACAGAGGAATCTATGTTTAACAATATATTCAGTCAAGAATGAAGTACACCAAAATATCGTACCTTACATAAAGATTATCCAATATATAAAATTTTTTACATTATCAATGATTGACAAGTTTTACATTTTGTTCATTCTTCTGTATACTGTATTTCATTTTTTGAATATTGAAACATTTTGTGACTTATAGTACTAAAGCCGGTTGTAAACAATATTTGCTATCTTGCTTTCTAGAGCACAAATAAATAAATTGTCTCTTTTCTCCCCCTCGAGTATGCAACGTACAGCTGTCCATACGGAATTCAGGATGCAGGACTCCCCCAAGTCGACGCCTGCAGCCAATGGCAGTGAAAGCTGTATTAAAGATATGCCGCTTTCGGATGTTTAGTAGCGAAAATGTGTTATTACAGCGAGGGGTAGATTTTGATTTGTCTCTGTCACTTGTTCACGTGACAAATTTGTTTATGACAATCAACAATCAACAATAAAAATAATAAATGTTATTAAATAAATGTACTATAATTTAATTAAATCTTTTCATTCCTGAGACATTTGCTCTCAAATGTACCTTAAAAAAGTGTTTTTTTGGTATATTTCTAAAATGGATAGAGATACAACTTACCACTCGATTTTACGGCCAAAATTACATAGGGAAATGTTTTCTTCGCATTACCTTCTTTGGAACTGGAATTTTAGTTTTTCGCACGGGAACTTTTCACCTCCAAAATGAGGACTTACATAAACGTCGATACGCTGATTTCAAAATTTCAAACAGAATTCAAATATCTCTTACAGTGCTCGAGATATTTACGTTCAAATTTAAACCCATAGAAATAGGGGTTTTCAAGTAAAGCCCTCTAATGGATCAAGATATAACCTCGGCAACCAAACTGTACGATTCTACAGACAAAATTACGTAGGAGTAGCAATTTCAGATTTCAATATTGACATACAAATTTTAGAGCGAAAACGAAAAATGGCGAAAATCGTGAAAAATCTGAGGTACCTCTAATGATTTTTTTTTCATTAAGACCATTTTCAGTTTTTTTCTTTTTAAAAATTGTATCCGTCAAAGTAAAAATCTGAAAATTGGTATAATCGATGGGTGCCGTACCTCGACGACCTTAAGAACGAAAAAAGATAATTAAATCCTGGTTGTAAATGTTAAATCAGCACATCGACGTATATAAATATTATCTATTTAAAAAAAATAAGTATTTTAGATTATTTTTGCTGTGGATATATAAAAATTTTACGGTGAATAGCTAAAAATTATCACATTTCATGTTAAGCTATGATTGTAAGTAACTTGGAGATATGAAAAGATTTTAAGTTTTATTTAGAAATATGAATTTTTAATTTTTTAGTGACCCATAAATTAAACAGTCAATGATCGTGTACTGTAAACTCATTTTTAAATCAAAACTGAAAGATTTTGTAAAACGTCGTGTTTTTATTTAACGTGATGGTAATGAAATGAACATTTCATAATACGTGGTAGCGTGAAACAAATCTGTTAAACAAGTGTAAGCATAGTGACTTTTAAAGAACTAATGGTAGTTTTAAAAATCATAATATCTATAAAATTTTGAAGTAATTGATAGAATTTTTTTGCGAGATCTAATCAACTTGTAATATTTTTTTTATTGTAATAAAGACTTTATTGAGCCATGTAAATACCATACGAAAGCAAAAAAAGTCTAGTAGTACATCTGTGCATTCAAGGAAATCTTAATTTTCAAATCGTCAAGTATTTCATAAAAACATGAAGCTATTTGACTTGATGAAACTCTAGAAACTATAATTAGTCAATCGGAGGAAATACTTTAACATGAAGTTCATAACTGTAATGTTCATCAGACAAATTTCTTTTGCGCTCAGGAGTGCCAGATGTTGTTTCCTTTCAAGAAAATTGAAGAATTCAGATCTAAAAAATGTATTTCCCAGTATTGAGTTTACTAAATTGCTTTAAGGCTATTTTGATAAAGATTGTGATTTGTAACATATATATTGTAAAACACATTTGCCGAGAATTATTCAAAAAGCCTTGCTTTATATTTCTGAATAATCTGGGGTTTTAGTTTTATGAATCACGGTCATTTAACACTCGAGCAACCGACCTACACATACACTTTTTCGCATATGTACCATTAGTTTTTCAGATTGCAAATCAATATTTTTGTTGCTTTAAAAAGTTATGTTTACTGTTAATAAATAAAAATAAAATTGAACGTAAAAGTTCATTCCGTTATATCTAGTATTAAAAAATATATATACCAGACTACAGACTGAGTAAAACATAATAATTTGAGTCCTTATTATCTTGTATCTGATGCGACAACCCTTGTAGGTCAAAGTCTGAAGTACTCCTACCATTGTTGTTTCTGACACATCTAAGAGTCTTAATCTGAACGACCATATTTTGTTATTATTATAACAAAGGAGCATCAAGAAAACTCTTATGTTACGAAGATGATATTTGAGGAGAACAAAATGTCAGCTTGTTGTCTTCTAGTGTAATTAAATGCTCAAAGCTATGAACAATTTCTACTTCAGTGTAATATTTTATTACTTATTATTTACTTACCTTCAATATCGTAGTTCTGAAATATGTCATATTATTGTCAGCTTATTTAATATTCTGTTTTAAAAATGTACTTGCATATATGATGCTTTATCTTGGCTATTAAATGAAATATAATTGTGAATAAAAGAAAAAAAATAATGCATTTAGTGTTACTAATTATTAGTATAATTATGTGAGTACCAACTACATTATAACATTTATAATATTAAATCGAGCATTATAAATTTTAATGATAATGATTAAAACAACAAAAATTTACATTAGATTAAACTATAGAAATAAAGATTATTATGCTTATGGAATATCTGGTAGTGTTGCCGTATGTTACAGTAAATTCCTACACTCAAAGTTATTCCGTAACTAAATAAACCTTGGAAAAATGTATCATACCCCAATATTCTAACTCTGTTCTCCGTGATATGGTTTTGGAACAAACCCTTAATTTGTCGATGTCGATAACGCGGTAAATAAACGAATTCAGAATTTAATTTTTTTTTTTTTTATTCTATATTTAGTGTCCTTCAGCATCTCGGGCTACTAGGACAATTACATTAAGTTACATGATAATAATATTGTATATAAATATAATACATTACACGTTAATTGATATCGAAGTTCATCATATTGTTTATATTTTATTGGTTAAATTTAGTTCATTGATGTAATTTATGATATTTTGTTCTGCATCCGGTTGGTTTGATAGGGCCTGTTTAAGTGTGTTGGGTATTTTGTGTTTTTGTCTTACTTGTGTGTGTTGCGTGCATTCTAAGAGAAGATGTTTGACTGTTAAGGGTGTGTTACAACATATTGGTGCTTCCATTTTTTCTAGTATATGTTTGTGTGTTTCTAGAGTGTGCCCTATTCTCAACCTTGTGAGGGTCACTTGGTCTCTTCTTGGTCTATTTGTTTGCCAATTTATTGTGTCGTCTTTGATTTCTCTGAGTTTGTTGTTTCTTTCTTCGGTCCACCTTTCTCGCCATTTTTCCCTAATTTTCTGTTTTAAATTGCTTATGGCATCCCATATAGGTATTGGTGTGTCGGCTGAGAATTTAATTAAATTTTAATTAGAACAAGAATTAAAAAAATGATAAATAATATTAATAAATTTAAAATTGTACTCGAAATCTAAAAGTGGTACCAGAGTACTAGAAATTATTTGCGAGTATTAAATCTAGTATAATTGTATAAGATGGAACATCACTAATTGTAGCACTGAGACAAATTAATTTCATTTGTTTTGATTTCGTAATTTCCCAGTTATTTACTTCAAATTTTGTAATAAACATCCGACCATCGAAAACATATTTGTGTTGCTAGGTGACAAAAAGTAAGAGAATAAAATATATTTGGTTCCACAGTAGAATTTCATAAAAACTTTTGTATAAAATTTGATCAATATGAGACTTTATGAGAAAAAAGACTTTTTACATATTTCGTTCTTTTTATCTGAAGAAAATTGACAGTCACGCATAGCTCTCATGCTATGATGTTAAACGCGTATTGCAATAAAGAATTATGGTTTCACTGAATTATTCTGAGCAACAGGTAATATTTCACCCAAGAATTTATTAAACGGAGAATAGGGTACGAAATATTACACTGGATTTAGAACAGGCAGTTTTTTAAGGCATGTTGAGTACATTTTAAAAAACTCCTTTAATCGTAAATCCAACAGAATTATGTTAAACCCTCGCATTTTGAAATATGTAACAAAGTATAATGCAAACATTTTTCACAAAATTTATTAAATGATTTCTCCATTCATAAAATTACGAAATTCTCTAATGAAATTCTTTAATCTATAGATAATTCAAAAGTAGACTTTAATCTACTAATATAAAATAGGATTTATAGGTGTTGTTAAAAATTAAATAAATGATATGTATCACAAATATGACATTTGTAAAATATTAATTTGTTTAATAACACAAAATATACGTTTCTAGTTTTAGGTTATAAATTCGTAAATGAATGTAAATTTTCACAAATTTTGTAACAAATTTCAGTCAGGATATCAGTTAAATTTCAGAGTAATAATATCTCATTTAATCAAATATGTACAATTGTACATAAATTGGAAATGAGTAGGTTGAATTTATTTTGTTAACACCTATAATATTAAATATTTTATATATAATGTTTTTTGTTGTACAAATATAGTAATTTGTTATAAAATATAAAAAAAATAAAATAAAATAAATAATATTATTGGATTTTTATATAACAGTGGTTCGTTTTTCTTTTATTCCAAATTTAAATAAAATGCATTTCTGTCTCGTTAAAGTATATTAGTTTTATTTGAAAGTATTTGTTTGTTCTTGCCTATTCTAAAACTAGGGTAAGCTAGCAATATATTAAGCTTTGTAGAAGTTAGAAGAAAAGCAGTTACGATTGTGGAATACCTGATGAACTGGAAATTTATTAAAGTACGTTTTATTTCCACACGCATGTGGAATTGGGAAACTGTAATCTAGATTTCGATATATTTATAGGCCCAATATTACAGAGATTATCTAGCTATTATTTTGCAATTATACCACAAATTGACAAAATCGTTTGAATATTTAGTTTGTTTTCGGTATGAAACACATTATCATAATGTACATAATGTAAAAAATATTTGTACGTCATGGCGTTTAGATTGTAAATTGAAAGGCTTTTTTAGATAAAAACTTTTATATTCAACCATGGAAAACTTTTCCTATTTATTATTTTCCATTATAAAAACATTTGAACAGCGCTACATTTTGAACATGTAAAGTTTTTTAGATAACGACAGCAAGGTTACAAAGGTACTATTCATTTAATTTAAATGTTATAGTTTTATTGCCCTAGTTTAAAACTTTTTTTTTATTTTCAGGACACCATTTCAACTGGAGCGATATTGGAGGAGCAATGAAACAAAAAATGAGGAAAAAATCTATGAGGTATAGTAACAAATTTATTACATATTGAAATAAAAGTTGAAGAGAAAATTGAGTTAAACAAATAGAATGGTTACTTCTATCATAAAAGGTTATTTCGCATACAAATATTAGTTTAAGTTAGATTATTTGTGCTATTATTTTCTTTATTATAGACATATCTGTTACATCGTTTCTGAATTAAGAGTTATATTGAAATTCAGAAAATCTACATTTTTACAATGGAATATAAAATTGAGGGTTAATTATAATTTATTTTTTAATAGGCAGTTTTTACACACCATCAAAATAAATACCGTAAACGTTAAATTTCTAAATAACGTTGACGTTGTCTATGAAGGGTTCAGATTTAAGTTATTTGTTTTTTTTTAAATGTTGCTATTTTTCTACAAGTTTTTTTTCATAATAAATGTTATTTTATGCTATACATTATTGAAATTATAATATACCTTTTTAAAAAATAAAATAAATCTGAGTTAAATCAATAAAATCCGATTTATATTAAAAAAATCTCATTTATTGATATTTATGCCGCGGCCTGTAAATTATTAATATTTTTAAATTCTTATATCATATTTGAATATTTGAAAGTAAGTAATAAAAAAAAAAACTAAAATATGCTACCCCTCTCTTTCTAAAATTTTGGTTATGTATGCTTTATCAGCAAAAACTAATATACCTATAAATATATTTATAGGTATATTAAAAAAGTACGGTTAAAGGCCATCGCACACTGTTCAGAACCGACTGGCATAGAGCGGCGGCTCGCCGATCGAAAGAATCTGTTGCTATTGCACACTAGTCCGCAGTAATCGGCAGAAAAGTATGCCAGACGGTTGATAAACAGTGAAGAAAACAAAAAAAATATATATTTTTTCAAATGACGAAACAGTAATTGTGACTCTAGCTTGCAATCAAGCTCAAATAATAGAAAGAGAAAAAAAATTAAAAAAAAACGGAAAAGGTTTTCTTTTCTTTTTTCAGTCATGGTTTAAAAAATATAATATTTTTGGAACTCAATAAAAATGAAAATAAACTGATTAGCTATGTAAACAAATCATTTTCATGTTTTCGGCTGGCTCGAGTAAAGATGTATTGTGGATCCCAGACCGGTGAAACATTCTCAGCAGAGAATATCGAAACCTCCGGTCACATCGCCGCGCTTCCGAGTCAATTAGTAGCGCACCTCCATAAGAAACTAAGAAAACTTATTTCTGTCGATCTTATTCTTGGCGGTGGGTGCCCAATAGTGTGAGATAGCCTTAATTGTTAATTCCGAGATTCCAACGCACGTTATTCACGGACATGTAAGGCTACACGTTAAATTAATATTGTACACATATACTTATTAAGCATTTAGCGTTCACTCCCTTGTGACTAGCATTTCCGTTAATTTTTAGTATGTGAATATAAATATTTTATATGCAATATTTCTATTGTGCCAAATGTGAGATTTTTAGACCGAATTGTAAAGCTTCCTTACTTCTGTTGTTCGATTGCAGAGTTGAAATTAAAATTTTAATTCAAAACTTATAAACTATAAGCTTTTTGCAAGTGATTTAAGACGAAACCTACAAATGTGCAAATAACTAAAAGATAATTTAAGGTTAAAGCTCTGCTTCTTGTAGGTATAGTGTGCAATTAAGAAATAAAATAAATTCGATTTATTTAACTTCTTGAATGTAATGAACTTGTCCAGTGACGTCGCCAGCCAATTTTATTTCGGTGGACACAGGCCGGTCCGACATTATTAGGGTTGGCACCTAAAGTATTAAAAACCAATGTATTTTAAAAAATAAATTTTATTTAACCAAAAATACTCCTTTGGTTATCTTAACCATTGATTAAAAAAAATATCGCGTCGAAAAACGGTCGTAAGTTGTCAAAAATATACGTTATTTACTAATTCAATGCGATAATTTTCTGGATAAGGTGTCCGGAACGAAATTTTAAATTACATTCAATTTAGAATTATCCGTCTAGGATGTCCTGAAGCAAAGGTGCAAGGTTTATCCAAGTCAATTTTTAAAATGAATTATATTTTCTATTTTAATTTAACATCCTCGTAGGTATTTTCAATATGTTTTAGGTAAAATTTGTAGCTCCTTTTTAATCAATTTTTTAATGTTCGGCGAAAGTTTTAATATTGTCATCGTTTAAAAATGCTTTACGCTATGGGTTAAATGAACTTGTACTCATTAATATATTTTTATTGATATTAAACCGAAGTTTAGTTTCAGTTATAACACTAGAAATGGTATATATGTATGAATAAACAACTACATCAATGCTTGTTATGTAACACTTGCTTATTCTAATTTGAATCTTGTATTCGATTCGCGGGTAATTCCAACCAAAATTCCTTAAAGAGAATAATTCCCGAAATAGAAAGCATTTGTGTTAGTGAAACATATTAAATAATAAAACGGGTTAAACGACCGTTGACAGGAAACGAACCAGCGCGCGGAAGATTTAGATTTCTATCATTTTGTCAGAAGATCATCTTAATTAAACAATCTCGCGCGTGCTTACTGTTTTTGCTTGATGAATTATACAGCCGAGTCGAGCTGAGTCAAGGCACAGAGGAACACGAAGAAATTCTCTTCCTGCTCTGTGTTAAACGTGGCTCGTTTTCCGCCCCAGAAATTAATATTAATTTCTAACTGGTTGCGAATTTCTAGGATATTCTCGGAATGCGATGTAGTGAAACTATGATATATTTAACCTGCTTCATTCCCTCTAATTTATATAGATTTACAGCGTTTTATTCAAATTATATGCATCTCTTAATGATCACTATAATTTTATTTTTACCTGCAAAATAAAATGCATTCATAATTTTCTGTTAAATATTTTTATTTGCATTCAAATATTCTCTCTTTAATATAGAATTAAAGCAGTTCATTTAAATTAGATGCTTTTGTTAATTATAATTTTATTTATATAATTAGTATTATCTATTTTTTACTATCATATTTAAAATTAAATTCACATATCTAATTTTCATTTACTTAGTAAACAAATTAAACTTATAATTAGATTTTATAATGTTTACTAAGAAAACAAAACTGTAAGAATTAATTTCATGGTCATTATAATTTAATAATTGAAAATGCTAAAAGTATTATATTCCTGTTAGACAAATAGTTTCGTAAAATAAATTTTGTATTGCTTTGAATAAAAGTATAATAAAAGAGGATTAAAATTTATAAATTAAATATTTAAAAATGTTCTTAGTCAACTTTCATTGTCCATTAAAATTTTAATAGAATTCGTTTCACATAAGTTTCGAATTGAAATACCAAATGCATTTATATGTTTGACTTTAATTAAACTTTCATAAAACTATTTTATAAATGTAACTTTTGCACTTTTACACTTTTGCATGTTTTGAAAATAGGAAATGAATTTTTATTTTATAGTATTATGAATATATTTTCAGTGAAATTTATTTTCCGCCGTCAGTTTTCCTCCTAGCATATTTTGGACCTCTCGCTATTATCGCTCCGTTTACTTTGTCCATGCAGGTCTTAGTCTTCCCTTTTTGTTCTTTTTTGGAGAAAGCAAATCAGTAGGTATTTTATAAGGCCATTCATTCTGTTTCATCCGGTTAACGTGTCCGCTCCAAATTAATTATTTGATTTGGACAATAATAATTATTGCTTTGTTTACGATCGATCTGAAAGATCTAGGTTTCTATACTTCTTTTGTTGACAGAACGTTGACATTTACAATAGCAACAGCTGAGCAACGGTAGGTAATCGTTCATACACCGCTTTTTCTATTTTCTAATCATTATGTACAAATAACAATTTTTTCACGCTGCTTGATACGTAAAATAACGTGACATTTTTTTATAATTTTTGAAGTCGGAACTTAATAATATCACTTACATACTAAGCTAAAATAATACCATATTATTAAAAACCGTGATAATTTTTAAACGTGAAATATAGGATCTATCAAACCATGGTTACTATTTCTCATTTGATTGACAGCAATGTATTCCTTTCTACTATTCTACTATTTTCCATTTCCTCTGATTATTAAACATAAAAATTCTACTATTCTACCATATCACATTTCTTATAAAGTTATTAACCATTTGAATTGTTGATGCACTTGGTATATGCATAATATCAGGAAATGATGCGTAGTATAAGTATACTTGCCTTAAATTCGAATTAAAATCTGCATAATACTATTGAATTTAGAAGTTAGAATCAAATTTGAAGTCGTAATCATGGATTTGACAAATCCCATGTTTCTCTCGTTAAAAATACTCACGGTATAGTAACATAGTATCAAACGTAGGTGACATAAATTGAAAAAATGTAGTAAAAAATTAATAATGACAGATGTCAAACGGACTGCATTTTTATATTTAATCCTAATTTTCTCGAAAGTTACTATACTCTGTTTTTAAACTATAGGCAGTAACTAGAAATTCTAGTGAGAAAATCAAAGCCTGTGATTGGCTGCTGCGCCATTTCATGAAGCCACATTTAACCAGACAAAATTTGAAGTTAATGCTCTCAAACGTAATTGAATCGTCAACTCTCAGTAGTAGTTAAATCACTTACTGAATTTGCATGTGTTTCTTGTTTCATTTCTCTTTTTGTGATATTTCACTATTAAAACCAGTTGTTTTCAGAACTACTAGTATATCATTAACGCTGTGGTGTAAATGTGACTTCGTCTAGTGCTGTCTATAGTTAAAAAAACGGAGTATAGGACTCCGGTAATAAAGAGACTTTCTTGTTTTTCATTTCCAATTCTTTATAATGTAGATATACTACCAATGTGCGTATTATATCCATGATTCAGAAAGATAAGTATTGAATTAAACTGTGATAAATGGAATAGATGTTCAGTGAGTAATATGAAATGGGGGTTATCTGTGTGACATTTGCGTCGGTAGTTTAATCCAAATAGTATGACGAAGGGAACGATGGGTTTAGCGTGAGCCTTTAATCTCAACAATGCGTAATTAAGTTGAAAATATGTTAGTTGACCCTTCATCAAACGGCGTCAAGAAGTATGATCCCGGGCAGAGAACATATTCCCGATCCCGTCATCAGGCAGATGATACGGGCAGCGAGCTGTCGGTTCCCGTATAAGCGGCGGCGACGGCAACCAATGTAATCCCGCAACACGACGTCCCCGGCGTTTACTTCGCTGTTGTCGCCGGTGTAATTTGTTTCCGCGCGGTCGACTCAACTATGGAAATTAACTCTGTAAATCTTATCCAGGAACGTCCTAATTTTTCACACTTTGTGAATAGCGGCTTCCCTTTCAGCAGCGCTCGAGGCGCCTCTGGCGGCAATGTGGAGCACTGCGTCCGCGAATGTTTTATTTATGTTTCACATACCACCGGCCCGGTTTGTTAGTTACGCCAAGTACATTTGTTATCGTTATTACCGGTTACGTTATTTACCGACTCGTCGCTGACTGTTTCCGGATGTTTTTGCGCAATGCAAAAGAACGCCTCTAAATCAGATTAGGTATCCGCTGCTGTCATCGACTTCCATACGAGAATAAATTTTAAACTTTGCCAGCTTTGTTATAACATATTTTATGGCACGCACCAAGTGTATTTTTCCACTTGCAAGCGCAAGCGGGTTTGTTAAAACGCTGCGCTTGTGCTCTGATACACTGCAAGCAATGACAGCTAAAATACAAAAACAAATTGAAAAATAAACAAAAATAATTGTAACACCAAACTGGAAAAAAAGTAGTTTTGAGCGAAGCAGCGATGCAATATGTTCCATGCCATTTCCTTCCATTTTTCAACACTTTGACACGTACTTGTCTGCAAAACTTTTCCACTGTACTACGGCAAATTTAATTCTAAAGTTGTTCGATGTACCCCTGGTGAATTACAAAAAAAATACGCACAATTCAAAAATATTATTTATATTTTTAAAACATAATTTTATTGGTAATGATTTCCATTTCGTTGTTACTTATAAGCTTATCGAAAAACAAGAACACAATAACGTACCAAAAAGGCCTATGTAACCAAACCGCATGGAAAGAACAAAAAAGGTAGGCCGAAGAAGAAATGGATTAATGCTGTCCAAAAATAAGTTGAACATAAAAATATAGACATATTAAATTATTGAAATTTAAAAGCAACTATAATAGTACAACATCGACACCTACTTGTATAAGAAGAAGATTATGATGAATAGGAATGACGAAGATTGTTACATATGGAAAGCACAACGTTATGAAATACTTCAAATAAAAAAGTAGGAATGTAGTAAGATCATTATTACAATACTTCTAGATTGAGAGCTCTAACCTCATTACTACATATCGATCAATAAAAGATATGAAATTCCCGCCTCGTACTCCGGAAAAGGAAACTCACGTGGTCAGAAGTTCCTCAGTTTTATCTATTTGCACTCGAGGATTCTTGTCAGAGAAATAACAAAGTAAAATCAAACTTAACAACCTCCCACGTGAAATAATAACAATGGGTAAGGTCTAGTTGTACCAATGATAATTGCTTATTAAAATTGTAATCGCATTGTAGTGTAATTAGATTTTATACTACGACAATAAATAAAAAAAAATATTAGTGCAATCGTAATAAATCAAGTGTTTTTTGAGGATCGAAAAATATTTGCCAATATCTGTCATCCAATTAAATCACTGTTTCACATTTTTTCTTTGTAAATTGATCCAATCACATTCACAGTACACTGACAATTTTACAAATAAGCGTTGCATAGGTGCAAGTCTGTTAAAATTGTCATGCCGAATTACATTTATTATTAGAATGTAACCTTTATTTTTGCTTAGCTCACTTTTGCTTGTTAGATGGCAAAAAGTACCGGTAAAATTTTTTCACTAAGAAGTAATATTATGAAATCGTGTAGTATAGTGATGCACTATGAAGAAACATTTATTTTTTTAGTTACTTCGTGCACGGTGTCAAGATAACATAACGGCTGTGAAAAATTTGCCTACTTTATGCAGTGTTATTAAAATAAAAAAAAATAAAAACATTTTTGACAGTTGTAGAAAAAATATATTATTGTTCCTTGATTGTTAAAATTCACATTTTACCAGGGAAGAATAATATTCTTGTACAAAAATATATAATACATTTTTTTGATACTGAGTTTATTCGATTTAATTTGAACGTTAGTTTCGGTTTAACAATTTCAAGCTACACATAAAGTGTTTTTACCCTTTCAAATTGCTAAAATACATTCGGATGAAATAATTGCGATTTGTCTAGTTTCGAGTACGCATATAGAATTTATTTACAGATACAACGTAAACATAAACACAATAAACGAATGAACCTGATTTCACGGTATGTTTCAATTTTTCCTTGTTTTGAAAGCTGTATTTTTTATGAGAGTTAAATTTGATTTTGTAAAAAGAATATTAAATTGTTATACGAACGAATTATTGACAGATATTTTCTTTAATTTTGTGGTTTTTGTTTGAGTAATTTTAATGTAGTTTGTGAAGAATTAAATTTTTAATTTTATTACTGCTATTAGTTAAGTAAACTCTAATGAGTACAACACTTGACTAACCTATAAAGTATAAAAATAAAAGTAACGAGAGATGTACAAAAAGTTGTGTTATGACAGAAACAAGCTGCCTCCTTTCTACTTTAGTTGCATGCAAAACAGTTGCCTAATAGTTTCAAAATAGTCTCGTTAGCTCTTAAGTTATGGCACTCTTTAATTACACGACCTTCCGGTAGAGTGCATGTGTAATGGGGGCAGAGGCAAGACCAGTGTTTTCATTATTCATAGGAGAATACATTTTGATTCAAGGTTATTATTTCTAAGTGGAGCTCAGATCAAGTCACAGAATCTGAGAATTAATTCGATTATAGTTAATAAGCACTCAAGAGTTAAGCTTGATGTTCGATATCTGGGGAATTTCTCGCCGTTCTCATTCATTCAAGACAGATTCATTAAAATCCTGACGAGCTAGCGGGGATGTTTTACATGATTACCTAACCGGAACAAATTACAAACCAGAAATATTTTGCAACAACCGAGAAAACTCGATGTCTTTATTAGGTAAGAAAGCAATCTTCTAAATGACGCACTTATTTAATAAAATGTCACTGTATCTGCTTTTTTATAATGCGACGGATTTTCTCATATTTTCTAATTAAGAAATACAAGGTTAAGGGAATCAATAGCTCAAAGATAAAAGGAAGATTTCATTAAATTTTATGAGGAAACATGATTTCTTCGAACAATGGATGTAGGACAAACTTTGTCAACATACCAAAAATACATTCCACATGTATTATGTACAAGGTTTAAAACTTCATTTCCCTTCATAACTAACCCACTTTATAACTAGTATTTAGATTTAATCATACTTTCATTATTTTTTCATAATTCAAGGAAAACATAAGAATACTAGAACTTTTGTGTTCTTCGGTACTCTGCTTTCCGTCATAAAACATTCAAAAATAGAAAAGTTTAGGATTTTACCTTTTTATTTTGAATTAGAATTTGAGAAAAAAAAATTATTATTATATATATTTTTAATATTAAAATTTGTATCTTCATTGTAAAAAGTAGACATTATAATTCTTTACAAATAATATTAGCTTTTTAACAATAATATCTTTATTTAAGGTTAGTATCGTCTATTTATGAATTCCTCGGTAACATTAAATGAAACTTCTTTAAATACTTGAAAGACAATAGCTACATGCCATTGCAAAAAAATTAAAATTCTGTCACGGGTTATATGATCGAAATCAGTAACTAAACAAATATGTATTGAGAATGTTATTACTGCTATAAAACTTCCATAGTTTTATTTCTCATAAAATGTACACTTGAGATATATATCTATTTATATTGTTATTTTGACCTACAATGTTGTTTTAGTAGACCTACAATAAAAATTCTAGTTTTCAATATTTATGAAATGTTATTGAAGAACTTGAAGAATAACATTAAAAGAAGAACACAAAGTAAATTGGAAAAAATAAAATTATTTGAAGAAGTATTTTCTCAAAGGTAATAAAGTGATGAAAATTACATTTTACAAAATGAACAGAATGTTATAAATTGTAAGGAAGTTTAAATTTCCTTGATGAACATTGTAATAAATGTAGCCGTAAGGCTAAAGATTTTCTTTGGGCAAATTAAGAGACGAAATAACCCGGCGTCTGAAATAACGCATTGCGACTTATTACCCTAATCCCATTTTCCATTTTCATCAGTACACGAAAATCCGTTATCATTTCTAAATCTGTACACTAAATCTTAATATCTCGCCGTATCTTCGAGCGAACGGCAAATGTATGGGCCCCATTTTTCAAACACCTGCGTAGGGCTTGGAGCGAACGAGGGAACGACCTCTTCGCCATTACGCGAACCTTCGCCTTTACCGTTTATCATGAAAAACTACTACTGTTATTATATTCCGACCACCTTATTCCTTATAATTTTTATTCTGGAGGTTATAAGGGAAATTTGCATGGAAATTCGACGCATGCGAAGCTCGGAAAAGCCTGAGAATGCCGGAAAAATTCTTCATGTTTTGACTAGTAAATATCTTTTATATGAAGTGGAATATGATATCAATCATCTTTCTAATTTCGCATTCTCTTGGAAGTTAGTCTAGTTTTATTTATACCTTTATACGATCTACGGGTGTGTAATCTTTTATATTTGTTTTTATCGTTAAAGATAAATATTGTGTTTGATTTTATAAAAGAATTTTTTCGAATGATGAATTCCAATTTGTTTTTCTTTGTTGTTCTTTGAAAACACTTAAACTATTTAATATTGTATTTTCAAAACAAAAGAAGCTTCTGCTCAAATATTTTATAAAAAGATGATGGTCGCAAAAAATATTAAAATACAGTTCTAGGAAATTTAATATACTGCTCAAATAAATGTTAATATTTTTTTTTAGTATTTTTTCATTAAGCGATAATTGAAAATATCCATGCTAGTAACAGCTATTTAGTTTTATCAATATTGATTCAGAACAAACATTATCTTCTGGGAATATTTATGAAATATATTTTATGTTGAAAATAAATTATAGTTCAATAAAAGTTTTTCCTAGAAAATATATATAAATAAATATTTTCCACTATTATATTAGAATAGCAATTCTCATAACGTCTCAAAATATTTCCTCTTAGGCGAGAAAATAAAATCGAAATTATCGAATTTCAATAATTTCGCCGCGATTTCTCGATTTTTTTAGTACCTATCCTAATTTATTCTAGATACTGAAGCAGTACTGCCTGCATGTATAATTTTGTTATTAATTATATTAGAAATAATCTACAATACATATAAAAATATTTTATGAACAAACTATCTAATTTGTATAATGAATTTTCGTGCGACTGTACGGCACAAGGTCTTATCTGTTTATTGTTTAGTCTAGCGCAGGCCAGGGTGTTACAACCACTTGAAAAAATGATATTTCCTAGCCGAGGTGCCTGCGTACGTGTGAACTGTTTACAAATCAGCATCTTCGGGAAAGGACAAAGACAAAGAAGTTATCATGCATCCTAATTTATTCTAGATACTTTACTCCACGAATCGCATGTGGTTTGGTCAGTTTTATCAAATTTGAAATGAATAAACTGCCACCACTCACTATCAATAACATTTAATAAGTTCTCTGCAACAATATTTAGAAAATAACTGGCTAATATATGATAAATTTGCGGAAAACTTAATTCTGTGTGAAGTAACATTGAAAACTGAATGATTGAATTGTGAAGAATATGATATGTTAAAATAGTGAAAAACTGAATTCCATTTACATTTTTTATGACTACCAGGTACGCAAAGACAAAATGTAGATGGAGCAGACAATTATATTGTACTCACATATTTAAACTAATAATTATATTTAGTTTGAAAAAATAATTTTATTTTTCCTTGAAAATTTCCCAAAAGAATGGTCAATTTCCCTAGATCTCGATACGGAAACACAGTGCACAGATGCAATGTGACAAAGCAGCTATATTTGACCTTGAAAACTTGCAGAGACTTAACTTTAACAACCTTTTCCAAAAAAATTAAAATTGTTACTTCGCAATGTCAATTGCAGACAAAATCTCTGGGTTTTAGTTCCAACAATTATGATTATTTATAATAAAAAATAACAGCAATTTTATTAAATATCATAATATTCAGCAATTTGTATAAAATGTTTTTGTTTCACATTATTTATTTCTCTCTTTATAATCCCTATATTACACAAGGGACAAAACATATAATTTTTTGTAGCATAGCAAAATGCTGCAACATTGTTTTTGTTTTAGTTTTTTTGTAATTCCTACATTAAACAAAATATTTCAGATTATAATAACATAATTTTTTCGAAAGAACGTTATACAGGTATCAATTTTACGAAGCTAACCATTGGGATCTCGAGACCGCTAAGAGATTCTATTAGTAGTTAATTGTGAAATTCATTGACAAAATTTTCAAATGAAACCAAACGGGATATGGTAGAAATTTATTATACTTCGCATCGAATTAACATATTACTTTAGAAACATATTTTCAGCATTACCCATAAAAATGAAAAGGCGATATCTGTTTCCGATTTATTGTCTCTTTTTATAGAAATTTAGGCGAATAGTTTTAAAAACCGCTGACAATTCCTCGCAAAAAAGTGTCTGTAGAATGTGCAAACCAGAAACTTATGTGAATTGAAACACGAAAATTTTAAGTAAATAATAATAATAATAATAATAATAATAATAATAATCTTTATTACCCAACAGAGTCCTATTACAGGGTAAATATATATTCAAAATATAAACAAAACAAAATACAGAAATACATATTATATATATAAATATAAATACAAAAAAAGAAAAATCAAACAAAAATGTCTGGAAGATGAACTTTGGCGTAGTGGCACATGATGTGGACAGGTGAGCGTTTAAGAAAGTCTGTGTTGTGCGCAGAGAGGTAGAATGTCTTTGCGTGTCTAGATTGGTACTGTGGAACATGAATCGGGATGCGAGAGAGTAAGAATGGGGCATCTATTTTGTTGTTCATCAACATCCATAAAAATTTCGCACAGGATAGTTCCCTTCTGTAACTTAAAGCTGGTAAATTATGTTTCTCAAGGAGTAAATTTTGATCTATTCCACGTTCCGGGTAGATATTATCGATTTTATAAGATAGATACTTTAAGAATCTTCTATGAATGCGATCTAGAGCCGATACATGAATATTATAAAGAGGAAACCAGACTAAAACAGCGTATTCTAGTTTACTAGTAACATATGCAAAATATAAAGTTTTTAATACAGTGACGTCGCTAAATGTTTTTGAAACTCTCAGGAGGAACCCAAGAGTTTTACTGGCTGATTGACATACATTATTTATGTGTTCTGTAGTCTTCATGTTACTAGTAAATGTGACACCCAAGTCTTTTGTAGAGGATTTACGAACTAATATTTCGGTATCCATGTGGTAAGAGTGAACAATGCTATTAGTGCGATTTGTGAAAGTAATAACGAAACATTTACTTATATTAAGGTAAAGTTTATTCAAATTACACCATTCAATCATAGTATTTATGTCTGATTGTAAAGCTTCAGCATCATTTGAGTTTGAAATACTATTGAAAACTTTTAGATCATCTGCATATGCTAACACAGGGCAACAGAACTTTTGAATTAGATCATCAATGAAAACAAGAAATAGTAAGGGACCCAAGTTCGATCCTTGTGGGACACCAGATGTTGCAATAAAGTTAAAAGATGAGAAGCCATTGTAAAAAACATAGCAGATTCTATTGTATAGATAAGATCTTAGAAGTTCAACTAGACTAGGAGAAGCACCAAAAGCACTAATTTTATTGAGCAGAAGTCCATGGTCAATGGAGTCAAATGCACGTGTAAAATCCGTATAGACTGCATCAACTTGACCACGGATATCAAGCGACTCTGCTATATATTGAGTGAAGCAGGCAAGATTAGTGACTGTTGAACGATTTTTAATGAAGCCGTGTTGATCAGATGATATGTGAGAGTGCATATTTGAATACATTGAACTGTAGATAACCATCTCAAAAACTTTACTAAAATTATTTAGGATCGAGATAGGACGATAGTTGTTAATGCAGGTGTTATCGCCTTTCTTGAAAACTGGGGTTATGCGGGTCCTTTTTCCAATTGTTAGGGAAGGTGGAATTTTTAATTGCAAGATTTATAATAATTGACAAAGGTCGAGCAAAAATGTATTTACAATCTTTTAAAAGAAAACTTGGCAATTGGTCATCACCAGATGTCATTTTGTCAGGAAATTGAGCCAACAGAGGAATAATATCTTCTTCAACCACAGGGTTAAGAATGAAAAGTGAATTGTTGCCTACAATATCAGGAGAAACGTAATCTGAACTTGGAGAGAAAAGGTTAGAAAAGTGACTTGCAAAAGCATCCACAATTTCGCTGGGTGATGTATATTCGATTTCATCATCATGCAGTTTACCAGGAATACGTGTTGAACCTTTTTTCATATTTACATACTTCCATAATTCAGCAGGATTACTTTTGATATTGTTTTCAACAGATACGAGATAGGCATTATAAGCTTCTTTAAGTTCAATTTTAATTAAGGCACGTAGTCTTTTAAATTCAAAAAAATACTTGTTATTATTAGTTTGTTTCCATTTCTTTCTATAATAATTTTTAGTTTTTATGTTTGATTTCAAGTTCGAAGTAAACCAAATTGGAAATTTGAGGTACATTAAAATCTCCCAAGAATATAACTGGTTCATTAATCAAAAATAACTGAATAGCATCCAAAAAATTCTCAAAATCATATACGTTAATATCAGGCGGAATGTATACGGCACAAATAATAACTTTTTGCATACCCAAGTAACATTTACATGCTATTACATCAATTATAGGAGCAATAGTATTAAGATGAGATGTGTTCAATACGTCATAAGTAATATGGTTCTTTAGAGCAATTAATACTCCGCCACCTTTAGAACGACCAGGAATAGAAAAATTCCTATCACATCGCAAAACATTATACGCAGAAGAAAATAATTCAGCATTATTAAAAGAATCAGATAGCCAAGTTTCAGATAAGACAATAACATCAAACGTAAAACAACAACAATTAGAATAAAATATATGACCTTTACTATTTAAACCCCTAGTATTCTGATAATAAATACTTAAAGTACTAGGACAACTGCTGGGTACAATTAGTTTTCCGACGTATTGACAATTTTGGGAACACCATTAAGTAAAAAAAGTAAATTAATCAAAATCAATTTTTTGCTCATATCTAATGACTCATGCATTTTTTTTTTTGGAAAATAAACACCATTTTCATATTATTTGAAGTCGAAAATAATATCTCACAAAAGAACGTACAGGAAAAAGCGATGACTTTTCGTAAACAATGCGTGTCTTAGATTCACTAACAGTTTTACAAAACTTATTTTCTTTGAAGTGGGGTTCGAAATAATAATATTTTTATAAAGAAATTAAGATAATGTACTGAAAAATTTTATGCAAATTTTTTTTAGAATTTTTGTTATAAAAAAAGTATTAGCTACATTAATTCTTAATGAGCAATTGGTGAAAATATACCAGTGTTAAAATTAGTGTAAGGGTACCTACGAAAAGTTTGTGTAATTTCCATAAAAAATTTCGATGTGTTTCTCAACATGAGGCGTACAATATCGTTAATGTACCGTTAACCTTCAACACTGTCGTATTTTTTAAAACTTTTCACATTAAACATGAGAGCATTTTAAAATGAAGAGCATGCCATAATGTAACTTGTCACAAACAATATATTTCAGGAAATTACTCTATAAGTTTTTCACTTTATTTTCTTAAAAAAAGTACGAGGTACAGCGAGAAATTTCGTCTGAAATACAAATATATCGCATCTACTCGTATGCAGCGTTTTAGTTCTATGTAGTATAACTGCAAGGAAATGAAATAACTTCTATCATTTTTAACGATGATGTAAAATTCTTCATACATTAAAATGCAGACAACAATGCAAAATCTCACTGTCTGACAGGTCTGAATTCATTGTTTACGGTGCAAGCATCTCATTTATTAAATGTATGTAGAAAAGAATAAATAGAACCGTGCATTCCACATGTAATTCTGAAACGAAAAATTCATTTGCATATACACTCATGTTCGTTGTCAATGAAAGGAATTTTATTTATGACATCAGAGTATTTAAAAACTACAAGTATGAAATTGTAAAAAGATGTGCAATTCTTGCTGTAAAGCAAAATAAATCTGGGGAATAGCTGTTTTGACGTTAATAAAGTTCCGACGTATTCATTTATTTCAACAACTTGTTTAACTGTCAAAAGAAGAAATGACTGAAGAAGGATGGATTCCAAGAATTTCAAAATTAAATTATAGAATAATAAAAATATCCGTGATAAATACAGTAAAGCGGAATATCTCTGAAATTCAAAGTAGACTACAAGATTCCACCGCAATTTATTTCTGGCAATATTTGGAGATGTTTATCGGGTTTGCAAAGTAATCCTATTTGTATGAGAATCACGTAAACGAAAACAATTATCTTTAATTCAGGTAACCTTTTTATAAGCCTCTAGTTGGGGCCACCGAAATTAACAAAATTCTCAGGGAAAATAAGCCATAAAATTATATTACACCACAGTATCACTTATAATAAAGAGAAGAAATTTCTAAGTTGGTAGTCGATGCTGCGAACGAGTAAAGCAGAAGTAATTTTATGATTTGAGTTGGAACTTTTAAACAATACCGGCTCTTGTCAAGCTGTTATCTGTTCCGTTGAAATTCCTGTTCCTTTAGCCCAGTTCATAAGAAAAACTTTAGTATTGACTTGGGAATATCGAACCTTGTGGTTCACTGTGCTAAAATAAAGAAAATAAAACGTAGAGTGGAATAAATATCCGCCGCTGAAACTATTTTGGACTTAACAAAAATTCAACAACAAAGCCGAAGAAAACTTTACAAACATAGTGCAGTTTTGTGTCAATTCATAAACAATGCAACGGTGGATTTGTAAATTTGTAAATAAGAGACCTAGTATTGCCGGGAAAATACAAAAGTTTTCAAAACGAAAATTGTTCAAGTAAACAATTCCAGGTTTATTTGTGAAATCAATACCTTTGTAGCTATTTTGCTGTTGCGCTTATTAAGCTCCTGAAAAAGAACAGGACTTCAAACAATGTCAAATTTGTGTGTATAACAAGCGCACAGCAAGTCTTCACTCGCAAAAAGCAGCTACTTGCACAATAGATGTAAGAATAGATGAAAAAAGGAAGGCGATAGTTTTTATTACAAATTACATGGCATTATTTTCAAAAAGTTGAAATCCTTTCTTTCCAACAAACAAAAACTTTAAGTGGGTGAAAAGTAAAACTCAGTGACATTTCATTTTGGATTAAACCGAAAAACCTAAAGAAACTGAATTGCTGAATAAGATTAATTATAGGAAACGGCTAGAGTACAAAGAAAGTTTGCTACTTTGAAAGTTCAAAGGATTGTTAAAAATGATTAAAATACAACCAGCATAAAGGCGATGCTTCATTGGATCAGCTTCCTTCGGGAACTTCCGGTGACCAGGAAGTTTATCCCGAACAATCATTGGATTATAAATGATTATTTAAAGTGTAATTTTAAGTTGGTGCTTTGCTTGCGCGGATCAATTAAGTCTGAAATCTCGACTCAGCCAAGTGTTCTTGGAGATAAGCAGTGGACTTGGCTCTCCCGGTTGCAACGGCTGTTGTGCCCCAGACTATGCAACACGGGTAAATGAAGCAGGCAACTTCGCTGCGCTGACGAAATTAGATGAAGTTGGGAATTAGTTGGATGGATTTAATTAAAAATTAGAACGCGGGAAACTACAGACGAAATTACTTCCTTAGTGACTGAATGCATGCATACATGCTCCAAGATGCTTCGTCGTAAAACCTGAAAGAAAGAAGCCTCGATGAGAGAAACTCCAGTGCCAGCTTCTCGACAAACAAGAACGTAATGAGTTGGTTTTATTTCGCACAACGGACGGATTTTATATACTTACTTGCTTATATCAAATTACTAGAAAATCGCTACTTTTCTTTAGATTATTTTTACTTCTACTTACAATTAAGTAATTTTAACAACTATAAATAGTTTATCCGAATGAAATAAAATACGACAAAGAAATTCTAATTGTTCATAGCTGTGTTTTACAATTTTTGTAATGATAATTATAAACTTATCTATAGGTACTTAAATATTTTAATTTAATTATAAGATATAGAAATATGAACATTTTGCGAAAAATAGAAAGATACAATGTATAATTTAATTATAAGTTCCAATTGAAAATTTCAATGAAAAGTTACCAAATAATAAATTTGTTGATTTTTACTTTCAAGATCAATTAGTAATAAATACAAATTGACTTCATTTCAACTTTGTATATTAAAATATTGTCTATATAGAATGATGCTTATAGTGGACATTTAATTTATCAATCATTTTCATTTTCATTTAATATTGAATTAGCATAGAATTAATATAGAAAAAACAGATACCATAAAATCGTTACTCTGACTAGGATTCGAACCAACTTCCAACTGTTTCGCCATAAACTTTCGATAATAAATAATGTCTAATTAATAGCTTTAATCGAAAATCTAATTAATTTCTACAAAGATATATTTAATACTTTTTATTCTCGATTTAAACACTAAAAATGTGAATTTAGAAAATTATATTTTTTAAATATGTACAGTATTCCTTTTAGAGAACACCAGTATTTTTATATATGAACTTGTTTTTTATTATTATTATTAAACGATTTCATTTATAATAACAGCAATCGTTTCACTGAAATATTTTACAATGTTGTACCTCTTACCTTCTCCCGATACATTTGTTTTCAGCACAATATTTTTTGAACATCCATTTGTTTGAACATTCATCTGTTGGAAACAATTGGTATTACATTCGCTCTAGTGCTGTAAAATGTAAACAATGCATTATTTCCAATACTAGTTAGTGTCAAAACTTCCTGCAAAATAACTGAAATGTAGTGTGTTGACATGTTTTTATAAAGGTATATAAATATATAAATTAATTAAATTTTACTATATTATACCCAAAAACATTGAGCGAAATGTATTCGTTTATTGATTAAAATAAATTTAAAAATAAAAATGAAATATGAAATATTTCGTCGTAAATTAGAATTATTGAAAATCCAATTAAGAAATATTCCAAATAGCCATTCGTATTTTTACAGTGGGTGGAAATAGCAAATCAATGACATTTCAAAACCTCTTCCAAACTTTAGATTAGAATTGTCGAATGCATAAAAATGAACTCCTTTGAAGTTTGGAGAGAAATCCCATCACTCCATTCATTTGACAAAATACATTAAAAATATTAAGTCCAGTTACGTCAAATGCTAAAACGAAATTGATTGTCAGTTTTTAATTAAATGTTTTTCGCGGACTAACAAAATGGAAACCACGCATCATTATATTTTTAAATTAAATTCTACTTCAGGATATTTGCGACAAGGATTTTTTAATAATTAAGAAAAAGTTACACTGAATGAAGAAATAAATCAGCATTGTTACATTTCGTGACGTACTTTCTTTGTAATTTTTTACGCAATCTTTTTTAATTGAAACATATTTTATGTTTCTTTTATCACGAGATATTTCATTTTAAATTGCATTTCATTTTCTGGGTTTAATATTTTATTGTATTTAAATAATGAAATATTAATATTAACAATTTATTATTTCTCTTTTTATTAATATTTTGTATACCTGTAACTGATAATATTATAAATTAAGAAACATCTATATTAGTTATTAGAGATACAAGTTTGATAACTGCAGCATTGATCTTAAAATACATTTTTAATTTAATTTTTGACATAATGAGAATCATTACAAGGATTTATTCTATGTTACGGTTTTTGTTTCTTTAAAGAAAAAAAATATATTTTTCGAAAACTAGGAATACGCGAAATTATTGTATTTTGTCTATAAGATGTGAATGTCTTTTACATCCAGAATTTTTTTTGGTACAATAAAGGCGAGTCACAATTTAATCAAATCTGTCACCTTATTGTCTTCGTGGCTTTCTGATATCATTTTAATGGTATTCAACAACGAAGTATTGAAATACTACACTTTAAGATTAATATAATTTAAACGTCAAAATTTTCTCTTCGCATTTTTACACATTTTATGACATAGTTTTCGAAAAAATATTGTTTGATATTTGATTGCGAAATGCTTTTGAATTCTCGAATACAAAAGTACCATTTTGCAATCTAGAATCAAATATAACTATTTCCTAATGTCAAATTCATTTAAACGGGTACATTTTCCTCAGTTTTCAAGATGAAATGACTGAATCTGAGTTAGATAATGTTCTATAGGACGTAGATAATATAAATTTTAATCGAATTTCTATTTTGACTTAATAAATTAATAATTCTACACTCAGTGGCATTAAGAAATTTTTAATGATATTGTAATTTGTGTACTAATTACATATTAGCGTACTGTCGTAGATAAATATATTAACAAATAATATATGAAAATTTTAAAGTACTTGGAACTATTTATTAAAATGGATTCAATAAACTTTAAGTTCAAGTGTACTGGTCTTGCTAGGGTTGGAGGTATATGTTAATTTTTGTAACTTTGATTACTAGAATGGAATAAAACTTTTTACGATATATGTAGGTACTTCGGTTTTCAAGGCTCTCTTTTAGAAATTTTATGTCATAGATAAGAAATTATAGATTTATAAATAAAATATAAACATTATTAAATGTTGGTTCTGTATCTCTTTGTAGGTGCAAAAACGAACATAATTTATACTTAATTATTCTTATTGCTTGACAAAGTTAGTTCCCAAATATCAAGTTACTGAAAATGAAAAGTGCCACAAGGGATTCATGAAGTAAAATTATCCTGAAAAACAAAATTTCCCAGTTCGCCAATTTTAAAATGATTAAAAAGAGTAGGTCATAGAAAATATTAGAATTTGTATTTATTAGTAACTGAATTCTAAAGCACGTTGTGCAGTAGAAAAAAGTAGGTAGGCGATTTTTTAATCGTGAGGTAACTGAGGTTACCCATAAAGTTGGTGTTTTTCAAGGTAGGATTTTATTTCTCAAAACCAATAATACTTAACCATAACAGAGAGTGAGGCTTATGTTCTTTCCATCTTCTACAGGGTATCCCGAGGGAAATTTCCATTCCATGCATTCTCCTCCTCCAGGCAACCTGATAAAACTCCCTATTGTCTGCAAAATTAATAACGGTTCCGTCGAATATCCATCGATCGTCTTCAATCTCTCCAATATTAAATAATCTCACTTAGAAAGAATAAGCGGCTAAAACCAAGTTATCTTTGGGGAATTACTTGCATACGAATTTGTGAAGTAATGATGGTTATCCGCCAATCCCTTTCTCCCTAAATGTCTTAGCGTATCAGAGCTACAATTTTTTTCCTTTACGTTCGTATACCCTTGTGTATTTGTACGTTTACTCCAAGCGATATAATGAAAAATCTCAGATATAATCTATTTATTATTTTAATTTATTGTTGGATAACAAATTAAAACAAAAAAATTATGTAAACATTTAACAAAAAAACGAAAATTTCTTAGTCAAAAAAGTATTATGTTACTCACTTAGAAACCGTTATTTTTAATAGCTGTTTATTCACCAACGAAACTAACCTTGACAAGCAAATAACTTGTAAAACTTTCATAAGTTAGTAGTTGTATTGTTTACATTATTGAAAGTTTTTTTTTTTAGTAAATACTGTTTTATCTTACTAATAAAATAAAATACTATTTCACAGTGTTCATTGATAAATCATAACTGTCGAAAATAAGAAAAGAACAAACCATCTGAAAGTTTTAACGGAAAAAGAGATCAAATTAATAAGTACTAAGGTTCGATCAGTAATATTTTAATAATGTAATACCGCTGTCTAAGAGATTGGCGCCACCAATTTGTAGAACATCTTTTAAAGACTACCGTTGCCACCAATTTCTAACAATAACAAACTTATAGTACCGCTGCCACCAATTTGTAACCCACTTTTCTTTAAGGATAGGCATTATAAAATATTTAAAATGCGGTTCTTTGTCATACTGGAGACGGAATTAAATAAATACTTACATTTCTATAAAAATATAAATAAGTTAATTTACTGATGACTTACAATTCATTTCTCTATTAGCTGTCACTTCTGTCTAGCAATATCTGTCTCTTTCTGTTTCTCTTCTACGCCTCTGTATACATTAGCTCACTCTATATTTAGTCACACAAGTACAAAGTCAGCAAATATTATTTCTGTCTTATTCAATACTATTTATGAATTACATATAGTAATTTAATTAATTTGTGCCACTAGAATGTGCTCAGACTTATTACAATAACGTCTGACAAAAAAATGCTTCATAGATCTATTTAAAGGACAGTACTACAACAAAAAAACTTTCCTAAGTAAGTCTAATGATATATAGCAATAATTGCCAATGCTTTCTGAAATGAACCCAATAAGGAATTAAATGACGAATAAATTGAATTTCCTGTAAAAATTTTTTTACCCATTATCTTTTTTAAGCTTAAATAATGCTTAAATTTAATTTTTGTAATCTAAAATTGTCGAAAATAAACTGTGATTATTTTAATATTCTTTAAAGAAAAAAATAATTATAACGTGTAATTGAACTTACGTACTAAAATTAACTATTTCACATAATAAATTATTCCGTAATGCTGAAATAGATTTTTAACTATGACGGAAGTAATTTATTATTTACAACGAGCTCTTTTGTTGTAATTATGCTTTAAAGAACGTTTATTACAAGTATAATACGTTTCTAAGTTTATAATTGTTCCTAACAATGTGTGACTATACATTTGTGTAAACATCTGGATACTGGTTTACATATGCATGCACGAATAGGGTTATTCATTATATTGCACTCCCATTTGAGATCTACTGCTAGTAGAGTATCATTAGTGGACACACCCTTTTCAGCAGTAATATACTGCTTTATTCGGTCATTTGTTATATACGTAGGTAACAATTAATCACGTATTCAACGCTGGTTCTATAAGCTTAAACCCAGTGGTGCTCAATTCATAAATAGTAAACTTTAAATTTTACAGTTTGTTATACTATTTCATGTTTCAAATAAAATTTAATCATACGTGTCATCACTTATCAACCTCTAAAAGAAGGTTTTCTCCTTAAGAAAAGTGATAAGTGAAAATTGAATATATTCCCTGACAATTATTTCTAGTTGTCTAGCAACGACTCAAATATTTTATTTAATGTATGAATACTTTTATAAAATTAAGTATAAAATAATTTATCTTCCCAAAAGTGAAATTTCCGGACTTCGGACTTAGCTAGAAAAATCAGTTTTTCGTTCTCGCTAGAATAGAAAAGAATAGATCTATTCCGGGAAAAAAGTTCACGAAAGAGGTTTGGTTTTTATTTTACGTAAGAAAAACATAAAAATAATAATTAGCTTTTATTTTTGTATATATATTTTTATTTGTTATTGTTATGTGTTTATGTGTTTCCATACTAACAAGTGCTGTCAATTTATTACATACCAACTGTTACGGAGACATAGTCGGCAGTGAAAAATATATGCAAAAAGAAGGATACATAGCCATCAGTGAAAATAAAATAATAATAAGCTTTGACATTGTTCAAAAAATAATGTATATTAAAAAATAAATGTATATTGTATGAAATAAATCTCTATTTAATAAATCGGTCATTCGAGTAGGATATTATATTTCATAATAATTTAAGGTAATACACAATGTCATAATACCAACATTGTATCAAAGGCACTAAATTTACTTTTTTTAAATTAAATTTCATTCATTAATTCCACTATTTTCTTTTAATATTATTAGGCAAAAGAATGTTTGAGACATTATACTTTTTTATTGTAAATGTAGTTTTCTAATTAATGCTGTAGAAAAAAGAGTGTTTTTCCAAAACCCTGCACGCTAATAAGGGGAGACTTGGAAAGTTGAGATTCCCGACCATTTGTTGCTTAGGTGACGCAAATCAAGAGATTTTTTGTATGAATAGAGTACAAACAAGTTTTTAAATGAAATGAAATAAATAATAAAATAATAAAAATAATATTCCTTGCTAGACATAGATTAAAACCACAATACTTCAGTATAATGAAACTAGTTTAATTTGCAACGGGTCTGAAACTAGATATGCGCTAACAACGCAAATTCCAACCATTCCGACGTTCCAAAATTTGTTGTGTGAACAAGCCCGCGCTATTACGGTAGTTATTATCAGCCAAGAAACTCGATACATTAATATTAATTAGAATAATGTGTTTACATCAATTCAGCGTGCGCTGCTCCCCAGAGTGCAGTCCTGCATTCGCTTGTCCGGATTTTAGGGCGTAATAAATTTGCAGGATCGCAGCAGGCGGGTCGCCCCGTCCGCGATATTCAACTGTTTAGTGATGGCAACAGGTCAGGAAGTTCATCTAATACGTGATCCACAAGTTTGGAATTTATTGCCTTGTATCAGAGATTGGCCGTTCACAAATTTTAGAAGTTGTCAGAAGTTTTAGGAAATATTGCGGTTTTTCTCCAACTAACTTTTCATTATAAAGTAAAACTGAATGCCAAGTTTAATATTACTATAAAGGATATGAAATCATTTACATATTTCATTAGTTTTGTAACTTGACAGCTAAAGCTGCACTTTTTATGATTGTGGTGTTTTATTAAATGTTCTTAAATGAAATTGAACAAAAATGAGGAATTAAAATGAGCGTGCAACTGCAACGAAAATTAGGTTAAGCTTAGTTTATCGCCTAGCAGTCACGAATTCAGATACGTTGTTTCAGACACGAAAAAATTGTAATTACTTTTAATACATGTTTTATTCCATTTTAGATTTATAATTATGGAAGATTTTTTATATTTCCTATATACAGTAGTGTGACTGATCTAGATTTTAGAACAGATGAAATCCAAGATGGTGTTATTCTGCATATATTTTAATTTTTGTTATTAAATTAAAACAATAACGACAATAGTGAAATATAAGGTGGCCTATTCTATGATACTTGTCAAACAGCTGTCAACGAAATATTGAATTACGTCTGTTCTGGAATAGTGTGTTAATATCCTGTGATCTTATTATTATCTTAAAAATAGATTACTAATTCTTAAATTGATGTAATAAAATAGATCTCAACATGAAAATTGATTTTTAATCTAATCTAGAACATTTAAGACTTGAAGATATTGATCTTGATTTGATCCTTTTTAAAATGATGTATGTCACAACATTGCCTATATAAAGACAAGTATTATTGTAAACAACAATTTATTGTTATGTTTGTATTTTATCATTTTGTTAGAGTGTTATGAGATGTATAATTTTCCAAAAAAAAAATAACGTTCAACATAAATTTTGCTTCCTTATTTTTTTTTTGTTACTTTACACTACAGGACAAACAATCCGATTGTTACAATCGTATACTTTTCATTACTTAAAAAAAATAGTAACAGTTAGTTAGATACCTACAAGTTATTTAATTTAGTACTTTTATTAGTATCGTTTTCTTAAATTTTCTTTCATACTCGTAGTTCGATATACATACTCGTAGTTATTATTCCTGTATATATATTTTCATTTCATTTTCATTTTTATGTTTTATTTCAATTACTTGTTTTTCTTATTTTTATTGATTTTATATATTTCTGTTATTTATTTTCTCCTTTTTATTTCGTTTCTACCCATTTAACAATTTCATATGCAAATATTATTAAACCAAGTTTTGCTTTTGTTATATTTTTTTCATTTGTTTAAGTAGGTCTTATAATATTGCTAAAGATAGATAGACATTACCACATAGCAGATTCTAATTTGTCTATTCTATATTTCAAAGAATAAGATTCCGTATTGAATGAACTGATGTACACACTGATTGTAATTAATATTAATACGGTATCGAGTTAATAACAGCAGTAACAGGAAAGTTGGAAAACGCCAGTCACCAGTGGTATTTATATAATGAATGGGCTATTTCGTGTTTTGTTCTAAGAGACTTTTTATCCGTTTCCAAGTAATAGTTCCCGTTCGTATTAAATGCTATTGATTTTAATTTGATGTGAGCTATAAATAAAAGTAAATGGTATTTTTCGTAGAACTTGTTTTAATATAAATAAATAATTTTTTTAGGTTTTAAAACATAAAATCACAAATGACGTGCAGACATTATCTGTAAACAGAATAATGTATGGCACACTAAAAATAAATTTCGGTTATTAAGTCTATTGCAAAATTGATGATATTATTTTGGTTCCAGTTTTTTAACATGTCGAAAATATAAATAACGTATTATTTTCGTCAGTAAACGATGTCAGAATTTTTTAAAACTGACTGGCCATATCTCATGAAAAGAAATCGAACAGCGCATTGCGGAAAATTTCATCCAATATTCTATTTAAACGTGAAATAAAATTTATCTTATAGGGTCTATGAACCCGCTCACTAAGTAAAAGTAATCGGTTATAATTCTGGAAATGGGCATTCAAACGCCAATTCCATGCTTCAAATTATTTGAAGTCTACAAAACCTATTCTGAATTAGACATTTCAGATAAGAATGGTAGTATTTTTTTATAAAACCTTGAAAAATTAAGTTGGTTTAATAAAGGATTTTTATCTATTTAGTTTGTATTTCTTTTCATCTATTTATCATAACAAAATGGTTTTGTTCTATTTGTTTAGTTTATAATAATTTTTATCCAAATATCAATCATGTGTATGTTTGTCCTATCGTGTTCTTTCACGTTGTTGAGTTGAAATTAAAACCGAAAATAGTACTAAATAAATTTACTTGATCACAAAAGAATGGTTATTTAACAATATAGGTAGTTATATATTTTCTGAAATTTTTTTTTATAAATAAACAATTTTTGCATTAATAACTAACTCAATAGCATATCGCGTTATTGAGAGCGAAAATGGTACTTTGTATGGTAAGTGCAAAATTTGTATGACGAGCGAAGCAAGTCGGACAGTTACATGCGAGAAACACAGTCACTTTACACACAAACTTTCAACTACTTATACTACTTGACGTTCAGTTTGTAGGTTATCACTGTAAATCTGTCTATTGTTCATGGTTTTTCATAACTTTTTTCTTAAATTATCTAGTTTTATAGTGACATTTAGGGCAATTTTCTATGGATACTTATAAATTTTACTTTTACGCCGGCCGCGTAGAAATTAAACTTCAACCTTGTGAATTACATCACAAATGATATCATTTTTATTATGTTTGAAGAAAAATAAATTTACCTGCTCACAAAATAAAATATTTATTTAACAATATAGTATGTATTATTTGTAAATAAATATTTTTTGCAGTGAAAAATAACACAATATTGTTTTTCCATTGTGTTTTCTGTCCAGACAACAAACTCTGACTAAAAACTAACATTATTTTTGTCTTGTACTTTAGAAACCTCTTACGTGTATAATATATCATTTTTCTGAAAACATTTACTACGCCCACTGTACACATGAGGTATTTCAGATATTGTTTCAAACAAAGAACTGTGTTAGCCTATGTTTATTTTTCTATTTTTAAAACCAGATTGCTATAATACCTTAATACAACATAATGTATGATAATAGAGTAGTTCGGATTATTTGTGACAAAAAGATTTAGATTTAGGACATAACGTAAAATATTTTATCTTTATTTCCATGAATGATACTAGCGGTATTAATAGAAAATATACACCTTCAAAAATATATAACAATATAATTAATAATATTGCAAAATTGAATATTAATAATAAAATATTGTTTCTACATCATGTAGATTGTAGGTCATCAGAAATTGGTAATTACACTGGCTATCATGTAACTTACAAGATATACATGTTGGTTCTGGTTAATTAATGGGGATGCAAATGTAAATGCCAACACAATATACAAACTAAATATCAAGTACAAATTTAATTAATTGATTAAAGACAAATAACTTGGAATATGTGAAAGAACGAAATTTTTGGAATTATGAAATTTAGACAAGATATTCTTTGACTATAAATTTTGCTTATTCTTATGCTCTATTATAAATGTAATGAGTTTGCAAAAGTGAAGTAAAAAATCCGATATGGACACAACATGTCTTCCTTGTACGCCAAATTATATACATTTTTGCAACAATTTATTTAAACTTATTTTACTAAGGAAGATCATTCCACCACTAATCGTTCTTTGCTACGAAATAGATCATCTTTTGTAAAATTTTATTTATTAACAAAAAATAAAATGTTTCCTACAAAAATTAAAAGCCAACTAAATTATTATTTTTATTATGTTTTGTTCCATGTCTTTAAGTTACGCGAAAGATTCAAAAAACACTATGAGCAATGTGCTCTTTTGACACTGCCCCTTGCAATAAAAAAGGAAAGTGCACAACTATTTATAGGAATTCTTCCTGGGACAACCGAGAAATTTAAGTATTTTTGTTTTTGTAAGTTGTGTTATTATTGTGTTAGTAATGAATAATGTTGGTCCTAATATGTTTCTTAGTTAAAACTTTCCGGTTCTGTGAAACTCCAGGTTTGTATTGAAATTCATTTACGAGTAAGCCACTGATATCCATCCATCCGTAATAACAATAAATTATTAAAACAAATATGTCATAAAAATTTTAAAAATTAAACAGAACAAATTTATTATCACAAATATTTTTTGTTGTATATTAACAGCACAAATTAAACCGACCTGATTTCAAACAATGCAAACATGAAAATTTGAATATTAGATTTTGTTGTTCATGAGTTATTCCCAATTAAAACTACAAATTTATACTAAATTTATCCATATTTACTTGTTAATATTTAGAGAAGATTATTTAGTCAATTTGATGATGTCTGAAAAATAGATTGTCTTGTAATTATTGTCTTAATTAGTAGAGTGCGAAATTTTAAATAAATAATTGTAACTGGCATCCAGGAATTTTAAACAAATTATTAATAATTATTAGCGAAGTATGAAAAAATATTAGATGAACAAAGTTTGTTTCATTAATGATTTATTTATAACTATAAATAAGTTTTCATGTGTGGTGTGCTAATGTATGACCAGATATAATAAAGCCCAGCGTTAGTTTTATTTCTTTAAATATTATTTTAGTAAGTCTAATATTAACTTAGGCTCCACTCCATGTTGACTGACAAACAGAAAAAGGATCCTTACCTTGTTGTATTAAATTAAAATTTACAATGTTAAAACAATTAAAATAAGCAAATTCAACATTGTAACGTTGGGATGTTGCAAAAAGTTGTGAAGTTTTAACAAGGAAGACAATTTCATCATGACAAATGACAGTCCGTTAACAACAGGTAGAGTTTGGAAATGAGGCTGAGACAAAGAATTGTAGGGAAGCCGACAAAACGCCAAGAGGAATGTCACTTCCACTCGATTTGAAAATCGACTAAATCCACATTTTAGCAACGCCAGCGCCACTCGGAGTAACAGCCAACACCTTCGCCTGCAACGCTGAAGGTTTTATTGCTAAATATCCGCACACGTGCACTCCACATGCTGAATTGTTTTGCATTATTACTTTAACAACCTGAAGGAAAATAATTTGCCCTATAAAGTCTGAAATCGGAAACAAATAAATTGTAAATCAATTTGTGAAAATTGTTACAATTTAACAAAACTTTCAATACAACGAAATAAAATGGGTACGTTCTTAGACTTAAATTTCCTTTCTTATTTTTCGTAATACATAGAAATTGAATGTATTAAGTATCATAAATATCAGGGTTTATAAAAACAAAAGAATCATTGATTCTTTTTGCAATAATGTTTGAGATAATTAGAAAATAAACACGTTTCAATTTCAAATAAGTCTTCTTCAGGGTGCTGAGTCCAATATATGAGGTGCGTTCCAAAAATAATAAGAGTGACTGAGTGACTTAGAAAAAAATACAATTGCATGTTATCTATTTCGAAGTAACACCCTTATGAAACAATACAACAGTCACAACGATTTTACCATTTACCGATCAATTATATAAGTCTCGTTCTGGAAGGTTGTTCAGAGTACTCATCACGGCTTTTTGATTGTTTGGTCCTAAAATAAATTCCTTAGAGAAATTTAAATTTGGGGAACAAAATAATCATAGTGTGGCAAGTTGGTGCTGTAGGATGCGTGTGGAAGTATTGTAATTTTTTTTTTTTTGATGAAGATACGATTTGCCTCCATTACTTTTGGCACGTACCTCGTACAAACGAATCACATTAACAAGAACAAAATTATATAATCAGGTACCTAAAACTTACATAAATATTTGTTAAATATTTAGAAAATTTCAAATTATAAAAATCATTGCAGACACTGCTCACGTGTTAAAACAAATTATAACCAGGACATGTAACCGGTTAAAAAAACCGGTTAATAAAAACCGGTAACCGATGAAAATTGCGAACTTTAACCGTAATTTTAACCGATATTTTTTAGGCCGAAAATACCGGTAACCGTTAACCAAAAAAAAAATAAACCAGTTTAGCGAACATTAACCTTTATTTTTCATTTAGCGAGAAAAATTTTAATATTTTTTTATATCTGTGTTTTCTACTTGTATTTGAACATGAGTCATGACAGCTTTTACAATTTCCATTTTATTGGAGAGTCATAAATGTAGGTAGTCTCTTTGGCCGTTAAGGTTACTTAAAATGTCCCAAATAAATACGGCCTTTGTCAACACAGGCAAGTTTAAAATTGAAAAGTGACGTGCGTTTTTCTAAAGATATTATGGGAATTTTTGTGAATATTCATTAATTATATAGGTTTTTTAATTGTTATATTTTTTTCAGATGATATTTTTCTCGAATTTTTTTAATTAATTATTTTGTAATTTTTTTAATCAAATTTTTATAATTAATTTGTTTTAATTAATTTTAATTATTTTTTTAACCGATATATTAACCGGTTTAAACCGGTTTCCAAATTTCAAAAACCGGTTTTCGAACTAAAACCGTTATTATTATAACGTTCTCTATAAGGGTTAACCGTTAACCAGTATTTTTTCGGTTACATGCCCTGCTCAGAAATAATATATATTGTATTAAAAAACATTTAAAAATATTTGAGGTTATCAATTTGACATTTAAAGTGGGGTGCAGTTGTTAGAAGTACCAATTTTACAACAACAAAAATACCAAAAACCGTTTAACAATATTTTATATTATTAAACTGTTTTCGATATAATAATAGGAAAATTGTTAACGCAAAGTATAAAAATATCATTTTTAAACTTATAATATAAATACGCGTGTATTTTTTAAGTAATATTAATTTATTTTTTATAAATATAATGTAAACATTTTACGAAGAAAATAGTTGGACAATAAAATTCATATTTTTGACGTCACTAGTAATTTGCTTATTATTATTTTAATATAACATCGAATTTTCAGGGGCGTATACATTTTATCCTCCACACATGTTATATTGCTTGACATTGTACCTTGCACACTTTCAATTTTGCATACCTTTTATCGTGCACACTTTTAATCCACGAAAAAAGTTATCTTACACACATTTTATCTTCCAAATCATTTTATATTCCACTCATTTTATCTTTTACACATTTTATCTTCAGAAAAATTATACTGGTTATTTCATCTAATTATAAGTATGTTAATTGCATGGGCAATAAAATGAATGGCAGGTACAATTACAATGTTTTAAAGATCAAATGTTGGCGAAAATAAAATGTGTAGAAAATAAATGAATGAAAGATAAAATGTGTGGAAAATAAAATGTGCGCAAGATAAAATGTGTGTACGATAACTTTTTTCGCGGATTAAAAGTGTGCACGATAAAAAGTGTGCAAGATTAAATGTTTGAAAGATACAATGTCGAGCAATATAACATGTGTGGAGGATAAAATGTATACGTCCTAATTTTCACCAAAAGTTTCATAATTTATAACAAAAATATAAAAAAAATAGTATATTATTTAACAAGCATAATATGTAGGCTATATTACACGAGGATGTAATTAAAAATACGAGCGGTAGCGAATATATTTAATCATCCGAGTGCAATGTAGCCATATCTGCAAAAATGTCTCATCTTAATCCCAATTAACTATTTGGAACAAAGTGAAGCATAGTGCAACCGTCTCTACTTATTCCAGAACACTTGGAACATCTTTATACCTTCTACAACTGTCTTTTTAAGTCTCCAAGTAATTTCCAATAATAGTTAAACATTAAAAATTACAATTTATAGTTTTTCACTGTAAAATTTTTCATATACAGCCAAAATAATCCAAAAATACCCATTTTTGCTCAAAAATGTTGATTTTTTAAAATACTCCGTATTAATAAAAGTTATTGGTGTTGTGAATTGTAGAAACAATCATTTAAACTTTGTTCGATGTTTTTCTCTAGATCAAGTCAAATTTGGGTCCTTTGCTACCCATTTTAAGGTGTGCCAAACATCCAAATTTACTGTACAATATGTTGAGACACTTTTCAACTCATTTTTGGGTATAAAATGCAATACATAATCGTGTTAAACTTATTTATTTTTAGTTTTGTACACCTAAATATGTTTTAAGCACTTTAAACCCTTTTTAGGGTGTGAAATAACCCAAATATACCCATTTTTGGGTCAAAATTTTGATTTTTTGGAAAAACCAAACAGATAGATCTTCCTTCGCTGATTTCAAATTTTCAAACCGAATTCAATTATCTCTTCTCGTTCCTGAGATATTTGGCCTCAAAGTTGCACCTCAAAAAAGTGTGTTTTTTGACCATATCTCTAAAATGGTAGGTGATACAGTCTAAACGATTACACCAGTCGATTCTACGCGCAAAGTTACATAAAGAAATGTTTTCTCCGCATATACGTTCTTTGGAACGATTTTGTGAAAAATGAGAAAAATGAAAAAAAACAGGAATTTCAGTTTTTCGCTCGAGAACTTTTTGTCTACAAATCTTTTCATTTTCTGGACTTAAGTAAATACAGATGCGCTGATTTCAAATTTTCAAACCGATTTCAATTATCTTTTACCGTTCTCGAAATATTTGCGTTCAAAGTCAGACCTGAAAAAAATCGTTTTTCAGGAATAATCCTGAAATGGGACGAGATACGACCTCGGCGACCTCACCAATCGATTCTGCGGGCAAAATTACATAAGTATACCAATTTTTAGATATTTATTCCAGCGGATACAATTTTTAGAGCAAAAAAACGAAAATTGCAAAAATCGAAAAATCGCCTGATAACCCCTTGCGATTTTTTTCGATTTTTGGCCATTTTCGTTTTTTCGCTATAAAAATTGTATCCATTGGAATATAAATCTGAAAATTGGTACAAAAATCTAATTTTGCCTGTAGAATCGATTGGTGAGGTCGCCGAGGTAGTATCTCTACCCATTTCAGGACTATTCCTGAAAAACAGATTTTTTCAGGTGTAACTTTGAATGCAAATATCTCGAGAACGGTAAGAGATAATTCAATTCGGTTTGAAAATTTGGAATCAGCGCATCTGTGTTTACTTAAGTCCAGAATATGGAAATATTTGGAGACAAAAAGTTTCCGAGCGAAAAACTGAAATTCCTGTTTTTTAGTTTTTCTCATTTTTCACCAAATCGGTCCAAAGAACGTATATGCGGAGAAAACAATTCTTTATGTAAATTTGCGCGTAGAATCGACTGGTATAATCGTTGAGATTGTATCTCTAACCATTTTAGAGATATGGTTAAAAAACACACTTTTTTGTGGTGCAACTTTGAGGCCAAATATCTCAGGAATGGAAAGAGATAATTAAATTCGGTTCGAAAATTTGGAATCAGCGCATTGTGGACTATCAATTTAGACTATTTTGAAAAACCAAAATTTTTGACCCAAAAATGGGTATTTTTGGGTGTAGAAACAAAATTTTACGTTAAAAACCTTAAAGTTGTATTTTTTAAGGTTCATTATTGGTTCATATTAAACTATATTGTATATTATAGTGTAAATCTAGCTTTAATATTACAAAAATGTCTATTCAAATAGTTTTGCATTTTATCTCATTCGTATCATGGAATTTTTTTGTATACACACCCAAATTTGGGTAGATTGTAATCTAGGGATATAAACGTGAAATATGGTAACTTTGTTGAATGAAGTTGGACACATTTATCTGTCAATATGCATTTAAAATATGAAAATATTCATAAATATTTACAAATGACTTATAAAATTTTAATATCCTTTTAAATTAGTTATGTTTATTCGGTTTTCTTATACTCAGAATTTATAACACATCCAGATCATTCAATTGATTTGTCTCGCTTTGTATTTTAATAAAATGATTCAATTCTCCAAGAACTTATGCATCTCATTACTTCATCCAGTCGAAGAAATATTAATATTAAAAATAAATAATTGGTATATCTAAATAGACAAGTATGTACTTCAAATCCTGCGATGATCTCTCTGTGCGGATGGCTGGTAGTATGATTAGATGATTAAAGTTAGATTAGTAAGGTTTTACGTGTTAAATCAAGTGCTAGTCACTTGCTAATCACAGTGACTAACTTTAATCTTCTAATCATACCTCCGGTGATTACCAATGTTTAATATGAAAGATGAATAAGGTCTTACAAAAAGTGAACCTCTATATGCAATTTTTTTATTTATATTTTATGTTATATAATATTGTTTTAAAGTATCATACCAAAAAAATCGCAAAAATTGTGACGTCTGTAGGTTCTGGTGTCAAATTATCCACGTGTGGAAACCAAATATTGTGGTTTGGCGAAATTTGAAAGTTGGTAAAGTGGACAGTCTGTGGTTTAAAGCATTGTAAGGCTCTTGGTGCCACTATATCTGCAGAAGATTATTCAATTTGTCAGTTTGGACGTAATAACATATTAGTTTTGAAGGATATCATTTTTAATAGTATTTTTTTCATTATGAACAGTAAATTTGGGGAAAAATAAAAATACGGGTCTAATATTTTTCATTATTATATTGACCCTGGATCAAAATCAATGATGTTTTAAAAAAAATCAATTGATTTAAATTAAGCCAACCCTGTTACTATTCATTAAATTCAGGTCCTACTTTATGCATAACATTTTGTTAATAGAAAATATAATGAAGAACATGTTTCTTGAATGCATAATAATAATCGGAAGTTTTATTTCAACCTCGGCCAATTTCGATTCAACTTTAACCGTCAATTGTTTGAGTTCCGAAAAATTTTCTTGTATTGATAAAAATATATATCAATAATACAAACAGCATATTAATGTAAAATATTAGTTTCATTACATTTTTAAATAAAGTTTAAAAAGTCTCGTGGTAACTCGTAGCATTTACTATGTGTTTGATTGTAAATGTAAACAAGGTTTCATTAGCAGGCTGGCTGATGACAAATGTAATATAAATTTAATCTGTGCAAATATCATCCGCGAATGAAGAGCCCCATCATTAAGGAATTAACGACGTGAGAGGGACTTTCCACTGCTCACAGCCTCGTACGTTTTTCGCTCAATCATCGATGATCTGATCGCGTTTGATTGAAGTGGCCGCCGACATCAAGAGTCGTTAATCCATAGAAGCATCATTAACCGTTCGGACAACACGTTGGTTTTATTTCGTTCCCGGAATCAATATTCAATCTTCCCAGAAAACTTTATTTTAACTGTTTTACCTCACACTAATCGAATGTTAGCTCTTCAGGTGTTTCTTCCAATTTGCTTATTTATACAAACAATTCTTTTCTATTGTTTGGAAATTTCTAGGGAAAATGATAGGCAGGATATTGAAAATATATAAGACAGTGGGTGATTCTTGGAATTGTTTTTAATTTAATAAACGATGGCCAGTTTGCAGAAAAATAAGTAATTAATCTTACTCTTATTATTTAAGGAAAGGCTTTTCATATTAATTTAAAAAAGTTTTATATTGTTTACCAAAGGAAATGATTTTGATGATAATATTGGTTATTCTATTTATATTAAGAGAAAATATATTTTTTTAGTCAAATTATTCATAACTTTTAGCTAAATTTTAATTTAGGTCATTGGAATATTGGCGCTCACTTAATGCCTTCATCCTCGTTATTTTACACAGATCGAAAAAACAGAAAAATTCAATTAAAATTTCACTTAATAGATATATGGATTTATGAATCAAACTTTTAACGTGGGGCAAGAAATACATATTTATTGAAACAATCGGTATATTCATTTTTAATGTAATATTTGCAATTTATTATAGTTTATCCGTACATAGTTATTTATAGCGTCCATAAGTCTGAAATTTGAAAATAACTATCACACATCGTTGACGTATACAGTAATTGCGATTTTACTCATTGCGGTGCGTTAAATAACTCCATATTTTTTACTTTTTGGAGAAAATAATAATAATTGTAATAATTAATATTCCATACCAAAAAACTGCCTACCGAATATTTATTTAATAATTAAAGAAATACAAATTTTATTATATTTGTTTTGTCAGATTTTGAAGTTTCATCGTATTTCAAAGTGTCTTGTGGCAGTGTCTACCATTTTTTTAAGCAGCTCAGGTATTGGAATCTAAGATTTCATGATAAAAAGCAAAATATTTATTTAGTGCATATTAAATTCATAATGATATTTGTAACAGAAAATTTTGTATACAATAAAAATGAAAAATGACGCACGCATGCGCAACATTTACGTCAAACTCGACAAATTTCTTACAAATTGTTTTTAGTTATCTCAAAATACGTTAGATGAAGATGTTAGAAGGTTTATGATTGGTACATTTGAATTAGTCTATAAACGCTGCTAGTGCCAGAAAATTTCGGTAAATTAGTAATTTATATTTTCTCAACGGCAAATAACATTATAGTGCATCGTTATTTGCTACGTTACAGTTGCTAAACGTTATTTTGTTATTGTTACGTTCTTACCAAAAAAATAGCAAATGGATGGTTATTATAACGTTATCGGGTATCGTTACGTTACGTTTTCCATCCCAGCTAATAAGGTAAATAACTATTACATTGTAAGTACAATTTTTTAACACTACTATGTCTGAATAAAAGCAAACATTTAATTTGATTCGAAAACCATAAAAAGTTTTAAAATATTGCAACTTTATTTATGCATTTATTTTAAAATAAATCAAGAAAAATGTACATATAGCACTGGAATAATTTTACAAACGAATAATGAAAGTTCATGAAATATTTATTTACTATCATTAATCAACTCAATAATGAAACAGTTTGTAATGTGGTACTGTGAAAAATATCAATCATATTACCAAACGTATCCAGAATGGAGGTGCGTGCATTTAATGAAGGGATATAATTCGGGTAATCCTCGTTTCAATCCAACCGAAGTCAATTATTTATGGACAAAGTGACCCCTATATGCACTCTTCACAACAGTTACAATAAAAAAACCTCATTAACGAAATCGGCTCAAAGCTTATTTGTACATCCAGTAGGGGTAAAAACCGTAATGATCTATTTCTTTATTTATTTATCGTTTGTTGAGCTGTTAATGAATATGTGTTTACAGTGTATGTGTACAGTATGTTGTAAAAATGTTCAGTCGTCCTCGTTGATGTTGTATTTACGGATACTTTGACTTTATTTCTTTTAACTGACACTCGTTCATATTACGAGGTTGTTACTACTTTTTTATTGTTGGAACATTTTAATTTGCATTTTACTTTGTAGTTGTCATGATTTTTAATATACTGTGATGAGCTTAATATGCATGTCATGTACGCTTGCAAATTATCGTATGTAGTTGCAAATAAGTTAAAATTCGTTAAAAGTTGCTAAACAAAAGTATGTCATGCTGTTCAGATTATATTTTAATATTACTTGCAGCATACATATGTTATAAAACTCATTTTTATTATAAAGAATGAATACAATTTTATTCTATTATTAAAACTTTCAGGCAGGTATTGTTCGTCTACAATGAATTCCATTTTATATTTTAATTTTATAATTTTGCATACAAAGCAATATTCTCTTTCATTTAAATATTTACAATAATGCACCAAAAATTTAATTACTGTAAATGAGACTTCGAGTGGAACACAATTCTATCGATAATCGAACGAATTAGATATTTTTTTATTTGGTAAAGATAAAAATTTCCTAAAATATATTTGTTTTTACTGCCTTCTACAAAGTAAAGGAAGTATTGTAATCGCGATAAAATTCAGATTTCAGATTACAACGAAAATATCTATTCCTGAATCCATTTTGACTAGTATCCGCGTGTAACTTGCATAACTCAAAAATGATTAGCCATTAAATTAGAAATTTTGTATATGGAACTACTATAATATCTAGTTGTGCACCTCCCATTTTAATTGCAATCGGCAGTGCCAAAAGGGTAGATTGCTTGTAGTGTTTCTTTTTTATTTTTTCTCATAACTCAAACTCAAAAAACGTCCATTTTGGTAGTGCAATAAGGACTAATAATAAACATTTTAATAAAAGGAAATCATGTGGTGTCCACAATAATTTTTTTTAATACAAATGCGAGATCTGAACATGAGGAAACTTTTAAAATAATGAAAACTTCGTATTTTAATAATTGTATTGAAACAAGAAATAGGTCGAATAAATACTTAATATTCTACGCAAATTTTAAAACCAATTCATGCATCAAATATTCGTTCATGTAAATTATTTTAAAAGTAAATTTTCTAATTCCGTAACATGCAAATTATCAGAAGTGAATCGAGTTCGGTCACCCAAGCCTATTCAAATTACAATATAGGCTGATGTTCATTTACATTTTTTATAAATCCGTCAAGCGGATTTTCGTCAGATGTTAAACAAAAGCATTTTCTCAAAATTTAAAAGGGAATAAAATTACCTCTGAAATGTACCTGAAACATTCAGTAGTTAGTTTCACCTTTTCATTTTTAATGAAACATGTAACTAAAATCAATAGAGAAAAAGGAAAAAGAATAATTAGTAGCAGGAAACGAGAATACTGGTAACGGGCAAACATGAAGTAATAGCTCTTGGAGGTATTTATTCGTAGTAATAAATCCAGTTACGCTCGGCTCGTAAGAAACTCTGACAGTTTTAATATTTTGTGGAGAGCTACTTCATAAATTATTTGCACATGCTTCCAAGATGCATCGTAAAAATACACTTCCTCTACTATATTCCTGTCATTTTTATTTTGCATTTATTTAGCCTTAAAAACTACAGAAACGTTAAGAACATTTTTAGAAATACTTCTACTCCAAATATTAAAGATTCTTATCTACTTCAATGTACAATATGTAGGGTTGTCGCAATTTTCCACAACCCAAAAAACCCATTTAAAAAACCCAAATTAACCCACTCGAAAAACAAACACTACTAACTTTATCAGTTAATCAGTCTTATGTAGAAGAAATGTCATAAGTTCCTTATCACTGGTGTGTTATATATATATATATATATATATATATATATATATATATATATATATATATGTATATATATATATATATATATGCCATGTATGTATAATTAAAAGTTTTACTGTTGTTACAGGTTGAAGTTCATTTACCATTGCCCAAAAGTAAATTGCTCTTTTGAAAAGCCGATTGAAACAAAAAATGGAGATACCAGATAGTTATAGGAATCACAATTATTTAAATGAAATTTTAACTTTTTGCACTGTCGATTGCAATAAAATAGGGAGTTGCATAAGTAGATGTTAAATAAGTTACAACATTTCAAAATTTACGGCATTTTTGAGTTATGCGAGATATGTACGTACAGACGTCACGACGAAACTTGTCAAAATGGATTCAGGGATGGTCAAAATATATATTTTCGTTATAACCTGAAAACCGAAATTATTCGCGATTACAATACTTTACGAAGTAAAAAACGAGAAAATAAAATATTTATTACAAATATGTTAAAAACCGTTACTATGATCTTTTTCAAAATTTTATAATTAAAATGTGATAACTAATGAAATGCAACAGAGAGTAACAATTTCAAAACTAATTTACATTTTGATGGACAAATGATGAAATTACATTTAATTTATTGTGATTTTTGCGGGCAGATTAACATTACAAAAATATTGTGTCAGGTAGTTTTTGCTCTGCAGTTATGAATTCACCAATGCAAATTTGTACGCGTGTAATAATTTGCATGTGATGTATTGCATCAACGCATCCTGACAACATCTGAGGCGTAATTTATTATAGTTCGTGCTTTGTAATTGAGTCAATTCTTTTTGTTTCACACATACTGTGATTTATCTTCTTACGGATTAAAATTTATCAAAAAAATATTATTACTTGGTTAACAATACTAAATTTTAACTAGATTCAATTTATAAGAGTAAAGAAGTTTAGTTAACTAAATAAAAATTTAATAATAACAATAATGATAGCCTAATGTTATCCTGTTTGGTTGAAGGTCTCCATCAGTTTCTTCCAGTGGTTTTATCTTGAGCCTTAAGCATCCAGTTTATTTCGGTCGTCTTCACAATTTCACCTCACCATCTTTTGCGTTGTCTTCCCCTGTTACGGTTGTAGCATCAGGGTACTCATTCTGTTACTTTCTTTGTCTATCTTTTGTATTTTGTACTTGCTAGGTGGTCTGGCCCATCTGCATTTTAATTTCTTGCTTGTTATATATATTCTGACAGATTCATTTCTTATTTTGTCATTGATCTTTCCAATTTTCTTTGATTAGCTTGAACTGTTTTTCCTAGATTTTCTGTAATTGCTCAAATATTTGTAACCCATAGCTTAGTATGGGGACGATGCACGAGTCAAAAATTTATTTCAACCTTAATTAAAAAAAAAAGTTTTCATTGTCTAAATATGCATTCGTGACAAAGAAATGTATTATTTACAAAGATCAATATATAAATTTAATTTAAAATTAAGAAAAAGATATAGTTAGTGTTGGAAGGTAATGTGTTTGTCATTATAATATTTAAAACTTTGAATTAGATATAATATAATTATCATTCATTATAATTTAAAAACAACTACTCTTTAATTCGGTCTACAAGTATGGAAAGAAAAACTCAATTATAATGTATATAACTATATCACGAGTTAGGGAGTTACGAGTTTTTAATTCAAGGTATACGAGTAATACATCTATACTTTGATGATTTTAATTTTTTGCTTTGTATATTTAGTTTAAAATAATACTCGTAGATGCGGTATATAAATTGAAATAAATTTCTGTTCCTTTAGAGAATAGGATTATTTAATTATAATATTACATTCGTATCGTAATTTTATTTATTCTTCTTGGTATTTTTTTTTTCGGTTTTTAATCATGATTATAATATCTATCAAAACATCATATTTTCCATAATTTCTTCTTTGGTCTTTCTTGTTATCTAGTCTTTCATGGTTTCCAGTTTTTTTTTTAGGAAATTACTTGGAATAAGCTGTAAAAATATCTTTTTACTTTTGTTATTTGTTGTTCGTCTGGTGGCAACATTTAATTATTGTAATGTTCCCGGCATTTAAAATGTTGTTTTTCAAAAATAGTTGAAATGCAGGAACGGGTTGGAAAGAAGCAAAAAGCGCTTAAGTTATCAATAGGGTTAAATCTCAACTACATTTGGCCATTAGGCTGAAATGTACAAAACAGCGGTTCATGATTGACAAGAATCGAGACAAAGCCGTATAATGTAAGTCAGTTGGTCCTGCTAGCAGTATGGCGGATATTACCGAGGGGATCCGAAGCGTTCCGTCTCCCCTCACCAATCAATCCCTCCCTGATGGAGGGGGCTTAACGGAGCTTAGTGCGAAGACGCTGAGTAGCCTGATGCCCAAGTCTCGTCCCCGCAAAAAACACATTACGACCACCGCAATTAAACGTGAAACGTCACGCTCAAAACACTGCCACGCCGATGGATTTTTCTTCCTGCTACGTCTTTTTTCTATTGTTTAGGGAAACTTAGCAGGGTTTCCAATGTGAAGAATAAATTTTAATCAAAAAAGAATAGGACGGTTCTTTGTTGCAGTTTACAAGGAAAGTGCATTTTTCAATTATGCAGCTAGATTCTCCGGCTTTTACGCTCCGTGTGTTTATCGCGATGTGAAAACATTTATTTACTAAATAATTAAATTCATTTACAGGAAAACACCCTATTTTTCTCGCCGTCTTTTGTTAATGTTTCCTAGAAATAAAAATAAAATATAAACAATCTCACCTAACGACCAAGATCTTTTCATACAAGATATATTCGCTAAAAGAAAATAGTTCGAGAAAATATCTTGAATTGTGATAAATACCTTAATCTACAACTTTAGATGTTTATATAAAATATTTTAATTACTTGATAATTCATTTTTGTAGTACTTAACCAAAATTTTTTAATAACAAGATATAACTGTTTTATTTCTTTGATTTATCAAATCATATTACTCCAAGATTTAGTAATAATTCTTTTATTTTATATACAATTTTAATACTCTCTAAAAGAAATAATGACCACGAAATATACCTCAATGTTTTGATCTAAAAAAATACCCCCTGGACTATTTATTTAAAGTCCTTTGAAATTGTTATAATCTGAATTTGATTACAAAATCGGAAACATACTCACATGCCCTACTGCCCGCTCTGCATGTTTCCAGACATTTTATTTATTTTTTAAAAATAAAAAATAGACATGAACGCAACGCGTATAAACGTAGTACATTCGTAACTTCGGACCTATGCAGATGAATCAAGACACGAAATGCGTTCTTGTTATCGACGATAAAAATTAAAATTAGATAGTATATAGCAGGATGTGATTATTGAAAATTGATTACAATTGATTCATAGCTTTGGAGACTTGTTTGAATAAAAATCCAAGTATACTCGTATATTAAATTTAACTCAATGTGGTTAGCATAGTGAATAATATTCGGCGTAATCATAATTCTGTGAGCAAATATTGAAATATTTTTATTTGCATGGAAATTAAGCAGCTAGTTGCAACAGTCCGAACATTTTGTAGATTTAGAGCAGTGGACAGTAATTTAATTATCAAACTTTGCCCTGCGTAGTACCAAAGTTAATTTATTAGGAGTATTTAGATGCAATCCAAAATAATCTATTTAGCCATCTGTTAGTTTTAGTTATGCAATTAATTTACTTTTTGTTCCCCGTTCCCTAATTAAACGGAAGTGTTCAAGCAATTGTTAGCAATAATTCATTTTATTAACCATACATAAATCATATTATTTATTAGATTAATAAATCATAATAGTCCATTCCACGGAACAGTGGACTAATACATACATATGTAGGTTCGTTTGATTCAAAGCCCAGTATAATATTAGCAGCTGTGGGATTGGGGCTGCGGTATTATTGCTTGGAGAGGGTGAGTCGCCCCAGCGAACCGTAGCCCGACGAATTCGGCTCCGCTCTCCGTTGATCACATTTGCACTTGTGTACCTATGTATTTTACATATAGATAGGGGGCTTTAAAGAAAATTGGGGGCTTTCATCACGTATTAACTTAGTTCAAAGTTGCACAAATAACATCCCGTCATAATTAAATACGTTTTTGCTTCTTTAATCTTTTGTGTCTCGAGGGAATTCAATTTATGGATTTCATTTTTTATCAGGAGTGAAAAAGATTTATGCTTTTTTATTACATTTAAATCCCAGCAGTTTCGAATTTAATAAAAATAAGTATTTTCGTAAAATTGCTAAAATCGAACATCAAAGTTACTCGGTTTTCATATTTTTCATTCAGTTGAATGAAGGTTATGTAGTAGAATGAAAGACTCATATACACACATTTATACTTTCACAAAATATGAACCCTCGACACCTAAGTAGCAAAATCTAAGCGGTAACAACTAAACCAGTGTTTCTCAAAGTGGGTACCGCGACAATTTGGGGTAGATATTTTAAAAATTCTTCGATCTGAGCATTTGTACCTTCTTCATACTGATATCAAACGGTTGCCCAAAGAATGAGTATTGAATCGAGTTTACGAATTAAAAGTGGAACAATCTACTTACTTCTTTTGAACAAGAAAACAAACTTGAATTTTATAAATTGTTGAAAAATGTATATGAAGAACTGAATAAAGTAAATTCCAGCATGCAAAAAATAAGATATGAAAATTTGTTAAAATCGTCCGACAAAATTAGAAATTTAAAGACAAGATAGAATTTTAGAAATTGAGGCAAGTTGGAAATGTTTACAAGAACCCTTAAAAGACTTGTTAACACTTTCAATTTCGTACTACTTTCAAGATATATCAATTGATAGTTCTGACTGGATACAATATGTCATTGAAAACCTATTGTAACAGGTACGGTCGCCTATTATCAAATCTAATACCTGACATATAGGGGATTTATTAGTTTTACTTGCCTCAAAAGTATTCACTAATTATATTATTAACAACTTTTATACCAGACAAGGGTAACGACAGTCGCTGCCACCATTTTCACATTATTTAAAAGTTCGCCGGGATAGAAGCAGACAAGGGAATATTAATAATGATAATAGACGCGGTTATTATATGATCAAATTGGTACAGGTTAATGTTACTAAAACAAAGGAGTTTGACCTATGAGTTCGCGTTGTGCTGCCACGTCACAAAAACAGGGGTTGGAATAGAATGGGCTGAATTAAACACGATATTCCAACAATAATAAAAATTATCAATTTTATTAATCAACCACGGTCAAAAACTTTTATATAAATTAAATAAACTACAATACATAGCTTGATGCTATATAAACTCTAAATTTTTATTTATCTAATTTACAATTAATTTTGAAAAACTTTTATACATCGATCTACCATAACTCGGATTCACAAAGAATGTGTTAATTAAAACTACTTACCAATTTACAACACGGTGAGAGAGCCTTAACACATAATAAAACATTCTGTGCGGTAGTTTCACTGACAAATACCAAGATGTCTGACATCCACAACAATCGAAGATTGCACGAGATAGTCTCAACAAGAGAAAAAAATTTCGAACTTTGGACCTCCATTTAATAGCAAATCAAGAAGTTCTCAATTTCTATTTACCGGCTCTCTCATCCCCTAAGTATGAATAAATGCTAAAATATCACAACTATTGATGTCCACCGAAGGCTTCGCGTACCGGATATGGACAGCTTCGCCAATTTGTTATTTCCGAGAAGTTTAGAATCCACTATAAGCTTTACGTCCCTTGCAGAGCGTGTAAACTGACAACTTATATCAATAAAATGCAAGTTAAACTTGTATAGTTAAACAAGTATCTACTTAAGGTAGTTGAGAAGGATATTCCCGCTAGGAATGATGTGCCATAGGAATTGATATTAATAATAAATATAACATAAATATGACATTTAACATCGGAACAGAGTTATTACAAATACATCAAAGCTAGTTGATGCTACTGGTATTAGCTTTAAAATTGATCTTCTCTTTCACGCCACATCTATACGCAGCAGTAAGTAACACAACATTCCAAACGGACAACTGGCTAGGGAATCTTATCCTATTCACTATTTATCTAGTTTTCTACACTGATATTTATACGGCAAAATGTGGATTTGAACCACTTTACCTCCTCGTCCACCACAACATTCGAGCACTAAAAGAATGTGTTCATTCTCGTAGCTATCAGATCTGAGGTTCAATACGTGACAATTGTCACTAGAGAAGTAAATTCGGTACTTGGACATTATTCCACGTAGAAATGCGAAAAAATCTGTGGAGTAATTAATTATCTTAATAGATCAGTGATTTCGTAAACTGTTTTACATTAAAAGCAATTACATTAAACGAGTGTCCAAAATGAGAATGCGATGCACTCTTTCATCTTGGCGAATGAATGTAGTGTGATTACGAGGGCTGTCTGTAAACGAAACAAGGCAACAGTATCAGTCGGCAACTAATCAAATAGCTTTTGTCGTTTGCTGAAGCTGAGGGATAGGACAGCTAGTAAAAAAGAGCATAAATCCGCTGGCACATCTGCGCCACCGTTGCGAATTGAAAAAGCAATCAGTTGACTCATTAAACATTCACTTTAAAGTTTGTCCTGTGTAGACACAGCACTTTGTTAAGTGGCCCGGGCTCTTGTTTAGATAGGACCTCTTCAATCCGCGGCTGATAAACCGCCACTTCCTCCCTTGCAACCCTTCGCGGGGGTTCCCGATTTTAACTTTATTCTTCTTCGCCTTCTAATGAACAGCCCGAACAAACATTCCTACCAACTACCACTATTTGTGCGTGATTTCTTTATTTCTTTCCTCTTATCTCGAACTCATTACTCGTTTAATTGAATAATGGAGTCGATGTGTTGTTTACTTTAAACTCTCTTTATTAAATGTTAATTTTATTTTTGTTTTCAACTCTCAAGTATTCTCAAGACAATAGCGTTACTTCGGAGTTTTGCAACACAAGAATTTACTAATTCATTCCAACTTCTCCTTTTCTACTATATAACAATGCAGACGAGGAACTTTATATGTTGATAACAAATTATGTACATTCTTTCGCAACTTTTAAAAAATAAATATATTACCATACTTTTCGCTGCTTGAAACATCTTGTAAATAATGTTTCACTCCATATCTCTATTCTTTTAAACATTAAAAATTTAAACCACATCTACTTAATTGTCTTTTATTCAGAAAGAAATAAAAACAAAAATGTTTTTAGTAGAATAAAAGGTTTTATTTACCAAAGAAACTTTACGGTTCAGAGAACTAAGTTCTGCCTCATATGATCTTTAATGATTCTTAAAACCACCTACGTATTGTAAAGAAATGGATAGGAAGTTTTCTCTGGTCGGTTAATCCCGTTCTTTAAAAATATCATCATAAAAGGTTTCACTGAAAAATTATGCGATAAATATGTTTATTAAATACACATTAACAAAACACTAACATTGTAAAAGTGCATTAATAATCTGCATGTAGATTGAAAATATTTTATAGAAACAATTAAAGCAATTCAAAAACCAAACCTTTAGAATTTTCTTAATGAATCATGTTGATACACAAAGCTTTAAGATGTAACTCCTCTTATCAATAGTACAATACCGTTGCAGACTATTTGAGGTTGGCACTCTACCAACAAAAGCGAATAAACAAGGAAGAGTAGCAGTATTGTACGTAAATGATAAAGCGGAAACGCGCTCAGCCCGGGATCCCGGCTAAATGAATTTACCTGTAGATGATACATGAGCCTTAGGCAGCGGTTACTAGCTGACATCTCAGGGGCTTACAAAATACATCACGGGGGAATTTTCGGGCAATTAATAGGAAGTGCATTAGGACAAATGCGTATATTCCGACATAGTTAACTATTTATTAACAAAAACACAAGCTTGACACATGGAAAAACACCTTTGCAAGCTTTTATAAAAGAGTTTTCGCCAATCACCATGGCGTACAGAAGTTATTATTTTTCGTCGCACATTTGATGTTTTATATCTTCATTAAAGTTATGTAAATTTAAAAGTATAATGTTACAATTTAAAACAAAGTTAATAAGATATTAGAATGTTAGAATAACAATAATATATTTCTGATATGTACCATTTGTATATTATTATTATTTTCAACAATATTTCCATTCATTGCTGATGTCGATGCCCGATATCGGAATTTTGTATTTTCAAATAGAATTTCAACAGAAAAAAGATAAAATTTATTTCACTTCGCTGATGATGGACCGAAAGGTCTGAAACGTCCACTTATGTATTGAAATAATATATTTATTAAACAAAATGGAACTAGAAAGCCCAATTCTACTTCCAAACTTTTATAAAAGAATAATCTTAGTTTGGTATTTACATCTATGTTACCTTCATGAGATTTTGCAAAACATGTTAAAATCATATTTATGAAATAATGACATGGACATTTTACTATAAACTTTATTAAGCTATTTGCGGGCAATATTAATAAAATTTTATGAGGTGAATGATGGCTCACTTCGTTAGAATGCTTCTACTTGAACCAAGCAAATTGAACGACCTGGAAATCGCTGAAAACCGAAACCGATTACCCTGATTTTTTCTAAAATCAAACCCGGTTTATTTTCAAAAAACCAAAAGTAAATATAATATTTTTTTATTATTAAACAGTCTTCTCTAGACAAGACTACAGTACCTAAAAATGCAGATAACACTACAATACTTGCATCTCATGTGCACGTGACATTTGCAAAAAGACATGCCATCTGACCCGCATTAAAAATTAACAATGAAGTAATACCCCAATACAATACAGAAGCAACATACCTGGGTATGCATCTTGATAAAGGACTCACTTGGAAGAAACATATAACTTGCAAAAGAAAACAGGCGCATTTAAAAATTAGAAAACCATTGGCTTATAGGAAGAAAAGCAAAATTATCAGTACACTGCAAAATTCTATTATATAAAGCAGCAATTATTCCTACGCGGATATATGGCATATAACTATGTGGGTATGCTAAGAAATCAAATTTATCAAATGTTATACAAACATTTCAAAATTAATGTCTACGACTAATTGTAAATGCTCCCTGGTATGTCACAAATAAATCAATACATTCGGATTTAAAAATCAAAGATATTGAGAGACTAATAGAAACTCGATATGAAAATTGCTTAATTAACCATATTCATAATTTAGCACTAAATTTATTAGACAATTCCTCAGAAATAAGAAGATAAACCTTTAGCATGTTATTTGGCATCTAAAAGATGAAGTGTAAACAACAAAAAACTGAAAGAACTCCAATGGGAATATTACTCGATCCTTAATATTTATTTTATCACATTGGCGTGTTGGTTTTTTCCTAACGAGTTGTAAATAAAGATTTAAATAAATAAATATTTTTTTAAATAGATTCATAATTTTTCCACAGCTTCACGCATTTTTCAGTGGTAAACACTCTAACTCACTATCGAAGATGTTGTTTGAAATAATAATAATAGTTATAGAAAAAGCGATAAACCTTGGGATAACATTAAACTGATGAAATAAAGAAACATTTTGATGTATAGGTCTATATACATATATATAAAGTAGACTAAATAAATTATAATAAAAAAAAACCCTTATGAAATTTATTCTTAAAATAATGTACAAAATACAAATAAAATTGTCTAGAAACAGATGAATTCCTCATTCACCTTCCTGAATCGAATAATGAACTATTTTTTAGGCTAAACTGATATTGATACCGATATATGTTAAAAAATAGATCTGGCATAGTCAATAAAAATAGGTGAGTGTTATATTTATTTCCGTTTGAAAATAAAAACCCGAAAGGGAAGTTAATTTATTCTTCGATAATTTAAAATGAACTGGAAAATATAATAAATCAATATCACAGGGATAAAATAATTACAATCTGCTGTGTATAATAATAGAAACAGTTCTGACAGTTTGAAAATATAAATCTTGAAACTAGTGTCAAAGTGTCGCGAACAATAAAATTTTCATTCATCAGTAAGTGAAACAGGTGAGAAAGTTTTGCTAATTAGTCCGGCAAACTAATTAGCCCCATCTGTAGATAGATCATATTCAGAATCAAATCCAAAAGCTGAACAGATCACTGTCATTCACTCTTCACATGCATCCCTAACTCTTAACGACCGTACGTTGTTGTGCTGCCGGTTGATACGAATTTGAATCATGAATCGAAATTTCACAGATTAATTAATTATACACAGCAAAACATCGCTCGGTTGCCATCGAACTGAGTTCCGACTTCGTGATTCGGCCTATAATTTCAGTAGTTGCGAACTAGTGCTGTAATAAAGTTTCAATCACAGTTGAATACTCCTAATTGTACCCCATATGTTCCTCCGTTTACACAAAAGATCCATTTGTGTATAAACACATTAATGTTTTATCAAATCAAGAACTTTAGGCTCTTTACAATTGTTATCTGTTCAGACATGCAAAGAATACATTACATTCTGAAATAAATTTAAAACTATTTATTAATTAGTTCACATTTCTTGATATTCAGTACATAATGTAACTGCAAAAAAAAATGAAAAAGCAAATATTTTAATAGAAAGCTATTTAAATAACAATATATTTACAGTGACATAGCTTTTAAACTTAAGACATGCAACGATCATATGATTCATTTAAATTCAAAGTTCATTTAAAATATATCATCTGCAACGAAAAATTCATTTATCGTAAGTGCTTAATAACTTTTATTCACAATCATTATAGTAATATGCCGATACCTAACTTTTTGGAGGTTTGGAAGTTAGTCATTCCTAACTGTATTGACAAATCTCTTGGGTTGGAATTAACAAATTGCACTTCCATCTCTTGAGTTGGAAGTATTTATATAGAGGTTGTCTAGTAACATTGTCATAAATCTCTACAATAAAATAGGTTAAAACAAATTATAATAGTGTACCTTATGTAACAATTAACTGTACGTCTGCTTTGTATGATTGTGAATAATAGTATATTACATGTGAGGTGGGAAATGTTTCATTACAGCCGAGGGCTTATTATATGACCGAGAGGCGAAGCCTCGAGGCTCAGATATAGCGCAAGGCTGTAATGAAACTCCCACCGAACTATGTATACTATTTTATTCACAACCACTATTGTAATATGTCAATTCCTAACCTGTCAAAGGTTGGAAACGTATGTCATTTTTAACTGCAATGACAATCTCACGGGTGGGAAATACTTTAAAATCCCTTGGGGGGGAAGTGTTTACTATGGTTGCCTAGTAATACTGTCATAAATCTCTAAAAGTAAGGTGATCAGTGCTGTCAAACATATTAAAATAAATTTAAACATTTGTTTTCATAGACTACTACCGTACATTAATTTAGTTTATTGGAAAAAGGCGACATACGAGTAGAAGTTTATTTGGATAATTGTGAATAAAATAGTATACATAGTTCGGTGGGAGTTTCATTACAGCCTTGCGCTATATCTGAGCCTCGAGGCTTCGCCTCTCGGTCATATAATAAGCCCTCGGCTGTAATGAAACATTTCCCACCTCACATGTAATATACTATTATTCGCAATTATCCAAATTAACTTCTACTCGTATATCGCCTTTTTCTAATAAACTAAATTAATGTACGGTAGTAGTCTATGAAAACGAATGTTTAAATTTATTTTAATATGTTTGACAGCACTGATCACCTTACTTTTAGAGATTTATGACAGTATTACTAGGCAACCATAGTAAACACTTCCCCCCCAAGGGATTTTAAAGTATTTCCCACCCGTGAGATTGTCATTGCAGTTAAAAATGACATATGTTTCTAACCTTTGACAGGTTAGGAATTGACATATTACAATAGTGGTTGTGAATAAAATAGTATACATACTTCGGTGGGAGTTTCATTTCGCCTCGGCTGAATAGTAATTGTTTTTTACAATTTGGTTACCATGACGGGCACTTTTACTTTACGCCCTTGGGCGGTAAAGAAAATAATAAAAACATTTTTCCAGATTTGTATTCCATTTGACACCTATCCTTTTTTTACATAAAAACATCAGGTTAACAATGCAACGCATCTCCTTAATGTTTTAAACATGTCTTTTTGTAATTAAAAATTAAATTCCATTTGATAACAATAGTACGTAAAACATTGTCCACACTTCGAGCCGAATAAAATTTACTCCTATAGATGAATAAAAGTCCTCCGCTACGTCAGCAGGCGTAAATATTCTCTTTCGGACATCTATAAGTAAATAACTATTACTTCCACTCTTGTGTAGTAAGAATCACGTTTGGCGAAAAATTTTGGCTGAAACTATTTGTCTATTTCACGGCCGTCTGATCCCCACAAAATATTTTGTCAATAGTAAAAAAGTTTAGAAAGTTTTAGAAGGGCGTTTTGTGATACAAGTAGACAGATGTTCACTTGTTTAGCAGTCAAAAACCGAAATTTAGGGTGGTAGCTTAAGTGATGTGACTAGAAAGTATTATCGAGCAGTCAAGGATAAAATTAGTTTAGGAAACAAAAGTTTTATCTCCTTTATGTCAATTTACAATAATTTATAATACGGAGTATTAGATTTTCTATCTTCAGTGCTTTTCCCTTCAAATATATATCTTGTAGAGAAAAGCAATAAAGATAAATTTTTGCAGTTTTATTCGATAAGGATAAATGTATTGATATTGTTTATTAGGTAACATTCAGATTTATTATCTATTTTTTCTTGGAGGATATTCACCTTTGATGTTCGCTTAACCTTTTCTTTCTCCATCAGATTTTCATCTGTTTGGCCCGCTTCAAATTTCAATTCAATTCAAGGTCGTGGTGTTCGAATCTTTTACTTTAATCATTTCTCAATTCAAAATAAATTAACTTATAAAATTTTTATTAACTTTATTAAAAATTTCAAATTTATAATATTTTTTTGTTTATTTTTTTAATGTTGGTAAATTAAATAAATAAATAAAAAATATAACTCATTCCTCAATTCGCTAGAAATTAGTGTCCGACTGGAAGTCAATATTCAGCCAAAACCGTAACTGTAACCGAATATTCGGCTCTCTTCTAATTTCGACCGATACCGTAACCGAAAAATTTAGTTAAATTTTTATTAAACACAGAAATCTAATGTTTTTCTTACCTTATCGTATTCTAAGTTCACTTTTATAATAAAATTGCTTTTAGGAAGCCTGATTTAATCATATACCACCAACCATTACTTTTATTTTAATATTATCTTTATTAAAGAAGTAAAGACTTTGGTTATCTATCACTCCTTCACAAATGTCACAAATAATCACAATCAAATAAATTGTCTTAGTAACAAATACTTCTTGCAAAGGTTCTTTGATATTGTATGCTATTCTCTTAAAATAACGTTACTTTTTTTCTTAATTGTACAATAAGTCGTTGTCTTAATTCTGCAAATTAAATTAATAAGATCTTGCCTCATCTTGCACTTGGCACATACTAACAGACTCAGAATAACGATAATAAAATAATAATGATATCTTCGAAAGGAAGAAAAATGAAACAACGCACAAAAAAAAATAGATGAGTGAAATCGTGTCCAACAAATCCGAAAGTGTCTGACATGATATGAACACTAGTTTCGGCCGGGCCGAAGGGTCGATCAATTTTTAGCCGAAACCGAAACTGGGTCCGAAACCAGCTTTTTTTTGGCGAAATACATAATGTTTTTAATTATAATCATTTAACTACAGCAACTAAATTTGTAAGACCGTTTTCATATCGAAGTAAAGCAGTCTCCGATTCAGTGCTTAAGGAATCAGTAGAGGAAGACCGAAACGTAATCTCATAGGCTACAGTGAGCAGAGCAATTATTGTAATGAAGACAGCGGAATCCAATACAAAGTAATGGATGTAAACTTGTGTAATAAACATTTGATCTGTTTAAAATCCTGGGAAATAAAGCAAAGTGACGCCGCCATGTTGAAAGTAATAAAACAGAAATGGCTCCAGACGAATTTGGCAAGGAAATCTGTAGGAAGCAATAAATGTCTAAAGTCTACAGATTGTTAGGCGCATACCACCGGTCTCTTTAACAAAAGATTTTCTTTACTGAATATTGTACAGTCTTTATTGATGTTTTCGACTGGAAACAAATTATTTGTGATATATCTTTCTCGGTCTCTTATAAAGGGTTTGTTTTTTCACTACTATCGATTCAAATCGAGTGCTTTTATTCGTTTGTTTCGCGTCCCAGTTATTTTGCATTTCTCTTTGGATAAATGTTGTCGTTTATCTGCTACACTATTCGGTTAGTCAAGTTTTTACAATGAGTTCCATACACAGATTCTCACGTGCCTCGTGTATTGTGTATTCAATTTATTTTTTCACAAAAAGGCCGAAGATTAAAGCTCGTCTATACTTTTAAATCTCTATACTCGAACAGCGTTTTAATTAATAAATACTTTGTACATTGAACGCAATTTATTGTGAGGAATAATGCATGAATTATAATTTCAATTTGCTCGTGTAATGTAGATTTATAACCCTCTTATACACTGCAATTAATTTGACAGCAGAGACGCGTAATGTGAGCATAATTTAAAACGGTGAAATTAAAAAAGTCGTAAATGACTTATTATGTTACATACTCCACTCCAATTTAACGGAAAGTGAATATTTTATATCCAATAAACTTTATATTACACCTCTTATAATCTAACATATTTCTTTTTAAAAGTTTATTATTCACTAGCTTTTAACAATTTCGGATTTCATTCAAGTTTTAAATGTATTTATTTCTATTAAAAATTATTTCCTTCTATAATTTAATACATTTTATCTAAAGAGTGCTCAGACAAGCAAAAAAAATATACTAGCAACTTGTAAACAAATAATTCTAGTTTTGTCATTAATATAATGAAGAGGTATAAATTTTCACTCACCCACATATTTATATTTTAATTATATTGTTTATTATTTTATATTTTTCTACGATAACACGTTTTACAACGAGATCTCGCAAATGAAAAACAACAATGACAATTTAAGTGTTTTCGCCTTTGTTTAAAAAAACTGGAATTTTCTTTCTGTTCAATTCCGGTTTGGAATATACTTCTCAGGTAAATGTTTTTTTACCAAAAAGTTTACCAACTCGTGCTTTTGATATCAAAAGCTTAAATACCATTATGAATATGTTTAATTAAAATCTGTCCACCCGTATTAACTCTACACGTGTTTATATAAATTATGACGAGAATTCTATTAAATTATAGAAATTTCATTTATTTAAAAAAATGTAGTTTTTCCTTTACATGTACATACATACATATGTATATGTCAACATTTTCTGTTGCAAGAATTATTATACTTTAATCTTTATTTCGCTGTCTCATTATCATACGTGAAAAATAACAATGAAATAGAAACAGTAGTGTAACCGCGGTAACGAATATTTGAACCTTTTTAGCGAGGCTACTTGACCAGACAGGTCGAACGCGATGAGCTATCGGCAGTGAGTCATGCTCGTTACAATATATTGTTAAATGATGGTGTGATAAATATTTATTAAAAAAATAATTTTAACTTTTTTATCTACTTCTACTATCATTATGTTAATAAAAAAATTAAGAACATCTTCAACTTATAAGGCCAATTTTAAAATTATGTAAATTTAAAAGTTGTTATAAACTTTGATAAGAAGTGATTTTTATATTTATTCCAGTATCAAGTAAGAATTTTTACCGTTTTAACTTTGTAATTGTAGTTTAGAGAAAGGTTAAATCCCAGCTGATTATACAAAGCGAGTTACAAAATTCACTTAATCAGCCAATTCCCCTTATTTACCAGTCTGCAAATTTTATGAAGGGAATGAAAGTGCGGGATCATTAACCCAGAAACAAATCAAAAACAACATAAAGTACAGTGTTAATAATTACATTTGCGAACGTGGAACCAGTCATTAAAGTTAAATGAGTGGTTAAGAACCGATTCGCGATGCAAATGTGAGCACACCACTGTGGTATCTTAATGGTTTGAACTATTCTCGACTATTATCATTTAGTACGGGGGAGCTGGTTAGACACGGCTCTGGCCGTCTAAGCAGCATTCCGCGAGTGTTTCTTGTTTGTTGTACGCACCCCTCGCAACAATCGCCCCGTGCTGATTCGTGCCCGGATAAACACAAACAGCATATGGAAATGAAGCATTACTCTAATAACTACAATGCAATTAACATTTGCAGTGTACATATTCTTGCACCCCAATATAGGGGAAGATGTATATTTAACAAACCCACTAATTAATTTGTTATACCAAATATTGTGTAATTAATTACATAATTTTCATTAAACTGTCTAAACTTTCAAGCATTATTATATGTATATTATAAGCAAGTGGGAAGTTGCTAATATTTTTACATTTTAAAATTATATACAATTTAGTATTATTAATGTATTTAGAATTGATATTCGTTAACTAAAATATGGTTTCATTAAATATGAATGTTATCCAATATATTAGATATTTAATCTAATATATTTAGTTTTTTGCTGAATCAAAAAAAGTGACATCGAACAAAGTTCGTTAAATAGTAAATGTTATCCAAATAAATATCTAATATATTTCGTTTTTCGCTGAATTAAAAAAGTGACGTCGAAAAAAGTGCCTAAGAATCATGAATTATAAATCTACTGGTAGAAGAAACGATACCAAGCACGAGCTTTAAAAAATACTTTTAAGATTTTTAAATTGAAATTGTGTTTATATATGCGAAATAATCCAAAAATTACCAATTGATTCAGCAGCAAAATTACGTAAGTGTACCAAAATATTCAGATTTTTATTCCGAGGATACAATTTTTAGAGCGAAAAAACAAAAATCATCAAAAATCGAGGAAAATCTAACATGAATACTTCACGATTAATTGGTCAAGTCGCTGACATCATATCCCGAACCATTAGAGGGCTAAGCTTGAAAAACTTCTTTTTTGGGTAAATATCTCAAAAACGGTAAGAGATAATTGAATTCTGTTTGAAATCATCATCGATATTTATATTTAAGTTCATAAAATTCTGATTTTTTCCTATATTTAATTCAAAAATTGAAAGATTTTGTAAAACTTTGCATTCTTCTTTAATACTATGGTAATAAAATGAATATTACGCAATAATATGAAGTAAGTCTGTTAAATAAATATAGGCAAGTGGAAATGGCCCTTAAAGAAGATTGAAGTTATAATTAGCAAAAAAATTATTTTGATGAGTATCTAGCTATATTAACTTTATACTGTCGTATATTTTTTATTATAATGCAGATACCTCAAATAGACAAGAAATATAAAAATTTAAAGAAAATATTTTCAAGTTAATATTAATTCCATTAAATTTCACCAATAAGAACAACAAAAGTATATTGAGATGTTGCAATTGCAATGAATAATACATGAACATTTAACAAGCTTTTACATCGGGAATATATCCGATACTCGTACAGAGTACAGCCACTATCTCCAGATCGAAAAACACAGTGTAGACCTGGCAGTAAATCAGTATTTCCTCTAATGAAAATCACGATCACTCCCGAATTCGCAAAGGAATAAACAGCACTACACCATGAAGAGTTACGGCCCGAACGTTCCGCTGACGCAGTTTCTCCTTTTCTCTGCCTCTGCCCCGGCCCCACAAGCTCTGCGGTTCTTGCAGCGCTTTATATTGCGACAAACTGAACGAAATTTTATGTCAACTGTTTCAGACCGACGCAATAAAGATCATCCGCGCCATCCTACTGGGATTCGGGAAATTGTTTATGGCTTTTATGAGGACTTGTCCCGAAAAATTGAATTTAATTCACGATGTTCCACTGGAGATGAATATTAAACTGTTTATTATTAAAATTTCAAAACGTGCTGCAAATTGACTGTGGATTATTTTTAATATTATAATTATTTTGTTTTGAATAAATTTTCACGCGTTTTAAGAATACAAAAACGAATGAAATTACTTTTTCATTTGATTCAATTTGTAAAGATTAATAAGTTTTTAAATTTGTGAAAAGGCTGAAAATATTAAACAATAAAATAACCGATTATAGATCTGGAAACATCAAATCTCAGTTACGTAAAATTGTTACTATATTACTATTTGTCTTATTTTGTCACGATCAAGTTTTCTAAGAAAGGAATTGCAATAGTACGAGTATAAAAATTTGTTGTAAACTGCAAAAATACAACTTAGTTATTTTTATAAAAACAAATATAAACACGAAGAACTTTTATTAGAAAACATTACTAATTATGTATACACAAATAAGAGCTCTTAAAATCAAAGGAAGCGATTGATGAAGGTATTTTTTCTGCAATATGTAATTAATTTTCTTTTGCTCTTTACCAATCAGTCAGTAATTTCTGTTGCGATCAAAGAACTGTAAAAAAATTAATTAAAATAACCTTCTTTGATACACGAATATTTGCAATGTAATAATCACGTTTTTACAGTTCCAAATACAAAATACAATAAAAATCTACAAATTAAGTAATATTTATTTCAATTGTTTTGTAGTAAACAATAAATATATAGAAAAATATTTAGATTTTTTTAAAATTTACAATAAAATAAATTGATAACCTGTTTTATTTTATTTCTGCTTTTATGAATGTGAAATATTTTTTATTAATTAATTCATTCATTTGTGAAAATTTTAAAATAAATTTTATAAAAAATTTATTAGTTTGTAAATGTTGAAATTTTAAAAATAGAAGCAAAATATTATTTCGTTTCATTTATAAATTAATATTTCATGATACATAGTGTTGAATTATAACATGATTTTTAGTACAGATATATGTATTTGAAACATTTTATTGACATTTAATTTCTATTATCTACTTTTCATCAATACTGCCATGTCTCTTATTATTAAACATGTTATGTATTTTATTAAGGGTTACTACTTGAATTGAAGTTCGGCTACCGCTACTTGACTATCAAATCAAGGCAAGCTATAAAACCCTAACATTTATAGACATTCCAAATCTATTATGTATTTTTCATGAATGCTGTCGTTGTCTGGTTTTTTATTATTAAACATATAATGCATTTTTTTCAAGGGATACTATACACAGTTTAAAGTTATTTGATTTATTGTGCAATATCGGTGTACATTGTAATATAATTTAGCCACCCTAATTCGTAATTCAAGTAGCGAGAGTTTATGATTAATTTATGAATATGCAAATTGTATACGTAGGTATATTAATAAGCAAATATGAAAACGGTTAGAAGGAGCGTTCGGGTATCATCAAAGGCAAGTTAGTTTTTACGAGCAGCAGAAAGAGTAAATTTGCGGGGTTGTATGCTTATCTCAATATTAGTTTAGAAGCTAGAGGAAATGTACACGGGTATGTAGTAGGACAGTAGGAATGTAGGTTCAGGCCGAGGATTTAACACATCATTGTAGGGAGAATTTAAATCCGAGGGCAAATTCAAACTGGCGGTCCGGTATCCCCGCATTCTCTTGTCGACCGACGTCGCCGCCGCCGCGACGTAGTACGACGCCGGGATATTTGCGAGGTACATACTGCGGGGACGTTAATATCTCTCAGCCATATCCAAGAGCTATGGAGTGTTTGGAGATAATTCACTTACTGCTATAATTTAGAATTAATGTGTACGTAAACTTCCAAACCTGTGTACATTAGCAGCACTGGTGTGCTTTAAATATTCTAATGTGCATGATCGATATTGTTCTAAAGATGAGGATCATAAGCTGCTCTTCATTTTAATACCTTGTACCTTGAATCTTGAATCTCATTACTTCGTAATTACATTTTACTTTATACGTACAAGCTCCTAAATAAATTCTAATACCTTTATTAAAGTGTCTTAAATATTTCGATATACGCTTGAAATTTCACTAGATTCTCTAATAACCTTTCGTACATTTTCATGAATATTTTGCAGTAGAAACACTAGTTTATTTTATATTAAATAATAATATTATGTGGGGAAGATCGGGGCTGGTAGTTCCCAGGGTACGTTGTTCCGATGAATATTGCTGCGAGACGAAAATACATCGATGTGAGTAAAATGCATTGAAAATCATCAAGTGATTGCTAAGTTGATAGAGCAATTACAGTTGCACTCGACGCGCTAGTATATCGGTTATATGATTGATGGTTCCCGAATGTTACAAAGTAAATATTTCGTTACTTGCACTTTTTGGTCTATTTTCATTAATTTTATAGATATTGATTTTTAAATTATGCAGATTGTTACAAATACTTTTAAGAATCTATTACAATTATGCTGAACAATATTTTAAGTCAGTTCGTAAAATGAAATTTGGGGCGAAAAGTTCCTTTGCTTCGGGGCTGGTTGTGACCTAGAATTCGTGAAAAAATATTTTGGCGGATGATCTGAAATGGTATTGTATAATATGCATTCATTAAACTTCAATTACTACGTCGAGAAAAATATATTACATACATGTTGAGCTTTACATTTGTCCAAGTTGCAAATTTGATGATCTTAAGATAATTGACAAGACAATAAATACCTCTAATCAATGTTAATGGTCTCCTTTCCAGTAAATAATGCACGTCATTTGCATTTTATTGATAATCTTTGCTTTTGAGATTATTACGCATAAGTTCGTAATAAAATTAAGTTTTACCTTAATTGTAAGCTAGTCGGGTTAAAAATAGGTAGTCTATATGTAATGTAAGTGAACAGACCTCAATATATAGATGTCCATTATAATCTTAAAATATCAAAATCGTTATTACTGTGCTACGTCTCTAAATATTTAGAAAAACGTAATAAAACAAAAAATATGTCTCATTAAAAATCATGTCTTATTTTATTAGATTCCGAAAATGTAACTGCCAACTTCAAGATATCTTATAAAAAACATATCAATATTTGTGTTATTTTTATCGGGTGATTGTCGGTAATATGAGTGATAGTTTTTTCTGATCACAAGTCAAAAAAAAGTCTGTCCATTATTTCAGTCTTTTCATTTCTAACATTTACACATTAATATTTCAATGATCAACGAATAGCTTTTATTGTCGTTTATGGTGATTTGAAATTTATGTCACAGAATAAATAAATGAAATATCAATGACAATACATAGAAGTTTCAACAGAAATTTAATATTTGCATTAATTTAAAATATGGGTAATATGTACAATTCACATTTTAGCAGAAATAGTAATTTCAGAGGAAAAATATAATTAATCAATTTTAGATGTAGTTTTAATACTAATAACATATTTGGAGCGTGGAAATTATAAAATAATAAGCGTGTTGAACAATAAATATACATTAAATTATAGTTTAAATCATATTACATTAAATTAATTTGATCATAAACATAATTCAAATCTAATTTAAATTTTATTGCAAAAATCATTGCGTGCATTTCCCCTGGAGCGAATGACGAACGTTTGGCAAAACAAGTAGGGGAGCTGGGTTTGTATTTCCCGCCTGCAAGCCGTGAAATTCATTTCACAGATGACTTTATCCTGTAGCGGAATCCCTCTTTCTCTCAACTCAACAACCCCTCAATCATATCAATCCATTTATTCCTTGGTCTTCCATAAAATCTCGCGCCCTCAATTTCCCAATCCCAAATGATCGCAGATTTAACGCGTAAAAGCACTAAGCACCGAGATAAAACGGGAGCCACAGGTGAAAATGCACGCTAATGGTTTTTTGAAACTTACTGCAATCGTGAGTGAAGCTATAAATGTGATTTGATTCAAACTATTACGGATATTTTCCGGGGGACTAAATTAATTGAAAAGATTAATTCCACGAATTTAAGTTGCTATTGATTTTTAATTAAAAAGTTTTAATTATAGCTAAGAGTACAATTATGTAGTTCGTTTTCATTATTTTCAACAGTTTTAAATAGATTGTTTTTTCAACGATTACTCCGATCAATAATCACATTTTTACCACCTTTCCAGTATTATAAGTATAATTTTTTCTTTTTACACATTTTTCTGTCATATTTTTAGTTTTGCTTTTACAGTATGAAAACGTCTAAGTACTACATCTTTATAAACATAAAAAAATTGTTTGTTTTTTTCAAACTAAATAAAAGAGGGATTAGCGTTTATAATTTATAAAATTGGATAATAATGCAATTTAAAAAAATCATTGTAATAATTTTAAATAATGAGTGAAAATCTTACAGAATTATTTGCATGTTTACGTATTATAAATGCTGATAACTTATATAAATTCTCTTAAGTCCTGTGGAGAATACCGGACAAGAATTTGACCTATTTCCGGACATGCTTTATTTACATTTTAGTGGGAATTGTTAACAACTCTGAACTAACCTGCAGTTTGTAACATGTTGTTAATAAATATTATTTTAGATAAATAATAATACGAAATTAAAATATTAATTCTAAAATTAGCAGTCGCTATATCCAGATTTTTACCACGAGGAGCAACTGAGAAAATCAGATTCACACTAGCGGTATTTTTCATAATTTTATACATATCTGATAGACAGAAATAAGATAACAAAACTAATGATAGATGATCAAAAATAAAATATATCCAGTGCAAATTTAACGAAGCACTAACAAATCGAAATTGTAATTTTCAGAAGTTAAAATTTAAATTGCTCCTATTAGAAAAGAAGGTATAGTTAAAGGTTTTCTAAGTCGAAGCTTAAGTTTTTTTATATGGGTTACATGTAAAAAATTACAAAACACGAAAATTTATAATTCAATTTTATTAAATAACTACAAAAATCTCAAACACTGATCCTGACTTCACTCTATATCTACCCGACTGCCTTCGCTGACTTTCTGCACACACTGACTACTCATGAATCATCGATAGGGTGTCTTGCTCGCTACAGTATCATTGTTTTTAGTAAAACAATTTTAGATTTCAATAAATAATGTAGAAATAGTTCCCTGTTGAACATGAAACAATATGGAATATTTTCCAAGTTACAGTCTGAGCATTAATACTTTTGATCTTATTAACAGAAACTACACGGGATAGTTTTTGGTAATAAAGATTACAATTTATAGCCTGACTGTCATTCTGGATTCGCGAGAAAGGGTCCAAAAGCAGATTGGATTTTACAAAATATGGTAATTAGAAAATAGGGTGACGTCTGCTCAACCCTTAAATCTAAAATATTTTCATTTTCATATTTTCTAAAAACCAATCTGTGACGCATTATCTTAAGAGTTGAGACGCACATAATGTCAGAACAATGTGCTCTGATCGCGATATAAACAACCAAACGGGTTTTTCATACAACGTTTAGCTACGAGGCTTTAGAAATATATTATAGTTATGTAAAATTAAATTATCTTTAAGTAAATCATTTGTGTTTGTCTCAGTTCTCAATTCGTCTTTTCGCGTAACCTCTCGTGATCAAGTGTTGTGTTGTTGTGTTCTGTGTCATTGCAAATCATCATAGTCATTCTAATCATAGTAATAAATCACAGTATCATACTTTTCACGTTTCCTTTAACAAACAGTATGTATTTCAGAAATTTATATTTCATTATTACAAGTTCTGCAATATTCGATAAAAACTTATCCATTTGAGAATTTTGACAGAAGTAATTAATAAAGCACATTAGTTTCGTTGAGGCACCAAAAACCGACATCAGCGATACTTTTTTCCCAAAAAATAGGTCTATTATCTTTGGTTAATACGTATGTCACGGTTTCTTTCCGTTTCGATATAAAAAGATGACCGGGAACAGCAAACAAGCCCGCTGATATTTCAGGCCGAGAGCCAGGGTCCCTGCACAGACCATTTGGCAGCTCACACGACTCGTTATTTTATATATAACTTTTATCTACTTTAACATGATACATTATATTCTTTTAGCAATGGACAAAAAGTTCAACAAATAGCCGTGTTTCCATGAGGATATATCTTTACGCCAGGAAAAAAGATTGGGTTTTTTGGTTTGCCGCGTTTTAGCAGCGACGTCATATAATTTTTTACAATGTAGTGAAAGTGCCGGAGAAATTAAATTTTCTTTGTGCGGTACTTTAATTTTCTTTATAGGATTTTTTATAGAAGGGCTACTATTAGTTAAAATACAGTTAATGATTAATAAAGGAACGACAATAAAAAACGCATTATGTTAGGACATGTAACCTTTTTGCTTTATTACGAAATTTTAAAATATAACTTTTAAAAAAGAAAACGAAATCTCATTTTTCGTAATAAAGATAAATGTAAGATGAATGAAAAGCCATTCTGGCGACAAAATATTGCTTGAATATATAAATTACAATATTGAACAAAAAACTAAATAATTCAGTTTATATATGGTCTCCCAGTTTTTTCACAAAAAACTGATAATTCTAGATGTATAAATATATTTGATGGATGATTTTTATTATAAAAATAAAAGACTTATAAAAAAGCTTACCCGTATAATTTGACGTAAAATTTGTCACTAAGCTAAAAGGTAAACATTTCAATTTTAGTTCTTTGTTCTGCACTGACGTTGGACCGAAGAAGGAACATATAGTTAAAAATTTAATAGATTGAAAAACTTCAAAACTTCTGCTTGGTTTATTTTTATTTTTATAGCTTCAACTAGTTCTCTATCTATCTTAAATCATTGAGATAAAAAAATTGGTATATTAATTTTGATTTATTTTTAAATAAATTTGGAACAATACGCGTATATTAACAAAAAAATGTTTAAAACTTAATTTTCCATTATCCTTCGTAGGTGTGAGTAATTTGTTATATAAACAATAGAACTATGTAAAGTGGAGGACAGAAATTCCACCCGCTTCGTAACAAAATTTATTTGCCTTCTAATGGTGTTATTATCCCAGGGCACCTACACGGTTAATTCTGCTGTAGGTGTGGATTTAAATCATTCAAGTGAATTCATATGTTTTATTAACACAAGTAAAATTGATGTAAAGTTAAAAAATAGGTACGTTTTTAGAAACTAATACATTTCCATGAAAAAAGAATGACGATAATTGAATTATTTAAAAATTTTAAATTCACGCATCGATATTTACTTAAGACCAAAAATGATTTTTAAGAAAAAAGTTCCTAGGAGAAATTTTTAAAATTTAAGTTTCTTGTAGAATTGTTAAAGATTTTTTTAATAATTTATGGATTATAATAAAAGAAATACATTTATTTTAGATGTATCTTTCAGAGTAAATATTTCAGATGGGAACAGAGATAAATCAATTCAGCTGGAAAATATGAAATGCATCTAAATCTATCAAATTACGTCTAAATCGAAATATAGCGAAAATCACATATAACGTCCATCAACGGATTTGAAAATATGGACATTACATGCGACTGGATATTATAAAAGGCGGCAACAAAATTAATATTTTAAATCATAAAAATGTCATTCATTCATATATACCTACATAATATTATAAAGTAAATAGTGTAAATTTAAAAAAATGAAACAAACATTTATTTGTACAAAAATAAGTTAACATATATTATGCATATGTAGGTACATAAAACTCAGGGTAAAGTGGTCCCGTGGACCAATGTATGGCGCTATATGTGCCCTTAACGCTAAAACAAACGCATAAATCTAGTCGTTATATGAGTCTTTGTCGCTATAACGCGTGACGCTAAGGCCATCGCATATTCTTCGGAACCGACCAGCACAGACCGGCGGCAATAATTGGCAGAAAAGTAGAGACGGTTGCAAAGCTGAAATAAAAGAAGGGGAAATAAAATAAGGGGAAAATAATTATTTTTGGTTTTAATTGCAAAATGTCACTTTTGTATTCAAGAATGCAAAAGCATTTCGCAATCAATTGTCAAACAATATTTTTCGGAAACTATGTTCCAAAATTGGCAAAAATGCAAAAAGAAACTTCTGACGTTTATCGAATGAAATATTTTTTGACACCTGACAGTTAGTTGACAACAAATGTTTTAAATTATATTAATTTTCAAGTGAAATATTTGAATACGTCGTTGTTCAATACTATTGAAATGTAGTCAGAAAGCAACGAAGACACGAAAACGACGATATAATTAAATGTATCGACCCCTTATTTTTATTATTTCATCAAAAAGATTGCTAGATGTAAAAGACTTTTAGGTCCAGGATGCCAAAGATTTTTGCATCCTGTAGACTAATAAAAACAATAATTTTGCATGATCATTGTGATTTTGATGTAAATATTAACTTCTCATGACAGTTTTCGAGAAAAGAGTTTTTCTTTCTTGGAAGTCATGGTTTAAAAATATAACGTATTTAGAACTCAATACAAATGAATATAAACTGATTACCTGTCTACATGATTTTCGTATATTTTTGGCTAGTTCGAATAAATATACACTGCCGATCCGGTTGTTTCCTATCGCACACTTGTCGACTGGGGCGCACAGACCGGAAAAATATTCTCTGCAGTGAATGCCAAGGCGCTGCCGAGCCGAGCCATAAGAAACTATCACATAATAGTTACACACAGAAGCGACACTCCGTGGTGGTACCTTTCATGTTCCCCTAACCAGTTCTATGACCTTGAAGCATTGTGTAGACCTTTAAATTTGTGCTCTTCCCCTATCTCTCTCTAAGATGTGAGGAAACTTTCCGATTTTAAACAATGGGCCCTTTAAATTTGAGCATATTCTCTATCTCTCTCCAATTTTCGTTTCTCTGTCTTACTGTCGCTTCTGTATAAACCTATTCTGTGAAACTATGGAAACTTATTTCTGCCGATCTGGTCATTGCCGGTCAGTGCCGAATAGTGTGCGATAGTCTTAATTCCGACTTATTTCATAATAATGTATTATCATTTTAAATTGAAATACGATGGTAGTGGCCACAGCTATTTTTATAAATATGAAATATTTTCCAACTATATAAAATAAATATGTACATTATGAGAGTTAGTGTATGTTGTAAATAGTGGAAGAAGTAGAGCAACCCTTTTTTGCTAGAAACCTTTACCATGTACTCATTTTTTAAAGTAACTATGTAATTTTTAATGTAGTGATGAAATATGGTTGGAGTGTAGTAAAATTACGTTTAATATTTCGCTATAAATAATAATTAGTCCTTCATTATTAATCTGCTGGGTGTTGCTCACCACTCGAAAAACGTTAAGTTTCATTATCGCGCTACTCGTCTTGTCGTCTTGTAATTTTCATTAACGTCGTATTTGGAAAACATCTTGCAAGACTTGTAGAAAGAGCAATACATTTTGTTTGCGTTGAGTTAGTCGCAGAATACCGAAGTTTGATATTTATGTTTGCTCGGAGACCGACAACAACTTTGTTATTTATATCGGTACACTTTTTCCAAATAGAAACCTTTGCTCTCTTAACACATTCTAAGCGGTCGATTCACCGAACAAACAGCGTTAGATATGTTGTCGTTTTCTCTGAATTTAAAATTTAATTCACTTAGATTGCGTCATGGTTTCACGAGATAGTTTCATTAATCTATTTTTTTTTTGGTTGCAGGTAACTAACTCCAGATGTAAGTTTGGTTTTTTATATATATTTTAGGATTAGGATTGAAAATTAATTTGGTTGATTAAAATAATTTTTTGTGTATGTTTAATTAATTAAAATAACATTCCAGAATGCCCTTGGTATTAAATATTATTTTTGGTAAAATATTGTACCGTATATATTTATTTCTTAATAGCCTTTTTTTGTAAAAAGGATAAAATATTTAAATAATTTAATTAAATCCAAATTAAAATATTAAATCTATTTTTGCCGCCCCGATCACAAAAAGCTGGATATAGTTGAATACATATCATTTCTCAAATTAAATTTTTAATTTGGATTCAATTAAATTATACATAAATATTTTATCATTTTATAATATATAAATTTATTTAATTAATTATGTCACAATTTTGATATAGCTTGAGTCTAATACTAGCCTATTTAATCGTGAAATTAACACTTGTGATAATTGCAAGTGTAATTTGATTGGAATTGGTTCATTTTACTAAAATAATATGTTTTAATTGGATGACAAATTATTAATGGAATTGTCTTTAAAAGTGGCAGGAATTCAATTTTATAGAAGAACTAATTTCTTAAAATATAATTAATAAAATAATCTTTTAGAAATCTTTTATGATATAAACGAATTCTTCATTAGTAAGATACTGCAAGTTTATATAAAAACTAAATTACAGTGCAGATTAAACGCCTATTTATACAGAAATTAATTTCCTGTGGCTCCTTTAGAGTGCGCTTTATACCGTTGCAAGAAACTAACACATTAATTTTATTTTAAACAGGGTTATTCAAACTTCATAAGGCCAAAATAGTGCTCTTTATGCAAACAAAACTATTGATTTTACTCACAGAACAACATAATACAACCGTTTCTTAGCAACAGAGCGTAGTATTTATTTATGAGAACAGGAGAAAACTGGAAACAAACGTCATATTTCAGTTATGTAAAATAAAAATAATGAACTTGCTTATATTTCACTTTAAATATTAATTTTGACGTAGTACAGGTATACACATATATGTTGATTAATTTGAAATTATGTGTAATTAATACACACAATTTGATTGTTTTTAATGAACTCATTTGGTATTTTTTATTGATCTTTTTAATCCTAATTTAATAAAGCATATTTATACACGTAAATCATTTTTCATTAATTTATTCACGGTGAATTAATCAGATTAATTATTTGATTAAATCATTTTTGTAAAGATGTTTTATTTTATTGGTGGATATTTTAACATTCATGATTTATTACAAGTAAATCACAATTATCATATGTGGCACAGCATTTCTAGTTATAACAAGATCTCAAGTAATTAAAATTCTTATTCCGTGTATTTGAGTTATGTGGAACATCTGAACTTCTAAATATTAGTTACAGTCGTACGTTTGTGTGTATTTAATTTACAATAGATCACTTTTGTTGATAAAATAATAAATTTAGTCAATTTTGTCACAGAAAATTAAACTGTTTTTTACCCTAGGGCGCAATAGTATGTTATACAACAAGCATGGAATGGTACACATTTCATACGAGTATGACAGTTTGTAGCATGAGTCGAAGGCGAATGCTGCAAATCATACGAGTATGAAATGGACATTCCATGCGAGTTGTACACTATATTTTTTCTACGACCACGATATTATTTTCTAATTAATTAAATTTGGAACAATTTATTTTTGACAGAACTGTGAGATATGAAAATTTTTTGACAGAACTGTGAGAAATGAATTTATACCTTAACGTTGTCTATGGTTACCGTGGAAAATGAAAATGTGTTTACAATATACTATGTATCCGTATTCGTAGCAATAACAAACATACAACAAGCAAATATCTTAACGGTTGTAGGCAAAATATTTTTCCACATTTTGCCCAGGAAACATTAGTGCTGTTTAGAAAAGACATGTTTTGCGCATCGAAAACAATGAAGAAATGTCGTGTTTATTTGATAGTTATAGGAAATAGAACATTGTATATTGTACAAAAAAGCATTCAAATCCATTGGAGTTGCATATTATATTTTTTAGGCGACCACAAGACACTTATTTCAATAATTTTCACACATACAATTGGTTTGTTATCAAACACTCAATATTGGTAACATAGCAACAATACAGAGAAAAAAGAACATTGGCTCATGGCTTTTCAGTTGGCTTTGAACTGAATGGAAATAACATTGGTTTTGATCAAGACAGAAATATTTATTTCCGTCACCTAAACATAAGTTGTCGACAATTGTTCCTTTCGACAGATGAGTTTTTTTGTAGTCTTACAATAAAATCTGTTGATTTTCGTCACGTAAGCAACGTCGGGAATCTCAATTTTTCACTTCTCCCCCAGATTAGCGTACTTCTAAAGCATTTAATAAAAAAATAATTGCCCAAACATCTTTTTACATAAAAACAATAAAAGAAAATAATGGATTATTTAAAACAATAGTATGTTTGGCATACAATGTTGGTAACAACTTCTGTCTTGTTGACAGGTTGACAGCACTTGGCAGTATCGAAACATAACCAAAAAACAGTATATTTAGATACTAATTAAAAATTGTACAAACCTCTTGCGTGAACTTTTTTCCCAGATTCATTGTATTGCATATACTCATCTGGGAAAATGGCGTTCCCACACTTGATATGTAAATAACTAATGCAGTTGCTGTCTAAAAATATATTTCCATTCCGGTCAGTTCGAGACCATGTGAGCCACCGCGGCCCATAGATATAATTACAAAGTCAGTAAAGGTTGAATTATTAATTTTATTAATAAAGTACATCACAACAATAATGTAGGTATATCATGAATCTATATTTGATAAATCAACGTCGAGTGAATATACATATTACCAAAATAGTTGATGATATGCATATTAGTTACTTCTATGTTTGTTGTGAAAATGTTTGCACTGCAGGTAATATGTATTCAATTCACATATACACTGTATGTGCAACATTGCAGTTATAATTCATTTCGAATTGCAATAAATATATATTGTAATATAAGATGGCTCAAGAAAGACGATCAGTGTACTAATTATTTATATTTGCATTGTCTGAAAACATATTTCAAGATCCCCAAGGGGACAATAGAACGAATATTAAGAAAAATATTGTATACATACATTTCTATTTCTTTGAACAAAGTAAAGGAAATATTGTAATCGCGAAAAATTTCGGTTTTCAAATTTCAACGGAGTTTGAAATTTTGACCATCACTGAATCCATTTTCACTAGTTTCGGTGTGCAGTCTGTACGTACGTCCAAAGATTATATATATTTTTCTCTACTATAGATGCGAGATAACAATGATCAATCAATTTGGACTGCTTTCAGTGCCACTCGGTATTTGCTAATTTATATATAATCAACCTAGCAATACATGTTACAGTAACCATTTAAGTTAAACGATCCTGGTAGGTACTTATGTTATGCTCGCATAACTCAAAAATTATTATGGGGTAATGTTATAACATCCAGTTATGTACGAATGGTTCTTTGAATTTTTATTGGAGGACATACAAAGAAAACAAAATAAATATATTAATACTACACATATTTAAAACATACTGGAACTGTACTTTTGCATTGATTTTTATAAAATGCAATAAGAAATTTGGTTTATTTTGTAGTCAATATTACATTCGTAATTCATTCTTTCCGTTTTTTATTAAATTAATTTTTGAATTCTAAAAAAATATTACAATAACATTCTTTCATTCAAATAGATTAAAATATATTGGAGTAAATTAATATGAATCCTAATTATTGAAACTTGTTCATTCAGTCATTTGTTCTCCCAAAATTCTTTTAAAATTGTTCAATACCTTCATTAATATTCATTTGAATTGACCTTTTCAGTTCCGATAAATTGTATGGCCGCATTGAGTGAGAACAGTTTGAGAACTTCCTCCGCAGAATCCAGCTGTCAGGAATAAAAATGACGATGCACATCAGTAAACAATTAGGTATTCTCCCTAACGACTTGCAATTTGCAAGAAAAATAGTCGAAAATGAAATTACCTAAAATATCAAGTGGCATCCATTAGAGCATCCGTCATTAGAGCAATTATCGTGGGCGCGTCGTTAATCAAACTGTTAGTTATTTTTTCGCGGCAACATCTGATTTCTGCAGAGCTCCAGCAGTTAATCCCGCTCTAGGAAGCGTAATTTCCGAGCGGACGGCCCTCGGTTGCTCCAGTCTCCTCCAATTAAATCAATATCCGGTTTTCTTTAACGCATTGTCAGATTACTGCAAAAGTTATTAAGCCCATTATATTACCGTCCTGTCCTCGCTTCTTCTTTGTTCGCATTTTCAAATAATGAGATTCGTGCATTGTTTGGATTATCAATATTTGGTAATTAGATGTTATAAACTTATTCATTATACCTGTCGTTGGCTCGAAACAACACAAATATTTCAGATGGTATTACCAAAATTTATCAATAGAAAATAAATTATTAATTTATAAAGTAGCTCTAAAACAGATTTGGATATATGGTATACATACAATTAAGAGGAAATATAAATTATGTACAAAGATTCCAGTCAAAGATACTGAGAAAAATAATAAACGGTCTCTGGTACATAAATAATCATGCAATACACACTCATTTAAACATGATTACAAAGAAGGAAGAAGCAAAATCTGCCACAGAGAAATACCTGTAGAGAACAGAGATTCGCCCCAACCACAATGCCAAGAACCTTCTGGACAATAGCCAAGGCTAAAAAGACACAAACCGTTAAACATGCCTTATATGTTTTAATTTTATTTTAATAAACAATGCGATACATGTCATGGGCATTAATCACAAATAGGTACTACCTACTAACACAATAATTTATAAAATTTACTTATTATACGTATTGTACAAGTGATTATGTAAAAAAATGTTATTATGTTGACAGCAGGTACCTCTCTTAAAAAAAAACTCAATAAAACAAAAAACCGTAAGAAAGTTGTAGTTACAATTGAGAAATACATATTTTTCTAATTTAAAGCGTCACTTTTCAAAACTGATTAACGTGCTGAAACGCCAAATTTTTCATAACCAATTAGGAAATAAAATCTTTAAAATTTTTATCTTGAAAAGCCGTTTCAAAATGTTAGTCAATTTTAAAAAGTGACAGTTTATATGTTAAAATTCAAAGCAGAAGAAAAATTAAAATTAAAAGTATTGTATCAAAATAAGAAAACATCTTATATGAAACACGTTAAAAAATGCAATAATGAAAATAATCAACAAGATGTCACCGCGTATTTTTATAAAATATTCTAGAATTGTGTTGAGTATTTTTTAAATTCTTTTAAGGTTTCATATAATTCTAGAATTTAATTAAACTGTTTTGCGTTTAGTAGAAAATTACTTCTATTCATTACATTGGTCGCCAAAAATATTGTTAGAATTTCTAAAGACACTAACAAAAAATAGACTCGTATTTTAATTAAATTTCATCAAATTTACGAACTTTAACAATATTTAAATTGAAACTGTAAAAAAGTTCACGGTTTCTCAAATGCAAATTGAGCCTCCGGCTGTATCTGTTTACCTCTAGTATTTTATATAAAAGACAAGCTTTGTTTTAGTTTCGCACTATTATGACAACGTTGCTTTCTCGGACCATAGGCAAAAAGCTCCGCTGAATACAAACAAAAATGTAAATTAAGTCCTTTGTGCGTTGTGAGATGGACATTTGCGACGAATGTACGAGATATAATTAAATAGTTAACTTTTTCCCTATCTTGATTTTAATAACAAAAGCTTCATTATTATTTCTACCAGACATTTCAATTTATTTTAGGAATGAGTACAATAATGCCATTGTTCATAACACCAACACAATTATTATTTGCTCTTAGAAAGTGAAATTTCACTTCATTGATGAACAATCTTCAAATATTTCAAATTTTCATTGTATTTAATTATTAAATTTAATTAATATAGGCATTCATTTAACTTCATTGGTATTATTTCTACTTACGAGTATTATTATTGAATAGATATATATCAGACAAAAGATATCAATATCAAGTTATTGTTTTTCAGTATAAATCATCATATTGTGTATACGTCAATTTTCTTCTACACGATTGCATCTTCAATAAATAAAAAATAAAAATAAATAATAGCTATTTATGTAATAAGTAAAGAAATAATGGTGGTTATTTCACTTAAGTGAAAATTAATTCTAAGACAGAAGTTAAAAAACTATTCAGTTTCCTTATATGTTTCATACAATATTTTTTCTACTTCCGTTTGAATAAGTACAAAATAGTAAATAGTTATTTGTATCACTAGTCCAGAAACTGAAATTTTGCGAGAGCGAGTTTATTTTAAATAATAATTTAGAAGTAGTCCATATTGTTTCTTTTATACGCTTTATTGCAATATCAACATCAGTTTCTTGTCAATATTAGCCGGATATTATGTTCCTTGTAATGTACGTCGCATGCACGTTATGGTATATAATATAGCATATTTCAGTTTCATTTTAACTTAAGCTAGTATTAAAGTTTCGAGCAAACCACTGATTAATTTTCAATTACTTGAAATGTACCGTAATAGATTCGTCTATTTAAAAAATTTATATCGGGTCATAATGAATATTTTATTACATAAAAAGCAAGATTTCTAACTTTCAAGAATTTTAAGTAGTAGTTTCCAGTAAAGTTAATCTTAACGAAAGTTATATTAAGTTTAAATTTAATTTAAAGTTTACCTTCTGATTATTATACGTAACAAGCTGAATAACCGTTAACAACTAAAACTTCTTAAAAAGAACATACTAAAGAATTTAAGGACTAGGATATAGTTACAAAACTGTACTCCTAAATCCAATGACTCGTTTCGATCATGAAATTTTATTACCAGAACAAAAGAACTCACGAAATTCTTGAGTATGAAGCAAGTTTGAAATTTCTTTAAAGTATCTTGCTCTTGCACATATCGTAGAGTTCCTTATATTGCTCTCGAATAACTTGAAAATTTTAAATTCCATCATTTTAAACTTGGGGCTGAAACACTACGTGCTGTTTATAAATCGAAAATTTAAAGAAAAACGAATACAGAAATTCATTACACAGAACTTGAAACGGTGAAGGAAATTATAAAATTGTGTCCATATTTTTTGTTTTTGTGTGAAATGTTTTAAAGTTGATACAAATTGATTGAATGTGGGCGATGTTCAGCGGATGGTTTTATTTCAAAAATTTGAAAACAAAAATCGTTTTAACATTCCCCTCTGATATGGAGTGTACGAGCAGTAACACCTTTGGGTATCGTTATATTTGATTGGTATTCGCACACGGAATAAATACAAGTATATTTCGTGGCAAGATATGCATAGAAATTGCATTTGGATCTTTTTTTACATTTTTATTACAAATATGAACATTACTACATTATAAAGGAAAAAATACCTCAAACTTTTATTGGTACTTAATTAATGATTTTAACAGAACTATCAATTTTTGTATATTACAAATAAAATCAATGTTGAGGAAAGATTTAACTTTATGTCTAAAAAAAGTTTTATTGCTGTAAACCTATTTCTTTTTAAGGGCAGGTACAAACAAACAATAAAATTTTTGTTACTGTTTTTGTTTTATTGCTTTATTTTTATGCTTGTCATAAAGAAAGCATATGTTTAGTATTCTGAAACCGGTTACTATTTATTGGGTCAGTATTTCTAAAATTTAAATAATAATATTCTTACAAAAATTTAACAAATATAAATTACAAAAAACGTTTACTATTAAAATGAATAGTAGGTTAATTTTTGCTTTTTATACAAATGATGTCTCATAGCGAATTTATTAAAAAAAATCTCAAATAGGAAGTATATGAAGTTTTCTAAGAAAAATGTAAGGAAATCTAAAAATTATAGAAATCTATATAACTTTCGTTACTGAATTTTGTTCTTACACTAAAACTAGATCAGCAATTTATAAAATCATATTTTATATGTAACATCTATTTAACATATTTTAAAAATGTTTTTTACAGTTTTACTATAAAATAATAATATAAATAAAAGAGGAATCTAAAGTGGCATATTTGTATGAAGTACAATTCTCATATTTAAAATATAGTAAAAAATATAAAATACAGTTCTTTTACTTTATAAATAATTATACAGTACAGCTCTTTAAAATATTATACTTTATAATAATGTATGAATGGTTACACTACTTTTTAAATACAGTGTTTGTATTTTGTTGAAAAATATTAACTTCTCTTGTATATTAATATTAATTTAACTGTAATTATTATTATTATTACTTGCCATATATAGTTTTGCATTAAATAATTGAATAATAGGGTTAAAAATTTTGGTAATGATACTTTAACATTTTATTCAGGATTAGTTTTATTCGACTCATAGGCATGCGCAGAACTTTTCTTTTGGGGGGGTGCCAAAATAAATTATTATAATTATTATTATAAAATTAAATTATTAAATATAAGTGGAACCATTTGACACTATGATGAATGTTACTTGGAAAAATAGTTTACGTGTATTGTAACAACAGAATTTAATTATCTCTTTTCGATTCGGAGATATTTGCTCTCAAAGTTGTACCTCAAAAAAGTGTGTTTTTTTGTGTATATTGCAAAAATGAGTAGAGATACAATCTCAACTACTTTACCATTCGATTCTACGGGAAAAGTTATTATAGAGAAATGTTTTGCGCACATATATGTTCGTTGGAACGATTAGATGAAAAATAAGAAAAACGAAAAAACCTAAATTTCTATTTTTCGTATCAAAACTTTTTGTCTCCAAAATTTTTTATTTTCTGGACTCAAGTAGATATCAATGCGCTGATTTCAAATTTTTAAACAGAATTCAATTATCTCTTCCCGTTCTCGAGATAAATTCAAATTTATTCCTAAAAAATTAGGTTTTTTAGGTATATCTCTTAAATGGTTAGGTTTATGACTTCGTCGACCTCACCTATCGATTCTACGGGCAAAATTACATAAGTGTACCAATTTTCAGATTTTTATGTCAACAGATAGAAGTTCTACAAGAGAAAAACTGAAAATGGCCAAAAATCGAAAAAAATGTAAGGTATACCCCTTGCCATTTTTTCCATTTTCGCCGATTTCGTTTTTCCTTTCCAAAAATTGCATTCTTTGCAGTAAAAATCTAAAAATTGGTATACTTATGTAATTTTGCCCGTAAAATCGATTGGTGAGGTCGCCGAAGTCTTAAATCTAACCATTTAAGGGGTATACCTAAAAAACCTGATTTTTTAGATATTGCCAAAACTCAACTTTGAACACGAATATATCTCGAGAACGGTAAGAAATTATCCAATTTGGTTTGAAATTTTGAAATCAGCGCTTCGAATTTATTTAAGTCTAGAAAATGAAAAGCTTCGGAGAAAAAAAAATGTTTCGGAAAAACGATTAGTCTTATTGTTGAGATTGTATCTCTTCCCATTTTAGAGATATAGTCAAAAACCACACCTTTTTCCGAAGTGCAAATTTGACAGCAAATATCTCAGGAACGAAAAGAGATAATTAAATTCCGTTTGAAAATTTGAAATTAGCATGTCGAGATTTATCAATGTATTCTTCTTCTCAAAATCAAAATTTTGAGTTTAAAAATGAGTACTTTTGGGATATTTTGCGTTTGAAAACAATTTTTGGTTTAATTTTATGAATAATGAGAGAATAATAAATAGGTTTACCTTGTCCACACCTGCAAAATTTATGAATCTAAGTACTCTAATATTTATAAACTATTAATTATTGGTAATATATTAGGGGATGCCAAGGCACCTATGGCACCCACCGTGCGCACGCCTATGATTCGACTGGTTTATAACTTAGTTGGTTGATTACTATGTTCCTATATGTTACACTTAAATAATTTGAAGATTGATTTATAGTCAAAACGTTGATTTATTATTGGATTTATTTTTTTTCCTAACAAATTATATGGTAAGAACATGAATGTTATTGAAATAGATGGGAGTGTAATACTATTGATAGTTTTTGTTTACTGATACTGATAATAATGGGATCGTACTATCAATAGTTCTCCGGCTCACATTTCAGTATAGATTTGGACAATATACCAACACCACCTCCAACACAACCCGATTTCCATAAACCAAACATGTCGACAATACGACAAGATGTAACAAAGGCCGAAACATCGATAATGGTCTGTATAAATAGGAATAAATTCAAAGTGTATGATTGAACGCAAACCGGGAAGCCAGCAGTAACCATTCCAACCGGTAACGCTCACAACGATCATTTGCATGAGAGGCGGCTCAACGTACGTCGATCTCCCACGCCGCGCTTTTAAAGTTAAATGAAGTGCCGCAACCTAGTGATACGGAAATGATTTAGCGTCTACTGCACCGAACATGTGGATTAGTCCTTATAAATACGCAAGCAGACGGCGTGTGACAAGTGTAAACAATGGGCTTTTTCGCGATATTAAAATGACAGTTTTGGAAAAATTAATTGAATAATAAATTTTGTTTGATTTGGAGAAAAAGATGGACGACCGATTTAATTAAGTAATGTACATGTCTATATATATTTTCTCTTCAGTAAAAATTTTATTGGAAATTTTAATTTTTTAACGAAAAGACAAATTTAATACAATTATTGCTTATTATATACTCGTATGGGTAGATTTTTCCTGTCTAGTGAATATTCTGTAATATAAACATCTCAAACTGTTAATTTTCTTAAGTTCGTTAAATATTTTTGGCCTCCTGAAGTGTAAACATAACAATCACACGTCGTTGCCGTCTCCGGTAATAGCTTTTAGAGGTTATTATAATTATTTACGGTACAAGGGTGTTACATTACAGATAAGTCACGTGAGAAATGTTTAGCTCACGAGGCCGTTAGACCGAGGGAAGTATTTTTCTCAAGTGACTTAGGTAATTAACACACGTGTGCTGTACAATATTTTATCCAACACTTTTTAATTGTTGTTATAAAATATATAAAAGTTTTTTGACAGGTAACATTTTAAAATGACATTTAATAAATAAAATAGAATAGAGAAGGATTCATAGTTAGTAACATACGAACCAACAAGCAGTAAGTTATAATTTCTAACCCACATGTATTTTATGACCTACTTTATTTATCTAAAAACATCATAGTTTTGACGTTATAATTACATGGTGTTGGATAATAATAATAATAATAATTAAAAAAATAAAGAGCGTTATTATTACATTACTTACCTATTAATTGCCGTTTCCAAGATTTGAACCTCAGATTTCACTCTTTGATTCAGTGGAGTAACTATCGCTGTGTGTCGTATTCTGTGGAACACACATCGGATTAAAATTTTAATTTCACGTTTAATTTTCCTTAAAACAAAGAACGGCATATTTTTCCGTTAGTCTTGGCAATTAATATTTTTTATTCAAAATCGTCGGTGTTTATCTGACTACACAAAATGCCCTCTTTTGTGTTCCTACTCTTTTTCTGTACATTTTTATTATACACTACGACCTGTCGGCACGCTCCATAGAGTCACACTGCGTCTAAATTGGGAGGATTTCCCAATCTCCACTGCGTCTGGTCCGACGCGCTGCCTTTTGAATGATATTAGTGCTTCAATTAAAAAGTATGTGATGGTGACACGAGTCGGCGTCGATCGCCTTATGTATTCCTGTCTTAAGACCATAGCCGAACGACATCCTGCCATCAACCAACATGATTCAGTCAACGTCAAAACGTTGCGCAAATATTAGGTGCATGGTTAGTTGCTATTGAACTTTAATGTTGACATTGCCAATAAAATAGCAATAGACTGTTGACTCTTCAAAATACTCTGATATTAAAATAAATGCTTCAAAATTGTTGTCCGCCAAACAGTAAAACAAGTTGATTGCGATTTACTTCAAAATTGTATTAACTCGCTAACGAGAATTAGTTGTAGATATTAAAATTTTAATATACAGTTTGTTAATCTACATTGGATATTGTCTCTAGAACACAGGCCCGTAGCTGTATTGTTACATCACCGCTTTGCTTAGTTAATTTGGTCGTTATTAATAATTTGTCTTTAATATTACAGTTAGACTGATGAGCTATTTCAAAATTGAATTTAGTTGTGTGTTATGTTTATTGTTGTTTATATATCTGACAAACAGATGCTGGTCTCGTAAGGCTTGAAGTGGACAATTTTTATAAAATTATAGTTGAAATGTTAGCCGCAGTTGCTACTGCAGCCATATAACGCTTTTATCGACAAGCTGTCCTGCTAAACGACGTGCGTCTTATCATTGCTCTACTGATTCTCTTGGATTTACGACCATAATAACTATAAAAGTCGATGTTAAAATAAACCTAACTGGAAATATCTATCTATATTCTTGTACACTTATATAAATTCTACGTGATAACAATACAAGTGATGATTTTGTGTTTTATAAAGCTGTATTTAAAATATTTTCATACACGTATATTGTAAGTATACTTATAATTATTGTGAACTATAAAGAAATTGATTGTTAGTAAGATTGATAATTAGCAAGTGACTATATATTGATTATCTTTTGACTAGAACTTGATTCAAGAAGTTACCTTATAATCTCCTGATAGCTGATACTCACCTGCTATCTTTTTTATTATTGCGCATTTGTAAGCTCTATTATCCTTTATTACATTCGAAATTTAATCAAAAAGAACAATTTCTTGATCTAATCTTCTTCTCAAAATATAGATTCATAATCAATATGTTACTAAGGTACGATATTAAATTTTAATTGGATAGGACGATAATTTTATAGAAATTAGTCAATTTTAGAAGACCTAATTTGTCTTCGACCTGTTTTGACCTCACATGTGTCACTCCCTGAAGAAGACCCATGGAGAAGAGGCAAATGAAATAGAGACTTCCAAAATTGACTGATTTCCAAAAAATTTCTTTTCTTTCCAATTTGCCTCCACCGACCAGACAAGAAAATCTCCTAATCATTAAATTATAATAAATTTTTTAAATTGAATTTGAAGCATTGTTTTGGTTTGTAAATATATATGACGTCAATGGTAAACATATGACTCTCATAGTTTTATTTCCGGATTTGACTTTAAACGAAATGGCAGTAGCTTAAAATGAAATTTCATAAAAATCCGTTAATCCAATTTGTTTCCACGTGTCTATATATATCCAAGCCAATGAAATGATTATGTTAATCCTACTTATTTTATTTTGACATTTGAATATATCATTCACGTATTAATTAATTAACCCTTAATGATAAAGGTTAGTTATATATAGTAGTAGAATGAGAATAATACGTTGCTATGAAACACACATATTATGTATACATTCTCAAATCCATAGTTTTGCTAGATCGAACCCGAAACATCTGAAATGTAAACACTGAGCACTAATAATTAACCCTCCGGTATCCGGTTTTGATGTCATTGTGATTATGTCTGAAATTAGTTTATATTTAATGTTGATGAAGCTGTTGAATAAAACTAGTAGAAACAGAAACAGAATAATTCGACATAGTCGTAATTGAGATTAAACTTGTTTTTTTCCTTAACTTTGCAGTTGAATAAAAAACTTAAGAAGTATCGTTAACTATCTGTCAACGACATAAATAACAAATGAAACTTAAAGCAAGTCTTATTTAAAATTAAATAAAAAAATATCGTAGGATTTTCCGGCGGGAAGTCTTAAAAGAGGAGAAATAATTAGAAAAGTTTTTCTTATTCTTATGTGAAAGGAATATAAATGTAAGAATTCAGGTTTAAGAAAATCCTTCTCCACTTCGAGAAGTAAAGTGCTGATGAATATTTAAGCCCCGGTAGTGAATTTTTTCACTGTTGACTTTCGTTTTTTGTCCAACCGACATGAGTTAACTGTTTCCGGTACACCACTCGCTCGCAATCAATGAAGAAGATGAACTTGTCAGAAACAAAAGTGGAAAGAAGTTCACCGGAGTGCTCTAAATAACATTCGGAATTGACAGCTGACATTCCGCGCAAACTTGTTTACTTAAAAGTATGATCGAAACACAACATTAATTTTTCGCTTTGCTCTCTATTCGTTTGCGATTAATTACTTTCCGAACTCTTTTAACCTTTCCCATTTGTATAAAATCCAGTTTCAATCCGGATTGAATTTCTGCATCAAACTAGTTTAATACCAGTGAAAAACGAAATCATTTATTTTTTACGATGCAGAATGTTATTCCATTTGGCATATTACTTTTGAACTTCTTGATTGTTTTTTAATTGTGGTTTTTCGTGGAGTTAATGAAGTGTACTTCTCGTTATTGACAGTAGTTTTTAATAAAATTGTATTAAATTTGAGAATTCTAAAATTTTATCTGAAATAAATAAACAATAATCGGTATTACTTAGCATGATCGTATGTACGATAGGCCAAATTTAAGTTGAGAGAAATTATTTGCTAACATATGGAAGTCTTCATCAAAATACTTCATACTTAATTTCTAATTTGTATTTAATATCTGTTTCTATAATTTCAAAGGTCACAATTGAATTAAGTAAGAATAGAAACTAATTAATGTTCTGATTTTAACTAAAACGGAGAAATCTAAGGTTCTCTTCCTAAGACGCCAAATTTTGAGCAAATATAATACCAACCTTATTAGTGATTTCGAACCCACTATAAATCATGGATTTTTTTGCTGATGCTGAAGAAAATGAAGCAACACTAAGAAATTATCTAAAAGTAAGTGAATCAAGGTTACAACTGAAACTATAGGAAGTAATTTGAAGGATTTATATTTTGAAATACGTTTTCATTTTCGGGTAGCGACCCATGAAGCGTCGTTCCTTTTTCATCAATTTATTGATCCAATAAAAGAGTACGTGTTATCGTTGATAAGGTCATTGGTGAAAAATAATTAAAAATATAATTAATACAGATGATTGATACTGCAGAGTAATATATATTTTTATTAAAAATGTTCCATAATTCAATCAAGAGTGATGAAAACAAGTTGAAGGGTGAAATGAAGCTGAACGGAGAAACAGAAATAACGGAGTGATTATTTGTTTTCTAGCTCTCACTGCAGGGCAAAAGGATGAAAGCACTAAATTTACTGTCAATTTTCTCCCTCGAACTTTTAATCTAGTTCCAATTTTGTAATTTCTAGAATTGAATTCTTGAAAAAAATTGGAGTGCAATTGTGCACCAATTTAATAAAATTGGTTCGAATGTTATCAGCGAAAAAGAAGAGAGTTGCAAGTACTATTGTTTAAGTAAAAGTTTTCACATAAAACAGCTTATCTGTCTTGAGCTCTTGCCCTAAACGCATTTCGTAGCAACTCTGCAATACTTTGAAAGATTTCTGTACACGCTGCAAAAGTTTAGATGCTGCTACAATGAGAACTTAGATAAGAAACCGCTTGACAAACAATTCTTGTACGCGTTGAAAAATCCACTGATTAATGTCAACGCATTTCTTAGGTTCTTCATTCCATGTAATTGCAAAACATTTTATTTTCCACGGCACTTCCTCATATTAACCTCCAATTTCAGTAAAGAAAAGTTTATTATGCATAATATAAAAATCACCTATTTTCCGTGAGGTGTGAAAGTTTCAAAGAGTCAAACTTTCTGCACTTGTTACACAATATACTATTTTTATATGTCTTCAATTTACAAATCAATCTCAATCTGTTATTTTGTAAAAAATATTGTACAGTTGTTGTCAAATACACTGATTAGGATTTTAATAAATTAGGTTCGAATTTAATTTTCGCTTGTTAATTACTTTCTAAATTGACATTGCCAATATCCAAAACAATCGAAAATATTTACTTAAAACTTTGATAAAGCTTGAATAAATTATTTATAAAGCAAGATCGTCAGAAATTGTATTGTAATTAAAATTGTGAAGTAAGTAAATAGCCGTGATTATGTATTGTTATTTGCTACAAAAACCCAGTCATAAATATTCTACAGAGGAAATATTCTGGAAGTAATGTAATTCTCTTTAATACGCCTATACGCGGTTTCGTCAATTCGTAATCGTACTTTCATATTCGTCGCTGAATGTGGCTTTGAGCATCTGAAAAGGAAGCAAAGATAAACGATTTCTGTTAGTAAATAATTTAAACTCCGATGTTCCCTGTCGAAAAGTAGGGACAATGTTGTGCTAATATATTTATATATTCAAATTTAAGTCTCACTTTCACCAAAAACAGATTTTCATTTTGACCTACTTCTGCCACTTGTTTCATTTTACAATATTCTTGATTTCTTGTAAAAAACTTTAACGTTATTTGTCCTTTTTACCCGCAACATTTTACATAAATTTAATAAAACCGAAAGTCGAAAAATATTTTCAAAGACGTATAGTTTTTATTTAAAATCTTTCAGAAACAGTTGTATTACATGTTTTTTTGTCTAACTTGAATTGAACTAATAAAATATTTGATTATCAAAACTAGACTGTGAGTTAAAAAAAAAGATTCCAGGTAATGTCTATTTATCAAATTGCATCATTTTTGGTACAATTTAAATTAGCTAGTATCAAATAGCAAATTGGTTGAAATATTGTACACAATTGTTAATTCTATTTTTCATACAATCTGTCAGTCAATTTGGCTGTGAGTATATGCATATATGAAATTTGTGATCTTACCCGTTATTAAAGTTTATTTGTTTTTATTGTATCTAGTATGATTATAGAAATCTTGGTGTTACTACTGGTAAAGTTTTAAGTAAAAAACTTTGCCAATATCTAAAACGGCCTTAAGTTTGCCTCTCACGAGTAACTGTGGCTCACTTGGATAGTTTAGATGTTTAAAAAGATCATAAGCATTCGGTTGTCATCTCAAATCGAATGACAGTTAAAATTGTTGAAGTAGGGGTTAATGTTGATATCTGGTTAAATTATTTTTATTTGGGTTGACAATTTACTTAGGCATAGTGGGTTTGAATAATACTCTAAATTTAGAACCTATTATAGTCTTTTTTTATGACTCTCTTCTTCTATTTGGCAAGTGTTTATTGCATTTGCACATATGCAATAAATTTCAAGTAGTGTCCGTATTTTCTAATAATCATTAACTTCAATTGAGAATTTATTTTATGGTCATTGAATGTACCGTGTGTACCCAGCATTAGGTAATTGAGGCTGTCGCCGTGTTCCACATGCGAATGATGATGAAGTTTGTATAGAACCACTGAAACATGTATATATACTTTTAGATTTATTGAAAATAATAGCTACCTAACAAATGAACATTTGAATATTGAAAATGTCAAAATAATACATAAAAGTAAAATAAAGTATAATATTTCAAACATGTTATTAAAATTTGGGTTTTACAAGTATATTATTTTACATAAATATATTTCAAAACGTAATTTATGTTAAATCCAGTCGTAAATAATGTTAATATATGAGAATATGATATTTTTAAGAAAACAAGATAAATATTTAATTATAAAATATCCTCAAAAATATTCATTTACATGTAACTCATATAAAAATTAATAACCTCTCTGCAATAATCATAATAATTATTATTATAATAAATAGTAATAATATATGAGAGTATGATATTTTTAAGAAAACGGGATAAATATTCAATTATAAAATATCCTCAAAAATATTCATTTACATGTAACTCATATAAAAATTAATATCCTCTCTGCAATAGTCGTAATAATAATTATTATAATAATTAATAATAATATATGAGAGTATATTTTTAAGAAAACGGGATAAATATTTAATTATAAAATATCCTCAAAAATATTCATTTACATGTAACTCATATAAAAATTAATATCCTCTCTGCAATAGTCGTAATAAAAACGGCAGAGTGTTACAAGAATTGTCACCATCTTATATGAAATATGTCTGTTGACACGGCTTCCTTCTAGAACTGTAAGGTTTGGCCGGGAGCGGAAGGTGAGGGGAGATATTACAAAGGGTGTGAATTACGTCCGCCAGCGAAAGGAACGGATCAAACGAATCACGTCGTCGCGTCGCGTTTTCATTTCAATTTTATTATCAGCGGCAGCGCTGAGCAACGCCAATGACGCGCCATTGTCCACGTGGTCACGATCCTCACCCGCGCCAATTTGGCAACCCGGACCAAAGGCGGCGACGAAGATTTTTCCAGGGAGTTCAAAAATAAAAATAATTGCAGCTGCCGGCAAGTAACATTGCTGGATTTCAACAAAAACTTCAATCAAAATAAATTGTTTTTATCGACCGCAATTATTATGATTGGTACGGACAATGACAATTGAGTTTGAGATCTGAGGTTCAAATTTCAGGGTCGTCAATCTTTAACTATTAAAAATGCCGTTATATCTGAGTAGTTCGTAAACCATTGCAAACTGTAAATCTCCTGCCTTCTAGATCTAGACTGTCTTATAATAGATAAAGACGAGAAAATTCCAAATATAAAGTATACTTTACGAAGCTTGTGTCATCCGAGTGAAAACAGTGATTGTAAAAAAAGAAAAAGAACGCTGTCGAAGAATTATCTGTCCTTGTTTAAAGCGGATGCGCAGAATTTTGAAAGTTATGTTAACCTTACTTTTGATTTGTTTTGATTTGATTTACTTATTTAAATTAGACTGCAAATTTAAATTGTGAATTAAGCTTACGTTTCTTGAGTCTAATACTTAGATTTGGACAGTTTACATTATTGACCTAAGTTACTTGGTTACCAAGAAGTGGTAATGAAAAATAATTTTTGGGCTCTCACAATAAAATCTGTCTTGATAACTGGACAAGAATTTTGAATCTAGTCATACACATAGTCAATTATGTCTTGAAATTTCTATGTAGGTAAGATAAGATTTTGCAAAGTCTTATTTTGTATTGTCTAACCGACAACATTACTTGGAGAGAACTTGGTTCTACAACCTACTCCATCAAAAATGCAAGTAAAAATTGTCTCGTCTCTTGTTAATTTCTCCTATTACCAAACTCTCCTCGAGTTAGGTATGGCGCAATAATAATTATTATTATAATTAAGGTAAAAAGAAATACTACACGATTTGACTATGTAAATGTAGAAACATTGTGGCGCCCTTGGTTTAAGTTCTGATTTTGGCGTGTTAAGGTAAATGCCTGATAATGAAACTTTGTGAATCATATTAGTAATAATTGACGTTTCATGAATTGTGAAATCTGACAAGGAAAGAATAAATCTACTATCTACTATTAGTAATGAATTTTTCTGTCAGATTTCACATTTCAAATGACTTCTGTATTATATTCATTGTATTTATATTACGAATTGAAAGTTTCTTCAAATTAATATATTCTTGTTTTATTTTTATGAGCTGATAAATAAATTCTATTTTTTGTAATTAATTAGTGTGAAATAAAATAAAATAACACATAGAAAAAAATCAGTGATTCGAGAATTTATTTTATATTCATTATTATTGCGAATCAAAACTAGGTACATAAATTTTATATTTGATTGCATTAATATTTTTTCTTTATTTATAGAGTATAATTTACATTTAGGGATATGTTTATATTCATTTTTACCCCGCTGTATTTTTAGAGTACACTGCTTGAATATGAATATGCTTGCACAAAATTCAATTAATTTTTGTTTTCAAAATTAATTAAAACTTCGATATTTGCATTGAATTAAAACAGTTCTGTCTAATTTTGGATACCTTATTTTGTTTTTCTAGTAAATTTAAAATTTTCATTTATATTTATAGCGGAAATGTTTTAAGCTTTAGAAATAACATCACGAAGTAAGAAAACAAACTTCTGTGGACGCCAATGAATAGCAAAAGTTTTCTGACCTCACAACAGCCGTGATTCGCACGGCTATAATATGGTCAAGATTTTGTCAGCGTCCGACGAAAAAGATTAAATCTAAGAAGAGGAAAATATTTTTCTTACACAACTCATTTATTGTTTTCGAAAAATCAAACAAACCTTAGATTTTATTACTTGGATTGTAATTCTGTTTATGTTATCAATATATAGTATATAATTAAAGTAAAATAATCATTTTTGTTATCTGAAATATATTTTTTAATAGAAATAAGCAACAATTATGTAAAAAAAAATTAAAAATAATTACTGAAACGACTTTTTTTATAGCGTAAATATTTATAACTTCGCTAAATGTTTTATTTGATAAATAATTACATACCTTTTGATTTAAACTTATAAAAGCTATCATGAATTCCAATTACACATTTTAAATTGTACAAGTTTCAAGACATTAAAAAAATTCTACCAAATCTGAAATTCCAGTCTTGTTAACGTAAGAAGTAATATATTCCAAACTTTAATTTTCTTTTTGTCACAACAATTGGTGAAATATATTGCTTGAAATGTTTCTTTTATTTTCATTATTTACTTTGCGTGAAGTTCTAATATGACCTGCGTAAAAACAAGTCTACGTCTGCTGTGCAAATAGTGAAGTGATAGCGAAATAGAAAGGGCTGGTTACCAGCAATGGAGCTCCTGATGTTATCTTTTGTTACTTAATTAACTGAATATGCATAAGACGAATGAATTACTGTCTGCTGGCAGCAATAAAATAAATATTTAGATTTTTCCAACTCGGTTGAAAATCAATGAGTCTAGAGTTTGAATTAATGTGCTGCTTTGTATAGTCATTTAATTTAAATTACTCATGTTATTGCAATAATAATTCATATTTTTCAAACTAAAATAGATATTTATGTATAAAGAACAAAAAAATTGTATATTATATGTTGCTCCGTCTAGTTTATTTGCCTTGGTGTAGCCATATTATATTTTCCCGTCAACTTAACTCGAATGGATCTAAAAAAAGTCAAGCTTACAACATTTAAGGCGAGATACTCGTATAAAGTACATTATACAATAAGGCTGAGACGACTATCATTATTGACCAAACGCCAAGATTGTATCCGAGGGATACAAGCGCTAGTCAATAAAGGTCTTCTCAACCTTGGTATATATTATTACTTTAGCATTTAAATCCTATTTAAAAATGTTTATATTGATAATAACAAACATTAGGTATGCATATTTACTTGTTTCTCAGTTTTTCCAAAAATAAAATAGGATGCATTTGTTTTTATAGCTGACGTTTTTGTATGTTAACCTTACTTTTGATTTGTTTTGATTTGATCTACTTATTTAAATTAGGCTTCAAATTTAAATTGTGAATTAGCTTAAGCTTGATGAGTCTAATATTTGGATTTGAAGGATCGATTTTCTTTAAAAAGTGGCAGTTTGTATTATTGAGCTAAGTTACTCTGGTTATCAAGAAATGATAATGAAAAAAAATTTTTTGTACTCTTACAATAAAATCTTTTGATTTCCGTCACCTAAGCAAAGTCAGGCATCTCAATTTCTTACGTCTCCCCCAGATTAGCGTGCGAGAAATTTTGGAAAAAATACTTCTATTTCTAGAGTATTCGGATTCATTCTATTGCAGCGCTCGCAAGCTCGTGCCACAAAATACTCATCCGGGAAAATAGCGTTCCCACACTAGATATGTAAATAACTATTTCATCTCACATTAGTTCGAATCGGATTATGCTAAGCAAGTGAGTCACTGGTCCATATTTTGTTTCATAATATAGAAATACTGTAGCAATTTTAATTATCAAAAATTAAATATTTGCTCTATTTTCGAATGAAAAAATGGAATAATAATTTTTATGAATTAAATATTCTTGTTTGAATACGATGTTTTAAACAATTTAAATATTTATTAAAAGCCATTTACATTCATTTACAAATTGATATAAATAGGATTCATAACGCGTATAAAAATATTAGTTCATATTGCATATATTTGCGAAGTAAAGAGACTAATATCCGAAAATAATGGGAAAACTGTGATTAATTTATTTTATTGTTTATTGTACGGCTTGTTATTATAATAATATTAAATATTTATATTTTACATTGCAAATAGAGCATAGTAAAAATATGAGCAGTAATTCAAAATCATATTAACACAAATATCCATATTGAAATCGGTCAAATGTACAGACGTATTGTTAACATCAAATATAATTTGTAAATGTTTGTTTATGTTTATATTAATTCATATAAAAGCTCATATGAATAAAATAAACTCAAAGCATACTTTTATAAAGTTATTTTTAAATTAGGTAATAAAAATATTCTTTTACAACATCTAATACAAGCAAAACATAATCGTAAAGTATATAGGTTTTCCAATTCAAATCCGGATAATACAACTTCATTCCTGTGTTTATAGATATTGAGTGATAATCTGCACATTGACATCATAAAGTGAAAATTGCCTGGAGCTGAGAGCTCATATCCTAACGTCATGACTATATTTTTTCAATCCAGTAGCTGAAATTATTTTCTCTGGGTATATTGCAGAGTTAGCGAATTCAATTTAGCCTGAATTGGTTTTTCCATAAACACTTAGTGTGCACTCCGAGGTGTACAATGAAGCAAGCGGAACCACAGAGGTAGCAGTTTTTCCCAGCGCTATCGATCGCCGTTGAAACAATTTAGTTTATCAAGAAGGTAATAGATCTCTTAGTCTAGGAGAAGGAGGAAGTCACCGTCTAATGTAACACGTTCGTAGGTCTGTAGAGTTTGTTTGCTCATAAATCTCCCGGGTGCACTTAGGATGTGTGAATAGCTGGTGACGCACACCCACATTCCTGTCGCTAAACGACCTGTTAACTTCATAAGGGTTTCTTCTCTAATCATTCTTGTTTTATTTACTATGTTTACTTTTCTTTTGAAATTAGCAGACGTTATTTTGTTTATGTTCTCTGCAGTGGTTACTGACTTGGTTAATGCGTTCAAATTGCAAATCTGGATTTCAACTTTCAGCGTCATCAATCTTTAACCAAAAATAAATGCTACTGTGTTCGGTGGTTCCAATCAATAAGCTATAGGTAAGGATGTTTCGATACTACTGATACGATACTAGTAGAGATACTTTTCTTTCGATACTGGTATTTTATTATTGATGCCAATCTTTCGATATTTTATTAATATCAGTACTTGTACGTCCAGTATCGGAAAACTATAATTTATTTCATTATATATGAATTATTAATTATAATTTTTTGAACACACCACTATGTTTTTTTTACTTCTGGGAAAAAATCTTACTAAACTGTATTTTCTTAGTGTTAAAAATGAAGAAGAGTTCAACATTTAATTGTATTGTAAAACATAAAAATAATAGAAAATATATTTACATTTTATAAAAAAAATATTTTTTTATTGTTTCCTATGGTTTTCTTTTAATACTTGAAATTATCAATACATTTCTTTTGATCCGATACTGTATCTATAATTTTATTCGATATTTTTGATAAGCAAATATAGATACTTGGTCAATTTCTTATATCCCTAGCTACATATTCTTTGCAGAGGTTGTACGCTGACAACTTTCATTACTAAAATGTATCTAAATAAAAAGTATAACGAAACAAATATCTTATGTACTGGAGCTACGCAGAATTTTTGTGTCTTATATGATTAAATATTTTTAACTTCTGGTAAGTAGGGCATCGACTAATAAAAAAAGTGTTATATATATAAAAAGGATTATTCAAAACAAATACACGTGACAAGGATACAACCAAATTTAAACCAAAGCGAGCGTTCGAACTTGTCCAAATGAGAACTGTTCTGAATTCGCTTTCTTGGGTGACATGCCCAAGAATTCCCAATTCTGGAACAGTCCCGAACTGATGATTCGACCAAACCTTAGAATAACTGACATTCTTAGTACTGGGTATTAAACCATGAGTAGTATCTTCTAATTTATAGTTGTAAAATTCTTAATTATTTACTCATATATTTCAATTTGCATTTATATTTTCTTGTTTTTATAGCTAAGTAGAGCTCATGCAAAGTAAGTGTGAATATTAACTCGGAATTCGGATTTTCTTTATTTCCTCCAGCAAACTAGGAGTGATAATTCCCGTGGCGCTTTTAACAGTTTTCTTTTAGAAGTAGATTTTTTATTTCGAAGTGATTTACATATACTATTCTCAAAGTTAACGTTCTGGTAATTCCATGAGGGTTTGCCGCATAACCATACCGGTTGTTTCATTCTACAAATGTTTACTTTGCTTTCAAATTGCGTTACATATTTATTCCTCCTGTTAAAACAACCTGATTTCATCAGAATCATAAAGCTCTTTTTGCTTGCATTTATTAAATTTTACATACGTGAAACAGAGAAATGCATATTTATGTTACTAATTTATATTTACATAAATTATTCCTAACATTTCGTTTTATAAAAGTAAACAAGATTTTTCTACTTCGAAATAGAGACTAACTATAAACAGTATAAACAAAGTAAATTATGCTGTATAAACATACTCATAATCTAAAAAATTGTTCAACTGTTTACAAAGACAAATTATTTTTCCACAAAAAATAATACCCAAATGCGTTATTCACAATTTCGTCCCCATTGCTCAGACATTACAATTCACGAATTCAAAATAATTCAAGCAAATATTTCTCTTTTTTAATAACCATTTATAGTTTTGTAGAGTACTATTCGTTTTGAGTTTTTCTGTCTTTATTAACGTCCTTATTTCATAGTTTCCAGTTGTCTACGTCTATCGCTAAAGTTTTTTATTTGTGACTGAATTTTATTGAGCTTATTTTAAAGTGTCGTTTCATCTAAAATTTTCGTGACTACATATAGGTTAGAAATAAAGCAAGAAAGGTACACAATCCTTGGCCGCTTGCCGTCTTGATCATTACGCTATATTTATGTTCCATCGGGTTTCGGCGAATTTATGGCAAAAAAAGTGCGTCATAAATATGCTTTGTCACATGATGCATGTATATGTGTTTCGGGAAGAGTTTATCGCTGCTGTACATTTAGTGAACATATTAAATTTCTTGCTCGGCGAGGTTCAGCCTAGAAGCAGGATCGATGTTGGAAATTCTCCGAGAAAAAACCCTAGATAGAATAATATTTTAGTAGCCGCAGTATCAATACTGTGAAACATTCGTGCTCCACTGAAATATAAAATGTGTTTCCAGGAAAATGTAAAGTTAACTGAGTTCTCTGTCTGCTAGAATATCTATAGATGCGTTTATATTTAACTTAGCTCTATCTTTTGAACAACAGAAAACCTAAAAATGACCAGAGTAAATTGTCAATTGACCGATGTTATCAAAATTGATCAACTCTCTACATTGATGTCAGAAGCTTAATTTGAAGTTTGAATCTCTGTAGCGCAATTTGATCTATAGGCTCATTTATACTTTTGGACAAACAAATGGATAGACCTACCGTCCGACAAATATCACAGTAAACTAGACGAATATATTGTAAATTTGTGGACATTTGTTAAAATATTCGAAAGTCTAATCTGATATGGTGACAATCAGCGAGTCGATCCTTATTTTTTCGTTTCTTGTTCCGGTTTTCGTTCCACCTAAAATAAGGGTTGAGTTTCAAGTGACTTTGGTGACTGATAACTGGTAAAATTTACAAAAATTTGTTATTTAATAAATATTGGCTTGTTTATTTAAATACGCTTAAACATAAAATCAGGTTTTATCATATTTTATCGCTAAAAAACTAACGTTCTCTTTCAAGTTAAGCATTCTGATTGGATGAAAATGATGTGTGGGTATAATAATTTCACAATTAAGAGGTCAACGAAAGTCTTTTGGTTCTGTTCTATGTTTTGTTCCTGCAGAAATAACAGTTTTTTCGGTAATCGTTTTCCAATTCCAGTTAGAAGCAATGAAAACAATGCCTTATTTAATTTATCTAACAGGCGACAAAAATTTTAAGTGTATCGTCCATCATTAAATTAATTCTAAGTTTCTTATAAATATCTTTTAAATAAACATAACTATATCTAATTTGACATCAATAGTTATTAAATTTCACATGTTCAGAAATAACTCATAGAGATAAGTGAAGTTGGATGATTTCCCCCTCATCTCAAATGTCTAATGTCTAAGAATTTATATTTAGCTGCGCGATAACTTGCGAGAACTTAGTCACACCTGAATGCAATATAAATTCACGTTTTGAATTTATGAGCTGTGGTATTTAGATATACTGGAGGGATGTAGCAAAAACTAAAACCAAAAACTAAATTAGATTTGTGAGAATGTACCTTAACTTCTCGTATCTCTCCCGCAGTTCGTTTTGCGCTGGCAAATTGCCAGAGTACAGAGCTGCACCAGACTTTCGTGCATAATTTTCATATTTTATCAAAGGACTCAGTAATAATATTTGAAAAATGGTAATCTACGTTTCCATATGTACGAAGACTCTACAGATGATTAATTACCCTTTCTGTGGAAATTAAACTCTTCTGCTTCTTTAGCGATAGTTAAAACTACCTCTGAAAATTAGTTAATCTGAAAATTATACTCTGCATTTACATTTACGAGAATCGGTTCTACTTTTTTCGATCTTAAATTGAACCGAAGCTTCCCGCAATTCACCCACTACTAGCAAGCAACTTTGGTATCTATTCTAATTTATTTTACCAATTGTTATTTTTGAAATAGCATGAGATTTGAAACTTTACAGTTAAACTAGTCACTGCAATACTTACTACTTGAGAGAAGAGTACTCACACATTGTGAACTATAGTCTAATTCAGTGGCTCTCAGAGTAGGTACCGCGGCACCATGGGGTGCCTTTCATTACTTGTAGGGGTGCCGCGGGCGTAGTGTGAAATTTAACATCCTAGATATTTTACAATTCTGGGATCTGAGTATTTGAATCTTCTTTTTCATATTGATGTCAATGGTTTTCAAAAGAATGAGTATTGAATCGTGTCTACGAAATAAATAGAATTGCATACTCACTTTTTTTAACAAGGAAACAAACTTAAATTTTGTGAATTGTTAAAAAATATATTTGAAGAGCTGAATAAAATAAATTACATGTAAAAAATAAGAGATGAATATTTGTTAAACTTTTAAAGACAAGATAACATTTTGGAAATTGATGCAATTATTTACAAGAACACTGAAAACACTTGTTAACACTAAGAAAACAAATGCGGTACTATTTCCCAGATATATCTATTGATAGTTTTGACTGGATACGTTGCGAATGAAATGTGTTGAATATTAATTAGAATTCTTTTGGATTTTTATTCAAAATAAATATCGCAATATAGGAGCCAAAGCATTTCGAGTTTTAGTTCAATTTTTTATCTATTGTGTGAATGTGACCTAAAATTTTGTACGTTTGTTAATTTAAAAAGTTGGTAAAATATGAAATGTTTGTCCAAAATACACACAAATATAAAGTTATTATGTAAATTACATCTAGCTCATGTGTCACAGGTTTTCCTAAGATTAATAATATTTCTTTAAAATTCATGGACATAATATTGTTGGTGCCAGAAATTTTACATTATCGAAAACCAATGGTCTAATTCTTGTCCTAATGTAATTAGATCAAATAACCCTCTGTAAACACTAGTCATTATGAAGTTTAGTACTTGAGAGAAGGATATTCACTCACTGTCAAGTAGTTAAATTCTAGATATATTGTAATTAGAACAAAATCACCATCCGTAAAAAATAGTCACTGTAACTTTTTCTTCTATTTTATGATTCTGCACAAAATATTTAAATTGCTTAATTGTTGATAACTTCGGAGAAAAACAATAATAAAGTTTTGGAGAGGGTATATATGACGTCACGTAGGAGAAATACAGAATTTGAATTGGTTCGATAAAAATGATCTATCGTACAATAATCAACATTTTTGTCATTAATAGTTATAACTGGCTCATCATTAACAACATTTATTCGATATCATTAAGTAAAAAAAAAGGTTCATCAAATTTCCAATGTTAGCATTGTAAACTGCTCTTTCATTCTCCTATGTGATGTCAAGGATATGGCGCTGTTATATAAATTTTAATATCAAATGCTAATTTCAGTAAACTTATTATTTAATAAATAGTTTTTGTCATTCTTATTGGTAGTCATAATAGTTAAGTTTTAGTCTTAATACTTTTTCCGCTTCAATTCGACAGTAGTCATATACCCCATTAACCGAAGTCTCCTTCAAACGGAGTTGATTGTACTTTTTTCAACACTCTAAGATTCTGTCACCTTACATTTACATTGTCAAGTTCTATATACAGACCTCTGAACCGTATATATTACACTTGAAAGTGTTTTCCCTTTCAATACTCGTACAATAAATAACACCCATTCAGCTAAATGCGCGATATCTACTCAAACGCGCATCTTCAATCTCACCCACACATATCCTCTAATGAACCGTTCGTTCGGAATTCACTCAAGATGGTCGAATCTCCTCAATTATTTTACGCCCCCGGACATCACAGTGACCTAATTCCAGATACAGACGTATCTGACCCAGCTTATTTTTAGAAGAAGTCTTTAAAATCCTATTTTTTAAAACTTAAGTTGTAAGTTTTTTTTATTAATTTTGTCAGTATTATTTGACGGGTTTTGTTTAGTAAACCAAATGTAAAGATTTCATAAATTAAATGATTTTTTTTGGTGGATTGCATAAATATTACTAAAATTTTGAGACTTCTTCAATGGACAATATCACATCGGAACAAAATGCAAATGTAACATTGCTCTTAAAATTTCAGTTACTATTTTTTGTTTAAATGTTGCTTAAAATTTATCTTTGTTTGAACTGTGCATAAAAGGAACCAACCAATAAAAAAAAGTTTTGATGAGTGGATATTCAACCGGTGATCCACATATTTTTTAATGGTTTGCGAATGACTTAAAAAGTATTTCAGAATTATATATTTTTGCTTTTTTTTTAAATCTTCTATGATTCTTTTACATGCTATAAATTTATTTAGTAAAACAATTACTAACTAAGTAATATTATTAAAGTCTACCAGTAACAGTACTTTTAGACACCTGTTGTCCGCAATAAGTTTTCGTTTGGGAAACACTGGTCTAACTGATAATAAACTCTGGAAAGACACAACAATTTAAATTTGATAATAATTTGTTTATTTTACGTTGACATTAAGCGTCTCCAAATTATTTCATTAAAATACACAAGGTGTCAATTATTTTTTTCCTTATCCTTATATTTATGATACTTATGCAAAACAAAGTCTAAAATCAGCTTTATTATATTTAAAAAAGTAACTAAATATCTTGTTCTGTTAAAACTGTACGTTGTGCAAATAAAAATGTGGTGGGTAGCAATACCACGTACGCACTGGGATTTGAAATGATTGAGATTTTCAGTCCTTCTGATGCCAATAAACTGTCAGTTATAAATAGGGATATGTGATGGCATAAATAAAAGAATTAAATATAGATTTTGTGCTTATACAAAGAATCCAATTTTGCAGAGTATAACATCCTGACACGGAGGTAATGGAAATCCTCTAAAAGGATATATGCGTAATCCTTTTTATTTTGCTGTACTTTTTTCTTTTATGCAAATGGAATTGGCTGAAACGCATATGAGTTTGGATATTCTTCGCTGGCTGAAGGATAGAATTTGTTCATCTAGAATTTTTTACAAAGATTACTTGTTCGATTACGACTTGAGTCTCACGGGAAGCCCGAAATAAAAAGTGGGAACTGCCGTTTATCGAATATGGATTGTATTGAGTTTCTATACCACAGCGGGTACATAAATGTTCAGTTTTATTGCCAGATCCGTTGTGTTCGTGCAGATCGCTTTTGTTGCTTGTTTATGTTTGTATATTTGGATTAGAGCGAATTCAATAACTTACCTGTAAATGGAGCAGCACTTGCACATTTCTGGATGGCCATATTGGGATAGCGTATTAACCCAATTTTCCGCGATAGTCCTAGAACCTCGCTAATATCGCACCTATTCCTTCCCACATTAGCCGTGGATAAGAACTAAGCTTTTATAGTAAATACCTGCTATTACCCTTCACACAGTTAAAACTCCGGAAAAGAACAGAGCCGCAGCCAGGATTGCTGTACATTAAAAGCTTTTTATAAAAATTTCATTTACAATATTACATTATGCCAAAAAATACAATATTTTGTTTGCGCGAGGCTAAATAAATGAAAGAAACAAGATCCTATGTGGAAAAGATTAAATGAAATCGTCCGTGTCCGTATTAAATCGAATGGTATTCGACAAATGTAATAAACAGAGAAAAAAAGAGAATCCTATGATGGGTCTTTTATTTATTTTGAGAACGTACACAATAGTTATTTGTGTATCAAGGTTTTAAAAGTAATCTTTTTGGGCCGAAACCGAAGTTTGCAGCCGAGGCAAAGCCGAGGCTACAAATCAGATGAGGCCCAAAAAGAACTTTTAGCCGAGGTGCACACAACATTTTTTAGGCGATTATAACAAGAAATTATGAATTTTCATTCAAAATCAATTTTTGACATCTGTCAAAATTTACTTTACGGCCGCATTTACTTTACGTCCGCATTTACCTTACGGCCGCATTTACTTTACGGCTGCTATTTTTACTCGAAAATTCATTACTTTTTCATTAATATTTGTAAAGGAATAGTTAAGATTTTACTTACATTTGTTATTATATTCTAAAATAATTAATCACATTATTATGAACTATGTAAATCAATAATGAACAAACCACCTGCCAAAAATTTTGACTTTGACAGATGTCAAATAAAAATTGATACTTTAAGGTTGCCAGCAGATACGAAAAACAACAATTTATGTACCAGCCGCCTAAAAATATATTTGAAATTTTGACATTTTGATAACATTTAACATTTAATTTACTAAGTTACTATAACAAAATTGTATAAATAGGTAAATAAAGTTGTCATTCGATATTTTTGAATTGTGAAATATCAATCACTTTAAATCTAATAAATATAATAACTGTGTTATTAATATCTGTAAAGAGAATAAGAAGTTTTGTAGCTGTTATGTTTCTATATGTGCCTAATTTCCATTGTGATATCGCGTGAAATAATGATCTATTATTTCAGTAATGAAATAATAAAATGAATAACCTAACTGAAATTAATAAAATAAAGGACCTCTCAAAACGGAAGTAGAAAAATATATTTATTCATTACTAACCTAGATAACCAATATTACTGACATGAGAAATTGAGTTTAATCAACATTTATTTCGTTTTCTTTGAACTTAGAGATCAATATTGCAAACTATCAATTTTAAGATTAAGCCTCATAATCCAAATATTATTTGACTTATTAAATTCAAAAAAAGTGAAAACTATGGTAAATAAAACAAATAAAAAAATAAAAAATAAAAAGTGAGGTTAACAAACTGAAAGGACAGAATTTAATATAAATGCAGCATACTTAATTTTTGTGAATATTCAGAAAAAAAGTTAATATTCATTTTAAAATCTTGTTAATGTTAATATAATTTTTTTGTTATGTAGGATTGGGTTTTAAATGATAGCAGTTAAAAATAATTTATATAGCCTACAGTTGAGAAGATCATAACACATTTTATCCCTTGGTTCCTTCGCACAATATTGGCGCTAGGTAATTATTGATAGTTTCTTAAACTTAGTTTAAAATATACTACTATTTTTTCCTACCTCGGGTTCTAATTCCAGCCAGGGTTAGTGTTACATATCTCATCTCATAAAGATATTATTATAAACGTATCATTATTATTTTTGTGTTTGCATCTGGCTGTAAGTGTTCTAAAACGCTGATTACACCCCTGGAAAGAAAACAAAATAACAGAATTATCATTTAGATTTCGCTTAAAGCGCCGTCTGGGTCTGGAAAGGAGTTGAAATCTAGTAAGTGTACGATACAGTAGATAGATAAACTATCTTTATAAGCTAATACAGATACCGGGTCTGATCATTCAGCACGTACGAGCAATCGAGGTAAAATTGAAAACAAACTTTGATATGCATATGCAAACACATAAAACTGATGTCATATTTGCTCTAATAGCATTATTCGAACTACATAACTTGCGCGCTGCTGCATCGTAGATTGAAACAATATTTAAACAGATTATTCACTATATTTTTCTATTTACGAGTACAAACACTGTAGCAGGAAAATTGCAGTCTATCCACATTTCCACTGAATGATATATTTCTCTACCATGCATTCTTCACGAAAATTTATGACTGCCTTTTATACCTTTATTGCTTAACGTATTAAAATAAATAGAGCAAACTAACGTAAGCCACTAACAATTATATGTAAGAAAATTTTATTATCATAAAGGTTTGTATAATCAAACGCTGTGTAAATTATTTACCACATTTTTACTACATCAGGAATATAATATATGCTTGTTTCTATGTTAAATAAAATTATATTTAATATTTAGATTTCATTTGATACATCTGGATATTATCCGAGAGCTGAAGGAGTTTATTAGATGTAGGTGATAGCTTTGTACCAACTAGATATTTCTGACGGTTTGTGATTAGTTCATGTATCAGTTCATGTACGGTGGTTTTCGTATGCAATTATGGATAGTTCCGAACCATGTTTTTGTTGGAACGAATTGCGGATTGATTCTGAACCGGTAATGTCATTACTGTCAATTGTTAGCTTTACTTTTATCTGAAAATAAATCTATAAATAAGCAAGATAAATAAAAAACTCACTAGCTCCTTTACAAACACCTCATTTTTAAACTTAAATATAATGTCGAGGTTAATTAAATTATCAGAAGTTCTCGATCCTCTGACTCAAGGAGTATTCTCCGTCTGTTTTGACCGTCAGAGAACTGGTTCGGGATCGGTCAGAAATCAGTAGAAACTGCCGACTAATGGTCAGAGTTTGGGCTTGAAATTAGGTGGAACGTTTTTTTCCAAACAGGACATACGTCGTACAGTTCCGAATTGAATAAACCTAATAGAAAATTATAATCTTTACAGAAAATCCAATGAAAACTTTTTTTAATATTTTCTTGACGACCTCTATGAAAACTAGCACATTTCTCATACTACATCAAGCATCAAAGTTGCGTATTTCCCACAATTGTATTTGCCAACATTGCGCATGTATAGAGTAAGAAATAGAATTTCTTCAGCAATTGTTAACACTGCGCAAATGTGAAGGTGCACTACGTAAATTTATCTATGTCTTATTGTTCTTTATATCAAATAGCTTTCGTAAGTGTATTTCTGTTCTAGAACATTAGAATACTGTGATCATCGAAAAAGTATAGTGTGTCACTCGTATAAAATCACCTACATCCTATCCTACCTTATGTGGTTCCAGCACTCGACTTCATCTTGTGATAATTTTTTTTTGTCAAAACCTTATATTTTTAGATGCATATTCGTATACATAATTTATTGTATTCTGTACTTAAAAATTGAATAACCTTTGCAAGTTTTTAAATATTTTCAAACCGTTTTTATCACTCTACATGTAGATTGCGAATAACATCAAAAGTTGGTATGCCACTCGTACAAAATCACCTATATCCTATACTACCTTATTTGATTCCAGCACTCGACTTCGTCTCGTAATGAAATTATTTTTTTGGCAATATTTTATATTTTTAGATGCATACTTGTATATATAATTTATTGTATTCTGAACTTTAAAATTGAATAATCGTTGCAAGTTTTTAAATATTTTCAAACAGTTTTTATCACTCTACATATAGTTTGCAAATAACATCAAAAGTTGTATTGATAGTTTCCTCTATAAATAGATCCTCCAGGAATCTAGGATTGAATCTTTTCTGGAAACTCCAACTTAACCACCGTTGATGGATCACGAAGGTGACTGAAAAATAAGTTAAACTTGGCGACAAAAAAACAGGCCAATAAAACTTGCATGACAAATATTTCACCGTGGCAACAAATCATATTTTATTTACAATAATCAATCACACAGCCGCAGCTGAGATGTGTAACGTAGACTTCGTTATCGGTAGGCCCGAGGCTTCAGCGGCTGATACGTGAATACGAAGGTCTGACGTTTTGGTTCTCTGAAAACGGGCAGTCAAAATGTCCACCGTACGACACCACGATTAATTAAAAGTAACTTCTGATAAATTATTTAATAAACACTGAATAATTTAATTTAGACCATTTGTTCTCGTGACATTTAATTTCAATTTCAGCTGAAATCATTTTTGCTAATTTTGAAATCACAAACCGTTTAGACATAATGATAAAATAAATGAATTGTTGAAATGCCAAACAAACTTTCAGATTAAATTAAGCGATTGAAAAATCACACCGTACACTTCTTATTTCATTAAATATTAAACTTTACAAGTTTTAGAAACATCATTTTAATTTTTAGTTAATTTAACTTTTACTCTGAAACAGATTTAACAGCGCACACATGGGATTAATTTATTGTATGTTAATTTACATACGAGTTATATCTATCGTACATAATATCTCTAAATATAAGCAAACACCACACATGGATTGACTTCAGACTAAATATATACACAATGCAAATGGAGTTTGTGTACGCATATCATCTATAACTAGGATTCATATGATTTGTGTCATGTACCTAGTACACAATTCTAAATTAACATCGTCGTTTACACATTGTTGGAATTGGGAATGAACGTCCTTAATTAACAATCTCAAACATATTTTTAATATCAGTTGTGACTTTCATATTCCGAGTAGAACATGCTGTATATTTTATATATAGGTATTCAGAACCTACATAAGAATCATATTATAGAATACAAAAACTTAATTGAAAATAAAAGTTTCTAACATTTTCCTACATTCCAAATATGTAAATCATATTTTATATTTATATATCGTCTACATCTCATATTTCTTTCTATGAAATCTAGTATTGATTTGCATTGAAGTTCTTCCCTTATAGATTAATTCCTTACTCTATCTAACATTGATTCTAAGAAGACAAAGGAATAACAATGGAGAAGAAGAACCTATGAAGACTTAAATGAATTACTTTTATCTACAACTATTGAAATATGGCTACATTATACGTGTGATACTACATATAATATACTACTCATATTACACTTGTGTAATATGAAACGTTATATTACACGCTACACTTTTCTGTAATAAATAGAGCATATAATTTAACACATAATATTTTAATAAACTGTTAATTTATTAATAATATATTTTTTATTATAAATATCAATATAAATGATTATAAAAGTATAATAAATACAATTTGAATAGTTATTTTGACATTTAAGTGTAACTGAGGCGCCATCTGTTAAGCTATATATGAACTACTTACAGTTAACTGAATATTTAACAAATAATATCAGATTTTTTATATGCCTGGTAGTTGTAGATAAAGTATAGTATTTGACTCGCATAATATGACTACATTACACTCGAATGATAAAAAATACTCGCTACCGCTCGTATTTTTAATTACATCCTCGTGTAATATAGCCTACATATTATGCTTGTTAAATAATATACTATATTTCTATCGTCTGTATTTGACTTTTCATTAAATTTGACTATCCATGATTCACACCCGTATATCAATAATGCTCTATATATTTGTTGAATACCGGCACTTTTGTTTTATTACTTATTACTATTTTACCAGCAAAATTATGTTTTATAGCGTGATAAATTTTTGTCGTTTTAATTATTTTCTCATTTATGTCCACATCTTGTGTTCCGTTACTATCTCTTGTTATGCCTAAGTATACGAATTCATTAACTTGTTCAATTGTTTCGCTATTTACTGTTGCTTCACTTCTAGCTGGAATACGAATTCTTATGAATTCAGTAAGGAAGTGATTTCTTTCGATAGTTCATAGATTTCTTTTTTAAATATTAATATATTAAAATAAACATATACCATGTTAACATACCCATCAATAGGTAATAACCAATATATAATATGTTACATCACTGTAAAAAGGACATATAAATATTCGTAATTTTCATCTACCTTTTTAAATACAGGTTCAATAGATTTTCTTAAAATTACTTGCTTTAAAAAGTAATTTAAAAAAATATCAAAAATTAATAACAATCTTCGTCGATCCGTAGTAGTGACTCGATGAAGTGAAAAACTCTATTGATTGTGTAACGAGGACAAATTACAGGTTTTAAGGTTAACATTGAATTTAGACAAAATTTAAAATTATCTAATTAAAACAAAAAAGTTCTGGGGCTTCAAAGCGTCAAGCTGATCCACGTGATTAAAACTTGAACAAATTTCATTAGTTAATGAAAATGTTTAATGGTGTGGAAAATTTTGGGTAACATTAAAAAACATTTAATTTGGTATCACCAAAGGGTTGCGATTAAATTTCTAGTGGCCGTTTGTATATTGAATTTCCTTTTATGTCTGACACATTGAATGGGGTGTGACAGTTTCAAGTATCCTTATATATTTGATATAACGCTGACATTTTTTGTATTTATTTGAAAATCAAACATTACATTGCTTTGGAGATAAAGTTGATGGATTTTTCCAAACGATTCAGGTCACTAGGAATTGAACTAGATTTCGATGTCACCAATATTCAAATGCCTTACATTTTCATACGGAATCATAATAAAGATTTGAAACCTAGCTTTCATCTAGTTTCCATAATTATATGACCGAACCAAAGTTCCTCAATATTTATAGTATGCTACTGTTGACAACGAATGAAGGCATCACATGACATTACTAGTCAAATATGTGGTCATTACTATATAATTTATTTGCATGACAGGCTTCAATCATAACGACAACACCGAGTTATTAGTTATATTATAAAGAAATTCTTGAGTACTGTTTTCTAATTCTAGTATTAAAAAATCATAGATTCATTGTCACATTTCCAAATATAATTTTTAAAAAATGTTCTTTTTATGTCAATTAATTTATGAACTGGATTTATAAAGAAAAAAGTATTTTCTAATCAATATATAAAACTTAAATTGTCAGATCAATTAACATTATTATCAAATATAATCTAATTTAACTAAATGCAGTTTTATTTGTCATTATAAAAAAATTAAATCATCGTCATCATTATAGCACCATTACTGGCACTACATTCCTAGATAGAACACAGGATCTTAATTCCTGAAGTACATGTTGCATGACAATTTTACTTGCATTTTAATGGTAAGGTTGTGAAGTTTACTGCCTCTGCAAGGAATCTGCAGCTTACATTGTGTTCCAAATCTTTCGAATTTAGCAATATTTTTATTTAGAGAAATATTGACGCAGGTTGGTTCCGAACCTGAGACCTCACCTCCGTTCAATTAGAATCAGACCCACTACACTATTTAATTTAAAAGCAAAGAATATCTTGTTTTTTATAGGTTATTTAATATAATAATAAGAAGCAAAAATTAAAGAAAAATGATTTAAAATTTATTCAACTAAATACTTTTCATTACTAGTGTAAGCATAGTAAAATCAGTATAAATTGCTGTACATTTTGTTATTGAAATAAGCATTCAACAGTGTTTGTGGAATTAAATTAACCGCAATATAAATAAAATCCAACCTCTATTAATTTCTTTTGGTTTACCCCTACAGGGCACTCCATATAGTGTGCGTGTGCTATCAGTTGGTGGCCACTTTTATGTCCACAATTTATTTTCTAACCAAGTGCGCTTCAAAAAATAAATTTGACGCCTACGTGGGTGGTACACTTAATGCTTTACAATATATTTGTCTAGTTTTTTTGTGTAATTGCTGTGTAAATTATTGTCTTCATAAATAAAGAAAATTATTCTAAATAATTGTTTTTGTATTTCACAAGAAAATAATATTTGTAGAGTCATTACCTACTGAAGACCAACAGAATATCTTCCATAAACTATTTACTCTTTTATATTTTACGTTTTCCGGAAAGCTGGCTTTGGCAGCCTGTATGAATACTGGCAAATACTAAGAAATAAATCATTTTAAGAAAAATAAAAGACGGTCGATAAATTATGTCGTCTAAAATATATTCAGAATTTCAATAATAGATATTGCAAGTAAGAACCGAATTTAAATTTACAATAAATCAAATTCTCGTGGCTCAAAATTGTTACTTCTAAATTTAACGATTGTATACGGTTGACCCAGTTATGACAAAAAATTTATACAACATTCAACACTCATGATTGTAAATGCAAGGGGTATGTAGTTGTCCCATTAAGTAAAAACCTTTAACAAAAACGAAAATAGATTTATCAATTCATTCCCCGTAGTGGATGGCAGTTGACAAAAAATATTGAATTTGCAATGAAGTGAACACTTTATATTTATTAGCTTATGTAAACACATATCATTTTGAATAGTTCAATAGTTTCAGATATAGGATTTGAAAATATTTGAAATTAAAAACTGTTATACTCCTACATTAAATTTAAAATTAATAACAAATTACGACCATTATAAAAACACATTTGAAAGACACTGAGAAAACATTTAGTTGATGCTTATTAAAATCATTTCGTTGAAAATTCGGTATTGAGTTTCATGTGAAGATTTCAATTCTTGAAAATATTATTTAATGGATCCTTTGTTTGAAAGAGTAACAAACCAGTTTAGTAGTTATAAGGGTAGCAGACAGTTATAAACATCTATTTTTTATTCATTATTTTACTACATTTTATGCATCTAAAATGATGTTGGAAAAAAATATCTGATTTATATTTCATTACTCGTTCTGTTTTGTCCACACATTGTTTATAAGTATACCGGTAATATTCTTGTATCTTATATTTCTATATTGAGAAGCATACTTACCTACTCCCATGGTCTCTGCGTCACTATAGTTTTTGTAGTAATGTATTAAGTTTTTCGTTCTACATTTTTCTTGGCTGTTCATCCACTCGTCTTTCTTGTTTTGTTAATGTTCTGATTTCATTCTCAGATTGACTACTCAATTGAATCATTCATTTTATATTTTCCTTAGAAGTTCTTCTGGTAGGATTGTTTTTATGTGTTTTACTTCTTTTATCGAATTTTATGATTGCTGTATTCCAGTAAGGCAAGTTTATTATGATTTTTTTCAAAGTAGGTCGCTGTTGAATGAAAAGTAATTTCTCCATTGTTAAAAGCTTGCATAATTGAAACGGTGACATAATAAGGCAAATGATTGTTGTTCGCATTAGAAATTGAAAGTAGGTGGGTAGCACATGAGAGCGAGTAATATTCATGGCAATAACGCAATGAATAGTGGCACTATTTATCATGTAAACGTGCACCTTCTGAGTTCGGTGAACTAATTCACTCGAACGCGGTTCGTTGAAATGCATTACGAATTACAATAGTCCACTGTACAAGGCTTTCAAGAGCCCATTAGGCACTTCGGCAGAGTACCTCAGTTATTCACTGTATCTCGTATAATGAATCTATTTTCACAGTTTTGTTTCATCTGCCAAGGGGATAGATTTTCGGATAACTTCCGTCTTTTTCAAGTCACTGCATTGTTCTTGTTCTCAATGTCAGACTTGATAAATTTATTAGCCGGAAACATTCTAATAATGTATAGCGACTCGACATTTGCATGTTGGTTTTTTTGCTTGTAGAATTTGTAATGTAATTCGGTGAATGTGTTCCGTTTAAATAGTAGGAATGTTTAAAAATTACAAGCATTTGTCTTGTCGTTCAAATGATACAAAAAGATTAAAAGGCTGAGAATTGAACAACTAAATTCGCTGTATACCAGATTTTAAGTCAAGTGTTTATATAGATTGCAGCCTGGTTTGAAAATTAATATTAGATTCTTAAACTCTTTAAGATGCGACTTTTTTCATATTCTTTGTTTTAATTATTATGGATCCTACGAGTACCTACTTTTCAAAATTTCGTTGGGGCAAAATTTTTAATAATAACCAAAATAAATATAAAATTGCTTCCTTATATAAAAATACTAAAAACTAACTTATTTTCAATGAAAAATATTTAATTTCTTTTATTTTGTTCTCAGGTTTCAGCAAACCAGAGCAGCTAAATCTGCTCCAGAATGTGCTGTGTTCTAAGTAAGCCAAAAATTAAAGTAAACGCTTTAAAATGCTCTAATTCCTGACCCTCTGAAACAAGATCACAATTCATAACAACTAAACTGCTCCAGGATGTACTATGATTTCAGTAGACCTAGAATTAGAGAATTGAAACCAGAATACAAACCAAAACAACCTAATCTGCTCTGGTTTCAGCAGGCCAAGAATTAGAGCATACGCCGAAGCGTGCTCCAATTCTCGGCCAGCTGAACTTGGCCACCTTTAGGGTATCATATGCCCTAGAAAGCGGTCTAGCTAGACCACTAAGCGGGAAAGAGGCCCAAAGTCTCACTGTCTCCCCGGCGCCCAGCCGAGTGAGACTGAGTGGTAGCGTCTCTGGATCTCAGGTATATCCTGATCTCAGGTATATCCTGAGACGCCCATTATTACCGGTCATGTACATTCCTATTGGCTGATATTCAATCTATTATTTATAATTTGTATATATAAGTCCTTTGATTAATTTCGCTGGTAACATTTTGATGGGTGTAAGAAGCATCCAGTTTAGACTAGTAGTCAATTACTAGTACATGAAAGAAATAATTCAGGGCTTTATTACTGATGTAAAAAATGGTACGTTAAGGGAAATGTCTCTTTTATTGTGCAAATAATTTTACAGCTCAATTTATGCTTCCATTAATAAGACATAAAAAGCCGAAGAAGCAATAAAATTTGTTATTGGTAACGGTCAGATAAACGGTAATCTGGTATTGTTTCGCGTTGAAAGCAAAATTACAAAATTAGTGGAAGTGCAGTGGTAATGCAATTTTGGTTTTAAACACGTGATACTGCAATGGTTACGGGTATCGTTCAGCAATCGTTTGCTGTGCTTGTTACTATTTTTATTGCTTTGAAATTGCAGTCTGATTTACAGCAATTTTTAACTCAGTGCTACGCGATATTTTATCGTCCTATAAAACTTTGCGAACTATGACAAATTGAAAATTTGCTGCTTGCAAATAGTTTGTTGTTTTATTTATTTTACAGTCTTGAAAAATCAATACATTTATACGCACTTTTTGTAACTATTAGCAAAGCTAACATTAGAATTACATAAAACAAAATTGATAGCTATTTAAAAATAATAACGAACATGTTTACTTGATAGAAGTACGTAATTTATGGTAACAACATTTCTTAACGATTTAGCACTTAGAGTATTTAGGTATGACGTTAAGACAAACCAGAATTTGAAACAATAAATATGAACGATTATAATTCTGCATTATAAACAAAATATGCAAAGAGATTTTCGTAATAAATATTTGTATCTATTAAACCATTTTAAGACTTTTCAATAATTAAAAAAAGGATGCCATGTCATTTTTTTATCTTCGACGTATGCACTATACAAATATGAGATATAAAGGGGAGGAAATTCTAATGGTTTGCTGTCAGGTTTGCATTATGACATTGCGGTTTCTTGTTGCAGCCTTTGTAAAGTCTATGTAAGTTATAATGACTTTCTGACACAGCGATATTTTTAATTAGTGATTAACTTTAGTGAATAAACTAATGGGGTCATTTCACCTTTTCTGTTTTATTTTTTCCTGAAAGGTCTACCGGCTATAACACAGGTAAATGATATTTTATGCCATTTGTTTACCTTGTTTTGTAGATATATTTTTTTTAAATAGGCACCGATTTCAAATACGAATAGTACGTCACAAATCGTAATGATTCAGCTCACTCTTGCGTACGAAAAGTAAACTTAAGTTTATATCTTCTTGTTTACTTGTAATTACAATTATATTTCATGCATACAAACCTGTAGTTACACACTAATAAAATATTTATGCAAAACACAAAACAAAAACTATTAGAACACTGCGTAGTTTTCCTCTGACAGCTATGAAATTTAATATTAGTTCGCTCTGACATTTAACTTTATATTTGACTGTATATGACTTTGTTTAAATGTGCGATTCATGAAGTACGAAGCGGGAATATTTTTTTAAGAAAATTTCGAATGATATGTGATATATTTTGGGATATAATAAATTGCATTATGCTAAGAGTCGTTATTCCATGCATGTAAAAAAAATCGAAACACTTTTTTTTGATGACCCTATTCATCATCAATAAAATTATATTATTTTTTTCTAAGACCATTAAGATGTTTGTTTGTTGTATATTTGTTGTTGCTATTTCTATATAGTGCATTGTAAACACATTTTCATTTTCCACTGTAATCATAAATTCATATGACATAGTTCTATAAAAAATCGTATTGTTTAATTTTTGTTTTATATTTAGTTGCTAGGAAGTAGTGAAATGAATACATTTTTATTGTTAAAATGTAAATGAATTAAGAAATAATATCGTGGTCATAGAAAAGTATAGTGTACAACTCATTTGGAATGTCCATTTCCTATTCGTATGGTTTGCAGCATTCATCTTCGGCTCGTACTACAAACTGTCACACTCATGTGAAATGAGTACCAATCCATATTTGTAGTTCAATATACTGTAGCGATTCTAAGATGTCGTCGCGGGCGATGGCCCGATGGCCGCTAGCGGACCTGTCACGACTGGTTCGCGCGCTTCTATTGTTCTGTTATCCAGAGGGTATGAGAACATTTCCGAACATAATTATTCTACTATATAAACCCCGAGCAGGAGATCGCGAGGACAATCTGATATTAATAGGTGTAGTGAAAATGAATAGTTGGCGATAAAAATAAATACTTGGTGATAAAAATAAATAATTGGTGATATAAATATCGTGCATAAGTAATAGTGCACAGTGTTAATTGTTTACATAAATAATATTAGTGTTTAAGTCTTTATTAATGATTATTATTCTTTAATTACTGTTTATATTTGTTTATTGATAGTGTTACTTATTTTTTTTATCTTTTATTATTCATATTTCGTTTATTAATCTCAATTACATAAATATTAGTATTTCAATCATTTTTGCACTTCACCTAAATAAATAAAACTTTATAATACTATTATTAAATTTGTAATACAAAGAAATGTATGTATTATTCCTGTAACAAAATTTATCTCATTGTAAAATATGTTTGTTTTTTTCTAAGCGAACAAAAATACGTCCATTTAGCAGAAAGGAGAAATGTGAAAGTTCACTTTTATTTGTAAGCTTAAAGTAAAAGTTTTCTGGAGCATTAACCGTTGGATATCATTCCACTACTCTGTCCGTTATCATGAAATATTAGCTAGGATTTGGAGAACAAAATGTGAAATTAATTTCTGCGTTCAAGTTTCAAAGAACACAACAAAACGTGTGTAGACCTCAAACAGAATACCCGTTGTGTTATCAATTAATTACACTGTAATCCATCGCAAATGAGAGCGTAAATCTTCTGTGTAATCTTCGCTACGTGCAAGATAAATTTCGATGGCATAACCCGGCTTATAGGTGCGCTGAAATCGCGCAAAAGCAGTATGCATTCGATTAATGAAACATGTGAGCTTCGCTGTTTCGCTGCTTGTTTTACACCCGTCAGACCCGCACAGCCTGCAGTCCGTCTCAATGCCCGCAATGCGCGATTATGCATCGTTTACATAATTGTATCACCAAATAAACCATTGCTTATTGTTTACATGAACTACACCAATTCAGATTGTATAGAGCAAACATAATTCCATCGATTTGTACATAAAATTAATTTTTATCCTACACATATTGAAATACTTATTTGTCAAACTAGAGAGGAAAGCGTATCTTTTTACCACTCGAGCTCGTGTGTGACTCACGAGCGCAGCGAGTGAGGCATTCGAGTGAGAGTGGAAAAAGTGCTTTCCTTTCGTGTTAGACACAACATTTTTTTCACGACATATTTCAAAAATCCATTTATTTGAATGAATAGGAACAGCAATATGATAAGTTAAGTTATAACTGTACTGTAAACTTTGACGTTTACCGATGCAGTTATTTATTTCCAATATGTCAATTTAAGTTGTTAAATTGCGAAATAATGTGAAAAAAGAAAAGAACAAGACATAATTGCCATAATATTATTATTAAATAAAAAAATTTAATATAACTATGAATTTTTCCAACATTACGTACTATACTGTTGGTAACACTGTACATTTTCCTCTCTAGAGAGGGAAAAGTAACTTTCCTCTCTATATCGCGAGAAGAAAGTAGAGCTTTCTATGCATGTCGTGAAAAAATATAATTTTCCTGCATGTGTGTGCTCAAAAAAGTAGACATTTTCCGGCCCTGGCCTGCAAAATTTCACTGTTCCTTAGGGAGGAAAAAACAGTTCATATACGGACTAACAGATGGCATCTAATGCACTAGAAATAACAACCAGAATTCAATAAAACTACATTAAAATTACCTACACTGATACCAAATTTATAAACAGAATTTAATTATCTCTTTTCGTTTTGGAGATATTTTCACTCAAAGTTGTATTTAAAAAAATGTGTTTTTGAGTATATTTAAAAAATTAGTAGAGGTACAATCTCAACTACGTTACTATTCAATTCTACGGGAAAAGTTATAGAAAGAAATATTTTGTCCACATATACTTTCTTTGGAACGATTAGGTGAAAAATGAGAAAAGCTAAAATCCTAAATTCCAATTTTTTGTTTCTAAAATTTTTAACTTTTTGGAATTAAGTAGATATTGAACATATATGCGGAGAAAACATTTCTTTACAAATATATTACAATAATTGTTATATAATAGTGATCTTACTGACAACCAATTTTAATGGCTCTAAATGTTTAATATACGAAGCATACATGTTTTCCTTTTAATAAAACCGTTAAAAATACGAAACAATATCTAAAAAATAATATAAAAAGGGGCGTCATTTTTTAAGTTGCGGAAGGGCGCGACATGCCCTATCGCCGACCCTGATTTATATCATTATTATCTGTCAGATTGTGTTATCTGTTAGATTGGTACATTGGTGCCAACAAAAAAATATTGCTACAATGATATAAAATAGCGAAATTAACGCCTTTAGAAGTTGCAAGTACTGTAACATTAGAATTATTCACTAAAAAAATGTACATTTATTTCTAGATTTATTAGAAAATAGGGACGATAGAAAAATTTAATTTGCACCTCGACAAAAATTTATTGTTCTTGTTATTAGAAACAATTTCAAATGTTTTGTTTTAAACTATATTTGATAAATTCACATGAATTTCCTTAAATTATAGTCAAAATTAAATATTCTTCCGTATCCATAATTTTGTTAAAAAAATTCACTACTGTCAATTTAAATCTAATTCAAAGAAAAACATAATTCTGAACTTTGTTAACATAATACAATTAGGAGTCATAAATATTTGAATGTTTCAAATGGTTTTTTTTAACATCTTGAAACTTGTAATACGTACATATAAGGAATGCTTAAATATGTAATTTTTTCTGTAGTAAGTTTTAATACAACAATCATTTTGTTTTTCAGATGGATTCACAACTCAGTCTTGTTCCAATTTGCTGGTAAGTTGCACTACATATCTTCCTTGCAAAATTATTCAACTACTTTAATATTCTGAATAATTTTACATATCTTGTACCCAATTTTGTAATATGACAATACCGTAAATTGTCCTTAGAGATTTTATCATTTCATGTAATTTTTATACAGAATTTCAAAATAGTAATTATATATTAACAAGTTTTTAAAAATCCAAGTTTCAATATCAGTAAATAAAAGCGGAAACAATGTAAGTTTATGATTGTAATAAACGTCACGTCGTCATGGGCAGTCGTTGTGTCTGTGAGTCACTAGACTATGCAGTAGTTTGCGTAAAGGGATGAAAATGTAACGTCAGAAGATTTATCTTCAAGCAGCAGTCGTCCTCCATTACCAACCAGCCGGGGAAAATTATTTCCACAATGCCAGATAAATTCATTCACTCAACAACGTCTTCTCGATTTTTGTGGCGGATTTGTGAATATTCTTGGAATTATTGGAGCGTCAACTTTATTAAATTATCATCGTAAATCCCGTCTGGCTACATTGTGTATGTAGTGGATTATAATTAAATAATTCGTTTAATAAAACATTATTAATAGAGTATATTTACCGAGTACTATTAATTTGGGATTATGTTGTACCAACAAAGCTTTTAACAATAATAAATGTGTAATCAGTTTATTTTGTTTTAATATTTACCTGCACAAATAATTATAATTTATAAATAAACCAATAATTAAAATGTTTGTATATCATTTTATTAACCGCTAAATATATAAAATTGATATATTATTTAACGCTGTTAATTAATGGGTTTGGACTACTTGTGATAACATTATTGTAAATGAAAATACCTTTTGTTTATATAATATATTCATTATATTAAATTTATTTACTATATGGTTGTTTAGACCATTTCATTAAAATAAATAATTATTTAATTCATTCATAATATATTTTAGGATATTTTTTAAACCGATTTATTATTTGTAGTTTACGAGAAAATAAATATTGGAAAATTGGGAAACGAATATAGATTGGGAACGAAAGAGACAGTCTAACAACTATATTATTGCGAGCTAATGTTTACTATGTGTAGTTTTTATTATTACAACATATAAGTAGTGGCGAATCCATAAACTTTCATAGGATGGGGCGAATTACCGTTTTAATTTTTTTAGGTAATCATAAACAATAAAATATATATTAATAATAACCACAAAATTTATTAATTAACACAAAACCATTGAATTAGAAATAATTATAAAAATTAAAATTATTCATGGAAAAGAATAGGTAAATTTGTAATCAAATTTTTCAAATTCAAACTTTCTTCAGATCGAACTCCTTTTAAGGGGTTTTAATTTCCTTAATACAAAAAAGCTCCCTTCACCTGTAGTCTTATTTATATGTAGCTTTATTAATATTCTCAATAATTTTGTTTACTAATAAATATCAGCATCAAAGTGTTTCAGTACTTCATTTGCACTGACTGATTTATTTATTATTATTTTTGAAATTCTTCCCCCCCGACTCCCTTCAAATCCATCACTGCTTACAAACTGAAATTTTATTATAGTCATATACCGACATACCACATCGGAAAGGGGAAGGAGAGATAGGAAATGGAACATTTTGGTTTCAGAAAATTATAGAAAGAAGAGTAATGTCATTTAATATAATAAATGTGGTAATATGCAGATTCTAACCTTTTAATTCTATGTCTTTGTAAGGCACATATAACTAAGTAAATATAAATATATTACATTTAATTTAAGTGATTAAATACTTGTTTGTTAACAGCAAATAATTTATTAAATAAGACGTATTATGCATAATCAGATTGTGAATTTGTCAAAGTAAGTAGGGCAGTAATAATTGTCTTATTGTGACGGTCGACAAAAATGACAACAGAATAAAAATGAATGCAAAAACTTCTGCATATGTATAACAAGACTGCTAATATGAATAGAACATCCTTTATTAAAATGCTTACAAAAGGTAGATGTTTCATACTTTGTTTGTTTGTTACTAATTAGAAAATTTATTAATTTGGGAAAGTGGGTTTGCAATTTAATTTAAATTAAACTTTTGTTTGTGCTACATTGTTTTGAACTTCCGTGGCACTGCTCGAGTTAAAATAATTATTCTGAAATCGAACCCCAAAATGAGCTGTCCTTAAATTAATCAGCCTAAGTTTCATTGAGTGTCTTGGAATATTTTGCTGGAAAGACTGCTCTACGCAATTAAATTTAAATACTGTTCGGGAAACTGAAACGTGCATACTTAAATGTAATTTACCTTGATTACGAAATTTAAATTCAATGTATTTACAAACAAAAGATTTGAAAGACCTTATTTTAATTTTAAACTTGAAACATTGCAGTGGACTCTCTTCATTCATTTGGAAGAGGGATCATTTCGGGAATTCACAACTAATTTATTCTCTTTTCTTTACGCCTCTTCACAACCTAAAGGCCCAATATATATTCCAATTTCAAAATAAAACACATTCTCCTTTAAAATATACTTTGGTAAATTCATAGGATTTGATTCCCTCAATCGTTAACTATACTCTAAATAAAATAGCATGTTTTCGTGTGGTTTAGAAAATAGCTATTTAAGTTATAAGAACTTAAGTACATTATAAACTTCGAGAAGGTATGAACTGAGTCGAGCATTGCGGAGCTGAAATTCATGTTACCGTTCGTACTTATATTCCGAGTCGCTCATTATATTTTTCATGCCACAAGTAGTAAATAATGTCAAATAATGTTAAAATAAATGTAAAACGTAGGCCACTTGACAGTTCAGATGATTTATTTATTTGCAACGACCAAATATATATAAATAAATAGGATTTTTACAATTATCGTACTAGTAGAATAGATTTCAATACTCCGCTGACAATAATAACCAAATGATAAATGTTATCAGAAACATATGACGAAGCTATGGAAGTAAGTTAGCCTTACGTGAACGGTGGCGCAAAAAGTTAATGTAACAGTAACAGTTAATCTTGATGTTTATATTTTCAAAACAAAATTGCTAAATACATTTAATTTGTAGATTCTCTGAATTCTACTGCAACTAAAGCGTCAAAATAAATATTCGTTTCTATGCGTAAAAATTATTTATGATTGATAACTACCCAGGTCGTTACTTCTCATTTTAGAAAATGGAGTTTAGTAGTTTTATCCGATGAAAACTGTGGCCGGGCAGTGCAATAACGGAATCAAAAATAAAAATGTAAAATGGGGTCAGTTTTTACAGAAAAAAACGTTATTGTTTTTTATGAACGTCAAGTTACCACAATTTTATTTGCAGTAAAATTATTTTTATTTGAAATTTCATACATGCATATAAACAATTAATATAAATTTTAATTTCGAAACTAGATCTTGGAACAATAACAATGAATCTTGTAATGTAAACACAGTTTCTTATTTTTGTAAAATATTAAATAATTTATCGTATTGTTACATTGGTATTCGATGTATTTACTGAGGAAGTTAAACAGATAGTCATAGTTTTGTTTCACTATTGTTATTTTGTGTTACTCTAAATAAACTTTCTATAATTAACAGCAGTATAATATTCTGGACAAAACTTGTAACAATAACCTTTCCTATTATCGAACTCCGCAAATTCATATTTACTAAATCCTATTTTATTGCTAAATTAACTTTGCATTACATTTTGCAACTATCTATGTAAATTATGTTAAGTCCGACACTATGTATGGTACCGCGATAATAGGGTTATTAGTAATATAATTTTGATGCTGCTGCTTAATTAAACATACAATTAATTTTCCGCAGTTATAATTATAAAATATTTCCTGACTTGTATATATGTTCATTAAAGTTTACATGGTTATTTAAGGAAAATCTTGCAAAATATTTTCAGTCCCTTTATTAATTACATGAACAAAATAATGGAGAAGAAAAATTTCAGTTTTCCATTTATTATCCATTTTGATCATCTCTGAATCCATTTTAATTAGTTTGGGCTTGACGTCTGTACTTACGCATCTCGCATAAGTCAAAAATGATTAGTCGTAAATCTTGATATTTTATATATTTGACTACTAGAATATCTAGTTGTGCACCTCCCTTTTCCATTGCAATCAGCAATGCTAAAAGGGCACTTTGCTTGTAGTGTGATTTGAATCTTAAGCGATTAAATTAATTTTGTGTAAAGCAATGAGAAATAATGATATACATTTTAATTTGTAGCATTAATAGCCGTAGAATGATGTCACTTTGAAGGGAAATAAATTTAAATGAAGTGCAGCAAAAATTGTATAATTTAGCGTCATATATCAAAATAAATTATTGTTTATCAATTTTAAATTTCTATAGGTCAATGTTCTCTTTGAAGAGTGGAAGTATTTGCCGTTGTATCCATTATTGAACAATTTTATTTTATTATAAGCGCTTATAAAAAGCACGAATTCTTATATTTTTTGTAACTTTTTTTGTGAAGTGTTGGAAGTTTATATATTTGAAGATCATTGCCAAAAGTGAACGTACGATTATATTGAAAAAGCAATTCAATAAAAGCTTTATATTTTTTACTTTCTCATAAAGGAAATGATTTCTTTTGTTGAAAGATTTGAGGATTAAGTAAACAAAAGAAGTAGAATTTAATATAATTTAGAAAATTCGAGAATGAAATCACAGCATACTAATGCCAATTATCTCCGGTCGGTCGCTTGCATAAACTTCCAATACAATTCCGTACAGATCGAAGAGATTTCAAAACGCTTTGGAAATAAAACCTAGAAGAATTCCAATTAAATTATCCTCTTATACTTGGCAGCACATATTAAAAATTCTTTGATTACATAGAGCGCATTCGGCGGGGAATTTGTTCGGAATGGAAAGCGTCGTCGGCGTCGGCGTCGGCGAGCCGCGAATGCACTCGGGTAGGAAGAGGCGGGAGGCGTTCACGTACGGACGCGGGTCTTATCGGATTAAGGAGACTGTCACGCAGTCACGGGTAAAATTAACTCTCGGTTCAGAAAACGGTCCGCAGTCCGACAGATGCCCCCTTGCCGCTAAGCCGGGACTCCGGGTACTTCCACTTCCTGAAAATTTGGGACACGTCCGACGTCACAAAACCAGGTGACAATATTAAGGAAGTTTGAAGGAGATTCGAGGGTAAACATACCTTCACTTATCCACCAGCTTGTAACTTTATCGCAGATATCCCACATTATATCGCCAAACGACTTAATAATTACTCAAGACACTTTTTACCTAACGATCTGTAAGTGAGGGAGATTATGCTTTTGGTCAATATTCTCGATAGTGAATATTTGAAAGTACGTTGCAATGGTTCTTCATTTTTACTATGTTTGTAACGCTGTGTATAAGTACGTGTGTACATTTTCAATCGTGATAACTTTGAGGGTAAGTCCGGGAAAAATGTCACACTAGTATCACAGAACTTAAAATCATCCAGAAACTCTTTGTTTGCCGGCTTAGGCTGGCAAAATATAAGTATGCCAACTTAAATATTGTAGCATCACATTCTGACAAAATTTCTAATTTTATTTTATTGCAAATGTAAAACGTTAATTAAAACAACTATTTTAATTTATTATTCATATTACACTCGTCTTATATGATTATGATTAAATTAATTGTTGAAAAATACCAATTCACATTCTTTTTATGTTTTCAGATTAAAACAAATGACACTATTTTTTTTTTGAATAAAACATTATTTCAAAATAAAACATATGAAAATGTGCAAAATGCCATCTATCCCGATAAGGCAGGGTTAGATGACACGGTGTATTAGAGTGAGATTTTATTGAGATAATAATGTATTATTGACAACAAAGTCACAAATTACTTACCATAACTTACCTAAGAAACAAATATCTACAAAATTTCAATAGAACGATCCACACCATTGTTATATACTGTGAGCTCAGCGCAATCTAACAATTACATATTTTTAGGAAATCTAGTCTACTAACATCAAATAGACAGTTAATAAGTTTTTGTACCAATGTGCCAATCATTAATACTTGGCATTGCAGAACTTTTTTATTTTATTTATGTCAGTTAAAGATATAAAATAATAAGTAATTCATTTTTATAACAATGCTTGATTAATCTAAATATTATATGAGATGTTTAAATATTTACAACAAAAATCAGTTGTTTAGTAATTTTTAATTAAACATTTATATATGTATGGTATATAGTATGTAAATGTCATTTTATTTATTTTTCCATATTTCGGAAGCAGTGACATTTGAGAAACAAAATTACATTTTTAAAATTACAATTTTGAGATAAGCTTCTTATTCTAAAATTATTTCATTCAGTTTTAAATTTCAATACCTACAATACAATGGCATTCAACGGTGTATATTTATAAATCATATTTTAATTAATTCTTTATATCAGTACCTTCGGAAAATTAAATAAGATACATAAATAATGAAACGATTTTTTATGCGTGCAGGTATTTGTATACTTTTTTATTGTTTTAATTTGTATTCATGCCCTCCTTTATTCTTTTGTAAATCTTTGACAAAATTTCAAACCATAAAAAATATTTGTTCTTTGTAAAACGTAGAATCATTTATAATTCTATTTGTTGAAGATTTTTTGAAAAACAAGTATTCACTTCTCAATATTCCAATGTTCGTAGGAAGAAAAATAAATTCTCGCTGGCTCCGGCAAGGCAAATCCGGAATGAATGCACAATAGAGTCTAATTTATATCCCGAGTGACTGACTAGCAATTCGTCTCCTGCCATGGTCTTCGAGCTCCGCTAATAACTTTCGCTCTCAAAATCATCAAATTTGATAAGTTAATCTGGCTAAACGGGAAATTTAAATTTCTCTTAGACGATTCCGTAAAGTGCGCCATTGTCCTAATGATCCTATTTATCTACAACTAGATAAATAGCGCTCGTTTTGCTGTTGTATATTTATTGTCTAGATGAGAGTTATTTCCATCCATTCAAACTTAAATTAAGCCATATTTCAGTTCATGAATATTAATCCGAAAAATAATTAATTCTCAATTTTACTTTTAACTACTTTACTTTTGGGATCACAAGTTATTGATTTATTTTTCTTTTAACCTTATTCGCACCTTCAAGTCATTTAATTTAAACCAAATACATTGAAATTTGGAAATAACATAAATAAATTAATCTACAATTTAATTTTTCTAGTTTTAACTGCTGCCGGTTGTAATCTATAGACGAAAAAATTTCATATTCTATTGAAATGATTAAAATTGAATTTTATCACGAACATAATGCAATTTTCGTATTCGTCAATAAATTACTTCGCATCACAAAATATATTATTTGGTCTGGTCATTCAAATCTAAACTGCGACGGTATTAAGAAAATAACTCGGAAAATAAAGAGTCTATTATTAAACGGAAACTGAAAAATCGGAAAATCCTATTGCCAAGTAGTAAAATTAATTAAATTGGCTTACATTATACTGAGTAGGAACATTTTTCAATTTGAAAACTTTTAATCTAGTTTTACGTAGTATACCAGATTCTAATTTTTTAACTAAATGTGTAATTTATTTAAAACTTTTAGCTCCGATAATTTAAAATTCTGGAAGTACCTATACGGCTATTTTCTGTTTTGGAATAATTAGTTTATTTTTATTTCTAGTATTATATGTTATAATATAAGTATATTAAAATGTAATTTTTAATTTTGGGTATCTTGAGTAAAATTTTAATCAGATATAATTTTTAGAAAAATAATTATAAAAGTTATTCCCAATTTTATTTGCATTTGGGTGGCTGCCTTTTTGTAATTTAAAACTTTTGTAAAATGTAGATTCTGTTAATGTTTTTAAACCCTTGTCCGTCCTTCATTGGGACAATATAATTGAATTTTAAAACAGCAGTCCGTTTTCCTTGACAGATCGTATGTGGGGATATTGATCTTTTTCAGTGCCATTCCAAGATAATTTACTAAACCCTAGAATGAAAGTGAGGGATCAATTTGCATTTATTATACGAACAGTTGGGCCCTATGGACTTCGACAGAAACCCGTAGAGTAATCTAATAAACATGATTTGTCGCTCATAGTATAAACCCTCAGGTAAATGTACGATAAAAGTTTTACTTCCAATCGCCATTCTCGACGAATCACCTTCCTATAAACCCATTTTAATCTTCACGCCATGAAAAATCAACCACTAACATGGAAAACGAAATCATTTTGACAGTTTCTAATATATATTACCAAAGGGAATCATATTATACATGTCAATTATAATATCATAATAATAGTACCTAAATACAAAGCATCAGAATTACGATGTTATCTACAGGGTGTAAATGAAACTAGGGAATGCGATTTTTCTTGGAAGTTATAAGAGATACAAAGAAATCTTTCAAATTAAATTGTTAGTGTTTTAAGTAAGCTACATAAATTAATGTAAATCAGAAAAAAATGTTTTCATTTTCGGAGATGTACCTATTTTTGACTTTTTTTTAAATGGTACGCCCTGTATATTTTTATACTATTTAGTAAAAAATAATTTTTGCTTTAAAAAAGTTTCATAAGTTGTACCTTCTAAACTTCATAGAATTCGAGATATTGAAGAAAATATTAAAATAGTTTTACTCGAAATTAAAGCTTGCTATGAATACAAAATTATTGAATTACGACACATTTTAATTTACAAATGTACATCAAATTCTTCACATTCTCATTAATTGAGTATTCTTCCATTTTTACAACAAATAATAGTCTAAGTTATCAATCTTCTTCACAAACTTATAACAATAAACTAATACAAATGTCAAATTTTGTTCCATAGCCAGCTTTATTTTCCAGTAAAATTATTTTAATATTTTCTTCAATATCTCGAATACTGTTGAAATAAAATGTTATTTTTATTTTAACATGTTCAACTTTAATGTAAAAATAGTGTGCTATATAAATATTGTATTATGTTTTTGAATGTTTTTGAATATATCGTTATCTGTCAGACTTGAGTTTTCTTATATGTTAATTATATCATATTGACATAGTATATACCTCATTCATTCTACACTGGAATTACGGAATTTCAATATGGTAGCAGAGCGTAGTTACCCTTGTGGAAGATAGACTTGTGGCGAGTAATACTTGTATCAGTATTCGGCGTGTACTCGATTTGTTCTTATCGTGAATTTTGCATAATATTAATTATTGAGCATGGATGTTCACGGGATTGAAAAGTTAAGAGGTGCTGAAAACTGGAGTATTTGGAAATTTGCCGTAAGAAACTTATTACGTGGTATAGAAGGAGCATTCGAAGTCTGCACAGGAGAACTTCAAAAACCAGTACAAGTAGCAGGTGGTGATGGGGAAGCACATAACTTACAGTTAAAAGCATGGGATAAGGCAGAACGAGCTGCGAGTCAAATTCTTGTTAAATCCCTGGAATCTAGAGTTATTGCGCTTCTAGTCACATGCGAAACTGCTAGAGAAATGTGGTTGAAACTGCATTCGATATTTGAACAGCAAACAAAGCAAGCTGCTCATACTGTCCAAGCAGAGTTTTTTGGATTCAATATGGCTCCAAATGATGGCATGGTGACGCATATTGCGAAATTCGAAGGACTGATTCTTAGAATGCAACAGTTAAATGTGAAACCAGACGAGTCATCGTTAATGGTTAAATTACTGGATACACTATCAGAAGATTACGAAAGTCTTCGACAAGCATGGTGGGCAAGACCAGAAGAACAGCAAACACTTGCGAACTTGATTGGCGTACTGACATCAGAAGAAAACAGAAGATTACAAAGAACTTTGAAACAAGGGGAATTAGTAGCTCTGATGGCTGCTAAAACTAAAAGTCAAAGTGATAAACACTTAAAGAATGACAAGAAATGTTCAAGTGATAAGAAAAATATTACTTTTAAGTGTTATGGCTGTGGTGGCTTAGGCCATATCAAAAGAAATTGTCCTTCCAAGCAAATTAAGAAGAAAAGTAAAGGAAATTTCTCGAATGATGAAAAACAAGAACAGGCATTTATCACTGAAATTTTGAATGTCGAAATTGACAGTGACATATGGATTGTTGATTCCGGCGCTACAGATCACGTGACAAGTCATAGAGAATGGTATTCATCTTTCCAGAAATTTACTACACCTGTCAAGATCCACATTGGTAATAATTCAACTATGGATGCATTAGGAAAAGGAACAATTAAATTTGAGGCTGCTGTTGATGGAAAATGGTTGCCTTGTTTTATGGAAAATGTTCTTTATGTTCCACAAGCAAGAAGAAATTTGTTTTCCGTAACATCTTCTCTTGATAAAGGTCTGGAGTTTAAGTCATCAAAATTCACTTGTGAATTCAGTAAAGATGGTGTCATAAAAGCACGTGGAGTACGAGTGGGACAATTATTTCGAATGGTAATTCGAATGAAAGAAGAAAAATCATCAAATGAAGTAAATTTGACATCAAAACATTCACTGCAAATTTGGCATGAACGATTCAGTCATCAGAATAAACGTCATGTACAACAAATTTTAAAACAAAATGGAATTGACGTAGTGGGTAATGACGAGTTTTGCGGAGCCTGCGTTGAAAGCAAGCAGCACCGAAGTACATTTCAGTCACGTCAGCAGCGTGCAAATGCATGTGGTGAAGTTATTCACGCTGATATCTGTGGTCCCATGGAGAATACATCACTGGGAGGAGCAAAATATTTTCTTTGTTTTACATGTGATTTCTCCAAGTTCAGAATGGTTTACTTTCTCAAAGAAAAGTCAGAATCTGTTGAGAAGATAAAAGATATGTTAGGATTAATGAGAAATCAATGTGGAAGACAAGTTGGGACATTCTTCTGTGATGGAGGCTTGGAATTTAATAACGGTAACGTGAAGAAACTACTGAGTTCGAAAGGTACGAAACTTGTTATTACTAATCCATACACTCCGGAGCAAAACGGTTGTGCTGAGAGAAGTAACCGAACAATTGTAGAACTGGCTCGTACAATGCTTGTAGCAAAAGATTTACCAAAATGTCTATGGGCGGAAGCAGTGAACACTGCAGTGTACGTACTAAATCGTACGGGGCCAAGCAATACAATTGGAAAAACACCATATGAAATATTTACAGGGAAGAAAACACATCTGGAAAATTTCCATATCTTCGGTACTGGATGTTATGTACATGTACCGAATGTGCATAGAAAAAAATGGGATGCGAAAGGACAACATGGCGTATTTGTTGGATACTCCGATTATATAGACGGCTTTCGTGTCTGGATGAAGAATGGAAATCAGATTGTAAGAAGTAAAAATGTCATATTTGAACCAGAGACTGCAGGGAAGACTATGGCAATAATTCAATTAGACAAAAACAGCGACGAATCAAACAAAGAAGATACTAACAATGTTAATGTCATAGAAAATAATTCTGAATTACTTGAACCAAGAAGTAACGAAGAAAATTCTACAGATACAAGACTAAGAAATCGTGCAAATATCAAGGTACCAGAAAGATTAATAGAGACTATGCTAGCTGAAGTAGATGAGCCCACTTGCTACAGAGAAGCTGTAAACTCAAAAGACTACAAGTTCTGGCAATCAGCAATGGAAGAAGAAATGGCTTCATTAAAAGAAAATTGTACATGGAAGATAGTTAAGCTGCCAGAAAATAGAAAAGCGATTTCCAACAAGTGGTTATATCGCATCAAACGAAAACCTGATGGCACAATTAGTCGTTATAAAGCACGACTGGTTATTCGTGGATTTAGTCAACAGAAAGGTGTTGACTATAACGAAACATTTAGTCCTGTCGTACGATTTGACACGATACGAACAGTCTTGAGTATCGCAGCAAAGTCTCATTTAGAAATTGCACAATTTGACGTAAAAACAGCTTTTCTAAATGGGAATTTAGAAGAAGAAATCTTCATGGAACAGCCTGAAGGATTTGAAGATGGTACAGACCGCGTCTGTAAGCTTCAAAAGAGTTTGTATGGACTGAAGCAGAGTCCACGATGCTGGAATCATCGATTTAAGGAAGTACTGTTGAGCTTTGGTTTACAAGAAAGTAAAGCAGATCCTTGTTTGTTTTATAGGAATCTAGATGGTAAGAAATTAATTACTGTTTTGTATGTTGACGATGGCCTTGTTTTTGCAAACAAAAGAAGTGACATTGACATGTTTCTTCAACAATTGAAAATGAAATTTCAAATAACTGTAGAGCCATTCGGATACTTTTTGAATATTCAAATTAAACGTCAAGACGATGGTTCTATTTTCATCAATCAAGAAACTTATGCTAAAGGTGTATTACGACGTTTCAATATGACTGATTCAAATCCAGTATCGACCCCAATACAGCAATACATACAAGAAGAAGACGGTGAAATAACCAATGCCCCATACCGAGAAGCTGTAGGTAGTTTAATGTATTTGGCTGTTGCTACACGGCCAGACATTTCCTTTGCTGTCAATTATGCATCACAGTTTCTGGAAAAGCCTCAAGAACAACATTGGAGCCTAGTAAAAAGGATTATGAAATATATAAGAGGTTCAGCATCAATGGGTATTCTTTATAGTGCCAAAGACAATGAACTGATAGGTTATAGTGACGCAGATTTTGCAAGTGATCCAACGTCAAGAAGATCTGTCAGTGGAATTATATTTAAATATAGTGGTGGTGCCATCACATGGGCAAGTAAGCGACAACAGTGTGTATCACTGTCAACCACAGAGGCTGAATATGTGGCTGCAAGCGAGGCAGCAAAAGAAGCAATTTGGCTACACAGACTCTTCACAGAAATTTCACCCTTGAAGAAAGTACCAATGATTCTAATTGATAATGCTAGTGCTCTCAAGCTGGCAAAGAATCCTGTGTTCCACAAAAGAACAAAACACATAGATGTTCGTTTCCATTTCGTCAGGGAGCAGTTGCAAGTTGGACAATTGGAAATATCGCATGTGTCATCTGAAAATCAACTTGCTGATATTTTGACAAAACCAATTCCTCGTGTTCAATTTATAAAACTTTGTAATATGCTAGGAATTGTTTCAATGTTAAAATAAAACTAAAGTTTTAGGGGAAGTGTTGAAATAAAATGTTATTTTTATTTTAACATGTTCAACTTTAATGTAAAAATAGTGTGCTATATAAATATTGTATTATGTTTTTGAATGTTTTTGAATATATCGTTATCTGTCAGACTTGAGTTTTCTTATATGTTAATTATATCATATTGACATAGTATATACCTCATTCATTCTACACTGGAATTACGGAATTTCAATAAATACTATTAAGTTTAGAAGGTATAACTTATGGAACTTTTTTAAAGCAAAAATTATTTCGTACTAAATAGTATAAAAATATGCAGGGCGTACCATTTAAAAAAAAGTCAAAAATAGGTATATCTCCGAAAATTAAAATATATTTTTTCTGATTTACATTAATATATGTATCTTACTAAAAACACTAACAATTTTATTTGAAAGATTTTTTTGTATCTCTTATAACTTGCGAGAAAAATTGCGTTCCCTAGTTTCATTTACACCCTGAATATCTAATAATTTGAGGCAAGATAGAATCGTTTTATATTTTATTAAAGTTGTAACCTATAAAGTTATTTAGAATTTTTATTAGATGATAATACATGTACGGAAAATTATAAAACATTTAAATAATTCGCTCAATTTTTTGCAATCGATTCGGTTGTTTTATTATTGTTATTATTATTTATTAATTTAATTAACATAACCGTTTCATCTCTTGTTTCTCTCTTCCCTTCACGAGGTCCTTAGATGCTTCTTCCCTTTCGCAAAACCTACACCTTCTCTCAACAGTCAGTACTTGTGTTTTCTCTTCTCTTCATTATCACATCTTAATGTATTTCTGTATGGCAGATATCGTGGACTTGATGTTGCTTATGTTATCTTATATCGTTATATGTGTTATTATAAAATTATAATTCGAATTTTCTATTCTACTTCATTTCTGGTGAAGTTCGTAGTGTTTGTTTACTCCGTTTATTATCTTGTTTTTGTTTATTTAATAAATAATTTAGAGGAAATTTATGCAGACACTTTATTTGTTTTCATATAACAATTTTTATTTTGAAAATTATTGTTATTTTCGATTTATTATAACAAATTTTTCTTTTTTATTATCTGTGTTTATCAATTTAGTTTAATTGGAAAGAATTTAATTGGTTTACGTTTTCCAATATTTTTTTAATGTGTAGAGTAAATAATTGTTAATTAAGTTTTACAATAACTGCAGTTTGTATATTGATAGATACAAGGTTTAATATTAATATTTAATGTTTACTAATTAATAGAGGATATTAAGTTATTAGTACAAATCCCAGATAGTAAGTTAGTTATTCAAATTTAAACTAGCTTTAAGTTTAATAAATTTGCATATAATTAAAATTCGCGATACAAACAAATGCTTAATAATTATACTTTAATAGCATTATTTATGGTTGTTGGTTAAACACCTTAAGTGCTCATATGAAAATTACATTTCCAGAGTAATTATATTCCCCTAACACTTCTAATTACTTCTAAATAACTTTCGAGTTGCACCACAAAGTGTTGTGTAGGAAGAACAATTACAAGTCAAAAACACTTCCACATAACTAACTGCTTCCTATAGCGTTTGTGTTCGCTTGACGTTTGCTCATTTCCCTAAAATTCTAGTTAGGGGAATTTTTTACCCCTAACACTGCTTCCAAAGGGTTGAAAGTGCCGGTTACCTTGACCATCAGTTAAAAGAAAAATATAGCATCGAAAAAGTGACATAAGTTGTGAAAAATGTACATTATTTTCTATCTCAATGCGATATTTTTCTATTAACTGCACATAACCTCTCGCCTGTCTTCATTACTATTTTTATTTATATTTATATTTTATATTATGAGTACCCATGCATTGACCCCTGACACTGATACACAAAAATGAATTATTAAAAAATAGTATTTAATTCCATAGGTAAACAGATTAACCGTAATTGTAACAAATTTTCTGAATCATTAATTACTTGTAATAGTTAAATGGGGCTAGGTATAAACATATTTAATATATAATATTTTAGCTAAATTATTATTTAAAAAATTCTGATATATTCATAATTAAGAAAGATATTTCAGAAAATCACTTCAAATCTTCATGAAAACACCACTTCCAAAATTTAACAAGATCTAATCTAGAGTGTCAGAATGTTATATACAAAATTTTAACTTTTTTATTCACTAGTACTTGAGGAATTATTATGGCAACATTCATCCATCCATCCATCCACACACACGGACAGACATAATGGTAAAAATATTAAAATCGTGTTCTAGGGACTTCAAAACGTGCTTTTCCCACAATCCTATTTTTAACATGACTCTTATACCTCTCTTACTGAGTGCCGAGATGTAAAATTAATGTTAATCATATAATTATGTTTACACAATTAAAATATTCCAAAAATAACATAACGATTACATAAGGTGAAAGGGAAAAATCAAAATCCACAAAATAGAAATTTTTTTTTTAATTTTTCTCAAAATCTTCGCATTTATTGTAACATTTTATTCGACAGATATAATTGAGTACTTGGCCTTTGAAATTATTAAATTGTTGTAGAATATGTTTCGTATTTAATAACAAATATGTGTTGAATAATCAACTCAAAATATTATGTTGGCATAATAAAAACAAAGCAGGCAACTTGTTTGCGTACCTGTAACCCAAACATACAAACTTTATATTACAAAACTAATATCGGTGAGTTCTAAATTAGTTACTAAAGTCCAAATAAAACAAAACTGGCAAGGCCTTGGTATGATGGAGTTAAATTTAAGCAGTATGTTGAAAATTAGCTGTAAACACCTCAACTGACCTGGCTCCAAAACGTCAGACCCTTGTGTAATGTCTAGCTAGTTAAAAACTTATTTCGTTTGAAACTCAATTCACTAGCCGTCAAAGTTCCAGTAGGAACACCTTCGGGCGGCCTACAAGTCAACAACCCTGCCCAGTGCCGTCTTTAACAATTATGACGTCCAACCTGAATTTTTGACTTGTCCCTTTAAACAATAACTTGGTAGTAACGTTATATATATTAAGCACAAAATTATAATCTACTAGAAATTGTACAACGATAACTTCTGGAAGTTATACACAAACTATAAACACTATTTTTAATAACGTATAAAGTTTATTACTTGAAAAATTATCAATAACTTTCTTCATTTTTTACAATACAAATACAAAATATTCGCAAAAAGACAAACAATGATTAGAATAAATTTTCAACCGTCATATTTAGTTAACCAAAAATTGATCTATTGATCAACTCGTACCATTAATGTCAAAAGCTTAGATATGAAGTTTCGCTTTTTGATAATGAGTTTTCAATATGAAATTCTGCTTTGTACTATAAAAAATAATATTAGTTAAGAGATATTATTCTCATTTATTACCTAATCTTGTATCAGAAAACCAAATATGTAGTTTTCATATGTAATTTTTACTTACGTATCAAATTAATTGGAATAGGATTGCTTTTGACGTTTTCGTTTTAACAAAACAACTAAGAATGGTGATTAATAATATACAGAAGCTTATATTTCATGCTACCTTTTATGGAGCAACTTTAAAATGCAAGAAGAACATTAAAAATTAAGCACTTTTTTATTTAAAATAATTTTTTTGTAACATATTTTGTAGTGTCCTGATTTGGATTGGTTGCGACAACAACAACCATAGTCAAGTTGATAGCCGATTTTTATGTTGAAATGATAAGAGACAGGAAAAACAGCAGCAAAATACGAGGAACAAGTAAGAAATACCCAAAATGAGTAATAAGAAACAACAAACAATGCAAACAACAAAATAACAAAATGGAGTCAAACAAAAAATCATACTACGAAAGAAATGGGTATTTTACGGTACAAATGCAAATATATAGGCGGCGCACAAATGGACAAAACACACACTATGAACTGCATCAGAGAAATTGGGATCTAAAACAACAAGAACAGCAAAGTAGGACAAAAAATCCGAATTATAACAACAGATATACTAAACTAATAGAAACAACGTCAATACCACGGTATCTATTGGACGACAAGAAATACATCAAGATGATTGCTAGATTCGGATGTGATAATGAAAAAGGAAACAATTTGACTGGCTATCAAGTGAGGAGAGAAGGTTTAGCAAGAGAAGAAGAGGTCCTGTTAGACGATTTAGGCTCAGGACAAGAATGGATGAAAGAAGTAATTATTAATAGAAGGAATATTAAATCTTACATATTGTATTATATAAAGTATAAATGTGCACAACAACAAAAATTAGATTCTAAACCAAATGTCAGGAATAAGTTTAAAAAAGAAGTTAAAAAAAAAGTTATTTCATTGCCCTTTGCTCCAAATTAGTCAGAAAAAAATTGATTTAATCAGACCTTTCTAAAAAAACATACAACAGCAATACAAGTTATAAAACGGTGGTCTCAACAGTCGGCCGTCTGCCCTTTATTGTCGCCTATAGGAAAATGGTTCCTTTTGATTTCATTTACAGCATTATTACCGCGATGTATACCGCTGCGACGTTTCGCTTCTAGAAAACCTTACCTTTACTTCTACCCTCAGGTGTTTTCCGCTTAGACGGGAACCAATCGCTTCTACTCCTAAACCCGGTACAACCCTGCCATCATTGTTTAGTCTGCAACTTTTCAACTAATAAACGATTAATTTAAATTAAAAGCGCGCTTTATTATCTCCAAGGCTAATTATTCCGGAAGAATTCATTCCTGACGCAGTTGTTTCCGTTGTTGGTCACGTGGCGAGTAATTTAATTCTCCGACGCGGTTGCTTTCTGGCTGCACAAGCCGTTAATAATGAAATATCACCGCCACGTATCGCAAAGGTACAAAGTGCGGGATTATGCATTTCAGGGCCATGGGCGCTTGCGGTAAATAGGATACTACGAGTAGATTACAGGGCAACGACCGAAGGATACATGATGGAAGTCTAATGCACTCTCTATTACCAGTTACGAAAATTTCAGAGATGTGCAATTTCACGTCACAAGTATGCAAATTATCGTCCGGGCTACACTTACACATGAATATCTATGAAGTTCAGATTACATCTAGTCTTGGTCAATATTAGAACTTTGGGAATACAATAATACTATCGCCTAAGTCACGACAGCTGTTCTAACGTAATAAATCAAAGACCTTAAGTATATAGAGTAGCCAGATACTTTTAGAATAAGATTTGCAATTAAACACATAAAATAAGACTGACAGAAACAAAAATCTTAAACAAGTGAGTAACTAGAAAAATTGAGTTCGATTACCATAATTAGCAATAAATAGACAATATTTGGGTTTTAGTTCTGTAAAAATATTGTCTATTTATTAATAATGAGTTCTGAAAGCTTCTTTCAATATTTATAATCAGCAATCTTTATTCTACATAAGAATTAATATAATAAAAAATATTGTAAACATGACGATTAATAAATTGGCCAACCAGTTACGAAATAATATATTTATGCTAGTATATCTATTTTCTTTGCCTGAGAAAATGGTCAAAAGATAAATAGATTTCTAGTACGTTTGGTACAAACTTTAATTTTTAAAACAGATTGCAGTCAATTTATACGTTTGCTAAATCACGCCATCTATGAGCGGTAATGAATTTTCCTCTTTACAACATTGATCACAGAGACAGACAAGAAATAAAATTAGTAGCAAAAGATAGGAAGAAATGAAAAAAAAGTTGTTGAAAAGATAGAGATGCAAGATGCACAAGACTAGCATACTTGTCACAAAAAAAAATGTTACAGCTAAAGCATCCTAACCTCCAACGGGAGCGAACAAGAATCAAGAAGAGATATATTCCTTCTGGTCAAGTAGAAGAACATTTACTCGTCATGTATATTAAGAGCATTACTTCTTAGTAATAACCTCTTCTTGATCTTCATTTTTAACGATCTAGTTTCTCTAGATCATTTTTACCAGATTTGTATACGAAGCCAATAAAGAAAAAAACGTTCTACTTGTGCAAAGTAATGATTACCTCCATTTGCGTGATTATCGTTTTGAAAAGTGGTGAAATGTTTTAAATTTGGTGCGGATGTACACCTCCTCGTCTCGAGTGACAGTCTTTGTAACAAATCTCGTTAGCTTTTTAATTACAACAGATTTGTACGCTTTCCATTAGCTCTCCAAATTAAAAATGTAGAGCATAATCCAGGAGAATGCGAGCAAAACCGGCCTGTGTCGGAGTATATGAAATGAAAATATGTGCGGTGTGGGAAGATCGGGTTAGCAACAACTCGATGTGACAGCTCTTTGTATTCTAATCTCACGAGGCGGGCTTTGATAATTCGCTCCCAATCTGCGGCGAGAGATACGTAGTTAGGTTAGGTTAGGTGCTATCCTTGCCAGCCGAGGCGCTGGTATGTGAGATGACAGGCTTATCCTGGCTTTCAACTGTTATTTGTTACCGCACGTCGCGTGCCGATGAGGCCAAGTGTGGCGGATACGAAACTCAGCCTATTTCCAATTAGGTAATCCTTACGCACTGCCCCCGACCAACTTTTACCTAAAGGTCTTTTTACCAATTCCTAACGCAGCTCCGGATGAATTTTAACAACGAAATACCATTACTATGATTACTCCCTCGAAATTAACAAACAGATTAATCTTCGCGACATGGGACGCATTTCAGCCTACAACATTTTTATTTAAGTGTTGCAGGATTAATTATATTTTTCCATCACACAATGTATACAACATGAAACAGCTACTATAATTTCCTTCCAGAATATTTTTAAGTTCTTAGAATCTGATTTTAACATTTTTACTATTATATCCACAATTAAATGTTTGTAGGTTCAATATGATGGAGGCACGATTTCTCAAAGTAGGTATATATAACTAAAAATTTTCAAATCAATCCTTAGGAACATTTAGCACCTAGGGAGTATTGTCCCCAATCCAGACATAAAATAGAATAAAGCAAAACCAGGCATAACAAACTGCGTGTGTTGAACAGGTTAATTAGTTATAAATTTATTAATAAAATAGTTGTTAAATACGATTGTTTCTTTTCTATATTGTATTCCAATCTTAAAATCTCTTTATTGTCAATGTTACCATAACATAAAATTAAGCGATGGAAGCTTCTTAACTAAGAAACTAAAAATAAAAATACAATTTAATCCACAGCGACTGATTTCGGCTCCAGTGGGGCGAATATTGGTCAAGATAAATTTAATTGTAAATATATTCATTGCATTCATATTTACCTCATAATTTTTACTAGGACTATTCTACTCATAAATAGTCATCCAATAATTCACAGTATTTTGGTGCATGAATCCAATCAGATTTAAATCTCACTGGCAATAGTTACTGGCAATTGCCACGGAATTTACACGACTAAATAGGCATTGCTTAAATATATCCGTCAAAATTGTGACTAGTAATGAATTGAAAAAAATATACGTATATATTTCAAGGAATTGTCATGCCGAAAAACATTCTTAACAGAAAATTTATTTGTCATTTTTGGCTCACTCACTCCTGCTTGTTGCTTTAAAAAAACGTCTCTCGTGCTGCGCACTTGTTTGATTTTCGTCGCACCAGTCGTAACCATAACGACAAAAATTTCTAGTAAAATTATAGTTACTAGTGGTATTACATATGATAATTAACTGGGTTTTTTACGAATCTTGTCAAAAAGACTTTTCTATAAAATTTGCTTGACCTTTCCAAAATATTGAATTCATATTCTATTAATAAATTCATGCTTTGTGTAGATTGGTCTTATTAAATTTAATTTATTCTGAAGTATATTGCAGATAATAGCCCAAGTATTGTTAATTATAAATTAATTTCATTTTAATTACAACTCTATTTTTAGACGCAAAATATCTTGAAGAGGCTCTTTTAGTGAGAGTGATATCTACCTCATTATACTACACCTAGTAATTGTCTCTAAGGGAAACGATTTTACATAGGTAATATAATTAGAGAAAACAGAGTTTAAAGTAATAATAGAGATTTTAGACATAAAGGATTGTCCCCATATGCGATCGGTAACTAGAGAATGGTTTGTTTGTATCATGCTTCATTTCCTCTGAAGCTATTATGTAATAACCAATAAATACACAAGAGTGATTCCAAATCCATTGTAATCTGCTGGTCATGCTCGCTCGAATTGCAATGAAAATGTTATTTATATAGCACTTGTACGCAAGCACTAATATGCAGAGATTCATGGAACACTGATACCTACCTACGCGAATGTTCTGAATAACGCATTACCTGTTCAAGTGTGTAATTCACGGTTTAGGTAAGCACATTTTCAGATACGAGTTAGTAGAGAAACAAGCGAATCACCAATATCCCAAAGTTGAATAACCCTCAACGGTACTTTGATATGAATTTAATGAAAACCAAATTATTCCATTTCTAATTGCCTAATAATTAAAAATCAAAATTCTATCACTAAACTTTTATTGATAAGAACAACATGAAGTAAATGTGCTTTTTAACCGAATTTAATTTGGATATTTATTACTAAATAATGAAAATTAAATTATTGCAATATTTTGCGTACTTTGTGAGTTATGTAAAGTAATAATTAAATAACAAAATTTGATGAACTTTCTTCATAAGTTTATTTTAAAAGCAAAAAGAACATTTCGACTGAAATGCTGTCTTCATGAATTGATATAAATGTATTAATGTGTCTTTATTAAAATAAACCTGAAAAACATTTTAATAAAATTTTATTATTTATTTTTTCATAATACCATTCCCGCTTATTAACTATTGCTGGAATATATTATCATTAGCTCTTTAATCTATTTTCAATTTCATGTTAAATTAGTTTCTGTAATCGAAAAATGTAGAATAATGCAACTTTAAATTCTAAAATTGCGTACCATAAAAAATGATATAATTATTATGAAATTGTATCGAATATTGAATATTTTACAAAAAAAAGTGTGTATATAGCAAGCTTCATTTAATTCCTTCCAGAATTTTTCATTCAAAATTAATTTACGTGCGAAAAATGATATTCATAATGACATTACAAGGAAAAATTTAAAAGTACCACAAATTATTGTGAATACATTTTAAATTAAACTTCCATTCAAATATCCTTCAACGTTAACAAAATAAAGGAAAATTTTCAGAAGAACCGCAACTTTTTCAAAAGCAATTATAATTTAAAAATTTAATTTTCTTTTAAATGAAAGTAACAAAATCATATTTTCAAAAGTAAGTAACAAGAAAATTAAATGTTATTATACAAAAATTATTAATCATAATTTTCTGCACGTATGGTGTTATCCATTTGTAATAAAAATATGTACTTGTTTTGAAAAATTTGCCACATATAAAATTGGAAAGAAAGCAAATTATATGTGGAATACGACGACTAACTATTAGTTGATCATTGATTATGATTAACACATGTTGAAATGAAGTAAAGAACAGACTAGTTTTGATTTTAAATCAAGCTTTGATTGAAGAATATTAAATTTGGCCAGTTTCAGGATATTAAGCCTTTGTTTTCATGTACAAAAGTAAACTGACTAAGCAAAAATTTTATCTTTACGGTTATATTACCATATCACATTTGCGTTAATAGTTATTAACATACCTAGAATAGTTATAAATATCATAACCGCTGCAGATATCAGTTGAATTCCGAACTCGGAGGTTCAATAGTTTACTAGTTTCTCGTTATTAATAAATATTATTTTATTAAATTTTCTAGTGAATAAGATTTTCGTTATCAAGTCTGTATGATTTGATATGATATGATAACTGTCTCATGTTTTTTGACAATTATTTACGGTAAGATTATTACCGCACTAACTTGTCAAAATTACATGCTTTACAATTATGACTTAGTTAACCTGTTTAACTTAATTCTTCAGTTTCTGAAACTGGTAAACTATTAACCTTATGTGAAGGTTATGATACTCATAAAACTCAGGTTTTTAATAGCTATAGATTTTTATGTTTGGAAAAATTAAAATGCTAGTTTTTTTTTGCGAAAAGAAAGCGAAACACAAATATTTAATTAAATAGTCTCACTTTTAAATCATACAACTTCTTAAATTTGAAACGCGGGGTTAACATTGTGTTGGCACTTGATTTACAAAATTTGTCACGTAGAAAAGTTGTGCAAGAACGGGAAGTTCAGGAGAATGAGTTCGGCGAGGAAGTATTCATATGCAACATGTTGAATTCATGCAACATCGAGCAGTGTTCTGAACACTGTAGCGCAATATGACGCAAAAGACGAATATCCCAATGTGTACGCAGCATCCTCGTAGAGTGTCTGGCTCTTGCATCAGACCAAGACATTACAGCCTATGTTTATCTTAGCTGTATTCAATATTCAGCGTCAGTGTGAAAATTGACGCTGTGTCGGTCCCAAGACGTCCAGCTAAACTAAGGTTACGCTAATAACTGGTATCCATTAGCCGAGGGTCGCATCTGAAACAAGCCGACATTACGTTATCTCTCCCGGTGCTTAATTATCTGAATATGTATGAGATGTCTTAATATCAACACTACTCTGTAATAAGAACGGCTCCACAAATTGCCACGTACTACCCAGCATTGTAGCTAAATGAAAATGGGGTCGTCCATCCTAGAGAACCAACTATTTTCACACATTTATACTGGGTTCACAGACAGTACTTAAGATTGCAGTTTTAGTTTTGTGTTCAGTTTGATTAAGTTTCATACAACTATAATTGGACAGCACTCCTTGAATTACAATTGTTATTCCTACCAAAATCAAGTGCGATCTACTAGAGCACTAAAGGAAAACGCAGAAGATGAAGTACCACAAAAGGGTGACTTTAACCAGGTTAACTGGAGAGGAATAACCTTGCTCAGTAACTAGCAAATACTATCAAAAATTTACTATTTCTTAACTTTTTTAATCCTGTGCCATTTTCGTTGATTTTCACATTTGAATATAACCAAAGTTGATACAAAAAGGTGCTTTTTAATTTTTATTGGTAGTTATTTTAATATTTTCACTTTTAAACTTTAACTGTTTTTATACATTTATGATATTATAAGAACAATTTTGTCGTGCCCGCAAATTATATTTTACATAAAAGATATTCTTTATGTTTCTTTTATTTAAACCTAAACTAATTTAACATAAATACAATGAAAAATATATTTTGGGTTTCATAGTAAATACAACCACAGATGAATTATTCACTACTTTATTTGAAATGCAATAGTAATAGAATGAAGTTCAATAGTTAAATTGAATTTTAAGTCTTAATGAGTAAATCTATAGACCACCCTGTAAACTTTGAAAATATAGGTCAGGTGAAGGTTCGAAGTTCGCACAATTCTGATTCTGAACCTCTTTATTCAGGTCAAATGAGAAATGAAAAATTATGTCCTAATTTCTTGGAAACCCTTTTTATGGCCATAAATTGTCATTGTTTTAGTATAAAAGGAAGAAGTCCAGAATCTATCTTTGTGTTTTCTTATCATAAATTTTTCTACTATACTCGCCACTATCTTTTGATCATTATTATATATTAACATTTCAAATTAAACATTATTGCATATAAAAAACTAATAGGAAGTATAACTCAATCTCAGTCTATATTTAAATTTTAAAATGCATCAAAATGAGCAATTGTTGTATTAATTTACGAAAAATAAATTCATGAAACTCGCGGCTTTATACGCATTGTTGTGTGTGCCAATCTATTTTATTATAAATAAAAAAAATTGTTATTGCTTAAGTTACCGTACACTAAATTCTATAGTTTGAAATTGATAATATTTATGAGGTTCTTTTATTATATATTTTGCTGTAATGTTTCTTATATCTGTAGGATTCAATTTCCAGTAGAGTTGCTGTCTAGATCTAGATTCTAGACTTTCCAGACTCTTGTCTTGTCTTGTCTAGATTAACAAGACAAGAATAGCAAAAGTCTTGTTTTGAAATTTCTTATTCTAAATGAGTATTATAAAATTCGAGATTAATTAAAATTTTTAATTTTTTGAAATATAAATATTACATGCGACGCTTGTTTCATTCAAGCTGAAACAGTGATTTTAAAATGGAAAAAGAACACTGTCGAAAAATTATCTGTCCTTATCTAAATTGTATGCGCAGTTTAATATAATATTGAAACAATCTAGAGCCTGGAAAAAAAATTAATCTAGACTTAGGCTTAGTTAAGTCTTTCTTGAAATTTTTAGACAAACAATATTTTGTAAAGTATTGTCTTGTCTTGTCTAAACAGCAACACTAATATCCAATTTTGTCAATTCTAAACTGCAGGCTAACAATCGCACTATTAAAATGCAAGTTAAATACTCCAATAACGTCTGACGAGTAGAGACATTAGTTGGAACGAATAGAAATCCAAATGACATAAGAGAAGAATCGCAACGAATATAGTAGAATAACAGCATTGTAAATTTTCAATAATGTTCAATATTTCATTATAAAATAAGATTTTGCGAAGAAATTCCTCTGTTTCGTGTATAGTTTCTTGGGAAGATTTATCTGCAAAGTAGCCCTTGTTCAATACCGTGCAAGTCTGTGCGCGCACAAATGCTGTACAAGTAGCCGTGGTCTTATTCTCCGCTCTTCCATCACTTGTTGTTCTTTTTGCGCTGACAGATGGGACGGTGAAATTAAATCTAATATTTGATTGATTGCGGAAACTGTCCTTAGATGTCGCTCACATCCACAGAAACCGGATTTCGTCGCTTCGGAGAAATTCGAGCACACTTGAAACTATTTCCTCTCTACTTACCAACAAGAGCACTAGAATCAAATGTAATTATGTTTTATACTTCTATTTTAAATTAATTTCCCGGTCTCAAATTGTGTCAATCGATAGAAGAAATGGGTTAGTTGAACATTGCACAAAAAAATGATTTTGATGTAGATGGCGAAATTTTACAATTGATACAATTTACAATTAATGGACCATTGTCCACATCTATTCAGAAATAATTGTTCAAGAAAATAATTTAATTATTATTCACAATTTCCGAAAGAGACAAGAATATTTATAAATTCTAATTTTAAAATTAATTAATATATTATACTGCTAGCGTGATAATTAGTATTTAGACATCTCAAACTAGAAGTTGCGGGTTCCAAACTCTCATTCGATTGCATATGTCCTATGTAGTTAAACGATCATTAAATATTAAAGGATAAAAATTGTTGATTTGCATTTAGTTTCTTTATGCTAAATAAAAATGAGGCCCTGTTTTTCATTGTCCTGATAAGTGTCTATTAAGTTTTAAATCTCTATTAAATTAAATCTCATGGTAACCACGAATTTTGGTTTTTCAATATCGTATTAGCGTTAACAACAAGATATCTTAGGTAGATAGAAGGATCAACTAACATCTACTTTGTTCTATCGATAAAATTTTCCAATAGAATAAATTTACGAAGTTGGTCAGAATGTATTCGAATGTAAAATATTCTGTAGCATTTGTCATATTTTTGACTGTTTCTGACATATCGTCAAAATAAATTCATGTAACTGCATTTTCTGAAAGTGATGACGAAGAAGAAGAATTATTAAATTTTATTAAAGTGGCGTATAGAAAAACACATATTGTTAGATCTGGAGTGACTATGATTTTTTCAACCGTTTTAAATTAAGGTGTTCATTTAATTACAGTAAGGTTATGAATTAAAAATTAATGTATGGAATTATTGTCTGTTTAACTGATAGGTCAGTATAAAATTAAAAGTTTTACATTTCTAATTAAAAATTAAAATCTTAGAAAAGTTGAGAAATTATTTCCAATCACAATTTTAGGCCAAAATTTTTTTTCGATATAATTTAATTATCTCTCTTCTTTTCTAAGATTTCTGAGTTGAACTTTGGACAAAAATCTCAAGAACGAAGAGAAATCAGCTCATCGACGACTATCAATATGGACTATTTTCAAAACACAAAATTTTGGACTCAAAATATATGGAATATTTCGAGTGTATAAAAACAATTTTACGCTAAAAACCAAAAAGTTGTATTTTCTAATGTTCGTTCTTGATCTCCTGTATTTTTTATTTCTTTTGCTAGCAAATTTATAATCTACGACTATTTTAATTGCTTGACAATGTCGGCAGAAAATTTAATTATTTTATAATTATTCTTTTTATTCTTTTATTAATACATTGTACATTCTGATAGTATCTTAGAGAAACTCAATAACATCTAATAAATCATTTCATACATCTCTCCTGTGACGGCTTCATTATTTAGAGCTTATTGCTGTCTGGCGAAACTTTATATTTAGTTTATTTCCCTTAGAAAACTAAATTAGATGCATTGCAATAAAATATGCAAGATGCAGCTTGAGAAACGTGTATAGAAACACATATAAATTTGTCAACTTATTCAAAATTCAGTGCAGTTTGTCTTTGTACGCTAATCTTGTCAAAGAGTCGCTAATGAGGTAACGCCTCTAGAATACACGTCGGCTGTTCAGCTCGCGCACGTTCTACAGAAGCTGCACTCTCTTTCAGAGCCACGTGGATTATTTTAAAAATTAATCTAGGAATTTTTGCAATGAGTATTTATTAAAATTCTCGGAAATTCCTGACGAGATATTGAAATTATTTTAATCATCCTGATATTAAATTATGTTGGTTGGTACATCTGTACATCTGTGTTTTGTTTTAATGTATTATAGAAAATAGAGAAAAATTAATTAAATTAAAAATGCAATTTAAAAATATTTCAAATAAAACATAAATATTCTTAATTGAATTAACAATGCCAGAACAAATCATATTTACATATAAAAGATTTATTATTGTTATGAACATTTTTATCTGAAATTTAAATCAAACAAACCTATTTTTTTTGTTGAAAGCATGTCGCATAATTTTATGAAACATTTATAGTTTTATAATTATTCCTGTGAAGCACTTTTATTTAGCTCTAGGCAAACGGATATTATTTTTATTGGGCATTTATTATAAAACAAAAATTAAAATACAGAGCACGTGTAATTTTTAATCATGAAAATATAATGTTTATCATGAATTAATTTCCATGTGCTTAATTTGCGATATTTTCCTAGTAATATAGCTTTACTTCCATTAAATAAAAAAAAATCATCAGCATTGAAATAAAATATAAATAATAATTTATAATTATTAATGTAAAATATATCACATAAGTATATGCGAATACTAATTAAAAAAACATTTTAGTAGCATAATTATTCTTATAAAAAATACCACTAATTTTTGCTGTATAGAGATTTTAGTTCTTTGTAAAAATAAAATACTTGAAAACATAATATTGTAAAATGTAAAAATAAATATTTTATAAATATATGCGACACATCTAATAATATGATTTTCTATATAAATTAGTAATAAATATATATAGAAATGATAATACTAGAGCACTATATATTTCGATAGCACTCAGTAATTAAAGAACTGAGTAATGTTTAAATTAATTATAAATATAGTGTTACTTAAAGGTTAATATACTGAAGTATAATATTCTAAGCTTTCCTATAAGTGTAAGTGTAAAAGACTTATAACGTTGCGAAAATACTTGTTGATTATTTAGAATGACTTACATTGGAAATTATATAAAACGGACGAAATATGTGAAAAATTTTAATAGGATGTTCTTTTCGAAAACTATCAATCATAAGGCATAATAGCATCACATTTATGTTGTGACACATTTAAAATTTATTAGGGTTTGTGATGAATGGGAGTTTTAAGGAATTTTTAATACATGAGGACAAAATAAAATAGGCCTTTTTTTCTAAAACATGCGAATTGATTACATAATGTGATAATGCCAACTAAAAAATCTGTTTACTTAGTTACTTGTACTTCGCCATGATTAATCACCGACTGCTCGCTGGTCAGTTTTTTTGTCCCGTCCGAAATAATATCCACTTCTGCGTCCAGCCGTAATTATATCGCTTTATTTATAGGGCGGGCGTAATACACAAGAACAATATTAATTACTCAACTTACACGATTTATATGCTACTATTTTCCCCCTATATTTTCAACTAACAACTTTATTTAGGTTAATGCAGGGTCAAAATGTTTCTTATTAAATAACACATTTGGTATATACAAACAAGTATGCATTTTTGGATAGTTTAGGAATATGTTTTACTAAAGTAAAAAGATAATAGTATGCAATTTTATGTTCAATTTTGAATGTATGGAAGTAAATCAATATCGCTAGTTGGTGCACTATTAATCAAATAGGACGCCCGGTTAAAAGATTCTTATAACTTTCTTATATTTCTCCTAAGCAAGACATCAGATGACACTTCATTTATTTTTAGTGACATTCAATAATTTTCACTTGTCATCCACATCATCTATATTCCTAGATGAAATAGGGTCACAAGTACCTAAGGTACTTGTTTCATGAGTTTTTCTCACATATTAAGGCGTATTCCAAATCTGATTGGTGCGATCAGATCGCGGAACATCACGAATACCACTCGAAAAAACAACTCTCGATGATTTGCAATTCAAATAGTTATAACACCGATCACTAGAGGTTACCAATAAAAATTATTATCAGTTACCGAAATATAATGTTGTGTTGAAAGAACAAAACATATTTGAGGACGAAATAGATAAGAATAAATTATCATTTGTATTTAATACTTGCATAATATAATATTTCTTTTATTATAATTTCAGGATGATAATAATGTCTTAATTAATGTTCATTTCATTATTTGTATCACAGAAGAATGTGTTAATTAAACGAACCACTCTCACCACGTTTTCACGATCGGAACGCTAATATTGTTGTTTTGGTGCGATTTATAACAAGGATTGCAATCGTGTGGTTCCCCCAACCCACGGGGGTTGTAGGCAAATGATTGTAAAGCAAAAGAATGAGCACCCTTCAATTTAGGATTTTTTTTATCGGACTGTTTTGAGTCGAAAAAAGCGGTGAAGGTTACCAGTCTTAAAACTCTGCAAGGGACCTACGACTTCTAGTAAGCTCCGAACAACGGGGATATAGCCGAATTTGAATAAAAATAGACAAAACTGGAATTTGAACTTAAGATTTCTACTCATTTCGAGTCGGAATTCGCTAAGTGAGCCATGTAATTCCATTGTTGATTTTGGTTTACAGATTTTTTTAAAACTTTATGAATTTATAAAATTTGTCATTATAGTTGTTTTTATTAACCAAAGGCGTATAAACAGGAAGCAAAGCTCTACGGTATATATACAATATTTTATTTCACTATAATTTCTTAGTAAAGTATTCATTCGTCCAAAATTGTAAATAAAAGGTGAAGTAGTAAATAAATGCGAGAGCTTTTTTTTACACTTAATCTCCGTATCAATATGAGTTTTTTGTTAATATTACTATAGTATACATTAAAATGTAACACACTACTAAGACCTGTTCCAAACCAATCGTAAGATAGTGTCCGGGAGAGATATGCACCAAGTGAGATGACTTTTTCATCAAAATACAAATAATTACTAATAAAAGGAGTCTAAGGTTGAATTATAAGTAAAAACTAATAAAATTACCACCTAACCTTAAAATTATTTAAAAAAACACAATTGTGAGTTGAACAACTAGTTGTTTGGACCTCTTGCATGGTTGACATGTTGAGTAATCTTAACTACTTTGTTAAAATATTTTCAGTTACACTACTGATGATGAGAATTTAGTTATCGAAATAAGTATTTAGTGTTTTTTTATGTAATTTTAAGGTTAAGGAGTAATTTTATTAGTTTTTACTTAAAAAGCAAATAATTATATAACTATGATATCGACTTATTTTACATTAATAATGTATTTACTGAGGCAGTAAATTTTACTTGTGCTGTTTTTTTTAAACCCCAACAAATAATTTATGATTTCAAATTGTTAATAATACCACCTGAATAGATTTAGCAAGTACACATTTTCTTAATGTAAATTAGATTTTTTTTTTACATTATATCTATTTTTTATGAAAATGTAACATTTTAACTCAACTATCTTATAATTTTATGTGACGTTTAATTGTATGGAAGTGAGCAATCTCACAAGGCTAATTGGGACAGCTAGCGTAAAAATTTTACCACCCTGCCAATTAGAAATGAACTGATCACTCAAGTAGAGGGCAATGGAAAAACTTAAAACTTGCCAAGGAAACAGTAAAAAATAAAATTCTTTAAGGTAATTAGGTGGCCAAAACTTTTGAGTACCATAAGCAACTCTTCGAACAAGAATGAAGAAGGATTATTATGGACCACCGTCATTATTTTGTGAAGCCAAAAAATAAAAATTTGTAAAAAGGTAATTACCAGGAAAAAAAAATATGTATATATTTAATTAACTCGGAAAAATAATTAATTATATAAGAAGTCATCTCACCCGGAATATTTTTGCTTTCAGAAAAATGTAAATATTTTTATTTTGAATTTTTTTATTCATAAGAGTTTTATTTATGTTTTTTGTTAAATAGATACTTAAAGCTATGTAACTATATTAAATATTTATATTATTTATTTTATTTTAATACAAATTAATTTAATTTTTCGAATTGTGAGCTAACACTTCCGGAGTTTCCCTATTCGTAAATATTATATTCAAACACGCAAAATTCTCATAGCTGCCCTCTATGTTTCATAAATGGAATGACAAAACAGGATCAACAGAAAGAAACATGATCATAACAACAAATGTTTTCTTGCAATATAATTACAATAAATGAGATAAATGTGACGAAACTTACCTTGTTAAAAGAATGTAAATAATTCACAAACATTTAATTTGTCCTTTGTTCGAATTTGTTTAAATTAACTAATCTATTGAAGTTATACTTATGAAATATTTTGAAAAATAATTACTATAGCAAAATAAATTATAATAACGTATCATAATAACACTATGTTACCATTTGGTGTAATATAATATAATATTATAATAAACTGTTTAATAATTTGAGTCGTTCAAATAAATCTATAAATCGTTATTTATAAACGTTATTTCAACTATTTATAAATTAGAATCTTATAACATGAAAATGAAGTTTGCAATATAAAGTAAAAGAAACTAAAATTAAATACTTACAATTAAACTGCCTGTTATTAAAATGTTAAGTTTGTAAAAAGAGAAGATAAAAGAAAATTTTCCCTTTATAGACAAAAGCAAAAGACAAAAGGTAAAAATGACTAGCACGTAATGAAAGTTGAGCGACTAGTCTTTACAACTTAAAAATAGAAAGAAAAATAGAAAAAATACTCGTTTGATATGACTGCAAACTTTTTTAAATTGTCTTCGTCTGTTCTTTACTCGCAAAACTACAAAACTTTAATGTGAAAATGGCTCTAAAGCGCGTATTGTAGGAAATTGTTTATTATATTTTACTTTTAACGCAATACAGAATAATAGTCAAACTTTTTGCCATAAGTTTTACAGGACATAAATGAAACTTGTAAAAGACAACTATCTAAAACTTCAAATGGTCACGTTTTTTGAAATATGAAAGAAATATTAACCAAGATTTAAAACTTTTATTACTCTTATAGCAAAAAGTTTTATATTTTAATTTAATTAATAAAACCAAATAGATCTATTAAATAAAAAACAGCTCTCCTCTTTTGAAAATATAACATAAATGTATATTATTTTACCATTTTCTTGTCGACTTATCATGTTTCATATTTTCTTTGGTTAAATTGTGATTGGTATCAACCGTTAGAGACGATATGTTTCTATATCCTCGTTCATGTTTTAAAAAGTAATTTACTCACCACCTGTAAAATATTGGCAATACTTTAAATTTCTGTTTGAATATAAAAAGAATAAAGAAACAAATGTGAAGTAATAGTTTATTACCTACAAATAATATTTAAAAAGAGAAACTACAATAAGTACATGATGATCAGATTTCTAAAATGTGATTAAAGAAAAGGTGCAATAGGTACGAACGGAAATGAAATGAAACAACCAAAATTTCATACTTTATTATCAATCTAATATACATAGAATTAAGTAGGTTACAAATTACAAAGTATTGGTGTTGAAAGAATCAATACTTACTCATCTTCTGATCTTATAAGTGATTCCGGAAGTGATTTCATCTCTCTTTTTCCTCCATCCTCAAATCCGGATGCGCAATTTATCGGCTCATTTCAAAATTATTTTCCCAAATACTTCCATCTGTAACCAGGAGAAAAACAATATCAATTACAGTGCTCCAGAGAAGGGTTTATTGAATTCAACAAAAAGCAATTCGAAGAACGAACCCTTTGCAATATAAATTATGTTCTATATTTATAAAACAAAGGAGTTCGTTTTTCCTGTAAACAGTTAAGAAAATAACTTATCTTGAAAAGAACAATTTTATTAATTTATTTTTATTATTATTTCAATTGAAATTTTTAAAATATAAATCAATAATAATTAAATTTCATATTAACAATATATTTTATTTTTATTTTAATCGATTGTACCATATATTTTGAAATAACTAACATAATCCGGTATTTCAATTATCAAATGTATGATTTTAATTTTTATCAGATTTTTAAAGCGTATAAAATTAAACATCTTTTACGATACAAATATTATAATTAGGTACCGAATTTGCTATCACGCCAAAGTAGCATACCACTAATGGATAATAAACAATCTATGAATTATTTTGTTTCATAGATTTATAAAAATGTATCAACAATGCTTAAATTTTAAGTTACACTAATGCCAGGTTGCACAAATAAGACTTATATTTTCAGCAACACAAAAAATGCTAATCAAAATTTTGAGAACAATGTTGAATTTAAGTACAACCGACTATTAAAGAATTGTTTATCGAAATTTTGACTACTATAAAGATAAAAATATTTTGACTGATCGTTAAATAGGAAGGATTATTTATTAATTTTAGTATGCTGAAATAAAATTTCCATTTTATGTGCAACAAAGCATTTGACATTTTATATTTAAACAACTGTCAATTAAAGATAAACTTTAAAGTTAAATTTATGAGGTGCAATCTTTTGTAGACTTATATAATATTTTAGTCAATGTAAAACGAAACGTCGAACAAACCGAACTACCTTTCCAAACATCCCGTTTCCTTTAATTCCAGTTCTAGCCAAAGTTTCAAATTACCCTACATTACCGTTAGTCTCTCCAAGCTAACATTGTTCCCCCAGTTACTTTTCCAGTCAATTTGGCCGCGAATTCACACCCTACACTCACCTCCGATCGGTGGCTGCTCCATGAAACAATTAGCCTCTTCCGGTTGTGTGGTCCGGTGTGCACGGTTCGGCAACTCGCCGCCTACTGCCTGCGACGCCGCGACGCTGCTGCCGCCAGCGCCGGCGGCCGCGGCTCGAACTACACAGCGCTGCGTGACTACGACGCATCGCTCGTTAATCGCATTGATCTCAGCAACAGGTTTGGGGTTGCTGGGTTTGGGGTTTGTGATTTGTATTGTTGGATTTCCAAAAATATAGTTTTTGTAGTTCATTACAAACACGGACTCGAAACAAACTGAAAGCAGAACCTTAAAAGGAACAACTTAATTTTATGAAACGTTAAACGATTTAAAAATCTACACTAAACTCAAACAGTTTTTATTGGTTGAAAAAATATCGATACAAACAAACAAACAAACAAACAGGTGGTAAAAAAAATCATATGCACATTATTTTGAAAATGTTCTTCATTAATTCCTTATTAGGTTTTCATCATTCAAATGGTCATTATGTAACAAATATTGAATTTGCTCACATCAGAAAATATTATGTTGCCAAAACTCGATGGCTATTTTAAGTGAATTTTAAAAAATTTCAAATGCCTTCTCCTACATTTCTCATTTTGTAAAAGATTTTTTTCTTGCAGTTTTATCCTGTAAATTGAATTTTGATGAGTAGTTAAGTTATGCGGATTCTGGGCCATTTTACCGTCGATGATGGTGGTCATCCTGTTTATATCATGGCGTTGAATGTTTTTCGTAAAGGCTATTTTGTGTCATATTGTGGGGGTTGTTCTTTTTCTCAATGTATTTCTTGTATGTGGGTGGTAGTTCTTAAGTGGAGTGTGTGTTTTGGGCGAGGGTTGTTAGGTGTTAAGAAGAACGTAAGAAAGTCGTAATGCATGTGATTTTGCTCGTTACAAGCCACGTCATCTATTTGATGTCTCACAAAATAGCCGTACTACAGAACTTCAAAAACCATCCCCACGCTATAGAACAATGATCTTCGCGAGAAACAATCAAGGCCATGGTTTAAACCAGGGCATGTAACCGGTTAAAAAAACCGGTTAATAAAAACCGGTAACCGATATGTTTAACGAAAATTACGAACTTTAACCGTAATTTTAACCGATATTTTTCAGGCCGAAAATACCGGTAACCGTTAACCAAAAAAAAATAAACCGGTTTTAGCGAACATTAACCTTTATTTTAATATCATTTAGCGAGAAAAAAATTAAATATTTTTTTTTATATCTGTGTTTTCTATTTCTATTTGAACATGAGTCATGACAGTTTTTACAATTAACATTTTATTGGAGAGTCATAAATGTAGGTCTCTTTGGCCGTTAAGGTTACTTAAAAAGTCCAAATAACTTTATTATTATAACGTTCTCTATAAGGGTTAACCGTTAACCAATATTTATTTCGGTTACATTCCCTGTTTGTAACTAACTTTTAGTAATTTCTAATTACATTTGAATATAAAAAGTTACAATTTTTAGGGTTTTACTGTAAAATTTTTCATATACAGCTGAAATATTCCAAAAATACCCATGTATGAGTACAAAATTTTGGTTTTTGATAGTTGACACCCTTTAAACCCAATTTTAGGTCAGGTATGGGTTCCTTTTTACCCATTTTAAGGTGTGACAAATTTCCAAATGTACTATACAATATGTTTAGACACTTTTCAACTCATTTTTGGGTATAAAATGCAACACATAATTGTGTTAAACTTATTTTTTTTAATTATGAACACCTAAATCATTGTTAAGCACTTTAAACCCATTCCAGGGTGCGAAATAACCCAAATAAACCCATTTTTAGGTAAAATTTATTGATTTTTTTGAAAAAACCAAATTGATAGTCGCCGATGTGCTGATTTCAAATTTTCAAACCGAATTTAATTATCTCTTCCCATTCCTGCGATATTTGGCCTCAAAGTTGCACCTCAAAAAAGTGTGTTTTTTGAACATATCTCTAAAATGGATAGAGATACAGTATCAACGATTACACCAGTCGATTGTACGCGCAAAGTTACATAAAGAAATGTTTTCTCCGCATATACGACCTTTGGAACGATTTGGTGAAAAATGAGAAAAACGAAATAAACCTGAATTTCAATTTTTCGCTTGGAAACTTTTTGTCACCAAATTTTTTTATATTCCAGACTTAAGTAAATACAGATGCGCTGATTCCAAATTTTCAAACCGATTTCAATTATCTTTTACCGTTCTCGAGATATTTGTGTTCAAAGTTAGACCTGAAAAAATCAGTTTTTCAGGAATAATTCTGAAATTGGTTCAGATACGACTTTGGCGACCTCACCAATCGATTCTACGGGCAAAATTACATTTTTGCACCAATTTTCAGATTTTTATTCCAATGGATACAAATTTTATAGAGGAAAAACGAAAATCGTCAAAAATCGAAAAAAATCGCAAGGGGTTCATCAGGCGATTTTTCGATTTTCGCGATTTTCGTTTTTTCGCTCTAAAAATTGTATCCATTGGAATATTAATCTGAAAATTGATACACTTATGTAATTTTGCCCGTAGAATCGATTGGTGAAGTCGTCGAGATCGTATCTTGACCCATTTCAGGGATATTCCTGAAAAACAATTTTTTTCAGTTCCAACTTTGAACCCAAATATCTCGAGAACGGTAAGAGATAATTGAAATCAGTTTGAAAATTTGAAATCAGCGCATCTGTATTTACTTAAGTCTGAAAAATGAAAAGATTGGGAGCCAAAAAGTTCTCCAGCGAAAAACTGAAATTCCGGTTTTTTTCTTTTTTCTCATTTTACACCAAATCGTTCCAAAGAACATATATGCGAAAAAAACATTTCTTTATGTAACTTTGTGCGTAGAATCGACTGGTATAATCGTTGAGACTGTATCTCTACCCATTTTAGAGATATAGTCAAAAAACACACTTTTTTGAGGTGCAACTTTGAAGCCTAATATCTCAGGAATGGGAAGATATAATTAAATTCGGTTTGAAAATTTAGAATCAGCTCATCGGCGACTATCAATTTGGACTATTTTAAAAAACCAAAATTTTTGACCGAAAAATGGGTCATTTTGGATTTTTTCGGCTGTAAAATCAAAATTTTAAGGTGCAAATCTAAATATTGTTAGTTTTCATGATTAACTATGATTGTAAATTACTTGGAGATGAGAAAAGATATTAATTTTTATTTGGATATGGTTTGGAATATATTTGCGAATATAGATAACAATTATCAAAACAAAATTTCCAAATATAAGTGCTTCCGGTCATCATTTCCGTTGTAGGCCAAGGTTCGTGGTCCAATTAACAACTATCAATTGTTTTACAGACATCCTTTTGTTTAGATAAAGTTCATTTGTCCTACTTATTTGTTTATTAACTGTTTCTTATATTATTATTTCCACCTTCTATATACATATAAAATTTTAATATATTTTTTTTATATCTGTGTTTTCTATTTGTATTTGAACATGAGTCATCATAGTTTTTACAATTAATATTTTATTGGAGAGTCATAAATGTAGGTAGTTTCTTTGGCCGTTAAAGTTACTTAAAAAGTCCCAAATAAATACGGCCTTTGTCAACACAGGCAAGTTTAAAATTGAAAAGTGACCTGCGTTTTTCTGAATATATTACGGGAATTTTTGTAAATATTCATTAATTAAATTGCTTTTTTTAATTGTGATATTTTTCTCAGATGATATTTAAAAAAAAAAAAATTATTCTTTTTTTTTAATCAAATTTTTATAATTAATTTGTTTTAATTAATTTTAATTATTTTTTTAACCGATATATTAACCGGTTTAAACCAGTTTCCAATTTTCAAAAACCGGTTTTCGAACTAAAACCGTTATTATTATAACGTTCTCTATAAGGGTTAACCGTTAACCAGTATATTTTTCGGTTACATGCCCTGGTTTAAACCGAATAGTCATCGATAACAAAATGGTCCAGAATCGGAATAACTTAACTATATACTATGAAGCATATTTCTTATTATTTTTGCTGGAGGTTTCAATAATAATGACGGCTATACATGAAATAAATTACTTTTTGTAAATTTAGAAGTCGTTACATATCTTCAATTTTTTGTACGTCGTACGTCTCGAATTAGAAAAGCTCGAACTTTAATTATAAAAATAATAAATCAGAAGCCAAAATCGAACATTCTTAATTTTAAATAAATAAATCAAAACCAAAACCGAATCGAAAAAAATTAAAATGTTTGTTCAGATATTCATTCTTCAGTAAAATACGTTAATAAACATTTAAAAAACTATATTCAAAATATTTGTTTTATACATACAGAACAGTAAAAGAAGAATAACAATGAAAATTATAAACTATTTATGAAATAGTTTTAAACTTTTATGAGAATAATAATAATTCTAGTTTGGACGTCTAGTAGAGTTGAATATTAATTTCGATTCGCTTGGCTTCGCTTTGGTTTGTGTTTTGGTGTAAAGCTAGGCGTATATTCATTCGCTAGAAGTTTGGAGGTGATCGTGATCAGGTGGTAAGAAGTTTATTAAACTGGAAACTGAACTAAATCCTAATAAGCTTCTTTGAATCGGTTTTGGATCAAGTGTTTTACGCGTAAGCTGGTGAGGTCAAATGTGACTACATACCACTACCACTACCTGAGCGCCGTCCAAGTACTTTGCAAGATAAATCTCCTTTATCCCCGAAACCGACCATGTGGATGCACATTTCCGCGTTCATGCTACTAACTCTAATCAGACTTGCTAAATATTCACTGAATTATTACAAATTAATAAATATTAAATCATACAGAATATCTAAATGTAATTCATTTTTAGCTAAATGAAAAAAGAAATAGTTTTCATCGCAATGAAGTAATGGATGAACGTTTTAAAATATTTTGTTTATAATCTATCTAAATATTTGTAAGATACAAGTAAAAATATAACTATAACAAATAAATTACATGAAGAGGAATTATCCAGTTTCAAAAACACAAAGTATTAACTATGAAATATTTGTTAAAATTGTCTACTAACTAAATCTAATTGTTGTAGTACATGTTTTTCCATCTCTGGTTAAACTACCGGTACCGGTTACCTTCATTATCAGTTAATTCAAAAATATCGCATCGAAATACATTGTAAATAACATATATTTTTGACAACTTACATCAGTTTTTCGATGCGATATTTTTTTGTAAACTGATGGTTAAGGAAATCGGCCCTTCAACCAGAGATGGAAAACCGACCTTTAAACGATTTAATCGTCGTATGTTCCCACTGCTGTTTAATATTTTAACTGAATTTGTGTTTGAATGGGTATGAAGATTTTCGGTATGTTGATATTAAATTATTTGATTACCTTTCCGTGTATGTTTACATTTGGCATGGGGTTGCTTAAAAATCTGATATTAAATATAAATCATACATTTTTTTTTTATTTAAATTGAATTCTTTTTATAAATTAAGAGTATTTTTTGAAATTTTTTTGATATTTTCATATTAATACCCAGTCAAGAAACATCCTATCTCTCGTTGAAGTATTTCTTCATTTTAGTATAAAAAAAATTGTTATATTTTTTATATATTATTTTACTATAAATCATCTTTAATATACTTATAATAATAGAAATTAGTTTTTATTTTTATCCCCAGCAACCGGCAATATAAAGTGCAGTTGTATGTTTCAAAGAAATGATTAAGAATAAATGAACTAACATTATGTAAATGATGTGTTAATGTATAAAATTATCCGGAGAAATATGACTACATTCACCCATGCACTTTGCTCTACTATTACGTGTTCATGACATATGACTACTGTGATACAACGTGAAAGACACCTCCCAGCAATTAGCCCGACATACGGTTGCAGTCACGACTTGCGTGAGATTTTTATTGGTTTTCCAACCCGTGTAGAAATGTGTGATAATTACACTCCCTTTCTGCAGCAGGTTGAAATTACTGTTATTAAGAGGGCTGTTTTTAACGTGATGTAGATGAAGTTACATCTGTAAATCGATATGTTCTAGCAAATTTTCCTCTAATGTTTAACGACTACTGAACCACTACAGTCATAAGCAATCGAAACAGGGTTAAATGATGGAATGAAAGACTCACAAAAACTAATCCAGTAATAATTGTTATTAATGAAATGACAAGAACTTGATTTTGCTTGTTAACTATTCAAATAAATACTGTAGTATATTATTATACATCCGATTTGGAATAGGTCCAACTTGATATACGTCTAGTACGGACGCGAAAAATTTGGTTAATTGTAGGTCTTCTGTTTGAAACGAGTCTTGAAGATAATATTGCCGTTTAGAACTAGATTTTCTTATTATGGATCAAGACGAGAAAATTTTGGACAATTTTCAAAACTCTTGATTATTTAAAATTTTGAAATTTTCGAAATATAAATATATTATGCGAAGTCTAGATGGCAACACTACCTGAAGAGATGGCACCAAAGAATTTTGCTTGTGCCATTCAAAGTTGTTTGGTCATTTGAATATTAGGTAATCCTCAATCGATGTTATTCAACCAGATCCGAATAAAAAATTAGAAAAGAGAAAATTAAATTTACTTTTATTTCATCTAATTTCTTTTGCATTTATATATTTTAGTACTAAGAAGTGTTGTAATTATTTACAATTCCATCAATGTATAAATATGCCACTAAAAACAGATTGTTTTTCGTGGGAACGGTTTAATTATTTTTCCTTTATTTATTAGGGAAAAAAATAGACGTCCTTTTTGGTATAAATCCAAGGATCTGTAACGGATTAAAGTCATATTTTGAGAAAACACTGTATAAGCATCTATAGAATCTGCCTATATGGCTATACTATGATTCCAAAAATTCGTATGTTTTAAAACATTTGAAAACATTGTTTAAAATGGTAAATTCATTAATTTATTTTTAAATTTTACATTTTACATCTTTATTTTAGAAATTCCCTAGAAATTTGAATTACATTTTAATAAATTAGTTGTTAACCAACTGCCATTGCAAGGGACTTACATATAAAGTTTTTAGTGAATTGCGAAATATTTAGAAACCTCAAAATATTAATTTTTGTTTAATATTTAGTAATATTAGGATTAGAATCCAACTACTACTTTCTACTCATTAGTATGAACCACCGCAGCTCGTTTATTTATTCATCTTGTTAGAAAATGTTCTAAATGAAAATTCTTATCTTAAAATATTATCAGATAATTTCTCTGTACATTGTCGTTGCCGCAAATATGTGAACTCAGCACTGTCTACAATCTTAAAATGTTGATATTACTGCGATCCAAACATACCCTAATTTATGTCAAGGGTAGCAACATATAACCCTTATTACAAACACTCAACGTGGCATAATTTATCAAACAAAAACGCTGTATTCGCACGAAATTATTTAATTAAGACGATATTCTAATGAAACAGCACGAATCACGAATTGTACGCATTTGGAGGTAATCCAATGCGTGCGCTCTATATGAATAATAATAAATCACTTCTGTCCAAAACGCAGATATCCTGCAGATTACGAGAAATTACAAAGTGCGTGAGTTTAATTATTTTTAATTTGTTCACATTACATGCTCATAAATTATGTTTCCTTTCTTCACCAAAACTGAAAAGGAACGAGAAAAATAATTAATATCTGAAGAGTAGTCATTCGTGTTTAATAGTTTCATTGGAAGTCTCAGCTCGTCTCAAATTTTATCTACATAAACAGAAACAGTCCAGTTTCATTGGTAAATTTAATTTATTTTTTGTAAAGTCTGTATAATTTGGGGTTGCTGAAATTATATTGTATAAACTGGTATAATTCGTGTAACTCTTGGACAGGTTTTATAAATAATCCACCCTTCATGAGGATTTCAAACAATTGAGATAAAAATAGACACATATAATTATATGTACATGATCACTTCCGTGTAAATGTCATACGGTAAATAAATAAATCGATAAATATAGGAGAAAATATAAAATTTACAGTTTTTAATTTTTACAAAAAAAGTTTTTTCTTTTTCGATTTTCTATTTTCATTTAGTTATTTAGGAAGCACGGTGCCCATCACATCTTGGCGCCCTTCTGCCACGCTTACATTATTTACCGTATATCGCCACTGAGTATGTGGTCTGGGGTTCCATTTCTAGCGTTTTTAACTTTAACCAAAAAATATCGTTTTGTTCAAGTTTAGTAAATTTAAAAGAACAACAGTAGATCCCTGTAAAAACAGTAATATTAAAACCTACACCATTAAATGCAATTAAAACTTGCTATACGAAACAAGTACTTTTTGTTTGAAGCCGTGTTCCATCTAGAAATATTGCTCTACGGATTCCGACAATGTAACTAAAAGTTATTCTGAGGTTTTGTTTGATTACGATTGTTTTTATTATGTAGAAATGACCTCTGAAAATTATTGAAATAATATATTGTGTTTTAAGTATTCTATATACAGAACAAACATATATATTAAACAATTCTAATAGATTACCCTTGTTTAAATTACATAAACCGGGTTAGATTTTCTTCTACATGTATCTTGTAGTAGCAAAAACTATGCTACAGTTAACAGTAGAAGCAAAAACAACACCTGTAAATTGTACAAGAAATATCTGAATTGGTGATATGAAACCTGAATTGTACCAAACATTTTACTATTATTTTCATTTTTCTTGTAAATTATTCCTGACTTTGATGACAGTGGCGCAACAATTCAATCACGGGCCTGAATTTCTGAGTCTCAATGTAAACTAAAAAAAAAAGATCTTAATGACTTCATGACAGAACAACAAGCCCCCAACCTTTTGTGGAACTTCTAAATTGAAGCTTCATGGTTGGTGACAGGCAGTCGTTTGGCTATGGTCTTAACACAAAAATACAAGAGGTGACCGGCTCTGACTCGACCAATCAGCACATATTTTATAATTGGACCAGACACATTATTCAAAAGGCAGCGCGTCGAGTCTGTTGTTGCGAGAGGAAAACACGATTTACGGGAGTACTGCGACACACACTTTAATAAAATATATAACTAGTTTTGCAAACTCAACTAGATACCTATTAGTCTATTTTGTTAATTATAAATCAGTGTTATAAATAAACTACATTCTGTAACAAATATATAACGTTATTATAATTAAAAACCTAGTTTAATACAAGTTGAATTATAATTATAAAATATTATTGAAATAAATGGAAATTTTACTTTAATTATGAAAATATTGCAACATAATTTTCTTGTTTAAATGCTCTATGTATAATTATGTTTCCAACATATGTATTTGTTTGTTATAAAGTATAAATTTGTATAGTTTTGCTGTAACAAATATTCGTTCAAATTGCAGATTGCAGAAAATAATATTCGAATATAATGAGTTTTATTTGGAAGTTATTTGTAACTGCATATTGAACTGTGCCAGTTGTAAACTTGTGATCGTGAAATTAATGAAAATTTTACTGTTCTATACAAAGTAGTAAAAATACGTATAAATTTATGATCACCTAGAGCAAGTTTAATAACTAGATATTTTACTGTATGCTATGAAATATTTTATTCACATTCTGATGAAAAACTAACAAAGTTCTATGGAAGTAACGTACACAAAATTATAATTAAAAATACACATATTTCAGCAAATGTAATTTCATGTAATTTTCAATTAATTGTAAAGCTTGTGTACAAAGTTATCATAAAGTTCATTTTATTTCCGAATCGTAAAGATAGATGGCTCGCAACGTTCACTGGCGAATTGGCGAAAGCTTTGATTCAAGTTCACAGCTTGAACACCGACCACTAGTGACAAGTTTGATCGTTTAGAAAACAAACGCAAATCACACTAGGAAATAGCTTGATAATTTTATGAAAATTAATGTAACGATGATCAAAAGGTTAATTCTTTACAGATATATTTGCCTTTTTCATAAAATTTTATTTTTCATATATACGCGAACATATTTTTATCCATATCTTCCTCTATTTTAAATGTATATGGCATTTTGCCTTTATTTATTATTTTTTAAATTATTTGTTTTTGTTAATTTAAATTAATAACTTTAAATTTTAATGTTGCTTTGGTTGTTTGTAATTATTATTTTACATATTTCATTAAAATAGGTCATGCAATTTCAGATTTTATGCCTTGTAAAGATTATTAACCTCGTTAATATTTAAAATATAATAATGTAAGTTATGATATTTATAATTATTTTTTAACACAGACTAGTTAAGCTCCAAATGCTTGAGAACAAATGTTTGAAATCTCCAAGCTTAATATTTAGCTTTTATGTCCTTATGTATATCAATTTGACGTTTGTTTATACCCTATTGTTATTTTTTAATCTGTAAAGATTGACCTTGATAATTATTATATGTCTGAAATTACAAAAAGGAGAAGAAATGTGGCTGCATAGCAGGAATGATTCTTTTTTTAACTTTTCCATAATTGTGGCAATTTAACAAGTCATTAAAAAACATTTCAGGTAATGACAATAATTACTAAGCATTCTACGAATGAGCGTAGTTTATTATTCTTTATGCATTAAACAATATATTTTTAACATAAGGCCTTGTTTCAACTCGGTAGAAATTGGAATCCATATTATTCTTTCATAAGTAATAGAACGAGAGCCATGAATTTATTGGAAAAAATTACGAATAGTTGAAACAGTCATACAAGTATCAAAAATAAAAGAGAAAGACAGTGAACCTGGAGTGATTTTAGAATAATTTTTGACTTGAGTTGCCGTTACTTCGTAAGAATTATAAGTAAATTTTGTCAATTAAATTCTAGCTCGAATTATATTTGTTTGGTTATTTCACGAACGACAACAGTTCAAAAACGAAAATAAAAACATTATAATGCTTCTTTAGTTTTATCAATTTTCTTCATAGAGGTATAATATCATAAGTAGTTAATTTTTGCTGGACTTTTTTTCGATTGATACCAGAGTTGGTTGCTTAGCAATTTATCGAGTAGCATTGATAAAAAAATCACTAGATGTCAAGCGAGAGATGTCATGAGATAAATTAACCCACTGGATCGAATAAAGCAATCGGAAAATTTGTCAGGATAAAATTTAACCACGAATGATAATCGGTTGACTATTTCCAAAATAAAAATAAGTGAACAAAAACCAACTTTGACAAATATATAAACAATACGTTAAAAATTTTTCACTTAACAAACCTCAGTTGTAAAATATAAGCATCTTATTTGATTGAATGATGTGAAATTTTCTTTTTGACGATGTTTTGTCGAAATAAATGTTGGTAACTAGATAGAATTAATTTGAATTGGTTTATAAATTTATGAGTGAAACAGTTACTAAAAATTTACCTCCTTCCATTAATGAAGCATTCTAATTGGATGAAATGACATGAATGCAATAATGACTTTAAATTATAAGAGAAACGTTAATGTCCTGCATTATGAATTAATGAATACAAGTTTGGACAAGAAACGATATTGTATGCAGGCGATGTAATTTATAGTGTTATGAATTTAGCGATAAACACATTGAGCTTGTACGTGGTTTATGATGTGATGTTGGAAATTAAATGATCGCTGCTGCCATTAACGACAACCACGATGTGATTACGCCTTCCTTCGATAGCCATCAGCAAACATCTTATCAAGTCGGGTCCAGTAAATCGATCTATGTTCAAAGTTGCTGTCAGCAATCGGGGAACAATGTAACCAGGTAATAATATCATCATAAGTTTACAGGAGATTACTCCGAGCGCTGGTAATGTGAACGTTTCACAACAGCTTTGAATGTTCCGCTGTTTGTAGTAACAATATACATTGTTGCTGGGAAACACCATTTAAGGAGCCTCTGTCAGCAATATTGTTGCAACTTGAGCTGCTTGCGCTCCATGCTGAATCAGAGCTATCTCCACTTTAAATTTCACACTGAAGACATTCTTTGAATTGCGAAATAATTGTCACCAAGGACCCGAACTGCAAGATAACATACCGCTTTGGGGTATGTAACCAAATTGTTTTTACATGTATGGTACTCGACAAAAAAATACCCGTATTTTTTAATCGATTCATTATTCATAGTTTACGAGAATATAAATATTAAAAATTTGGGAAAGGGTTATTGTAATCTCAGTATGGTAGAATCCAAAAAGAAGAGAAATGGACTGGGAGCGAAAGAGAGAAAAAGACAATCGTCTTCCACGATCCTACCACGTTGACGTCACATATCCCTTCTTCAAAATATTTAAATACTAATAATTTTTGTTATTATGATGAGAAGCTATAATGGTCAGTTTTTGTATTTTATGACTTATATACAGTGACGAGCTATACGGGTTACTATTTTTTCAAAAATAAATTAAAATACTTTAAAGTCATTTTCATTACATACATTTTTAAAAAGACGGTGTCATGAAATACTGTATGGCAACTTCTAGCTTAACTAGTAATAAGTATTTTTGTAGTAGTTTCTAGAGATCTAGATCATGTAATTCTGAGGAAAAAAAGAGCGAACCTCTTGTTATCAATTTCATAGCTCACCACTGCTTTTATATATAGTCCTGACAATCAAAGTTGAACTGACAGGCAGGGGAGAGGTTTAACAAGTTCGTCATCAATAAAAAAAGCACGACTATACTACAATTTGATTACGGTCCCATACCCCATTCATCAACTATTTGAGGCCTCTAGGTCTGTTTAAAATTGCAGGCCCAATACCAATTGCAATGATACTCAAAACATTTGTAAACTATCAACACATTTTTTTGGAGGGATCTTCACACTTATAATTATCGCTTATCCTATTCGTATCACCATAGCATAATATTACCACACCATTTATTTCGATTAGTATCAAAATTTTGACTAGCATCTTTTTGTTTAACTTTACTAGTACCCTACAGACAGTACCTACCATGGAAAGTAACTAAAACGGATTACAGTCAGGTCAATACACTATATTCTGCTAGAATATATGGTATTCCTCTGTATACAATAAAATGTTCTGATTTAATTTTGCTTACAGTCATTCTTAAACGAAAAATCAATGTTTCTGAAATTTGTACATGACAATGTAGGAAAATTTAAATTTTCATTAAATTTATTATTGTTTATTGTGAACATTGAACTTTGTGAAGAGTAATGTAAAGTATATAATTAACAAAGGCTCAAGCAAGATTATCATTTTTAATTTCGTTTGGCTGTTGGTTCCGCTTAAATATTAATTTCAAAAAAGCGGAATGATTTATATGTACGCATTATTTTAATAAAGTTCCCCCGTTTTGATAAAAAGAACAGATTGTCTTATCAAACAAACACCTCATTAATTCCCCTCGCAAACAAATCCAAACAACCGTTCACAACTCAACACTGTCGTTCATTATTATTTACTATTATGACAATTGGCATCGTTATTTTAAATCTGTTCAGTAAATCTTAATACTCGGCATTTCTTCCCTGCTGTTGGTGTTACTGGATGCATTTTTCAACCGGCCGGGAGATTGCATTGCTGCCAACACGTAGAAACCAACAGTCGTGGAATCACGAACGAGCAATTCTTTCTAAGCGGCGTTTATTATAAAATAACAGTGCTTGGGTGAAACTAAAGTTTTGTCATTCTTATTTATTTCCAACTATTTTTAAATCATTTTGTTCAGGTAACGAAAGGTAAAGCGAATAAATGTAGTTTGTATTCCTATTTACAATTTTTTTTCAGAGCTGGATTACTATATTTTGCGCCCTAAAGTAAGTAACAAAATTGCACCTCCACTACCCCTCCGTTGAAAAACAATTTTTTTGCAAATGTAAAAAATTAAAATGCACGGTTTTTGGGAGTTGTCTGAAATTTCTTGAGGTGTAATACAACCAAGTTTAATTAGAAAACCAAATTTCATATAAAATCAATGTTTCACTTTTTTTAGTACATATAAAGGATAAATTTCAGTCTTTCCGATAATACGATTTTTTATTATTTAGGTATATACTTATTGTAAAGAAACTAACGAATTTGCAAAAATCAGATGTCAGTTAATAATTTTAGATTATAAAACTGAACTATGTAGTTCATAAACTTTATCTCTTTATAATTTTCGGGTTTTCAAGTGTCCTAAATTTAAAAGGAACATACAACTAATATTTTTTTTAATATTGTTTAAATTTTTTAATCATTAAAGAATGTCGTCCTAAGCCATTCCTTTGTTATCTTCGGCGGTAATACGACAAAGTTTATTTATAACAAATAATGAAAATTGTTTAAGCAAATTAACAGAGGAGCAACGTTAATCCTTAACATTATATTAATGAAAACTTCATTCTATTGCAACATTTTACATTTTTCATTTTAAAATTCAATGTAGATACAAGCTCCTCTGCTATTTCATTTTACAAAATAAATTCCAGAGGAAAGGTTTATTCTTTCTTAAAATGGAGATTATATTTTGAGAGTAATCACTTTTGCATAATGCATTTTATGTGTAGAGTATAAAGAGAAATAATTTTTCATGCAGCCTTTGATCCGATATTTTTCATTGCTGATATCTGTAGGGAAATGTTTTCTTGTGAAGACAACCAGATAAAAGTCTCTATTGTGTGCTAAAATTAATAACATTTCAAACGAGGATTCATCGATCTTCTACAATCGAGGGTAGTTATTAAATAATCCTACTTTGATCTCATGAAATAATGATGTTCTTTAACTTTTATTACGAAAGAATATCATTCAGGGATGTGTAAATATTTAAAAGAACATTAAAACAACAACAAACAAAAATGTAAAATTGTATTTAAAAAATGATATATTTATTTTTACATCTTGCCACTCAGTAATAAAGGTATTATAATCATGTTAAAAATAGGTTTTTAATGGATAAGCATGTTTTGAAGTCCCTACAGCATGATTTTAATATTTTTACGATGATGTCTGTCCGTGTGTATGGACGATTGGATGGATAGAAGATCGTTTTCGTAACGATGGCTCAAATAGTAGTGAAAAAAAAATGTTGAAATATTGGATATAACATTCTGACATCCTAGATTAGATTTGATTAGATTTTGGTGTTAATCGTGCAACCGGAAATTGAGTTTTTATGGAGATTTGAAATATTTTTATTAATTATGAATATTTGAGATTTTTTGTAAATAATAATTTAATTTTAAATCATTAGCTAAAATTTTATGGTTTTGACAGAGATAATTATTACCTATAATTGTGCTAATACTGTACGTTCAAATTATATCAGTAATTCATTTTACCATGTTAGCAGTCAACGCACCGATATTCATGTATATAAAAAAAAGTATGAAGAGGACATTGTGCTAGCCACATCAGACTTTTGTTATGAGTAAATAAAAAGGATTTGTATTCAAAATAGAGAAGAAGTAATAATTTTATAAAAATTATGAAAGGAAAAAATCAAAGCAAAATTTTGCACATAAATAACAATAAACATATATAGTACAAAGAAATACTTTCAAATTCCTATTCCTAATTTTGGTTTGTATAATCTGAACAGAACATTTGATCAACAAATTATTGAATTCTGTGAAGCCTTCCTTATATAAAAATTAACCATAGCAGTACGTTTCAAAATATGTTCTTAAATTAAGAATTTTTAAGAAATGAACAATCTATAACTCTATAAGTTTAAATTCTAAATTGTAAGTAGACAAGTAAAGGCAATGTACTAACCGTCAATGAAAGTTGAGAACAACAGGCAGGTAACATCCCGAAGTTCGGGACCATTTTGAGCATCGGGGAAGTTCCAATTCACTACTGCTGCAGTTGGTAGCAGTTGGACGGGAATCAGATAGTGTATAATTAATTAATCTGTTGGGATATCCTTCTAATGCCCGTCATATTCCAAATACTGCACATCACAACTAATTTAATTGTGGATTGTAGCGTTCCATTTGTGATGATCAAAATTATTGCTCTGAGAATAATCCTTGAATAGATTCGATTGTATCCAATTTTATTCACAATTGAGAGAAACTAATCCGATATGTCGTGTCATGAACTGATACGGACCGTTTTATACTTCTATATTGTGTTTGATGTGAGCTTACATACAATTTCTGGTGGAACTGTGAAATTGAAATAAGCTACATTTTTACGAGAATCTTCTATGAAGAGAGCTTCTAATGTTCTAATATGTTTTCAATAAAAAAAATATAAAAGTCTACAAATAAAAAGCAGCAAGTAATAATTTAATATTTCTATACGTCCCAAAACTATTATCAAAATTGAACCTTAATTATAATTTTCATCGTTTTAACGTAAAATATAATTTACATACTTTATTTACCTATTGAAAACCACACTTTTTTGGGATACAGTAAAAAGAGTATATGACGTCCGGAAAAGGACTTGAAGATACGGATATTATTTGCGACGGTTAAATACGACGGGAATATTAGTGTATAAATACATAATTGTATTATAAAGTAAAAAGACAAAAATTCATAAAAAAACTATAACATAAACAATTGTTTTTAGAAAAATACATGTGATTTTGTTGCTAGTACCGGCGACTCTAAATTCGAATTATTTTATAATTTCCTTAAATTCAAATCGAATACCTACCTAGCATTTTCGTTGCTATACATGGCTATTTGTTATGAGCGATAAAGTAACCACATGTATACCCAGAGCTAATTTTTGTAAATACGAGGTACGTGCCAAAAGTAATGATAGTGATTTAGAAAATATACTTTTATTCAAAAATTTTAAAATTGCATGTTATTAACTTCGAAATAACACCCTTATGAAATAATATAGCGGTTCCAAAAATTTTCTACTCATCATAGCAGTTTTTAAGGTTGTTGTTGTTGATATTGGTAGTCATTGTTTTTTGATGTTCTCATTGGTCTCAAAATGATGAAGAGACGATAACCTGACTTTCTCAAAAAACAGTACGTTGTTTAAATGCTTGTCTGTGTCCACAACAGTTTTCACACGGACAATATTTTCATCCGTTTCCAGATCGTCGTTCATCTTCAAAACTTAGCCTTCCATATTTGAAATTTTTGTGCTACCTCTAAATTTATGCTTGTGACAGAGCATGTTCTCCATAAATTGCTTTTAACATTTCAACCATTTACGGCCCAGATTTATCAATTTTAACACAAAAATTTAAAATTTTACATTTCACCTTCTGACGAGCAAGCAAAACATAACCACAGAATTGTTAAATATAAAAGCGACATTCTGACTTTGGAGATTGTGCAGGCCTTTAAATTTGTTGCTTTCCCTTATCTCTCCGTAAGATGTGACGAAACTTTCTGATTTTAAACAATGCGCTCTTTAAATTTGTTGCCTTTCCCCATCTCTCTCTAATTTTCATTTCTCTGTCTTACTGTTGCTTCTGTATAAACCTATTCTGTGACACAACTTCGATTCTTCAAACAATTGCTATATCTAAGGGTTCACATAAACCTGGTAATGGTCGGAACCGTTACCTGAGATCCCCTTACATATATCCCCCCATTTAACTGGTCCGAGAAAGCTCCTATCGCAGCAAAAAATCACTTTCATTACTTTTGGAACGTACGTCGTATATTTTAATTTTAATTATTTAAATTTCAGAAAATAAAACAAAATACCAATATTATAAAATAAATTTAGTCAATATAACAATTATGTTTAGTAGAAAATAAGTGTACATTTAATAAGCTATATAAATTCCTTGATTATAATAATTCCTATGCCCTATATATCTTCTCGCATGATTACATCCAGCAATTATAACACATAGCTAGGTTGTATCTATGTATGTGTACACTATGGTGTAAATACACGCATCGGGAGCTCGCCAGCCACTTTAATTGCCCCAACTATTCTAAACTATTATCGTTTAGTGCGCTGTTGTTTACGCTGGACAGCACGAAGCAGGCGGCGGAGTGAACACATTCCGCGGATACCGTGCTCGGGGCTCCGGGCAGCTAAGGAGTTGGGGAAATGCTCGATACTAAATGGAATACGGAGATGGCGACGGCGAGCTTAATGTAAATGGAAACATGTGGCTAAACTATCATACATTCAACGTTCACGTGAATAACAACACTAAACTTAACACTAAAGCGTTTCCTTGCTTCGTTTTTCTACTGCAATGGAAATATATTACTTTTATTATCACCCGTAAATCCACTTCTCGAATAGAGGGTGTATCACATTGTTGCACACCCAGTAACTGGTACTAATTCATTCATATTTAAATATGTCTGAAGAGCTATTTGAAACTCATTATAGTATAAGCTGATTGGCATGCTTAATGTGAATGGAAACATGTGGCTAAACTATCATACATTCAACGTTCACGTGAATAACAACACTAAACTTAACACTAAAGCGTTTCCTTGCCTCGTTTTTCTACTGCAACGGAAATATATTACTTTTATTATCACCCGTAACTCTACTTTTCGAGTAAAGGCTGTATTACATTGTTGTACACCCAACAAGTGGTACTAATTTATTCAAATTTAAAGATGTATGAAGAGCTATTTGAAACACATTATAGTATGAGCTGATTGGTGAGCTTAATGTAAATGGAAACATGTGGCTAAACTATCATACCTACATTCAGTGTTCCCATGAATAATAAAACTAAACTTAACACTAAAGCTTTTCCTTGCTTCGTTTTTCTACTGTAACTTAAATATATTACTTTTATTATCACCCATAACTCCACTTCTTGAATATAGGATGTATCACATTGTTGCACACCCAGCTACTGGTACTTCATTCATATTTAAAGATGTATGAAGAGCTATTTGAACTTCATTAGAAAATAAGCTGATTGCCTTTTATAAAGTTTTAAGACACATACGGTAAAGGAATTTTCTTGTGTCGTATAATGCTACGGACCGTACCCGAAAATTGTGTAAGATGTTTCCTATCATATATTTTCAGTTTTCTAAATTTTACAAAGTAAGTTCAGTACGAATTTGTTTAATACGTGCCATTTATTTCCTTTCAAGTGATGTCTTCAATTTCGAAGAATTTATGTCGTATGACCACTAAGCTATTCAAACCACCATAAAAGATTGTAAACCCTGTATGAGACAGTTTCAAATATCCGACTCGAATGGAGTCCTCCACATTTGTAGCAAATTAGGAAATTGATCACTTATAGTCGATCCAGACCTTAATTCTGTATGATAGAAACTATCAAAGTTTAAAAAAAGATATTCGAGATTTTAGTGCCCTTAATATCTTTGTCATCATATTAACCCTACTATCAGTGTGAGATGTCATATTTGAAAAATTATTTTAGGAATAATCTAAATTTAGAAAAATAGTCGTTGAATATTGTGCGATCAGGAAAATTTGTAAAAAAATATTCAAGCGATATCCGTGCAAATTTTAATTTTGCAAAATTATAAATATTTGTATATAAAAGTGTCACATTTCCTTTCATTAAAAACGAGACGATTTCAAACGATGATGTGGTATTTAAAATATGGAATATAAAGAAAAATTCAATGAAACAATGTTTTAAAAATTGTTTTTCTTTTACAATATACAAACATTAATCAGATATTGCTATTTGCTTAGAAAAACTATTTGGTAGGTTTCTCGTTGAGCTATATACTACCGTTTTTTTAATTTTTCAATATTCAAATGCTTATAAATTTGAAAAACTCTAATTTCCTTGGGATCTGTTCCTTATTCATAAAAATCTAATAGAAACACCTCATTTCAAGCTTTGGAAACCATAAGACCCTACCTTATAAGTGAGAACATTTCAGGAAAATTTTAAAATGTCTTACTTACAAAACTTTATGAAAGATAGCAAAAAATAAAACGATGTTCTAAAAATTCTTATTAATATTTCAATTTAACAACTATTAAATTCAAATTACAAGATAAAAAATATCAACAGATCTGAAAAGTGAGTAAAGAATATTCTTCTGTGAAGGAGACTTCCTCATGTTATTGAATACTTTGAACAGTAGCCAGTAAATTAGTTTACAGCTAAATAGGTTTAAATTTTTAATGTTTATTACTTTTATTATCAAATATTAACTCTACAAATATTATTATTTTGTTAGGATAACAACAATGACTAAAACAATGTGAATAATATGAATAGAGTTCATTTGGCAAGTTTGACCCTTTACGAGCCATGACTGACGTGTCCTAACTGGAAGAATTCGGAGGCGAGCCCGTTACATAATAGTGCAGACTCTGCAATTCTCCTTCTTTCCCACTCCTCACGCCACTTTTCTATGAACAAACGCTTCCCAGAATGCGGTTCCTTGATTGTGCCAGCTGGACAAAATTTCATATTAGACCCTAAAACTCCGCCATAAAACTCCTTCACACCATTCGTTTAAACCTGTTTATTGTTTTAATAAAAATAAATCAACCCTTGTTGGTATTGCTTACTGCGGGCATATTCAAGTTTTAAACGAGAAATGTTATACTCAATAATATACTCGTATTTTTTACTTAAAATAATGTTCAATACATGTAATCCAAATAATTTTTTAACTTAGATGCTGTCATGAATATAAATGAAATATTTAAAAAAATTAGCTATTAAATAAAAAAATGCAAGATATGTTTAATTTTTGTGATTTTATTATTTACAGATTAATGAGATTTGAATAACATCACAACTATCCTCCAAAGATAAGTTTTGTACAAAATATAATAATTCTAATTTGATTACCATGATTTTTTCAAAATATTTATATTAAAGTAAAAATACAGCAATGTATTTTAATGATTACAAAATGTTTAAAATATTATTTCGTTAATATATTTCAAATTAAATACCAAATTTTATTTACAGAAATTTGCAATTATCCCTTTGAAACAACACCGATCCAAGCTGTCAACCATTAATATTTTTAAACCAAAATTAATACAACATTCAGAATTTGTTTAAAATGACAGTTGTTTACAAAAGAATATAGCAAATATAATATGTTAAAAATAGTTTACTAGCCAGATAAATTTAAACTGTTTGGTAGTTCAAAGGAACGTTGACAGTTGGGATTGACAAATCAGCCCTAAGTATGTTAATAGCTACTAAATTAAAAAATTTATATTTTCTTTAGCATAAACATCACATGAAAACTAAAACACTTTAAGTCTTAAGACATTGTGAATAACAAATATATATTTTCCCAATTTATAAATTAATTCTTTTATGAAAAATCAACCCATATATCCTGAGATACTTAATTTATATTTGGATTAATGCAACAGAATACTAGTCAGATTTGTCTATTTTCCGTATGTGAAGTAAAATGTATGAACTAATTGAAATTTATTTTCATTAAATCGCTTAAACCTATTACAAATTTCCGTGAAAATACAATAGAACTGGAAAATAATTTCTCGTGAACCACAACGTAACAAAATTCGTTTTATTTTAATTAAGTTGTATAGTATAAACAAACAATTTTCACAGCTTGCTATAATTTCATGAGCGCTAGTTACAACTGCGATAAATTATAATCCATTTGAATATTTTTCCGCTGCGGTATAAATTTTTTCATCAAGGAAAGTTGTGCAAATTTCAGGCAATTTAGCAGCGCTCGTTAGCGAATCGATCAATAAGTAACAAAGGCTGTTCGTCAGTCTGACAATTATTGTTGGTTAAGTAGGGCAGGATTAAATTGATCGTATATTTTAAGGCCATTTACTAAACGGTTTTAAAGTGTTACACTGTTTTCCGTTTGGGTTTATAGTGCTTGTATTTAATTAACAATAGTTTAGTGGCTTTTTAATTGTCAGTCAGTGTAGTGTATTTACTCGTTCGGAAGGAAATTTACTGTACTTCGCGCTGTGGCAAATCCTGTTAACTTTTTGCGAGATACTCACTTCTAATGAAATAAATAAATTAACTCGAAAATAAAGCGATTTCCTTTTCTGTACTGAATTAGTTTTATTGAGTATTTATACATTCTCATCGTTTAACACTTTTGCACACTGTTTATCTCTCAATATTTAATTGTTCTATAAAATCTTTTTTAGTTTAAAAGTATCTCTTAAAGCTTCTATAATCTTAACATTATAAATAAATAAGGGAATAGTTAAGGGATTGTTACTGTTCTCCGAATAGAAAAATAATGTAGAACTAATTTTATTAAAACAAAATTATCATTTATGGTATTGGTAAATAAATGTTGATATTCAAAATATACATTACAGACTTTAATACAGCCCTACATTATCTTATATTGTAAAACCAAATTTTATAATTATATTTTTATGGTATTTTACATTATTAGCAAGGTAAAGAAACATGTCATCTCTTGGAAGCTGTAAAATTATTACCTTGCTTATATTATACAATAGTTTATTTGTTATTTGTGTCAAAAATTTGTATCACAGTAACAAAAAACAAATTTCAATCATTTAAATAATGCTATTACTAACTAGTAAAATTTTTACTGGTTAGTAGGTTGTAAAGGTTAGTTTCCCTGGTGAATAAACAGGTCGTATAAATGACGGTTTACAAATGAGTAACAAATAAAAAATTTAACATGGTTTTTGAATGTGGATAAAACAAGTTAAGTAATTAATTACAATACACTTCACAAATGTTATTAATTAATATAAAATATCACAAGAAATATAAATTTTCTTTATTCTATTTTTGTTTACATTTATTTATTCTATAATATAACTATTTTCAAATGTTAACATTGTAAATAAATTATAACATTTCATTATAATATTTTCAATATTTGTCACGTCTGACCCAACAGTATCCAAAATAAGTTTCGTGAAAAGTTTTACTTGCATTTTGGTGATGATGACAACAGCGTACAGCATTTGCAAGCTTATGGTGGGTTCCGAACCACTCGGACACAGCGGTAATTTTTATTTGATTATTAGCTTATATTAAAAGTTTTCAGTTCAATAATTTAAAAATTAGAGTTTTGCAACAAAAGTTTGCAATATATAAAGAAAATTAAAGTCTTTAAATAGATGCATGTAATGTGTTAAAAGTGATACTGTTTAAATCATGTGTTAATTTGATTCCAATTTCTATATTTAATTAACAATTTTTTCCATATTTGTAATACAATGAAAAAGCGGGGTGAAGCAGTAAGGTTGTCGGCGGGACCATCAATCACCGGAGCGGAGTCTCCGGAGCTGTAATCTGCCGGAGTTGGGCGAGGCTCCGGGCGGCGACAGCAGCGCTCCCGAGACGGTGTCGCCTGTCGGAGATTCTCCGCTCCGACAGAACAATTAATTGCGCCAAAAGGTGTGACAAATCGCTAAATAATGCCACCTTCATACACCCAAACTAATCTACACACAGATTGCCAACATACAAAATGCAATGAAGAATTCATTTCTTTTAATTCAAAACCGTAAATTATCATCTTGTAAAAGAAAAGTCCTTTATTTATTATTTCTCTCTATCGTCCTTAAACGGGTATAAATTATTTATACCAATATATATTCTTCCTAAGTGGAACACAAAAGGACAAGAAAATCCATTTTAGTGCATTTAAGCGGCTGCTTCAATTGGATGTACTAATTATATATTTTAAAATAAAACTGTGAAATATTCTAATTCTTTCTCAAATTACAGTACTTAAATTAAAATAACCTTCCGTTATAACTAATCATTTTAATGTTTACAACTTGTGAAAGGGGTGCTCATTAATTGTGAAATACTGTAATTCTTGCCCTAAAGTAACTAAATCAAAATCACTTTCCATAAAAATCAGTCATCGTAATGATTACTATCTCTTAGAGATGTATACTTTTTCATTGGGAAGTACTCTAATTATTGCATTAATATAATTAGATCAAAATCACTCGTCGTAAAGAGCAACCAGTGTAATATTTACTTACTCTAGTAGTAATACTCATTCCCTGTGAAGTAATCTAATTCTTGACCTAATGTAAGGAGATCAAAATCATCCTCCATATAAAACAAATCACCGTCATGTTTACTACCCCAGAGAAGAATGCATACTTATGGGAAATATTCTAATTCAAAATCACCCTCCGAACAAACCAATCACCGTTACTGTCTTAATTAAAAGAAAGTCGTCCCAATAAAGTGTATGGCTGATTTTCGTTGTTTCCGATTTGGCCAAAAAAGCTTTTACTGCAATTAACCGGTGACTCAATTAAAAGGAATTGACTGTATTTTTTTATTATTTCTTCACTCGTATTTGAATATTCTCTTAAAATTTAAACCATAATTTTATTCATATGGTTGTCAGACTTCACTCTAATCAAAGGACCTGCAGATTATTGTATATTCCGATACAATTGTATTTTATTAACTAAACAATTATTATAGAATCAAACCTAGATTTCAGACTCCACTCATTTCATATTTAAGTACAATAACATTCAAAATTTCTTAATATAGACATATTTTGCGTTTCATGAAACAAATCTGTGTTATTTATTATTTCTGTCATTTGTATGCACGAAGTTATGCATATGTATTTTTCAAGTAAAAAATGTAAAGTTCATTGACTATTGCAATAACGTTCACTGAACTCTTTTTTGCGGTTTGTCTCTAGAAAAACTTTTTCAGACATTTTCCAGCATGTAAACATTTGAAAAAGTTAAATTGCTTGTGTAAGGCATTCACTGATTCGAAATAACACTATTTATATTTCTCACGTTTTTGTAACAAAAACTTTTATTCGAAATACAATTCTTAGACATGTACGAGTACAGTTGCAACCGCAGAACAGCGAAAATTTCTTTAAAAGCTTACTATAAAAAGCTCTAGGTGTTTTCCCTGTCTCGTAGTATTGATGTTTCAGTTATTTTAAGAGAAGTTTTCCTTGCTTTAGAAAAGAATTAAAAAACGTTACGTTCGTGGAACGTATGTCCATTAGTGCAATTATCGACAAGTTGTACTCGTTAAGTTTATTTTTTCTTAATAAAAAGAACCTCTGCAATTTTTTCCCAGTCTGTTCATTCTTCACTATGGAAACAAATAAAGGAATACGTTCTCGCTAATTACTTCAACAGCAGTTCCCTTTCAATTTAATATCCTTGTATTGAACTACAAAGTAGAGTTTTATGAATGAATAAAATAGAAACGAGCTTTGTGTAGACCCGTAGAAACTGTTTATGATCGTATATTATTCTACTTTATGTACTTGAGCATATATTCCACCCGTTTATGTTTTTCATTTGCAAAGAGAAAGGAAATTAAAATTCTGTTTAAGCGTCTACTGCATATGCAAGCTTATGTTGTTGTTGTTTAAGTAATAAGAGATTAGTTGATTGATAGTCTTGATATAGTTATTGTAATATAAGATATTCCGGGTTCGGTCGTATTCTTTATAATATATTTCCTCAATATATTCTGCTTATATTCATAATATTATCATGAAAGTTTTGAACAACAAGGTTTAATTAATTAATAAATATGCGAGTACTTATTTTCAAAATATACTCATACATTCTTCTATTTAAAATTTATTTATACCGGGTGTCCCAGCTCAACCGACACATGGGAGTTTTACATGGGAAATCAGTTAATTATGAATAGTATCTCCCCACTGCAAGTTATTTACTTGAAATTTTGTACATATTATAAATATTTAATAATACTCCAAGATAAATTTATGTACATTGGATTTATCCGTCTTGTTGAATTTTATAGAATAATATTATATTTTATAAGTACTGAAATATAGTTTTTGTTATTGATTCTTTGTCTAAAATAAATTTTTTGATAAAATACAATATTCACAGTACTTATGAGCTGTTTATAAACTATGAAGATACTCATGTCAAAAAAAATTCATGACTAAAGTGAAATTTAACCAACTTATTATGTAAAATACTGTTTTTTGTAATATCAAGTAGCTTGAAATTACTTAAAATCAGTCAAGTAATTCACAAAAACATCAAGCTATTAGACTTGATGAAACCCTAAATATAAATGAATAAATGGAAGGAATAGGTACTTTGTTTTTATAAATGTTTTCATGTAACAAATCATCTTATTTCATTTCAAAATACCATAAAAAGTTTTCAAATCCAAATATTGATTATAATCAAGTATTTTAAATTTCGTCGAAAATTTAATGAAAGGTTTAAAATAGAGTTATTTGTCGGACAGTACAATCCTTATACATAAATTAAAATAACTATTGTATACTAAATTATTAATTATATCTTCCAACTATGAATGATTCTTTGAGAAACAAAATATATTTGATTATAAATTCTTAACTATACTTTGGAATAAAGTCATTGGCGTCATACATCGGTTCTTATCTACCTACTTTATTTTTATACTTTTTGCATTTAGATGTTAAGTTGTTAACTTATGTAGAGCACCTTTGCAAGCACAAATGAATAACCTTGAGTGAAATCGGAAGTTTGTAAGAACTATCCCGCTTGGTTGTGTTGGCTGCGAAGCCGAGAGTTAATTTTCCTCGTGACTGGCTGACAGCCTCCGTAAACCTTTTAGGGCGTCGTCGTCCTCGGCCGGCCGCAGTACGTAAACAAGTTCAGTGGGACGCGACTCTGACTTACTCCCACGCAGACAAATTTGCTTCCGCCAAAGGGTTTGATTGCCGGTGATGGATAGTATCGGTGACAAGTTGGGATGTCATTTCGGGATATTTGGATAGTTGTTCTATAATAAATTGCTTTCAAATTCTATACCTGTAGCCAGGGTCGATTCTGCACATCAAGTGCAGATGAAAGAGTAAATGAAATTGCGGCGCAGGTAATTTTTTTTTTCGTTCATGTTAAAATTACATACCAAAAATTACATTTTTAAAGAAACGTGTAGCTTCTCAGTTTTCCCTCATTCATGTGCAAAAATAATGTGCGCATGTGCTTGACACATTTGTCATAAATTTGAATTAAAAATAATACAACAGAGCATTGCTATTTTAATAGTATATTACGTACCGTGAACTGTAAGTGACAGTTTTTAGGTCGAGAATGTTGTCGAGATTTCCTAAACATTCGAGACTTCAAATATCACTTACAGTTCCAGGTTAGTAAGCTATTTTTTGCAATACCTACAAAAATAACAGAAAAAGAAAAATAGGTTTCAAAATTAACGTCTGTCAGATTGATGTCAAAAATAAAAGTTGAATTGCAATTGAGAGTAAGAGTGACATGAATGTTTATGATGATGTGGAAACTAAATACTTACCATCCACCATGAATTGTAAGTAACGCGCTTACTGTCCACCGTGCACGGGAAGTGTTTACTATAACCATGGAAACCAAATCTGCAATAAAAGTTGCACTTACTGTGTTTCAATTTTGTTATTAATGGGTAACTTACTGTGCAGGTATTGCAAAAATAATGTTATCGGATATTTAATTTTATGTGTCCATTAAAATTATTGATATTTTATAACTTGGTAGCTTGCGCCATCCGTTAAAACGTAGCAGAACTAAAACTATTAAGTCTCTGAAATGCGATGAATACCTGAAAGAGAAATAATTCTGCACAGTGGCGGCTCGTGAACTAAAATATTGGTGAGGCAGGCGATACAAATTTATTTATGATTGCTTATAATAAATAATTTTATCATGAACAATTGTATATAGTTCTCTTATTTTTATAAAAAAAAATTATAAAAATACATCTATAAACACTAAGAAGGGCGAAGAATGTTAGCAGCACTGAGTTTATCGCAATGTCATATCAAATAGCAAGAGACACACATTTATAAAGTTTGAGGCAGGAGAATTTTAGCCTCTTTACTTCTGTAGTAGAAACTACGCTGGGCGTACAAATACCTACTTTATTTGATAATATATATAGGATAGAATGAATTTAAAAAAATTAAATTTAAAAAAAAAAAAAAAATTTTCCTCTACTCATTTTATGTGGTAAGGCATTGCCTCAACTGCTTCCCATGACGAGCCGGCACTGTCTGCTATTAAAAATAATTTTATTAGTGCGACTAAAGTTTATATTTTCATGCCTTCGCTTGTAAATTTTTATAGATTTAAAAGCAAAACTATTTGTTTACTCTTTTATTGAGAGAATTTTAATTTAATTTCGCTTAGTTCTCATTATTGTAGTTTTCTTAATTCGATTCGGATTAACGAAATTATTGTTGATGGACAGAAGTAAATGAATAATGTATTTTACAATTCCAATGAAATTAGAAATTTGCTTTGATATCTCTAAACGTATTAGCGTCGTTGTTTGAAGTGGTCGAATAATATTCAAATCTTTTCAAATATAAATCTACTTTGAATCACAAATACATTCACACTTTGTAGTATAATAAAAAGGCCTCTGTATATTTTTACTCGCAAAGATTGTTTTTGTTTGTTGTTCGAAAAATTCTAAAAACATCAGATATTGCAGGAAATAACAGTAATACTTACGAAAACTAGTGCAATTTATGGGATGTAAAATTTAAAAGTAAGTAAAAGAAAAGTTTATTAAATAATCTTTAAGTTCTTGACTCCATAAAACAGTAGGAAACTGTAATATAAAAATAGTTTTTAATGTTAGTTTGTGGGATTTTGAAAGTACGAAGACGATAAAAGTATGAAACTTTACCTTTTATTGATGCAAAGTTTCCACATAAAATCGTTTTCTTAAAAGTACAAATGGTGAGAATGGTAGAACCACTCAAGAGAGGCTGCCAATCTTTTCAGGAATGTTCCATTTTGCATTGAAAAGGTTCGAGTTCACTTCAAAATGATAGCTACTCGATTGGAAACCTGTCAATATAAAAATTGCTTACAACACTTGTCCGAATTTTATCTTTTTCAAATTCAACCCTTTATAGCAATCATCCTGACTTATCAAATTTTACCGCAAAGGAATGAATTCATCATTGCGCAAAAGATGATTGAATATTGATTTCAGATCTGGAAAAGTAAAGGATAATACTATAAAGTACATAACACGAAACGATTGTCAGTATTAAATATTCACATATAATAATATTCACGATATTTGTTACTGGAAGCAGGATTTATCAAATACTACACATGTATACCTTTCAAGCATTTCAATAAATAATTGTAAATTTCTGCAAATACTGTAGAACAACTCAATTAAATTGTTAGAAACATGATCCATTATTAATATTCGATCTCGTTACTAGTTAAATCTTATTTGGACTTGTACGAAAAGTACTATTCATATGCAAAAAATAGAAAAGAGTGAAAAACTATTTAATTTATTTTCATTTTTTATTTATTTACAATTCAGTAAGATGGAAAAAAATTCTTTGGACGGTGGATAATTCTAAAAACTGTTCTATTAATTCAGGTTTGTGACACAGATCACTAAAATAATCTTACTAAAAAATTATGAAGATTTTTTTTTTATTAATGAGATTTAAATTTTTGATACATTCGAATAAAAAATAATGTATGATACACAAACACTCTCGAACTCCTATGGTTATCATATTCGGTTTTGCCTTCTTTGGTAATATTCCATGGTCGTCCGAGTAATTACTTTTTTCGTTCTTGAATCACAAATAACTATTTTATGAATATAATGATACAATGACATTTTTTATTCGAACTTCCAGCAATATATTGTAGCGATACCAAGGTAACGTCGCGGCCGTTAGCAAACCTGTCAAGACTAGTTCGCAACGCTTCTATTGTGCTAACTCTCGAAGGTACGAGAACATTTCCAAAATTAATTGCCCTACTATTAAAGCCGGAGCAGAAAACACGGCGAGGACAGTCTGATATTAATTTGCTTAGTGAACATAAATAGTTGGTGGAAATAAAATGTGTAAATAAATAGTACATAGTGTTAAATGTTTAAATAAATAATCTTAATGTTTAAGTTTTTATTAATAATTGTTATTCTTACATTAGTGTTTATATTTGTTTATTCATAGTGTTACTTATTTACTTTTATTAATAATAACTAATATTACTTTATTATCTTTTATTATTCATATTTCGTTTATTAAACTTAGTTATATACAATTTAGTGTTTCAATTATTTTTACACTTCGCCTGAATAAATAAACGTTGCAGTACAATACGTCGTGAGTGATATATACAATTTAAAAATGCATGATATCATTATCGATATTTGTATTAAACCATATCTGGCACATCCAGTAACAGATAATACGACCGGAGTAATATATTTATTATTTAAGTAATACTAAAATCGAACTGAAGCGGAAGATAAAACCTTCGTCACTTTAAATGTTTTTCATTAGGTCTATACTCTGTTTTTAAACTATAGACAGTAAGTAGAAATTCTAGTGAGAAAATCAAAGCCTGTGATTGGTTGTTGCGCCATTTCATGAAGCCGCATTTAACAAATTTCAGGCTAACCTTCTCAAACGTAATTGAAACGTCATACTCTCGGAAGTTGTCAAATCAATTGTTGAATTTGCACGTGTTTTTCGTTTCATTGCTCTTTTTGTGACATTTCACGAATAAAACCAGTTCTTTTCAGAACTATTAGTATTTCACTAACGCTGTGTAAGTAGTTTATCTATCATAGTTTTGGATGATGAAAATATAGCCTGGAAAGTATAAATTCTGACGTGACCTTCATTTTGACACTTCATTTCTCCCGCCAAATAAATCTAGTGATTTTTTTTGGTAACTTCTAGCGGTGTGAATGTGACTTCGTCTAGTGCTGTCTATAGTTTAAAAACGAAGTATAGTAAAATAACCTGCCCTGTACAACACAAAGATGCTTCGATTTTTAGCTTCACGTCTATTTTCAATAAACCTTCTTTCATTTTCTTCTATTCTTCACTTATTAAAAACAATACAAAAAGTTAGCTTCCTTTTCTTCCCGAATTAAAAACAGTTCATGAAGTTATTAAAAACTGCATTATCTCCTCTCATCATCCTCGCATGAAATCCGCTAGAACTCCAAACTTAGTGGTTAGCCAGCAGCCGAATTCGGTTAGTGTGTATCGGGGCTTTGTGCGCACGCCTTGGCAGAGTTTGAACGATTAATTAAGATGTGGCTTCGCGTGTCACAATAGAACCGGTAGGAGGAAGCCACCCACTCACCCTCTGCACTGGAGCTCTCGAGCACTCGGAGATGCGCTGACATGCGAGGGAGATTTAATTGACGAGAGGAAATGGTAAATGTGAGGAATGAAAGATCGTGTTTCTAATGTAATGGAACTGGGGAATATGGGGATGTCGTTTTATTTGCCATATGTGCCGAATACATGTACTGAAAATTATTAATATTGTAATTGAGATGGAATTGATAGTAGCACTTGTTATTATATTATTAATTCTTTTATAACGATCCAATCGCGTTTTGGGACATTATAAGATGACTTTATAATTGCTAATACATTACATACATTTTCAAACTCTTACAATAAAATACGTTGTTTTTCGTCACCTAAGCAACATCGGGAATCTAAATTTCCCACGTCTCCCCGGGTGTAGCGTGAAGGAAATGTTGGAAAATACACTCCTACTTCTAAAGCATGTATTAAAAAAATGTATTTATAACAAAAAAGTATAAATTTACATAATAATAATAAAAGAAAATAATGGATTATCGAATAAAATTTAATTTAGAAAAAATAAATTTTGTGCATTTGGCATACAATGTTGTCAACAACTGCTGTCATGTTCACAGGTTGAGAGCATTTTTGTACAAAAATAAAAACAAATTATTTTTTTTATGATTTTCGTACAAAAAATATTATACAGATTCGTTCTATAGCAGAGCTCGCAAGTTCGCGTCCAAAATACTCATCTGGGAAAATGACGTTCTCACACTTGATATCTAAATAACTATTTCAAAACATTTCAAGCTACACCAATAACACTAGGTACTTAGAAAGGTAGAAGAAAAAAGTGAACACTAGATCTGTCCTTCAAAAGTTAACACTGGAAACTGATGCATTCATAATTTAGATTCTAGGTTTTATCTTAAACTAAATATTAACTTTTGATGATCGAAAATTTTATTCCCTTTCAAAAAATTATTATTGTCTTTTATAAAATTGTACCGATTATTTCTGAGGTCAGTGGCGTAGGCAAGGGGAGGGTTTACGGGTCTGGACCCCCTCCTTGACGAATTTAAAATAAAATATTCATATATATATCCATTTATTTACATTTTCTTAATAAATAAATAGATATACATACCTATGTATTAAGTAACCTAATCTAATTTTGAACCCCCCCCCCTTCCAAAATTCCTGGCTACGCCACTGTCTAAGGTAAATGTTTAGATCTAGTGATAATATTACTTTAAATCCGATATGCTAGTATTTTCTGGCGAGAACCTTAATAGCTTTAATATTTTTCATAAAGACGGAACGTGTAAAATTGTAAAAAATACTTATGCACTTAAGATAAAAACATAGTCAGTAATATTGTAGAATGATTATACTGTAATTACAAACAATAATAGATATTAAAAATAATTGTAACGTTTTGTAGAAATATGCAAAAATTAAATTTAATTAATAATTGAACTAATTATGTTTGAAATGGGCGATTAAAATTATAATTTCGTGACGAATTGAAGCAATAAAACGAATTTCCACCACAGACAGAAATTCTCCATCCTCCAATTTCCAACTGCGTAAATAGGATCATTAAGACGGCAAATTTTCGCTAGCCATTACAATAACACTAAAATTATCGAAGGCCACAGCTGGTAGGAAGTAGAGAATTAAGCTTAATAACAACATGACAATATGATTCTCTTGTCATTAGTCTGCACTTGGCTTTAAGTGGGGTTAACCTGCTGTTGGGGCGGATTGCAGTGGGATTTTACTCGCAGTGCGTGAGCCAAGTCCCATAGCGGGGAAATGGAGCAGTTCTCACGTCCAGAACATGCTACTTGCTAGTTACCCGGTGTGGTTACTACCGGTGAAAGTGGCTCACTCAATGAAGAGTTTCTAGAAAAGATTTTTGTACTGTTTACTATTACAGTTATTTTACATAACTGTAATCATCCCTGGAACACTAAATGAACCGCTTCACATAGTTTAATTTATCGGTTGTTATATATTCCAATTATATACTGTTGTATAACATTGTTTTGCAAATAATATCTAACAACGGCTGTGGAAGAGAGTTAGTTTATAAATTAATAAAAAAGAAAATGGAAAAAAATTCCTTAACCATTTTATTTGGACAACAATTTAAAAAATCCGGTGATTTATAAAAATCTTCGCTACATCGTTAAATTTAATAATACTTTAGAATTGAGAAAAATTAATATTATGCCAGTCTTTTTAATAGAATTAATTTTTAAAAAAATGCAAAATTAGTAAACAATAAAATGTGTAACAGAGATCTAGTTTCTAATTACAGTATCTATATAAAATTAAGCGTGATGATTGTGACTTTGTTTATATTGGACATATAGATCGTACAATTAAGAAACTTTTAAATAATTTAACGACAATAAAAGCATAGTATAAGTTTAAAGATTGTATCCGTTTTACACAAGGACACAACACTTACATTCCTAGAAACCTACGAGATTAAGAAACTTCTTAAGGATGGTTCAAATTTTAATGAATGTGCAATTAAATTAGCATCAATCATCATTTATTGGAATACATTCTCGGGTAATTCTACTCTTATCTTAACTGTGTAAACCGCTGTAAACTGTTCTGATTTTCATTGTATCTATCTTCTGATGATAGAAATAAAGAGTTATTTTATAACATATATTTTTGTGAAAACAAAACCGAGAGTTTTTGATTTAACTTAACTTTATTTAACATGTTTCACCGGGTGTTTATAGTGTCTTTCATTAATTTTATTTTACTCTCATCAATCTATTTATATCTCTTTTACTATTTCGTGGTAGTAAAATTAGTAATAGAATATATTATGACGGCTATAAATGCTTTTAGTATTTTTTACTGCGACCTAGAATATATATTACCTAGATGTTTCAACCACTTTCTACTATAGCTGGACATTCACATAATGTTCCGAAGTCTTCATCTTCTTTGCAGATTCAAAAAATTTTGATATTGAAGATGATATTTTAGCAATCAAGATCCACTTAACTTTTAACTTACTTTTATTAACAACTTGAATATTGGCTTTTAAAAACTTATTAGTGATATTTAGTCCTCCATTTTTTTTTTTATAATATTTACCTCTTGCAGAATGCTATCGTGGTATCGAAATTAGTAAAAGATAATAATAAAAGTACTGCAATGACTTAACTCAAGAAATTTTATCTCGTATCAAAATAAATATTTCTAAAAATCAGAAACTGTAGTATAAATGTAACAAGTACTAATATTTCCTGCAGAAAAGACGAAGTGGAAGTTTAATGCAAGGAAGTGCAGCAGAATTTGCTTCAAGTAATTGCCAAACTACTTGGACAATTATCGTTAAAATATGAACTTACTAACTATCATAATAAACTTATATGGTAATCATCAAACTACGAATATTATGCTGTTATTTATGTACTGTATTCCTGCAAAGATAGTTTACTTATTAAGTGCACTAATAGGTATATTATAAAATACATACCTATGTACCATCGTAATTTATAAAAAGAATATAAAATTGTTGGTACAACTTATTAAATTTTGAATACTTAAAAGAATTTGGAGAAACACGGTGAACTTTATAGACTATATATAAATGTATGTATAGCTTAGTTGCATTAGGAAAATTACAAATTTGTAAACAAGTTACATATGGCAAGTATTATTCCGTCTTCAATATTTCTGGAAAATTTAACAATTTCACCTCGGCGAAACAAGAGAGTATCTAAATAAAACTTGCATTTGCTTAAAATATTTGCAAGTAGAATTTTGCAGCGCAGGACTAAATTATGTAAAGAGTTTTTGGGGTCAACCAACTATAAAAGAAAGAATTGCAATATTTCCTGGATACATGTGGGCCATTTGCTCGCTGGAACGTTCTTGTCGGCTGTAGTTGTCGAGGTACAATCTTTGTGCGCAATTTCATAAGCAACGAGAATAAGGCTGTATATATTCGGTTTCTGGTTTTGATTTATATCTGGACCTGCTGGGTACATCCTGCCAAGCCTTGCTGGCTGCCTTCATGCAAATTTGTCAGAAACATATGAAGTTAAAATGTATTACAACTACGTGTACGAAACAAAAGCTCACTTACAAGCCGGCCATTCGTCTTACTATTACATCATAATGTTACATAAATGTGCCTACAAAAAACTTTTCACATTTAATTATTCAGCGATATATCAAAACTCACAAGGTTAAGGTAACATGAAATTCTGTCTCACGTTTAAATTATTAGTACATTAAACTCCAGAATTTTAATAGAACAAAACAATACTCAACCCATTCTAAAAATGTCATAATTTTATCAGAATGTATGTATCTTGAATGTATTATAATTGAAATAATAAAACGTACATATTAATCATTTTCTACAATAGCACGATAGTCCTTGGAAAGTAGAAGATATCAAATAATAAAATAAACTACGTACGTGGTAAACATATATCGCAACATAACTTTTTAGGTTTTTTTTATATAAATAATTAATTTAAATTTTATATTTTTAGTTCACTCTGTAAGTACGAGTATTTTTAACACCATTTATTTTTAAATTACTTTAGTGGAATAAATATATTAATAAATTACATTTCATCCGTGAGTATAAAGCTACTGCATACTCACTGATTTCATTCAATATTGATTGATCTCAAAGTGATGATGAAATTATAATATTTTTAGATGACAAAAACAGACATAAAGACTAATTAATAGTATTGCAATTAAGTGGTGAAAAGCCATTTTATGTACAATGATAAGCAATGTTGTATTCCAATTATACAATGACTTGACAATGATGAAAAATTGCGTCCATAAGAAGAAGAAGACATAATAGGCCAATACTATAATATACGTAATTTAACTGTGTGACAAAAATATTATCATTGTTACTAAAAACCGAATTTATTGTATTATTACAACCTATATTTTCTATCGTTTATTGATAAAATAAATTTAAACGATTCTTGTTTTGTTTCAGTATGATCTAACATATCCCCTAGGGAACTTTCAAATGGTTCACCCGGAGAATGAGACAGGTCTTTCGGTAGTGCTTGAATTTGAATTGGTTCTGACAGTGCTTCAGGTTTCTTAGATGTAAGCAGGTATAATGTTGGTAAAAGTTGAGGCTGTTCTGTTGTAACTTGTAGCTGTTGTAATTGGGGTTTAGGATTTAGTGGTATTACTGATTGAAAGTTGGGCAGTTTTTCTAGAAGTTCTGTTAAGGGTTCAGACGGTTTTGTTGTAACCTGTAGCTGTTGTGATTGTGGTAGAAGCTTTTGTGGTAGCAGCGATTCAACGACGGACTGTTTCTCTAGAAGCTGTGTTGGAGGTTGAGGCGGTTTTGTTGTAACTTGTGGCTGCTGTAATTCGGGTTGAGGCTTTGGTGGTAGTTGTGATTCATCGACGGGCTGTTTTTCTGGAAGTTGTGTTGAAGATTGAGGCAGTTTTGTTGTAACTTGTGGCTGTTGTGATTGGGGTTGAGGCTTTGGTGGTAGTTGTGGTTCATCGACGGGCTGTTTTTCTGGAAGTTGTGTTGAAGATTGAGGCGGTTTTGTTGTAACTTGTGGCTGTTGTGATTGGGGTTGAGGCTTTGGTGGTAGTTGTGAATCATCGACGGGCTGTTTTCCTGGAAGTTGTGTTGAAGATTGAGGCGGTTTTGTTGTAACTTGTGGATGTTGTAATTTGGGTTGAGGCTTTGGTGGTAGTTGTGATTCATCGGCGGGCTGTTTCTCTAGATGTTGTATTGAAGGTTGAGGCGGTTTTGTTGTAACCTGTAGCTGTTGTGATTTAAGTTGTGGCTGTAATAGTAGTAGTAGTGATTCAACAAAGGTCTCTTTATCTTGAAGTTGTGTTGGAAGTTGAGGTGGTTTCGTTGTAACTTGTAGCTGTTGTGATTGGGGTTGAGGCTTTGGTGGTAGTTGTGATTCATCGACGGGCTGTTTTCCTGGAAGTTGTGTTGAAGATTGAGGCGGTTTTGTTGTAACTTGTGGCTGTTGTAATTTGGGTTGAGGCTTTGGTGGTAGTTGTGATTCATCGGCGGGCTGTTTCTCTAGATGTTGTATTGAAGGTTGAGGCGGTTTTGTTGTAACCTGTAGCTGTTGTGATTTAAGTTGTGGCTGTAATAATAGTAGTAGTGATTCAACAAAGGTCTCTTTATCTTGAAGTTGTGTTGGAAGTTGAGGTGGTTTCGTTGTAACTTGTAGCTGTTGTGATTGGGGTTGAGGCTTTGGTGGTAGTTGTGATTCATCGACGGGCTGTTTTTCTGGAAGTTGTGTTGGAGGTTGAGGTGGTTTTGTTGTAACTTGTGCCTGCTGTAATTCAGGTTGAGGCTTTGGTGGTAGTTGTGAATCATCGACGGGCTGTTTTTCTGGAAGTTGTGTTGGAGGTTGAGGTGGTTTTGTTGTAACTTGTGCCTGCTGTAATTCAGGTTGAGGCTTTGGTGGTAGTTGTGAATCATCGACGGGCTGTTTTTCTGGAAGTTGTGTTGAAGATTGAGGGGGCTTTGTTGGGCAGTGTAGCTGTTGTAAATCGGATTGAGGCTTTAGTGGTAGTCGTGATTCAACAACAGGTAGGTTTCCTGGAGGTTGTGTGGAAGGTGGAGGTAATGCTTGTGTAACTTGTGGCTGTTGTAATTCGGGTTGAGGCTTTGGCGGTAGATGTGATTCATCGACGTTCTGTTTTTCTGGAAGTTGTGTTGAAGATTGAGGCGGTTTTGTTGTAACTTGTGGCTGCTGTAATTCGGGTTGAGGCTTTGGTGTTAGTTGTGAATCATCGACGGGCTGTTTTTCTGGAAGTTGTGTTGAAGATTGAGGCGGTTTTGTTGGGCAGTGTAGCTGTTGTAATTCGGGTTGAGGCTTTAGTGGTAGTCGTGATTCAACGACAGGTAGGTTTCCTGGAGGTTGTGTGGAAGGTGGAGGTAATGCTTGTGTAACTTGTGGCTGTTGTAATTCGGGTTGAGGCTTTGGCGGTAGATGTGATTCATCGACGTTCTGTTTTTCTGGAAGTTGTGTTGAAGATTGAGGCGGTTTTGTTGTAACTTGTGGCTGTTGTAATTCGGGTTGAGGCTTTGGTGGTAGTTGTGAATCATCGACGGGCTGTTTTTCTGGAAGTTGTGTTGAAGATTGAGGGGGTTTTGTTGGGCAGTGTAGCTGTTGTGATTCGGGTTTAGGCTTTGGTGGTAGTCGTGATTCAACGACAGGTAGGTTTCCTGGAGGTTGTGTCGAAGGTGGAGGTAATGCTAGTGTAACTTGTGGTTGTTCTGTTTGGGGTATAGATTTTTGTTGTGATGATTGCGCAGGCATTTCTTCCTTGACATGAGCTTCATAAATTGAGTACAGTATTCCTGAAATCATTAAGAAGATATTAATATGATTTTAAAAATACGAAAGAAATTAGTTTTGGAATAATAACGTATTCGTAACTATAGATGCAATACAATAATATAACAGATGAGGATCGAAAATAGACATAATATGTCATATTATAATAAACATAATCCACAAGGGTTTTATTAAACGGGAGTACATATCTATTGTAATGTAAGTAAACAATTCAGTAGCTGGGTATAAAATGCATAAACAGATATCCATATTACGTAAATATTTTTTTTTGTTGATATTTTTATTTTATACAACACGGTGTAAAAATAACACTATGATTTTTATTCTTTTAAAAAAACTTAAAGTAAGTAATAACAAAATAGTGAAATTTTACCTTACTGGGGATTTACATTTTTATTTGTCACCATTATAATTGTGACTAGATAATTAATTTATCTACCCTACTTTTTTGTTAACAAATACCAATTTTAAATAACACATTTACACCATTTGTTTGGTTGAATTTTATAAAAGAACTTGATGAAAGTACCTCACTCAATCTAAAGGTATCGTGGCCTATCGCTTTTTATAAACATTTTAAAGGAAATTTTATTTAATAACTGAAAAAAATATTAAATTATTGTTAATTCATACCTGATACAAGATTTATAAATTTTTCAACTGGTTCATAGGTAGCTACCGCATCAAGCATTTCACGTATAGCATTAGTTTGGATGTAACATTTGTAGACAGTGTAACTAATACTACACGCGTCCGAACCTTCTTTTTCTTTGACGCATTTTTCTACAAAAGACACATATCTATCGCCTCCTTTTATATTAGCAAACCTCTTCATAGGTTCCAGTTCTAAAGCTGTAGTGCCACTTTTCATAAAGTTGAGTTTAGAAAATAAACATTCTGTGAAACAGTTGAGTTTGGTTTTATCTGCCGCGAGAAAATCGCCAAGCCTGGCTCTGGCGAGAAGATCTGGTGGGACGCTCTTTTCTCGGGCACATTCTTCTTCAACTTTTGTAAGGTATTGTTGACTATATTGGGACTAAAAGAATATGTAATTGAAAATTGAAAGATCATAATATATCTAGTAGCCTGTAAATAAAACTTGATTATAATTATTTATCAAATGACTCAAATTTCAATATTGGAAAAAATATAAAATATTTAGATATTATCTTGGAATATGCACTTAATCATTATCATGCACTCAAAAGAAAAGGATATTTTAATATATTTACCATGCACGAGAGATATAGGGGACGGTAGCCTAATTTGGACCAATTTTATAATATTCACTATATAAATCACGGAAGAAGTGTCAATAAAAATTAAGTAGTAGAAAAGAAACTCACTAAGTGTACCTTCAAAATAAAACCATTTATTAAATTTTAAATACTATTTATAATAGTAAAAAATAAATTCAAAAAAATCTTGTCATCGGTCCAATATAGGAAACCGGCTTCCTTATTTGGACCGCTAACGAAAATTACAACAATAGAACCTTTTAACTGCAGCACTAATTTCAGCACACCTAGAATGAATTCAAGTGCGATATTTCATACATTGTATCATATATTCTTCCTTGGTTTCTTCAAACAATGTACAAAACCATGAATCACCAAATTAGGCTTCTTTCCCCTAAGTAGAATATTTCTCAAATAAAATATCTCATTGAAATATATACATATATGTATATATATATATATATATATATATATATATATATATATATAATATTATATTATATTATATTATATTATATTATATTTTGATTAGTCGTCACTGTTTTAATTGGTTTGGTTGAGGAGTAGTGGGTGTATCAGTGTGATGTGTTTGTGTGTAGTAGATTCTTTTAAAATCTGTCTAGCTTTCACATGTTTATTTTAATTGAAACCTAAAAAAAAATTTTTTTATACATGCGCATTTTTTTCCTTTTATTATTCAGAAAGGCTAGTTTTTCTGTCATGGAGTCCTTAAATACTTTTTTTTTCTCATAATTAACGATTTTTTAGACAATATTAGAAATATCATTCAATAAGAATTGTATTTATAATCAAGTAATGTAATATAATATGTATGTTTAAATTAAAAGTGACTTACGCATACTACATCAAAGGCAACTATTAAAAAAACGAAAAACCAATGCATTTTGCTTCAATAATGCACCAAACCTTCAGTTCCTTTCTGAAATATTTTCTTCGATTTAAATAGTACACTTTTTCTAAATTCTTAATTGTATTAATCATACGAGTACATAAAAGGAAAAAAATATTATATTTTCTAAAACCATATGAAGTAATTATTTTAAAGTTTAATTATATTCCTCTGAATAATTACAGTTTGATCAAAAATATTTTTTGATTTATTATAAAGAAATCCATATTTTAATTTGTTGTTTTATTGTTTATCAAATTATAAACTAATTACTTGTATTGTTTATAATTTGAAAAGTAATAAATTAAAAAAATGTTGATATTGAAGTTACAAGTTTATATTTTTTGTTGTATTAAATTAGAAGCAAAATTAATTTTTGTATTATTGTATCTATTTATTATTTAAGTGGTAATAAAATTTCTAGAATTATGCCCGTATTCATAAAACGTTCGTTATATTTATAACGCTTCGTTAATTTTTTTGACAAATTATAAAACAGTAGTTTTCTTCAAAGACGTATTGTGTCATTGGAGAAAATATTGAACGAAGCGTTATAAATTTAACGAATGTTTTATTAATACGGGCATGAATCTAATAAATAATTTTACTTGATTTCGATTCCACGTAGACCTGCTTTTGAAACTGGAAATTGTGTTAGAGTGCCAGCTATTTTATAATCATGTTTTCTATTGCTTGTAAGAATTTAATATATCTCAATTAAATTATTCTTTTTAAGGAAATTATATAATTTATGTTTTTTTGCTTACCATGTTGACCAACTCAATTTTTTAAAATATTCTTAAATCATTTAATGAAAGTAAACTATATTTCTTTCTTTAATGTTTATTTGTTTTAATTAGATTACAAAACATTCTGAAAATAAAAAGAAAGTTGGAATGTCTTCATTACAATACCATAAAATTAAAAAGTAATAAAAGTTGTCGTTTATTAGAGGACAAGGCAGTTCATTTAAGTTTTACAGCTGTTTCTCATGAATGTGAAGAATCCACTTGAACATAAAGGTCCCACCATCAATGGGCCCTCAACTCTTCGGTTTATTTTAGACACGGAATCCAGCGGAGCACGAAAGCACAATTCCGGGCTGAGGAGACACAGTGACATGCACCAGCCAATACCGAATTCACGAGCAGTAGCTCTTTACTCCATATTCTACATCGAAATGTTATATTAATCATTGCCAGAACTTTTCTTGTTAATATTAAATTGTGGCAAACTTTCTTGAGATTATTAACTTTTATTGTGTCTTAACATGGAAAACTAATACGGAAGTATTTAAATATAACCTAAAAATTCCATATTTGCCGGAATATAGTCCACGATTATAAAACGAATCCTCCTATTTTAATTTGTTTTTTGGAATGAACATGAACAAAGCAAATATTTTTTATTGTTAGAATTTATCTGCATTCTGATAATAATAGTTATTTACATTATAAGTGGAGTATGTTGTATTTTACAGCGCGAGGTTCTACATTGAACCAAAACGCTACAAGCGATTTTTTTAATAACCTCTAGAAGCTAAAACGAATTACTTTACTGTTATGCAAAAATTAGAAATGGGATATTCGAATTTTTTAAAACATTAGTATTTATGCGACCAAAAGATTCGTATCAAATGTTTAGAACCATTCGTACCATATAACCTACGGATGGCCAAAATCATCGATTTTTCTTAAATCTATTTTTATGAGAATTATCGATTTTCTAAAATTGATGTTTATGTTTTGATATATTTAGTAAAACATCGATTTTGATGGGTTCTGTTTAATATTTTTGTAATAACATTTTGTACAAAGTAAAGTAAATGAATACAATTAAAAAAGATGAAGGATGAAACGGCTAGTGTTTACAATCATTAATCACTTATCTTACACTGAAATGAATATAACTTCAAATTGTAGTTTTGTTATAGTTTTGTAAAAATATTGTTAATTTCCTCCATTAATCAATAAAATACTTACCAACACTATTCACTGTTGTTCACTACATTTTATTTAGGCAAGATACTTCATTACGAATTATTTCAGGGTTACTGATTTGCACGATACGACTCGTTTAAAAAATTCGTTCAATTTATAAGAATTATACGAATACTACACACAACTCCCAACAAAAAAAGCATTTATAAATATTTTTTCTGCGACCGCTGATGTATTATTGTACAACTTATAGGTAATGTTAAGTGTCACTATACGGACGACCTTGCGAAATGTACGCCATTCGCACATTTAGGGAATTTCTGATTTATTGAAATTATTTTAGCAGTATAAATAAATAAAAAATATTTATAATTAATTTAAAACCTTAAGATTTACGAAGAAATAAACTAATGTTCTACATAGTATTGTTTTATTGGGTTGTAAGTAGTTTTAATTAGACATTTGGGTGAGATAAAATATTTCTCGAATCTCGCTCGACTCATCTCGAAATATCTCATCTTATGCAATATAATTTATTGATACATTCATCCGATAATTTAAAACCCTGCAAAAAATCATATTTTAGTTTTTGATAAACGCATTGGTTTTTATAAAGTAACACTTTGTGTATTTATGTAAGGAATTGGGAAGAAAACATGAAATGAAACCTTTGAAAACTTCTATGTATTGTTGAATGTTCCGAGGTATAAAAGCGCTTACCAATAAAACACGAGTCCAAAGGTATCACTGGATGTGAAAAAGTGAGAAATCGCGTGGTACCTATTTGTATTCAATTTGTGGAAAATGGCAAGTATAGAGGTGAGCATTTAAATATATATTTTCTTATCATTTATTCAAGAGTTTTTTTATTCATTTGTTGTTTTGTTTCAGTTTGACCTAGCATATCTCCTAGGATTCTTAGAAAAAGGTTCAGGCTGACAATGATATAGAACATTAGGGTTATAATGTAGTTAAAACTTGAGGCTGTTTGGCTGTTTTGTTGTAACTTATAACTGTTGTGATTGGAATTGGGGCTCTACTGGTTGTAGTGGCTGTAACTTGTGGCTGTTGTGACTGGGGTTGAGACTTTTGTTCTTGTTGTATTGAAGTTGGAAATACTTTTATTGCAAATTCTGGCTGTTTGGGTTGAGGTTGTTGTAGTACTTGTGATTGAGGTACTGCCGGAATTTCTGGAAGTTGTAATTAAAATTGCGGTTGAGAATGTTGAGCGTCATAAAGTGAATGCAATATTCCTGAAATCATTGAGACGATATTAATGTGTTTTTGAAAATACGAATTGAAATTTAGTTACTTTTAGAATAACAAATTTATATTCTAAATAGGTCAAGTACAAGTACATATTTATAGTTAAACAATTCATATTAGGTATAAATTTTTGCTGATATATTCGAAAATTCGAAATTTATCAACAGGACTAGATTTTACCTGGCTGATTTATATTTTAATTATTTGTCACCATTGTAACTATTAATTAATCTCTGTGTGCTGTTTTTTGTTATCAAATGCCAAATTTGAAACGCACATTTTTATAGTCTCTTGACAAAAGTGCCTCACTCAATATAAATTGTATTTTGGGCTATATTTCTATAAACAACATTTTAAAGGAAATTTCATTTAATATAGAAAAATGGATTAAATAAATTTATCCAACACCGTGTAATTATAACGATATAAGTATGATGTTTTTAGATAAATAAAGTAGGTCATAAGTCACTAGTGAGCTAAATATATTAGCTCATTGTTTTTTGGTTCGTATCATAGTAACTGCGTTATAAAACCTTCTCTACACTATTTTGTTCCTAAATGTCATTTCGAAATTCCATCTGTCAAAAATCTTATATGTATTTTATATCAATGATTAAAATGTGTTGGATAAAATGTTGTATAGCACACGTGTGTTAATTATCTAAGTCACTTGAAAAAATACCACACTCGGTCTAACGGCCTCGTGAGCTAAACTTTTCCCACGTGACTTATCTGTAATGTAACACACTTGTACCATAAATAACTATATTGTTAATTCATACCTGAAAGAACCCTAGAAGATTTACTAGATGGTAAAATGGAATCTACCGCTTCAACCAACAGATTTACAGCACTAGTTTGCATATAACATTTGTAGACACTGTAACTGCCCCTGCACCAGTCCTGAGCGTTTTGGTTTTTGACGCAATTCTCTACAATAGGCACTAATCTATCGCCTCCTTTTACTCTAGCATACTGCTTCATAGGTTCCAGTTCGAAAGCTATAGTGCCCGTGCGGGTAAAATTGAGTCTACGAAATAAACATTCTGTGAAACAGTTGAGGGGACCAAAGTGGTAGCCTTTATCTGCTAAGGAAAAATCGCCAAGCCTGGCTCTGTTGAGAACATCTTGTGGGACGTTTTTTTCTAGGGCACATGCTTCTTCAACTTTTTTGTAGTATTCTTCTAAGTATTGAGACTGAAAGACGACTTAAATTATAATTGAAAGATCATAGCACATTTAGCAGCTTATAAATAAAACTTGATTACTATTTAATATTAAATGAATCAAATTTCAATATTGGAAATAATACATAAAATGATACTATTATTATATATCCAATAGTTATAACACAAGTGTAGAGGAAATAACAGAATATTTGCATTTTTATGTATTCGATAAAAATATTGTATTTCCCATTAAATATATATAGAAAGTATTGTTATAAATATTTATTTTAAACTGTTATAAAACGTTATATATAACATTACTACACTTGTCAACGGTTCAATACACTGGGTATATGCACATGTGCAAAATATTAACAGATATTCGATTTTCATTGGTTGAAATTTAAAAAATTCTATAACCTGATTGGCTTAAATTTTTTGAAGGAAATATTCAAATTTTAATAATACAAAAATAATAATAATAATAATAATATAATGTTAAACAATTTCCTCTTTTAGATAATATTAGAAATATATTTCAATATGAACTGCGTTTATAAGGAATAAATGCAACATAGCATGTTAAATGATTAAATTTAAAGTAACTTACGCGTACTACATCAAAAGCAACTGTTAAAAAAATGAGAAACCAGCGCATTTTGCTTCTATAATACACTAGTACATTTCAAGTCTTCAGTTCATTTCTGAAGTAATATTTTCGATTTAAATAGTTCCATTTTTCTAAACTCTTCGTTATATTATTTATACATGTACATAAATGGAAAATAAAATATTTTCTACAACTATTTAAAGTAGGACATTATTTTAAAATTATATTTATGTTCCTCTGATTTAATATTGTTAGGTCAAAAAATGTATTTTTTATTTTTGTATAAAGAAACCTTATAAGTATGTATTTGATTCAAGAAAATATTTAATTTAATATTTTATTGAGTTGTTTGACATTTATTTATTAAACACAATTTTAATATATTTGCGTTGCTGTTGCTCGATAAGGTAACGAATGCCCCGGGCTATAAAAACTAAATTACGCCCGATTTTAACGGCGCATAAACAAGTTTATGATTCCAAAATAAAGTAAATATTTCTTTGACCCTCTGAAGTGTATAGCAATTAAACACCGTTAATGTCTCCCGTAGTTTTTGATTTTATGTATCGCAGTGTGAAAACGTACATACATACGATTATTTGAAACCATGCAAAAATTAATATTTTAGATTTTCTCTAAAATTGTTAGAATGTATGATAAACGCATTTGGATTTTATAAGATAACACTTTGTGTATTTATGTAAGGAATTGGGAAGAAAACATGAAATGAAACCTTTGAAAAGTTGTATACATTGTTGAATGTTGCGAGGTATAAAAGTTCTTACCAATAAAACACGAGTCCAATGTATCACTGGATGTGAAAAAGTGAGAAATCGCGTATTTGTATTCAATTTGTGGAAAATGGCAGATATAAAGGCGACCATTTAAAAGTGTTTGCGTCAGCGTCAGGAAATGATAGCTGTTAGTTGAGTTCAGGATGTTAGAAGTGTGATAATGTTCTAACATTAGTAGTCGAGAGCACTATTATTTTCATGACGGTAAAAAGTACGAGTCGTTTCTTGCATCATATAATCGTTACTAACTTTAGTGGAAAATAAAAATACTACTTTACACAGTTCTAAACTCAGCAGTTTATTAAATTAAGTAGATCGTTCGTCTGTTTTACACTACATTGTATTTACTTTTATTTTACATAAATTGTTTAGAATTCTGGATTTATCAACAATATGTTGGACGAGGTTTTCCATAATTTTTGTTTTTTTTTATGTATTAATATTCAAATTAAAATATTTAATAAATACATGAATAAAGATTTATCGTGATGTCATTAACGAAAGCTAAGAGATAACTAATGTTTTATATGAGACAGAAATTAAGTTAGACTTCGTATTCCGTTCGGGTTACTAAATCATATGCAGTTACTTTTTACTTCCTTGTACAAAGTAAAGGAAATATTTTAATCGCGACAAATTTCGGCTTTCAGATTTCAACGGAAATATCTATTTTGATCATTCTGAATCCATTTTGACTAGTTTCGGCGTAACGTTTGTACGTACATATTCTCATATTCAGAATTCATGAGGGATGAGAAATAAATGAAAACCATATCTCTGTCTTTGCAAATTTTTAAACGATTAAAATAATTTTGTGTAATACAATAAGAAATAGAGTTAAACATTTTAATAAAATTTTCGAAAGATGATCCATTTCGAAGGGAAGTTCGAAGATAAGAAAAGAAAGGATGTTGAAGAATGATTAGCCGTACCGCCGTACCATAATCTCATATTTAAGTGAAATAAGTTTAAAGTGCAGCAAAAAAGGTATATAATTTAGGAAAGAAGTTATGTAGTGACCGTATCACATTTTTTAATTTTACAATTTCTCATATAAATATTTAACATTTTATAATAATTTTACACCATTAAACTCTATTTAATTCATATTTTAATTTGCATTATAAATTTCTTTACAATAAATCCTCTTAGAATATTATATTGTTTCACTTTATTTTAAATTTATCCCTCTCATCGACTGTATACGACCTTAGTAGCTTGATGTGTACTTATTACTTATTTCTAGAAAATGTGGTAATGAAAACAGTAGTTGATGCATCGAGATAACTCGATGAAAGCGTTGCTAGTTACTAAGTCGATAATTTAAACGACGTAATACTTGCATATTAAATGGTGAATTTCCAAGAGGGTGCATTAGGCTACAAGGCTTTTCTATTAAATCTTGAGATAATGAAAATGGATTATTAAATATTTAAAATTACATGAATTACTACTTTTGAAGCAATTGTAGCGTTGTGGAGTGTGGAAGGAAATCCGACGCTGAAGTCTGATGAATATTGCAACCACGTATTTCGCCGAGCGTCAAAAATATAACAACCTCTTCGGCTGTTCTCGTTCGCTGACTCCCAATGGCCGGAAATGCTGGATTTGAACCTCTGCCAATTCCGCAGATGTCTTACATTTTAATACGATCCTGTCTCACAGATACTGTGACATTTTTCAGCCAATGCAATATTCAAAATCAGGACATTTGCACCACATGTGCAAAACAGAAAACATAAATCGTTTTACGATTCAGATAAGCATAACTACCCTTATTTTCTACTCTTACGCATTTTCTTTATGCTTTATTTTACTTATAATACAATAAATGCTCTGTTATATCCGATTATATATATATATATATATATATAATATTAATTGTACTAGCATTGTTGGAGTTCTGTCTTCGCAATTAAGCTGTTGTGGGTTCGACTCCTGATCTCATTTCACTGCTTAGACTTTAGTAGTTAAATAATCACTGCACATTAAAAAAAAAGTCTACGGAAATAACAAATTGACATTTAAAGGTAAATAAAATAACTAACGAAGGAACACTTACGACCTGTGGACGGTTTTTCCACCTCTGGTTAAAGTAATCATCAGTTGAAAAATATCGCATCGAAAATCTGATGTAAGTTGTTAGAAATATACAATATTTTCTATTTCTATTACAAACCAGATGTGGAAAAACTGGCTCTAAAAATATTAATATGGAATAAATTATGTTTAGTAACAAGTGAATGATTGTGTTTCTCATAAGTTTTCATTGTAACAATGAATTTATATACATTATCAGGAATCAGTTTTTATTGTTGACACTAGCTGATTTCATTTTAAATTAGTAATTAAATGGCAGGTGATGACAAATTAGTAATTAGAAATCAACAAATTTTGTCTGAAATTTTCACTTGAAAACACTAAAATTAGGGACAAAGTCACTAAATTGGCAAAACTGCCTTGTTCCTATTAGGAATGTCGAGCCACAAATGAATAAATGAATTAACCGATGATGATACTTTACTTTACTATTGTTTTTAAACCATAGACTCCATAATTTAGTATATACCTATAATATTGTATTTATAAAAAATCAACTAGAATCCATGATGTTTGTTCTATAACTTACATTTAATTCCATTTTTTGTTTAATTTCGCAGACAATTGCAAATGAAAATAGATGCGCAACATGTTAGTGCAAAGCCCTGAATTTATGGATAATCCCAGCCTGCTTGTAAGCTTAGAAATCAGCACATAGCGCCAAAATCTATTACCGCAAATAAGACAAATTCTACCTCTAACAAGAAAATACAGACCATCAGTTTAGCACAATTCCCTGACTCGTGTTTGCAACAAAACAAAAAATCGTAACCAGCAGTGAAGCCAAGAACAAGCTCACTGCTCGTCGCCGGCCGGACAAAGCGTTCTAGCGCACAATCATAGAGCGGGGACAGCAGCTCTGTCTTCTAATCCCTCGCCGCGACATTCACACCACTTACTCTCTGTTGTCGCCATGTAATTTGTTTCCTCGCGGTCGACTCAACTATGGAAATTAACTCTGTAAATCTTGCCCAACACCGCCCTAATTTTTCACGTCCCTGCGAATGCTTTATTTATGTGCCGGCCATTTTGTGGTGTGTACATCTGTTATGTTACCACCTCTAATCATCGTGTGCGGATCTCATATACTACCCGAGCAACATGTGAAACAAAACTCCTCACAAGTTCTAACAAGCGAACTTTAACATCTTTCCTAATAGCAAGAACTTGCATTATTATTTCATGAAGAGGTTTGTTGGAAAGTAGTAGTAGTTTTGAAAAATATAAGGAGGTTTGTTAGTTTTTCAAAACTTTGAATATATAATCTGACTTTACAGTTCGTCACTAAATGTATCTTTTTCTTTTTTCTATATTAGATAATAGTATACTCTGTATCTAGTAGAAAATGTGATATATTCCTAGGTGATAGTGGAAATTGAAAAATATAAGGAGGTTTTTAGTTTTTCGAAACTTTGAATATATAATCTAACTTTACTGTTCGTCGCCAAATGTATCTTTTTCTTTTTTCTATATTAGATAATAGTACATTTTGTATCTAGTAAAAAAAGTGATATATTCCTGGACGGTAGTGGAAATAGCGGAACGAGTCGAAAGGAAAACCTGTAACACCAGGAGTCTGGGAAGTCACTTTTCCTACGTGGGACACACTATTTTTTTTCGGTTGGTTTAAATGCAATAATAATGAAATAAATATGATTGTACTTTTATTTACGGCAAATAGTAGACTGCGTACTGTATTGGAATGCTTTGTCACCGACAGAAAAATAATATTCCCGGACTAACATTTTTTGTATCTCAGCAACTTCGTCCGATCGAAAATAATATAGTTATCTTTCTTCAATTCAGTTATGATTTAAGAGAAGACGCTCTGGTTTCCATTTTACAAAATAACATATTATTCAGAACTTGGCAAATTGTAGCTTTGGATACTTTTACACACGACCAGAATCATCTATAGCTAGTTACCACAAACATAGTTATTTTAAAATTTAATACACTTATAGAAGCCATGATAAAGTTACTTGCATAGTAAATTTATTTAAATGAACAAATTCTAATCAAAAAATTATATTAATGACAAATAATATTGCTGTCAAAATTTCGATTGTCAATTGAAGGTATAGGTAAATATTATTTATTAGAAAACTAAATTTAATTGTCTGCATAATACAGAAAACTGCAAATAATAGAATCATTTTAATGTTCAATGAGTATTAAAATAAAATAACCAAAAAACTGTAATACGATTAATTTAATTCAGTTTTATGCTTACCTAAATAAAGATGAACATATGAATATATCTATACATATTAAAATGATTCAATAATGTATTAAATATGGATTTTTATACTTCTACTATTAAGATACCAAAATATCGAAGATGCAATATATTATAATTAAATTGTAGATCATTTTATAATTTACTTTGTACACTTTTACTGTAATTTACTATTACCCATATACATTTCTTCTTTACACTTACATTTATAAAGGAACATACTCTTATAAATTCATACTTTCCGAATATGGTTTTCCCTACGATGTGAATCTGTTAGCGTTATGACCTCAATGCTTATGAGAGCCTGGGATGAAGTTTGGGAATCGTGCCCCCGGCTAGGCGAAGTGATAATGAACTACCTAATAAGATTATTCACTAGATGACCCAACTGATGTGGACTATTCGTATTTCGGACTGGAGGAAGGATGAGTTTACCACCGTAAGATATGAGCTCAATTCGAGGCGATTGCATTAGGGATGCAGCTTGATATTTGCGGGTAAGACGAATTAACCAAATTGCAGAAATGAGGACAACCATTTACATAACTTTCTGAAAGAACTGCATGCTGTGATGAACTCTAGTTGCAACTAGAATATAAATAATGCAAGACTTATTTTTATTTACCACTACGTACATGATTATAAATTAGTTTTTGAGGAATCTATTTAATTTTATTGGGAACATATAAGGATATGAATGATTGAGTACATAATTTTACAAATATACTGTTACATAAAACTTTAAAACTAATTTTAAGAATCTGCAATAGCTAAATACTAGTTTTTGATAATAATTAGAATTTCAGATACACATCTTTATTACGATTTATAAATCAATAGTGGCGCACCCAATATTGTATTTTGGAAGGGGCTAAATATTTTCAGAAATATTTACAAAACCCGTTTAAAAACTAATCCTGTTTTATGTCTAGCTGTTTATTCTTATGATGATATCTGTCGCATATTACCCAAAAATATTAAATTCAAGGTCATACATTTATACTATATTGGCCACATAATAACAAAATTCTCAGTTTTGCTTTTGAATTTATCGATTCAAAATCGAAAAAGTTTATATGGGAAACTCACATTTTTTTAAAAGTCAGTTTTTCATTATCCCTTAAAGATATGTTTTTAAATAAGGATGTCTATTAGAGTATGACATGTACACAAAAATTTTATTATTTTTTAATGTAAAAATTTAAAGAAAGTTCAGTATTCTGAAGAAATCTTAAGCATCACGTCCATCTTTTTTGAGTGCCCCTTAAAATCATTAAAAATAATAATTGGTATATGCTTAATCTTAATGTATTATTTGTTTTATTTAATTAAATCACCATTTTGCAAAACCGCTTATACATTTCATTCTGTAAAATTATTTAATTTTTCAATTATAAATTTACCAGATTCTTGTTAAAGTTTCTTGGAAATCTATTTAAAAATTAAAGTTGAATTTAAACAGTAAGTACGTAATTGTTAATTCTCCACAAAATAATTAATCTCTTTTATGCTCAGTGCACAATTCTTTTTAAGTCTCACAGACTCATAATTTATTCGCTTGAAAATTATATGAACTAAAACTAAGTATACTCATTTGTTTAAGTTTGTACAAAATTTCTTCGTTTAATTTTACCTTATTCTGAACCATAAAACTAAGGTTATAGTACCCACACTACAAACAATGATTTTAATATTAATTTATTAATTATATGGTAGTAAATTTTAGAGACGCTAAAGTTGAAAGTTTTTTAAATATACAAATACATTATAAAATGATTAGCAGGAAACCACGTGCGATAGATAAAGTTTTTGACCTGATGCCATAACAATACTGAAACGTGCGCATTTGAACGGCAACTGTTACAATTTATTATTCCCATTTAGTTGATAAACAAAAGGTGTTTTGTTTACCAACAAACTTCAAACTCGGTTAAATATTCTAATTTTGGATACCTATCTAAAACAGTGGAACAACCACTGTTAGTTGCCAGATATTGTTTCGAGAATTTCAAACATGATATCCATGTACAGTAAATACGAACATACACAAATGGACTTACATGAACATATAACGAACTTACAATGCACAACTTCCAAAGAATTTCAACATATATACAACAATGATGCATCAAAATTTATAACAATAATATAAATATGATTATTACTAAATTTAAATTGACATTCAAACCAAATTAGATATAAAATTCTGAGATTATCTGTCTTATTTGCTTTAAAAAAATCGCAGAAATTTTTATAAATGTAGTTGAATTTGAACCTCAATAAATTTGTCCTAATTACTCCTTTTATTTTAATTTAAAAAAGATTTCGTGTAACCCGTTTTGTTTTATTTTATAAAATTATTTTCAAATTTATTAATGACAAATTTTTGTCATTATTAATTAAAATAAATATTAATTTGAAGTAACTAACAAACAATAGAATAATATATTGTGCAACAAGTGCAGAAAGTCGCCTATTTCCCACGAAGTGTAAAAGTCACGAGACGAGGTCTGGTCCTAGAATCACACAAATTAAAGACAATATGCGCAGTGTTAAAAATTATATTTCCCAAACACTTTAACCCAGGATTGTGGGAAATACGCAACTCTCAAGCTTTATGTACTGTGTAAAAAGTGCCACTTTTTATAGTGATCGTAGGAAAATATTTTTCTTTTTAAGTATTTTCATTCTAAAATATGTATTTTAAAAAATATAGATAAAATAAGTTTTAAATTCTGTTCCTGGCGTACTATATTTTATATCAAACTCGTATATTCATAATAGTTCAAAGAAAATTTGAAAATATTACTCTCTTTGAATCAGCTTATAAAAAGCGGTAATGATGTATACTGAATATGAACTCACAAAATTTAATTTAATATTTGATGTATTCCTTCTTCCACGAGGAGCAAGAAATCCATTTCATTTATTCTTGGTACGTGGAATCGTGTCAATTCGATACTTCGTTGCATTTATAAAATATGTTGGGAAGAGCATCGCGTGTAAAATTATTTTCTTTTGGCATTTCACATTTCCGTTTTTGCTCGTCGGATCAGAAAGATTGAAGTTGCGGTGCGCGAACTATTCCTCCGATTCGGCTGCTGATGGCAACACGTTGGTAATGTCTTTGAAATTGCCTTCATGCTGGAAATATTGTTGCCTCCACTAGCACATGACTGCAATTTTTATGAAATAACGACGACTGGATATTGAATACCGAATACGGTATTCCATACTTGTGGTTTCTTTAACTCAAAATAAAAATCATTCGAATTTCGAGTTTATTAATTTTAATTTTTAATTTACAAGGTATATTTTTATTTCTTTTCATATATAACAGATAAAAATTATAAAATTAAAGAGTTGTAAAAATCGTGTAATTGAAAAAATTTTCTTTTTAAATTACAAAAAGTAAAACTAAAAGACTACAAAATGCTGTATTGAGACTGTAAATGTCTAAAGTAATGAAAATTTAACAGTATTTCTTTTATACGTGATGATGTATTTATACATATATTTTAAAGACAAATAAGAAGTTAATCAGTATACAGATGATTCAACACGAGTTTGTCAAAATAAAACCATCTACAGGGGAAGTCTTTTTGAGTAAAAAATGTTTTACGAAGATATGTCCGAAAATTATTCCTTACTGAGTTAAAGCCCTTTGAAAGTGCACCTCCTCAGACACATTTTTATTAATAACTCTGGTACTAGTTGCAAAAAACTTTTGAAACTTCGTATGAGAATACTACTTATTTAGATACATATTTATACTATCTTTTGTTCCTGTACCTCAACTAGATGTATCTCATATGGGGAATTCATGAAGATTTTTGACTTAAAAAAATTTACAAAAAAGGTATTCTTGATAAAACTTAATAAAGGGAATATTTTAGATTTTTTAATTTTTAGAGAAAAAATTCAAAATTGTTTATAATTAACAAGAGCATTATTTTGTTATTTGTAGTTAATACGAATTATGAGCTCTACCTGATCTGATATATAAAATCATTCGCTTACCACATAGTTTTTACAAAAGTAGTTACTCATTCATTGTTACTTTTAGTCCTATTGCTTATAAATAAAAGGTAGTTATGTCTTTTAACTTAATAATTATTCGTTGTACCTCAGAATAATATAAAAAGTTATTATTTTGCTGCAATTGAATTCTGGGAATTCCACTATTAAACAAACATGTAACCTGCGGACAATGTTATCCGCAATAGGTACAGAACAGTTTTATATCCCGTGTCCAGTATACACAACTGGATCCTAGATATATCAAGCTCACCCAGTCAAAGTACAAAGGACATGACAACAAGCCAAGTTTACAAGGACTGAAACCTTTAGCTAACAAGCTCGACTCATCAAACACAGCTCTCCACAATAAAAGAAACGCTTCACGTTAGTTCGCTTCACAACAAAATCAAGTTTTTCTAGGTGCTATAATTTCAAATAAAGGTTTTCTATGCACTAACCTACATTGTCACTTGTAGAGTATTTCAAACAGAGATATAAAAAGTATTCATTTCCATTTAATACACACATCATCTGTCAAAAGGAACAATTGTTCACAACTTATGATCCGGCGACAGATATAAATATTTTTGTATTGACCAAAACCAATCATATTTAAACAAAATTATTTCCATTCCATTCATAGCCAATCAATATGCCATGAGTCGATGTTCTCACTTCTCTTTAGTGTTGGTTACCACTCTTGTCGTTTGATAACAAACTGATTGTTTGTGTAAATATTATTGAAATAAGTATCAAATACATTTTTTTTTATGTGGTCGCCAAAAATATACAGTGTGCAATTAGTCAAAAAAAAAAAACTCATATACATTCTCATATAAAATTGCAACCCTCGAGTATGTCTCGCGCCGTAAAAATTATACTCGCATGGATATGAATGCTTTTCTATATTAGATACACAATGTACTACTGTAGTAGTTATTAGTCGTACTGTGACGTTGTAGTGTATTGGACAGTCGTGGTCATATGACATCAAAAGGAAATAATCGAGCTATTTTAGTTCGACAGATTGAAAAAAGTTATTTGTAATTATAATAATTGTTGTATACTTTCAAAAACCAAACTTTATACAAACCAACAACGTTCGATATGGCCTATATCTAAAACTTTAAAAAATCCTAGTGGGACTGAAGACATATTATTATTAAATTTCCATCAAGGCAGTACTCCAAGAAATTGCTGCGAAACATTCATCATTACAAATGTTCCTCAAGACATTATACATCAATACATTTTCTCTGTAACTTTCCCATAAATCAGCCTTACATTGAGTTCTCATCCTGATAATATATTAGCCAAGTGCATAAGCTAACATCGCCGTAAATGATATTTATATATAGTTTGTGCGTTTTTTTAAAACTCAACTCAACTCAACTAATAAACATATTTTTGATCCCATTATCGTCGCCTCAACATATTTTTCTCGTTATCTATCGGTAGGTACAAATAATTAAATAAAATTTTAAGAAAGTAAATATATCGATTTCATTTATTTATACACACGTTTACACTGTTATAGAAAAAATACCTACCCAGAAAAATGAACAAACAAATTATAAATCATCAAAACATCCTCCTTTAGTACCAGGAAAATGTAATAATGATGTTGATTTATTATTATTCTTCCTATTTCGTCTACATTTTCTCCTGTAAATTAGCAAATTTCAAACATATAATTTCTTCTGTCATTTTTTTTTATAAAATATGTACAATTAAAACTAATAAAATGTACAACGTGCAAGCATTTAGAAGATAGGACAAGTACTCAGTGTGAACACTAGTCACATTAAACTTGATTTACCGAACGATTTCTGGTTTAATTTGAAGCGTCGTAACCGCTTCAAAATGAAAAATATACTTTTGGATTGTTAAATTGTATAAAATAAGGTACATAAATGTCTATAATAACTGATTTATTTTCACTATAATTGCCTTGAATTAGAAATACAAAAAATTATTAACTTTGAGGGAGCATTCACTAAACACGTCTAACTCAAGGCTTTGAAAATTTTATACTACTTGTCGTAACCACAACAGGAAACTAAGGTCCTCCTTTTTTCTCGGTGCCCCTGATGTGGATACCATGCAATTGAAATAAAAATAAAAACAGTATGATAATAATAAATACAAAACATGGTAACATGATATTCATAGTGGGTAAAACAAAACAAAAAATGATCAAGAAAATTGTGCTGGTACAAATTATTGTTAAAAAAGTAGTATAATAAAATTATATTTTTATTTATTGTAATATAATAGCGAGAGGATGTAAGAATAAATCCTAATTTCCTGTAAATTAATATGGAAGTAAATTTGCATGAGACGCGATTGTTTGGTTAGTGTGATAGTCCGATAGTCCACTGCGGTCGTGTAATTCATTTGCCGCTAGACTGAAATAGTGGGTGGTGGAATTTCCGGAGAATTTAACAGTATAATATTGATTTCATTGAAGTCAAATAAAACCAACAAATCGATCAGTAAATGGTGGCTTTTACGAGATAAATGAACGGTTTGTGATCGTACACCATTAATCGATGATTGAACATTCTAGATTCCAGAATGGCTTCTTCGATTACAGGATTCTGCAAATTGCTAATTTATTTAATGGTTACTTATTATAACCGTCAGCACCACTATCTCTAATTACTATTTATAGGTGCCGTTTTCTAAATCTCTCTTAGTTTACTACAATTAAGGTACTTTTTACTTTCTTGTACGAGATAAAAAAAAAGTTGAAATAGAATTTAGCAGAGGGAACTGCTATTATATCTAGTGATGCACCTTTCCCTTTTATTGCAATCGACAGAGCTAAACTACCTCTTTGCTCAATTGTTTTTTTAATTCTTCGCATAACTCAAAAACGATTAGCCGTAGAATTATTGAAATTTAAATTTAAATGTTGTGCCACAAAAAACAAAGAAGTCATACGGTGTCTACATCCGGTGTTTTATTAGTATTATTAATAACAAGAAACTCATTTATCATTTGAATTTTAGGAAAAGAATAAAAAAACAAAAATAGTGGATTGTTAACAAAATGAATAAAATGAAGATATCTCTATTATGTATGAGTGAGTAGTTTTTCTGTATTATTAAATTTTTGGAATTTAATTATATATGAAAATGAAAAAAGGAAATGGAATAATTTCTATATTCGAGTAACAACATTAACACGTTTATTAAAATATTATAATTTAAAATATAATAATAAGTAAACTTGGCAAGTAATAAATTTAATATGAATAAATAATAAATGCAAATATATTTCACTGAATTTTTTGATATGTAATATAATATTCATGTTTTATTTAAATGTATCCAGTAATGTAATTAATATTTATTCATTTATAAAGTGAAGAGCGAATAGTTATATAAAATAAATAAATTTTACTTCAATCACATACAGTGGCTGCCTATGTTTGTAATTTTAAACTGGAGCGGTGAATTTTTTACTGTAATCATATTTCCGAACAAATTCAGTAATTTTTTACCCTTGAAAACTTGAGTCCTGCTACAAATTATATTTGCATGAATTGTGAATCTTTGCAGTTGCATATGCTGCAATGAGGGCAGCAGAAGAGAGAGCTTAATTGCATAATGCACCAAAATTGCAGGGCTAAAAGCAGGAAAACACATTTTAAAATCTCGTATTTAAAATAAGCTTCAGGGGAGGTTTTATTTCCCTCGCATGTAAATTATTTTGTATGAAATTTGATTTAGAACCCCAGCACAACCGGAACTCATTTGCATCTTCATCCCCGTGAACAGGGCAGTCTTAAGGGGAAGGACAAATTTGCCTGAGGACTCTCCAAAAAAATTTATTTATTTTACAATTATTTTAAAATTTTAATTATTGTAAGAAAATCAGTTTAAATTACTTGATTATATTGAAATGAACCAGATAAACTTTTGAAATTTTATTTACTATTGTAATAGATAATACATTATAAATATAAACTATTGCTGGATTAATAATAATAACTAGTACGGTACATAATACGGTATGTATGTGTATAATTTATTTATTTAAATATTTAGGATTTTTAAACATAATTGATTTAAATAAATGAAAACCAGGAAAATGTGCTTAATATATATTAAGCCCAAAAAGAAAATTTGAATGGTAAAGAAAAATTTTATACAACAAACAATAAATAATTCTTAAATAAAATTTAATTACTTGTTAAAAAAAAGAACCAAATTAAAAAGCAAAAACGTATTTTAGTGTCAAGTGTTAAAAAATCTAAAGATTCAATAACAATCTGAAAATAGTATTTAAAAACTAGCTTTAATAAAATTTAATTTATTAATTGAACAATCCAAGAATAATTATTTTTTTAGGTTTATTTTTTATTCTATTATAAGAATTCTCGAAAAATGTGTTCAGTATTGTTTGGTAATTATTGTACGGTTCTGGCTAATTTTGTTTTTGCAATTTATTATAAGTCTTAGACTCCAGGATGTTCAGTAGTTTAACTAATATGCAGGTAATGATTGTAGCGTATTATTATTTGAAAATATTGTTGACAAACTATTATTGTCCTGTAGAAATATGACAAAAGTTAATTGAATTGTAGAGTAGGTTCACAGGTTCTTTTATGACAAATGAGTAAAGTAAAACGTAACGACTAAGTCTATAGGGAATACGCATTGAGCACGCTTTCGTTAGACGACGTATAAATATTTGCGTGCCTGTACATTCAATACATACGCCGGAAATACAAGGAATTCGTTACTTCCTTTTATAAAGAAAATCGAAACTCCTCGATATTCTATGGACTCGGCATAACAGCATACCGCGTGTTTTACGAGGAAAATGCTCAAAGAACGATTTTATTTTATTTATATAACATGAAAACAAACACGGTTTGTAATGCACTTTGTACCGGCTGACTTGTTTCCTGTTTGCTTCTTTAAAATATTTCCAACCGAAATATCTTTTTTGTGTGCCTACTCTTCGGGTATATTCCTACTTTTCACAGATCAAAAATGAATTGAATTTTTTAATAAATCATGTTATCACATAACAAACAAAATTTTTAGAATATTCCTAATATATATTTTATTATAAAGTTTTAAAAAATTCATTCGCAGAATTACATTTCGTAGAATTCTGTAAATTTAATTTAATTAATGAACATCATATTCCATGAAATTAATAAAAATTTCAAAGGAACTAGCAAACAATAAAATAATAACTTACATTCTACAGTAGTATCTGATATATTTTGTACAGATAGAAACATACGTTTTAAATTATAATGACGCAGTTTATTATTATTGACTTTGGCAGTTATATACCGACTGGTAGCAAGTTTGAGAATAACCAGGGTTTTTTTATAAAAGCCCAACCTATTTTTTTTTTTTGATATTTGGAGGTTTTACATTTTTTCTTGTTTGAATGTTTTTTTGAAAAATATAATTGTTAATAATATAAATGTATTGTTTTATTTCGGTTTTATTCAATGAAAGAAAATAGAAATACGGAACAGGAACAATGAATAAATATCATATCTACGATAAGCATCATCTTCAAATTTTGAATAAGTCAACCATTTATAATGGGAACTCACATATGTTTTAATACAGTCAGTTTTACATTATCACTTAAAAATATTGGCTCGTATTACGAGCTCACTTTTATAATAAAATCGCTATTTTAACGCCCACTTTTACATTACAATCTTATGTAAAATTGAAAGTTAAAATGACGATATTATTATAAAAATGAGCTAGTTCGCTTTTATAATAACATCGCGATTTTAACGTTCGTTTTTACAAAAGATTTTAATGTAAAAGTGAGCGTTAAAATCGCAATTTTATTATAAAAGTGAGCTCGTAATACGGACCATTATTTTTTAAACAAGTACACGTTTATTAAAGAATTATTTGTAGATGAAATTTTTGCTAGGTATATTTCTTTTCTAAGTCATTTTGAAGTCCAGTGTTCTTTGGAGGGTTCAAGTCCCTAGCGCCCTCCTCTTGAGTGCGTCCCTGATGTAGGTTTTAGTGGTTTTTTGAGTTGGATAAAATTACAACAACCCTGATTAATAGTGGCGGCCCTAAGAGTTACTTAACCTTTAAGGGTCTTAAAATAGAGGCAATTACATTGTAACTTTTATCAGTTCACTGAAAGATATTTACCCGGAAGTGTTCATCCTGTGTTCAGCCTTTAACACCAATTTAATTAAACTGCTGCAAAGCCTCCACGTAAAAAATAAACCTTTTATTTGCGTTCACTTGTATATAAATAGTTCTCACTTTCCAGAACAAACAACCGTGATCCTAAAATACCAAGCAAGCCACCCTTCACAAACACGTGGAGTGTTTATGCCGGCTCGGTTTAATTACGTCCGCAACGAGTTTTTCCTTACACCTCGCATTCGCCACGGGCTAGGCAACGCCTTTGCGGATTGATTGCCACTCACAAAGGCCGGCCATGTCTTAATCTGCCCTTCTGCCCATATTGCAACTCTGCCCCGGGTGGCGTTCAATTCCGAACTGGGGAAGTCTTCAAGTGGACTTATTTAGGGGAAGATTTGGGGAGAGTGATAGCATTATTAAGGGATATTGTTTTAAGATTTGCTGCGTGCACGGGGAACTAAAATAGGACTTTGCTCTTATCTGTGCACTGCATAAAAGTTAAGTGCAGTAAAGTATCTGAAAGTTTTTGATAAGGGTGGAGTTAATAGGTCCTAAGATTTGAGTTGATATTGTTACGATTGCCAATAGTGGAAGACAGATTATTAATAAGTGGAATTTTACCAAAGTAATATTCTTACTTTGCAGAATAATGCCTTTTCTTGTCTTTATAATTAAGAATAAAAAAATTGTCTTATTGATTTCTTTGTTCTCAATTATCTACTTTGTAATTAAAAGATTAGGGGATTCTTTATAATTTTACTTCCATTTTAGTGTATACTGCAGTTCAAAACGTTCTTATTATCAAAATCTCGATACGTAGGGGATGTAAAACGTATAGTCGACTACAATGTGTCCTTTATCTAAATATAGAAGTTGAGTTAAAATTGTCAAATTTTATAAAAATTAATAAGACCAAAGATTTATTGTAAAAAAAACAATTGTTAGTTTTTGCTGCGAAGCGAAGAAAATATGAGTGGCATTTTCTAATTATTATCGATTTCTAAGCTAATCACGAGTTATATTTTAGGAGAGAATACAATGATTACTAAAGAACTTACTAAATTGTCACTTTCTTTTAGTGACGAGGTAATATGTATAACCGCAATGGTAATGAGTTTATCTGAGCAATTTCTCCAGTGTTTGGAAGACACTTTTCAATAATTGGTGACAGCTGTCAAATATTTTTTTGTTTATGTCATATTTACATTGTTACTAGTATCGCTACTAGAAATAACAAATTATTATAGTGACAATAAATTATTTCCTCTTATTGGTACAATATTTTCAAGCACTGTGGTTGGCTGATTTTCATAAGAATTATATACTTAATAAAATATTTAAAAAAAATAATTATTCGATTGAATTGAAAATGTGTTATGGCACAAGTGTGTTAATTACCTAAGTCACTTGAGAAAAATGCCCACACGGCCTAACCGCCTCGTGAAGTAAACATTTCTCACATGACTTATTTATCATGTAACTTAACACTTGTATCATAAATAACAATTGTAGTTATCAATGTATTTCACTATCAATAGAATCTACGTTCAATAAATTGTGATGCATTTAATATCAAGGATATTTAGCTAAAACATATAGAATATTCAGTACATATTATTCCTGATCATATAATTAGTTACAAGGACAACTATATTACCTTGTTTACCAGTTTAATTGTTAATGGAACGAATAACATTTTTGCTGTTTAGAAAATTGAAATGAAATGTGTTAAGAGAATTTATCATTTGAATTTAAAACGTCAATAGCATTTAAACAAAAATTGATTAATGGCATATATTATTTTTTAACTTATTTCAATTATTGACACTTTATATATTCGCTTTAATAAAAAATCATTATTTACATCGAAGCAATTATTTTCGCACATTTCATCCGCTAGACAGTACCTTCATTCATTCCATTTTAATGACGAGTTGCAAACTACAGCAAATAAATTGACATTTTTCAGTGATTTTCCACCCGATAAAATGTAATTCTTCTCATTTTGCTCTATAAACATTCCATTTTTTCGTTCCAATCAGAAATAAATTAAATTCCAGGATATTAAAAAAATAAAAGAAAGAAAAAAAACGCGACAAATTTTTATTTACGTCACCGGGCAGTAAAAATAAATGGAGATTAGAGTGTAATGAAAAGTTCGAGCAGTAGTGGAATTGATTTAATGCACCAGGAAGCCTCCAATTTCCTTCAAAGCTTCCTATCTATATGCAAACTACATACAACAAATGCGATGTCCTACCGAGACGGAAAATAATACTTGCGAATTCTTTTCTCTTTCACGGCATTATCCCCGCACTTTGTTCCAGCTTCACATGTGAAATACGACTGCGATATTATAAACAATACATATGCAAATGTAAATGACAACGAAATATTAAACTGAACTCACATTCAAGTCTGATTTTCATTACTTCACATTTTACTTATTTTATGTTTGACTTTAATATTTGTACTATTTATTATACAGTGTATATAACGAAATATGAAACATAGGACTTTAACATGGGATTTCAAAAAATTGCGGATACTCTCTCTTCTGATAGATTTTGGAACAAAACTGCATAAGTAGAAAGTTGTTCGAAATTAAATTCTACATCAGGTAAGATCTACAGTACAAGATTTATTAAATATAAAAAGTAATATTTTCGTTCAAAATCAGTCAGTCATGGAACTGACTAGGTAATTCTAGACAATTTTTAAGACTCTAGATTAACTAAAAATTTTAAATTTTCGAAAAATAAATACTAGAGATGGGACCGAAGACGAATAATTATTCGCTATTCGGCATATTCGGCATACTTTAATATCGAATATACGGTTACAAGAAATAAGTGAAGTTCAACGCTATTTTTTTATGTTAAAATATAAAAATATATAAATAATAAATTTCAAACAAAATATATACGTATGTTCAGTTATTATTAATGTATCTACAATGAAAGTAAATAATATATCTAGTTATATTGTTTGGCGGTAATTTTTTTAAAACTGAAATAATTAAATTTAATAATAATCAAACAAGAAATTACCTTAAAAAAATAGGACGAGCATTTCAGAATAAATGCACCCCTCTCCGCAACGAGGACCACCTATCACGCTTTCAGATTGTACAAAAATATATTATTCGGTAATGCCGAATATTCGGCCGAATATCCGGTTAAAATTTCGCCGAATATTTGTTATTAGGAGCTAAAATAGTGATTGTAAAATGGAAAAAGAACGTTGCCGAAGAATTATCTGTCCTTGTTTAAAACATATACGCAGGTTAATGTAGAGTCATGAAACAAATTACAGTCTTAGACTTAGTCAAGTCTTTTCTTGAAATTTCTAATCAAGACAAGATTTTGCAGTCTTGTCTTGTCTAGACGGCAACTCTAAAACATGTATTCAAGTCTTATTTTGAAATTTGTAGACAAGACAAGATTTTGCAGTCTTGTCTTGTCTTGTCTAGATGGCAACTCTGAAACATGTATGTATTTAATGTCTTTTTTTCGATTTCTGTTACGTTGCGCCTTAGTAAGAACAAATGTTATTAATTTTATTTTAAAAATATATTAAAAATATAATGCGTCTTTTATTCACAAATATTATTATACACGTCTTATAAATACCTGCTTGAACTTGTTTGTTGCAGCGTTCTACATTAGTTTTTCTATTATGGAATATTATGTAAATTTGTTCATTTTCTCCTGGGAAACTAATATAAAAATTCTTTGTTTTGCATACCTCAATATTATTAATAAAATTATTATTAACATTTAATGCTTACATTCATTTGTTGTTGCTGCAGAATTATATCTATGTAATTTAATCTAATTGTTTAAAAATAAGCAGATTTTTCTTTCAAATTAAAAACATAATCAATCAGACTTTAATAATGAAGCTTTATAAATTAGAAGTAATGATTCAGTAATCTTTAAAGCATGAAACATGTAGACAGTGTATAAAATAGACGATGAATGATTTTCCGAGGCAATGGTGACGTGAAAATGAAAAACATCTTTCAACAACACGAAATGTTGAATCTATTCAAACCAGGAGACTCATAAAAAAAGAAAACTCATTACGTGGAATTTTCGCTTCAGTGAAAATTCATTATGTTGGTAGAAACGGTGTAAAACACAATAACGACGTCATATAGTCAGATATTTTGTTTGTCTTTCCGAAGTAAACAAAAAATGTAATAATTACGTGTGTCTGTCAAAACTTCTCTGATAAACAATTGGACAGCTTAATTATAGCGAGTCGCTCAGTAAAATAAACAATGTGGAATATCACAATAATTACTTTCTGAAATTTGTGTACTGGAAAAATAATCGCACTGCGCAGTTGCATTTTATGCCAGAGAAAAAGTTTCATCTAACGAATTAAAAAAGCAAGTATAATAACATTAACTACAAGTACCCAACGTGTAGGAGTTAAAGTTACGCGTTGTGTGCCTTAAAGTGAGCAAATGAAAATTAAATGAGAATACTCTTAGTAGGGAAAATAATATGTTTATTGTATCTTCTATTCTATCACTATATACAGTGATGTTAATTCACCGTAATTTATAATTTTTTATTAAAAATTTTAAATTCTCTTGTTTTTTATAAATTTGTTAAATTACTACCGTAATTTACTGTTTCTTATTATATACCTATTTGAATGTGAAACATTTATTCAGATTTGAAACCACATTCAGATTCGAATTCACTGACTGACTCTAAAGTCTATGGTATTTGTTTCCTCAGAACTTTGCACAAATTCGTCATTGTTGCAAAATACTTTTGAGTTCGCATAATTTTAAATTGAAAGATACAAATAATAATTTTCCAGCTCTGTCATTTATTAGTTTGTTTCGTTTTATATGTAATTTGGTAATTAATGGTAATTTAAAATTGTAAATTACGATTAAATTACAGTAATTAATTTCGTAATTTATTGCGTAAATTACAACTAACATCGCTGACTAAATGTAGTTATAATATTTTTAAATTTAATTTGGAAACCATCAGATTGAACACATCAACTGGAAATGAAGTAGACTTATTTTTGTAACAAGGAGGGTGGAATTGCTTAAACGATATTATGTTATAATTAAGTTGGATGGTTTAGATGACGATGATGATGCATAACACAAACTAACTTACACTAGATTACCGCGAAAAAACATACGATTTCCTTAAAGGCGGATCCACATCAATAAATATTTGCGTCGTGCGTTGTATTTAACACAAATTTGCTCGTTTTTGTCAAAATATTTGTTGGTGTGGACTGTGCGCCGTATAAAAATCCCCACAAATAATTTCGAGACGAACAACGCACGCTATCCTTTGTGCTGTCGGTGTTCCAGCAAATTTCAAAGATTTGCGTCGCACAATAGTGTTAATGTGGACTTGCAAGAACAAATCTGCACACGTGGATTCGGCTGTGCAATATACAAAATAAATATATAGATGGTAAAATACTTAACTAGATTTAAATATGTACCGAAACTATTTTTGCTGTACAGTATTATTTTTTATTGATGTGGATTCCACTTGCGATACTTTTATTTACATTACAGACAAATTATAATTATGACAAAATATAAACGTTATATAGATATCGGACTATATACCGTGCGTTCAACGCAGATAATAAAATATGATAAATTTTCAGGGTTGATCGGAAATCATGTCCTATCCTCCTTGTTATATTTTATAAATGCACGTTGTATTTGAACAATTTCTCATGAATTTAAAATGACACTTAGGCAATAAATTTTAATCTTTATAAGAAAAACCTAACACATGTCAATTTTGGTTGAAATACCAAGTGTCCAAACGCTTAGGTTTACAGTAAAAATAGAACATTCTAAATTGTTACATTTTTTTACTGAAAAAATCTTATTATTTGTAGTTTATTCGAAGTTCCCAAAGTATACATAGAGATCATATAAAAATTCGATTTAATTTAATTGAAATAATAAGTAATCCGAGAATAAATTTATTGTATATTTAAATCACAATTTATTGGAAAAATAAAAAACAATGTATTTTTATTTATATTAATAATTTAATTTGGATAAAAGGAAGATATTTAAAATATGAATATTTAATGCTATTCCGTGTAGAATAAACAAGAGACAATGCTCGCAGGATGTAGGCTGAATTATTCCGAAAAACAAAACCTATTCATGGTATCGTAATCTTCCAAAATGAAGCAACAATCCCACAAGTAATTGTTCTGTCGCAAATCCGGCGAAAGGAAAATCGCTAATCACAAAGAGCGCTTTAAGGACGGCATCGCTTTCAGCGGCCGCTGAAGGGGACGCTGAAACAGGAGCATCACATCCACGTCTACAGCGGCAATGATAGCGACGCTCTAAACGCCGGCCTTTGTAATCTGCGAGGTCCGGTGACTGATGATTGCAAACAGAACACATTAATCACGGATCCGAGGTAACCAGATACGGAAAAAACAGACATAGGCGGCGCTCACCAAATTTACTAAGACGTTTTTACTTCTTCTATTTTAAATGCCGTCGTTAGTGTAAATCTAACTTATTTCCTTAATGGCGTAGGTCGTAAGTGATAACATTTAATATTTGTTTCTGAAAATCAGCGAACTTTATTTTTTCAACCTAGATAGTTTCGGTCCCACAGGGACATGTGGGAAGCTATAATGGGGTATATGACCATATTTGTTTTCTACCACTTTCTGATTCTGTATAAAAATAAAAAAATCCGTATTTATTTTAAATCGCTTAACTATTGATAATTCCGGAGAAAAACAATAATAAAATTTTGGAGGGGGGATATGTGAATTAGATAGACAATTAAAATTTTTTCAATAAAAATCATCTATCATAGAATAATCTACATTTGGCAGATTTCTCGGGTACCATTTTTAAAACAGTGTATTTAAACCCTAAACAGCTTTGGAATATCATATGACATTGACCATTGTTAAAAATTGACATTTCAATGCCAACCAAATTTGCACCAAAACAATCTTTCGTATAATATCAAAATATTTTTATTTTATGCAATGAATTGCCTATATTGATATTTTATACATTGTTTTATTAATTGTTATGACTAGGTATACTATTCATTTCATATACAATAATTACATTATAAAGTTTCGTCCTCAAGGAAAAATTATAAACAAATGTTACAAGTCACTTACACATCTCGAGGGACATAAGGCGCTGGTCAATAATTATCTTCTCAACAGTGGAGTATATATTTTATTTTTTTCTCTACTAGCATTACAATTCCAATTTTACTAGAAACATTATATTGGGAATATAATTCTTATGAAAATCAGTCAATCACAAAGCTTGAAATGGTGTACCAATAAGTGGACATAATATATTGTCAAGGGTAATATAACAAGTGTGTCGATAATATTTTCAACGACGAAAATGCAACGAATTCGAATTATTATAGTGACAGTAAATTATTTCCAATTATTGGTACAACATTTTCGAACGTTGTGATTGGCTAATTTTCTGTAAAATGTGGTGTATGGATTTGTAGATTCCAGTCTTTATAAACTTACAGAATTTCAAAAATTTTATTCTCTGTAGCACTCGTTATCATATTATCATATCCTTCAATTAGTTTATACCTATGTATATAAAAACTAGTACTATAAATATTTCTATTGGAGTGTTTTGATCATTAACAGCATTATCTGTAGCATTACGGAAATATTAATAAAGTGTCAGTTAAATGTCGAATTATAATAAATTAATATTAGTCCGCTAGTTTCCTATAAATGAAAATGCATTTATTGATATTAAAAATTTAATATCCATTAGAGATACTACCTATATAGTATAAAAAAGTAGTATGTCATTAAATCTTATATTAATAAGGCACTTAAAATTTTTCATTCTTTTACCTTTAATAAATCAATATAAATTAATTAAATTCAATTTCATAGTGCATAATAAGATGCATATCATTGGTATTAAAAATATATTCATGCACAACATAGTGAACAGAAATCAATAAATCAATAACTGTTGTACTGGAATTTTTATTAGTCATGGTAATAGAACAAATTTGCATATTTCGTTTTCCTGTCAATTGTTTACATTTCCATACCACAAAATTTTTTCAATAATCAACATTGTCGGCTACATATTCACTAGTTAAATAAGTAGGTACATTATTATCTAATGACCGAAATATTCATAGAAACGTAAACATTTGTATACAAAATAAATCATTATACATTGTGCATACATATGTGCATTTGCCGTACGAAAATATTTTGTGTCATTTGAAATATTTTTCACAAAACTAAACAAAATAAATCTGGATTTTATAAAATAAAAAATGGTTTATACCCAAATAAACGGCTGCCTCAATGAAATGAATTATAATACGAAAGAATTACTGCAAAGAAATATTATTCGTAACGTAATATAATTAGATTAAAATGGCTAAAAAATAGCTACTGTTCTCACTTATTGTAAGTTTTCTAATTCTTGTAATTAGTTCATAATCACCCCCCTCCCCCGAAAAAACAATCACCGTAATGTTTTATACCAGCAGAGAGGTGCTCCTTCATTATGAGGTAGTCTAATTCTAATGTAATAATATTATAATCACCCTCCAAAAAATCACTATAATGTTTAATACCTTTATGAAGAGTTTTCACTCACTGTAAAGTACTGTATTTCTTGCTCAAATCTCATTAGATCAAAATCACACTCCGAAAAAAATAATCATATTAATGTTTACTACATAAAGAAGAATGCTCATTCAAAGTGAAATACTCTAATTCTTGCCATACTTTAATTAGATCAAAATCATTCCCTGTAAAAACATTAATGTTTACTATTTGTTTTTCTGAGGAACAGCATTAAGATACATGTAGATGTGTCTTTCAATGAATCATAACATTTTTATTTAGATCAGTGGCGTATCGACACCTAACTCCTGAACCAATTTATTATATTTTTAATGTTTTCAAAATTAATAATTTACTTATAATGGTTTTCTACTTCACAAACAAAATTTTTAAAAATTAATAATTCTATTTCCTTCAATATTGATATTTAAAATTACTACTTTGATTAAGAAATAGTGAGATGAAGAATATTTGTTTTGCTACTTCAGTGAAAGATTCTTTTCGCTGCCATTGGTGGGAACATTCAAGTCGAGATAGATTCAGTGGCAAGACGTGTGGCAGAAGCATAGGGACGCGTTCTGCCAAGTTTAAGGAATGTAACACAGATATCCCGAATTCTTCCCCAAAGCAGATTTTTCAGGCTCAATATTCCTGTTCTTATTAATGCTTTTTTTCTGGAAACGGATTATTTGTGATATGTCTTCGATCTCCGTTCGTGTTCCATTGTAGGCCTTTAGAATCATTTGCATTCCTACCTTTTCGAACAAAGGCTTTTAACATTTTTGCTACTCTTTTCTGTATGTATGGCAATTATCGATCTTTGTTTGTAATTTTATACACTTGTGCTAGGAATTTGAAATTTTGTTTTATGCAGAAATTAGAAATTCTGGTGAAGTTATAAAGTTTAAACTAACGAAACAATGACAATTAATATAGTGGAATTAACTCGTACTTTTATTCAAATTATTTTATATAAAGTAAATATAGCATAAAATTTTTAAAAGGAATTTTAACATCCTCTGCGAAATCATATGAGGGTTGTCAACATATGAAATAAAAGAATCAATATTTGAGAATGTGTAGGGGAACATTTATTTTTATTTTATTTATAGTATTCTAATGTTTCATATCCGGGAACGAGTTTTTTTACGGTGACATAAACAGTACAATAAATCGAATATTTTATAGTTCATTCTCACATGGTGAACATATTTATAGTATTGTCAGACATTCTCAAAATGTTTCCGGTCCCCGAACTGAAGGGCCCAGGTACGTAAAACGTGTTTCTTTCAGAAAACGCCCATATAAATAACAAAGTAACTGTTGTAGGTCCAAGGGGAGACATAAATTTCAAACTCCAGTATACTCAGAAACTTGGGCAACACAAACAAAATATATTACACTTTCACAAGTCTTAACGCGATCTTTTCAAAAAAGGACACTAATGAAAATCACAGACGGACAGCGGGATAATAGCAGGGCGGAATGGTATCCGTTTCTCGTTCCGTCGCCGCAACAACACCACTTATCATCCCCTTTTCCAACTTGCTCAAATTGCAGGAAGCGCTTAAAAATTGATGCCACACTCAAAACTTACTTAACAGAACACTTTATTATCTACTCTAACTTCTTTCTCCCACTCAAATTCAACTGTTTACCCCGAAGCCTTTGTGCTTTCCCTTTGTTTTAAATTCATTCAATTTACAAATATTTAACAAAGCACGAACATAAAATAAAATTTGTAATTGAATTAAATGGAAAATATATAAATATTGAAAATTATATTACAAAGTAAAAAGGGTATCACAGTTTTAGGGAATATAACAGCAAAATTGTTAGTTATACATAATGGACTTTTGAGTATATATTTCTTATTAATCTAATTAATTGATTAAAATATTTTTATAAATTTTTCCAAATTGTCTACGAATGCAATTGCTTCTCCTATATATTGCTTCCTGTCCCACTGTCAATCGGGTCTATTCTCTAAAAGATACGTTAAATCTGAACAATTCTATACATGGTGTCAACACCCGAAATCGGCAGTTAGAACTCCAAATCAAAAATTTGAAATAAGAAAAGTTGTTTGTTTCAGTGAGTTCCAACTGCCGTTTTCGGGTGTTAGGTACAATGTAGTATTGACACCCTTTAGTATACAATTTAACGTAACAGTTAATATCGTTGCTTTTAGCCACGTATGAAACGTCAATTACATAAATGGATTAAAACAAAGTGGAAAGCTTGACAAATATTGGAAACTCTGGTTTATCCGGGGCTTTTGGATCAATTAAACTTATAGTTATTATAGAGAAATTTAAGAAAACAATGTATTATCATGTTTTGTAATCTGTCATATAATATTTTATACTAAAGTTTATTAAATAAGTCTACTTAGTAAAACCATTAATTTGTTGACAATAAATTTTGTTAAATTAATGTTGGTAGCTTCTGTGTCCAAGAAAATGATGTGTAGACTTTATACAATATTTTTATAAAAATTGGAATTCTCGTATTTCTTTGTAGAATTCTCATGTGAGGTGTTAGAATTGTAATCAAAACTCGACAATATTGTTTAGATAATATATATCACTTTACAAAATATCTTTCTGTCATATGAAACGGGTCACTGTTGTCTTGAAGATTACGAATAATATTTAGGTGAATATTCCTATAAATTATAGTTAAATGAATAAAAATACATTGAATATTAATATTTCTAACTCACTTGTGATTTATTCTTTTAATTTCTTCTTCTAACGCTATATTGATAATTATATTAGCTGCCAATGTTATGAAATAACGTACCGGTTAATTTTTAACAGCATCAAAATAGCTCACGCTAATCTGAGTGGAATTAGCTTATAATTTAACGTGTTTTCTTAAAATATTAACGCGTGTTTGCTTACAGAATTTATATTTCATAAATAACTGGTACGTTAAGATTTTAACGGAACATTTTAAATTACCGGTCATGTTAAAAGTTACAAAATAGACCTGAGTATCAGTTATTTTAGATTTGGTATATTATATATACCTGGTCGGCTGGATGGCTGAGCGAGCTAGCGCACATCTTTAGCTCGCTGTGACGTCATACGAACCTGAGATCCTCAGTTCAAGTCCCAGCGACCGACAACGTGTGATTTGTCGTAAAATAAAAAAACACAGCTACTTGTGTATCACACTCGGATGCTATAGACTTGCCATCTATACATCTTAAATAGAAGTAGCGCTGGCAAATGAAACAACCGACAGTACGGCAGTTAGAACTGCGGCTCGGTGAGTTCGGTTGCCCTATGCTCCGCTTGGGAGATACAGGAACACATTATATTATATATACCAAATAATAATCATTGTGAAATGAAGTAATATGGTATAATGCCAACGTTAAGGTTACAACTACCTACTGATCGTCATTAAATGTTTCCAACCAAGGCAATAAAGACTTTCTTAAACAGTTGCTGCCAGTTCGACATAAAGTATATGGTTTTATTTCCAAATATTTGTTTTTTCAATACATTTCATCACTTATTTACAATAACATAAAATATGAATCGTAATAATATGGACACAAGTGATAAGAGATTGTAGATATTCCGTTGCATATATTTGTACATTATGATTGAATAAAACAGACATTACTCTTATGCAAATAGTACATGAAATATTAATTCCCACAAAAACAGTATACAAGTTAGAGTTCCAGTGTTTAGTATTGCAGCTTGTTCCGCATGATTTAAGATCAGGATCTCGCTTGTACGAGTCTAAAACAGCGCATACATTTTCCATTCGCGTTTTAAAGTTCAAGTTCATTATTTACATTTGGTTGGCATCGCAGAGACCAAGGTTCGCTTCCGCCGCGAATGCAAATGCGGGCAAGTACCGCCCCGCAAAGTGAGGCATTTCACAAACCATTGTTTTACTTCTCCGTGTCACTATTTTGACGCAGGTTTTCTTTTCAGACCTAAACAACGCAACGGATGGAATACCAAATGGGACGGAAGCAAGAAGGAAGACTTTAACTACAGCACTGGTAAGCTTCTTCCTATTTTCATGTCAGAGAAATATTTGCTGACTTTCTGCAAATCTTTGTTACAAAATTTTTCTCGTACTGAAAAGGAACTTCTAAGATTTCTAAGGCATTATTTATTTTTAATATTCTATTCCCACAAACGAATAATAAATGGTAAAAGGAATATCTAACTAATACTGGTCACCTTGTAGAACTGGGTATTTACGTTTTTGTTTTTTATTTTTTATTTTAAAAGGTGATACTACAGATCAAAAAATGTCGAAACATGTTAAAACACTTAAGTAAAAGGTATATAATAAAACAGATATTATTTTTAGTTTACATAAGTGGATATTTATGTAGAAAAAGTTGTAATAAACTACAAATAGAGTTCTGAGACATCCCAAAAACTGGGATTGTCCCGTTTATGAAGTGTAAGTCCCGTTTTTGAAGTGTATGTCCCGGTGTCCAGAAACAAGGCTTCAGGATATTTATTTGTCCTGGATTTATATATTTTCATAACTTAGTAATTAATTTAATTTTATTTAGATCTCAATTAGTTAAATTTTATGATTTACTCCGAGATTACGACTGTTCGCAGTACTCGATTTGATGAAAATGGATAAAGAATTTCTAGAACAATATTTAGTCATATTGAAAATATGCGAATATATTTTTTCTGTTCCGAGCCACAATGCCAAAGTATAACGATTTTTTTCTTTAATGAAAATTCAGTGGACAGTTAAGCAAAACTCATTACTTTGTCACACTGTAGAAGCTATTTTACAAAGCATTTTCAATTTTGATTTTAATTGTATAGAAATGTATGATTGTAACAGAAAAAGAATTATTAAAATCAGCCAAATCATATGAGAAGCGTGTATTACTAAAAGTAAAATAGATTTTGATTTCATGAATTTTGTATGGGCCCTAATCAGTTTATTACATACTCCTCCTCCTCCTCTTCAAACTATCACGGTTTGGCTACAATTACTTTTCATTTGCTTGTGCAACCTTAATTGGGTATTAGCTATGTAAAGGATGAATGAAAAACCATCGGTATTCTAATATTACAATAGTTGACACGATGCTTATATATGGTGGCATGAATAGAAATTAGGCTTCTACTCTTCTGTAAGTCGTTTTTACACATAGATTATGTTCTATGCCTCAATAATTAATTAATTTAATAATACGTGCTCAACAAACTGGTGATCTATAATCTCATTAAATGGATAATTAATAAATTTAAAATAAAAAAATATCTGTGTTTACTAAAATTTACTAAAGGGGTTCTAGATATTTTTGCCTTCTTTACACATAATAACATCTATTAAAAATAATATAATCTCTGAATTATATCTGTATGTTTTGAATTGTGACTGATAAAAAATATTTAACATATTTAAATATTCGATGACATTATTGTCAAGTTATGATACCTACTTTATGTTTCATTTCAACAACTGAGTTGTTTGTAATAATTATGTTAAAGTTTCAATGTTGACCCTTATTAAATTTTATAATTTAAAAGCAGGACGTGCATAAAATTTAATTTATGTGGGATTAACGAATTCTCTTATTTTACACAAGTTTCTAATTATTTTTAATCAAAATTTAATCCTCTCATTTTGTTAAAAACAATTTTCTAAATACGTTTTATGTGGATTTTACATATACACGTGTTCAATACAGCAACATAATTATTAGCACAATGCACAAATTTTGAATTTTGAACTATTAAATTAATTTTGAAATTATTTATGAGTCCATAAATTTTCAGGTTCATAGCTACGAGTATATATTCATTATAAATAATTTATATTTGAATCATAATACTGTAAATTAATATATATATTTCAGATATTTTAGCTGATACATTAAATTATTGTATATTAAAGTTCAAGAGTACATTCTGCTACAAGTAACGACCGAATTCTATGCAATTGCAAATATCAAGAAAAATAATGCATATTTTACATTTAATGATACTTTCCTGCATATTTTAAGTAAATTTGCATTAATTTTTTTTTGAAAAAAATAAATTTTGATAAATTTGATTTACAGTACATTACAGAAAATATCATTTTAATTGGACTTTTAAAAAATGAGCCTTAATATTTTTTTTATATAAAATACCAATCGAAACAATAACAATTTCTTGTCAGAAAAAATAATTGTGTCAGGATTTTAGAACTGTTGGAGCTTAAGTAATTCTTATTTTACAATTAAGGGAGTAAATAAAAGCTGTCATGAAATTCGAATGCTTGAAACTATAACAAAAATTAATAATCCCGAATAAATTATTTAAAAAAAAATAACGAAATCATGCACCGATTTTCACGTCAAATATGATTTTGTTTTTTTGTCTGCTTCCAAAAAAGAGTTTGAGCTTTTATGAATTTGAAACAATAATGTAAAGATGTTTACCTATGTCAAGATTTTTTTTCAAAGTGTCTGTTTTTTATCCTGGGATATTTATTCTATTTATACATTTCATGAAATGTTCTAAATAAGACACGGCATATAAAAATGGAAGCATATATTTACATTTTTTACATATATGATGCATTTTATAGTGAATTTTAATGCCTATTGCATACATATTTTGATACTTGTCATCACATCAATCTTAATCACAGATATATAATATGTGAATGCAACAAATAAGTAATAGTAATTGTCTCTAGTATATTTCACATCTTAGATAAAATACTATTGAATATATCAATAGATAGTGTATTAAATGGAATTTACCAATGTAATGCTATTGTAGTTGGTTTGAAATGATTGAATGCTTGGAAGGAAATAGAGCCCTCTATTGAAGCAGTGAGGCAGGTTAAAATCGAATGATTTATAATAAAATTGAAATGAAAGCCACAGCGTTGAGATCTGCGTCTTATTCGCAGCTTCACATCTTCGCCCCTTTGTAATATCCGGCGAGAGGCAAAAACACAAATTTCATTTATCAAAATCGAGAAAAAATTTGTATAATGCTATGTCGATAATTTTAGAATAAGCGCGTTTCCAAGGAAATTGGTGAATTTTTTTGGAGAGTTTTTTTATATTTTTATCGCGCATCGAAGAATTTTGTAAGCCAACAATGGAATTATTGATTGAAAACATGAATGGCTGAACAAAAACGCGGTGGAATATACAAAAGTAAGGCCCGAATTTGTAAGGCAAATTTTTGAAGATTTACATTTTATTAACAAAAAGAGAGTAATTTTATTCTGCCAATTTCACATAGAATCTGGCGTACATAAATTAGATTCAATATTTGAAATATAATTTTGCGTGAACGTACAGCTTTTAGATTATCAAAAGGGATAATATGAATAGAAACGTTTGTGTGAAAAAAGTGAAATATTTAGTAATTTATTTTTGCGCTTTGAGCAACCACGTATTTAATTTAGATTTGCGCGCAGCAAAGAAAGCAAAACTAGAATTAAACGACGATCTGAATTTCGCCAGTGAAAACGTAATTAATTTTCCTTCAAGTCACAAATAACGAAATTAATTTTTCTTCTCTCTTACCGTTATGACGAAGATTTGCATTTATATAAGGTTGAGAAATATTATCTCACCCGTTTTGTCACTTTTACATTCAGAAGCATAATCGAATAATATTTCTGCCTCTGAAATTTTCACTTTTAGATTTCATCTCTATTGCGAATTTAATAAAAACCTGTTAAAAATATTTGAAAATTCTGAAAGAAATATCGATTTGTTGTAACAGTAAGACATGCTGAAACTTTTAGTTGTTTTGCACTTCAGCTGGATCTTCGGATTCTGTTGCAAATCCGTAAATGTATCCGGAATCCAGAACTTTCACGAAAAAATTCCATTCCTCAATCCACTTTCCTAATAGACGTACCATTACAACTTCTATTTAGAGTCTTTTTCTTATCTAAAGCCAATGAACTCTCAGGACATTCTGTATGACTATATTGTATATATCTGTTTGCCCTAGTCTTCAAAATATTTAAATTAATAATTTATGTTTTAAATAGAAAGTATATATTACTGCTTGTAACATTATATTTTTGTAGTAATTACGAAGAATCGTGCAATGAATAATAATGTTGTATATACACAAACGAAAATTATAAATGCCTAAACTCAACCTATAACTAAATTAATTTGCGCTCTGCTACCATTAAACTACTACTAGTATTAAACTGATCTAAATTTACTACATTACGACTTACTAGCTAAGCTACGGTTGAGCTATGACTAAGACTTTGACTAAGATTGAACTCTTTGTATATCAAGGGAGAGACAGAAATCTACCATCGCGCCTCCCTATATATTTAAATAAATAAACTCATCTGTGAACTATAAATCGAAAGTTCCTGGATGTATAAAGTACCGCAATCATCTACCCTTTTTGGACAAAACAACCCAGGAAAATGTAAATATTAACATTATTATTATTTTTATTCTATTACATTACAATTTATACAGTTTTACAGTCATACATTTCAATATATTGTTTTGTAATATTTTAAACTTTTAGTAAATATGCAACTGAAAACGCAAGTTAGATTACTTTTCTCATATGTGAAATTACTGTTATTTTATATGGCTGCTATAATCCCTTTAACGCATTGCTTCTATGGACTGCGGTACTTTGTATATCGAGGGACTTTATATAAATCGGTATCTGGACCATAAACTTTTTATATTATTTTCAAAAACAAATATATTAAACGACAAGACACCGATAACCCATATCTTGTTACCACAACTTGTTTAATACTCCAGAATGTACCTTCCATGATGCTAATATCGAAAAGGTAACATGATCGCTGGTATGTCGTTTGAATACTGGTTAATTTGAAGTGGGATCAAGACCAAACCACTAGGTCGTTAACCCAACCCTCGTGTTCATATTCCATTCATTGGTACATGTTATCCCTCTCGAACAGAAAACCTCCTCGAATTTGCATCTCGCATGGTGCTCGTGTTGTGGTGCAAGCGATACGCTACGGTGACGTAACAAAGTGGCGGTGAGTGGCATTGTGTAGCGTGTCACGTGGGGGGCACTGAGCCACGATCAGCCGGAAAATCCTGACCAGCGCGGACAATGCCGCCATTCGGGCGCGACGACAGCGATAGGCGCAGGAACAGCGGAAAAGGTGGCCTAGGTTAGGAGATTACAGCGGGGATTGTACTCCTACCACGTCAATACAAAGAAAATTTTACAATAACTTTAAAATATAGTCAATACTTGCTAGATCATTTTAAAATTAGTTGAGGGCCCATTTTTTCACCGTTGGTTAAAGTGTCTGTTACCTTAATCATCGGAATTAGTAAATATAGTATAATAAGTACGTATACTCTTATCACGTCAATACAAAGAAGAAATTTTACAATACCTTTAAAATACAGCTTCAATATTTGCTGGATCATTTTGAAATTAATTGAGGGCCGATTTTTGCACCGTTGATTAAAGTGGTTGTTACCTTAATCATCGGAAATAGTCAATATAGTGTATTAAGTATTAAGAACGATAATAAACTTTTACCGATCGAAGGCAATTGTTTGGAAGAGAAGCGAAATAACGATTCCATTTATTGTCTGATGTCGTAATTCCTTACCATTCATGATGCTTGTATTATTGTCTCTAAAATGAGGTGTATTAAAATTCATTTATGGAATACTAAAGTCCGTATCCATGGTATTTTCCAAACATTCGTTTCGTTAGGGAATATGTCAAAGGCGTCAAAGTCATTTGTCGTTGTTAGTGTTATAGTTTAAACATCTAGACAAGGACATATAATTCTTCGGCAGCGTTGTTTTTCTATTTTACAATCATTGTTTCACTTAGGATGAAAAAAGAGTCTAGAATACTGTCGTCTTGAAGAATGAGAAAGTCTTGTCTTGTCTTGAAATTTCAAGACAGGACTTTTGCCAATATCGTCTTGATAATCTGGACAAGACAGGACAAGAGTCTAGAAAGTCTAGAACTAGACGACAACAGTACATATCAATAAATATAGTATTAAAAACTGCAAATAAATTTTAATAGCAATAAATAAATTTACTAAATTATTTTTGGGAATTTTTACAAACCATAATTTGGCTTTTCAATTAATATTGTTTATTTGTACCGATTGTTTCATCCTTTTGGAAATCATGAAACAACTTAGTTTTTAATGCAGTTGAAATGTATTTCCATTGTATTTAAGATTAAAAGAATTGGGCTTTTTAATTCCATTTAGTTGTATTTCTTATTTTAGTCGGTGAACTTTTAGGACCTTAAATAGGTCCACCTTCAGCGTAAAATATGACGTTACTGGAGTACTTCAAAATATTAATTTCGATTTACAATTACAGATAATGTTGGAGTTAAAAACAGTTCAAATATAAATTGGATGTAATATACTGTGAAAATATATATTTGTTAAGGTTTAATCAAGAATACATAGTTAATGTTATGTTTTGTAAACTGACTATGTGGTAGTAGGGGTGCTTAGGTCGGAAAGGTAAAGTTTAAAAAATGAAAATATTAATGTAGTTTTCTGAAAGGTAATCAAAAAAACAAAGAGTCCAACATCAAACTTAAGTTAAAACATTCGGTCGAATAATAATAAGATAGCACTTAGTAATCGGATATCCGTTGCAACTGTGGTATTATTGAGAATTCTACTGGAACTGATATCAGTTTCTGAAATCCAACAATTGCTTTGACCAAGAATTGTTTGATTGATCGTTTCCAAATAGTTTCAAACTAATTAACAATTCTGTATGAACATCCAACTACTAGATATATTGTCTCTAACACTCTGCCTAATAGATACATATTTTTCATTTCTGAATGTTATAAATCTTTCAACATTACATGTGCGACTTAAAAATGTCAAATTACTTGTGACGAAATTCAGTAATACTTAGTACATTGTACAACAAGCATGAAATGGATATTCCAAGCGAATTGTGCACTATACTTTCTCTACGACCACAATATTATTTCCTAATTAATTTGTAGGAAGTAATGAAATGAAGACATTTTAATAATAAAGATGTCTTCATTTCATTACTTCCTAGCAACTAGCTATAAAACAAATATTAAACAATATGATTTTTACAGAACTTTGAGATATATATCTTAAAGTTGTCTGTGGTTACAGTGGGATATGAAAATATGTTCACAGTATACTACGTATCTGTAGCAATAACAAACATACAACCAACAAATATTTTAATAGTTGTAGAAAAACATATTTCTTTTATAATTTTAGTTCCTCGAATTTATGTAGAAAAATATAAATAAATTTAATTAGCGTGTCTATTTCAGGGAGTTCTTTTATTTGGGATAATAAATTCCAGTTACATAAAACTTTATGAAAGCTCCCATTTGTCATATCGCCCTAACTACCCCTACTTTACTAGCTCGTACATCGCAAAAAAGCCGTCACCATGCAGGAAAATAAACGCCAACAATACGGGCAGTCGATTACAGACATTCGGTGCGTAAACATGCAATCCTTTGTCCGCGAACATCGCCGCTCGCTACCTCCCGTGTTATCTCACTTGCTGCTTAATTAACTGAATATGTATGAGATAACTGAATATTCACATCAGCCGGGTTCGAGAATTGTCACTTCGCTGGCTAGTTGGATGGAAATACACCGAGGTTGGTTCCCTCAACGATGTTTTACTTCTGTTCTACAGATTTCTATTTGCTTGAAATATGGAAAGTTCACTAACATTAAGAATTCTTTTTTATAAAACATAATTGTTGAGTTGTAGAACATTACAATGAGATTTTTCATATTTGCTTAATTCTTACTTATATATTAATTCTTAAATTGAACGTATTTTTACCCCAAATAACTGTATTTCCTGAAAAAAATCCTTTTAGTTATTTATGATACAAGAACGAAAAATCCAATTTCTCGGGCGACTATAGAATATTGCTAAACAGGGCGAAGTCGAGTTTAACAAATCTAGGAGTACATAAGCATTTTAGTCTTGTATTTTACATTATTTTTATTCGAATAAATCAAAAAGGAATTAAAACCCTCTTAAAATAAATAGAAAACTATTATTATTTTCTTAGTTAGATTATTGTAGTACTCTCTATCTTTATGTATAAAAAAAGTAAAACAAAAACATATAACCATAAAAACTAGTCATCGTTAGTCATCTATAGTAAGGAAAACAGACATAAAAGGTAGGCTAAGAAGATTTAAGGTTAATCATTCTTCAACTTCCATTCGTTTCATATCTTCGAACTTCCAATCGAAATGGATCATATTTTGAAATTTTTAGTAAAATGTCTCTATGAAATATATTCTGACACCTGTCAATGTCAATTTAATTTCAAATGTTTTCTACAAAAATTAAAAGTCAACTAAATTGATATTTTTAATAAGTTTCTGCCAAAAGTAAACTGCCCTTTGAAAAATTGGAACAAAAAATGGAGATGCATAACTAGATATTATAGCAGTCCCATAATCAAAATTTCAAAAGTTACGCGAGAACCATACGTACCTACGTAGAGACTTCACGCCGAAACTAGTGAAAATAGATTAAGAGATGGTCAAAATGGATATTTTCGTTAAAATCTGAGAACCGATTTTTTTTGCGATTACAATACTTCCTTCTGGAATAAATTTATTTTCTTGTATTATATTTATGAAACAAAAAAAAATAATTTGTCTATAAAGCCGACATTATTTCTTTTTTCGTTTTAATGAAACAGATAAGAAAATCTTGTATTTACTTTCAGTTTTTTTAATTTAAGAAAGTCGCCTTTTGTAAAAAAGATTCCTTCATACAAAAGTAAAATAGTACTAATTTCATATACATGAATAAATTTGAAATATGCAGTTTCATAATTTAATAAAATAATGCATTAAATGTTGTATTTTAATTATCCGTTGAAATATAAAATTTGAAATATTATGCGTTATAACAATTTCGATATTTATTAATTAGTTTAATAGAACAATTGTTAAAATTGTATGCATATATAGTTTAATTAAATACCTCAATTAAAATACCTGTGAAATATTATAAATAAATGGTTTATTAACTTCAAATTTTGAAATATTTGAAAATAAACGACAATCACAAACAGCAAACAGCGTTGCTAATGCAAACCAAGAGGATGTGTTCTGTAGTAAATATATGTACATACATACAAGTTTAGTTTAGTAAGCAGCAAAGGACTAAGTAACATCAATCTAACTAGAAACAAACGAGAAACTAACCCTTGACCTAAACTCAATCAGCCGCGTGGAACTTCGCCGTATATTTGATTCCAGCTTAGAATTCAGTTTTAAGACATTTCCCTACGTTTCTCTCGAGTTAAAGATTTCACCAGGAATCGACAAAACAGAAAACTATTCCAGGAAAAAGAAAAGGTGGAATAGTGTGAATGCACAAAAGAACTCAGAAGTTATACTGAACATTTAAGTTGAAATATATCCGATTCTAGTTTTATAGGAATTGAAGTATCTGCTTCATAAACACTTTCTCACCAACTGAAAGGCTTTTACACGTAATAGAAAACTGTTGTGTTCATTGTGTAGTAACGACCACTTCATGAAGCCATTGCAACTTGCAATGATATCACATCAAGCTTTTAATGACATCCTAATAACCAATGAGATTGTTTTTATATTGCATTATTCTCACGTCAGGTGCCACAGTAATACCTAATCAATCAAATAATCACTATATCGACATTACTTTAATTAAATAAACAATATTTATTAAATTTACATAAAAATCATTATCAAGATCCTTATAGTAACAAGTTTTGTATTTCATGTTACTAAAATCCTTCTGATCATTTCTGTCAAGCTTACCAATTCTGTGTATTAGTTTTTGGAATTTTTATTTTATCCTTGTTACTTTCAACGTTAGTAAAATCTCAAACTCAGGATTTGACTTAATTTGGCAAATTAAAACTTGGGAAGTCGTTCATCATATTAAAATCCGTAATAAATCTGAAATACGTCACGAAACAAATGAATGACATCATATTATTGGTGATTGATGGCTGACCGAAAAGATATTGATTGGAGAAAATATAGAACAGTGAGTAATCCATACCAGAGCCTGAACGTGAATTAATTAAAGACTTTGTACATAAATTGTACTCCTAGGGGATGGTTAGCCGACGTAATTACTTATAAATTTATTCAATGCCAAGTGAATAATTAATTATTTGTAATTTTATCCTCACCAATATTGACTTCATTTATATTTCCACTAAAGTAAGATAATACAGCAAATAAAGTGTATACGACAAAGTTGATCATAGAATATTGAAACCTTAATAATTAATAATTACACGTGCACACAGTATACAAATGATAACTTTTATTAATTTCATTATTAAGCTTTTAAAGATTGAGTACTTGCATTTTTCTTATTATTACCTCTTTAAATAACATGTCATTCGAAAGTCACAGAATCCAATCGTTCGCTCAAACAACGTGACAAGAGTACGCAGAACACTTATTTCTCTCCACATGAACAAATGAATTATCAAAAAAATATAGAACGAATAAGAGCGTGAAAAATAATCAAATAATTTAGTTTGTAATTTTACTTACACACATTGAGATTTAAAACGTCTATTTTGTATTTTTATGCCTTTTTGCTCCGCTGGATAACGTAAAATGTCAAAATCCTCTTTCCTCGCGGTAAACGATCAGTGTACATTACCAAAAGTTGGTCTTCCTAAACCATTTGCAGTTTTATTGTTTTTCATTACAGTTATTACACATACTTGATAATAATAATTGTAGTTGTGTATTACAAGATAAAATTAGCAATAGGTATAAAAAAAAATTGATGGTAAATCGTTTATATACCTGCCTACTTGCTTACCAATATTTGTTTTTTTTTTTATTTTTAAGTCTTACGAAGACAGAGTTGTGTGATTTTCATTCTTTCTTATCATCCTCATTAAATTTTAGAAGTAAAACTGTTTATACTTTTTACTATATAATATACATTTTTTTAAGTTTCAATCATGACAAAGGAAAATACTATTGTTCGATTTATATAATAATTACTATTTATTGAAGTTGCAATAGCAACTACTTCGACAAGATATTTAATGATTCCCAATTACTACAATGCAAAATTTGATTAAAATTAAATTACATTTAAAATTAGGTACTTTTTGCAGAAAACAGTAAAACAGTGAAAATGAAAACGGGAGATTTACGCTTGAAAGTTAACCCCCTTTGTAGTTTTTTCATAGCACGGAATGATTTGTACGTTTATCCTCTTTGATGTGATCCTTGCCGTAATGAAGTGCAGCGTTAGCAGGGTAGGAATATAAATTAACTATTTAATACGTCGTAGTGATTGCGCTTTCATTTCCCCGGCGAACGGCCTAAGCTGCGTGTCACGGAGCTGATGAATTTTTAAACGTTTGCTCTCCATTCAATAACGGACTTTGTGCATTGTTGCTAGATAGACAAGCAATGCAGTGTCAGCCACGCGTATTTGAACTCTGCGGATTGTCTCTAATGAATGCGGAATTAATACAGGTTATTTGCAGAAAAGAACAAAATCGATTACATAGAATTGGTCATATGATTTGAAACTTTTGAAGAGAGAATTTAGATGTTTTGTTATACTCGGAAGAGTAGATTAGATTTTGACTATACTTGAAGTCCAAACTGTATTTTCTGGGAAAAAAAATCTAAATATAAATACCATTTTTTGTAACCTATGTTATTACGAAACGTGAAGACAGACTACACTTCCTACACATAATTTCCAGTTTATCAGATAAAATATTTCGAAGTACCTTACATTGGTTTTACCTTTTAGGTTTTGTAATTTCAATAAAATAAAGGACTTATTTGCATGTTTAAAAATTTGGTTTAAATTTTAACACTAAAATGTGGAAATATAAAGTATTTTGATTGTAAAATGAATGTGGATAAAAGAAATGTATATCCTAGAGGGAACCTGTCGACCATCCAAGCCTTCCAAATCCCACAGTCACTACAGAACTCATGTGTATATTCTGCCCTCAAATAACAACGTAACACAGGGCCCTCATGGCTCAGATTTAGGTTTGAGGATTTGGGTTTGAGCACCAGCCCGCTCAGCATCCCAGAGAGAAGCATTTGGGTCCAGTCAATCCTGTATACCTGAGCAACCCTTTGCTTTTTTAAAATTTAACTCTTTTTTTATTTTTAGACCTGGAATATTGAGCTACAAAAATGTTTCTCGCTAGGTTCCACCCATGGCTAAAATGTATTATTCTGTTTGTAAAATACATACAATTTAAAAATTCTAAATCGAGTACTGGTACTTCTTGAGTAGAATTGTGTGAATAGGTAAAAAGAAGTTCTGGATATCAGTTTCGGCCTCTTTTACTTTTAACGCCACATGCGTCATTCTAAGGAGTCAGGAGATGAAAACTAACAGTAATGGTAATGTGTTTTATACATCAATTTTTTATGATTCTTCGTTACCATGGTATCTATGTCACAGATTATCATGTTATACATAATTTAAGGAGTATTGGGTTTGGAACTTTTTACATACAACCTGAACAGTTTGAAGAAGTTAGCTACCTTTAAAGTTACATTTATGTTGAAACTGCGACAGAAGTTACGAGCAGCGATACTAGCGAAGCAGAGAAACTGCAAATATAATGTTAGACAAGAGACGTCTCCCTCTTTGGTCGCGATCAACGATGAGAGCTGTGATTATTAACTTCATTTTCTCCGCTTGTATCGAATATGGATGTGGACAATTTGATGAGTGAAATTTTTTATTTTTAATTACCATAATAAAATCGTTTTGGGTAAATTATGAAATGCGATTGCACAAAGAGGTGATGATATTTCCCAAATACATTTTTTCATTATTGATAGAATGTGCATATTACTACATTCAAGTAAATGATACTTGGTAGCATCTGAATGTAACATAACATACCATGTCTTTTTCGAAATCACTAATTTTTATAGATTAAGCTTCTGCTAGACATTGATTCCACTGTTATCTCAACTTCGAATTGAACACCACACCAAAGCAAAGCTACTCTCATTATCATTAAATCTACCCAAAGAGATTAATTGTACAATAACTAACATGTAATATTTTTTCTACATTTCTACTAAACTTACAATCATAGAACAAGTAAGACTCGTTTTTATACATTCATTACTAAAGTGACGATTAATAAACTTGTTCTACTGTAATTTACTTAAAAGTACAAAATAAGTTTCCTTAGAATCCGGGTATTACAAACATCTTTCCTTGTGTTGTAATAAATCGCGCCTATATCCTATATCGGCTAGTGCTACTGTATGGGCATTATTTCCACCGCAACCCCGTGAGGCGGGTGAGGTATCCTCGCAGTTTAGGATGCGGGCCATTTGGCAAGTTGACCGGCCGCCCCGCATATACGTCAACTTTATCTAGTGTAACGTCCGCGGGCTTGTGGGGGCGGATATATCAGCTTCGTCTCGCTCGGCGGCTTAAGACGATGCTGAGCCGTGGCGTATTGCCCCGACGTTATTTATGATATTGGATTGTTTTGAATTTTGAACTGTCCAAAACAGTTGCTTAGTTCGATGTGTAGGCGGACAGGTCTATTTAACAGTGATGGGATGGCATTAATGTTTATAGATTTCCCTTTAACGGGAATATAATGTACAGGGTGTTACAATTTCACAAATTATAAGGCTTTATATATGTTGACGAATACTATTTTTAAAAGTTTAGTATCAAAGATTTCTATATATTTTTATTTTAAAATAAGTGAGATGATACCCCTATTCTATAACATAGTGGTTAATTTTTAACCAGTTGCTAATTTTTTTCTCCAGTGAAAATAGATATCACTGGACAAAATATCAAAAATCAATTGTAATACTTGTTTTTATTTGTTAAAACTTTTAACAACTGGTAAAAAATTAACTACTGAGTTACAAAATATATCCCGATATGTTATATTAAGAATTGTCTAACTAGCAACAAACAATTTTAAATAGTAAATCAAAACTATATTTTCGGTAAAAATATTTTTAATTTAGGTATAGGTAGGAATTTTTTCTACAAATCAGAACGTTGAAATTTACCTTAAAAATACCATACCTAAAATACATTCAAATGTAAGAAAAAAATTGAGACTTTTCTAAATGTATTGCATATACTATTTTTTAACATTTTTTAATAAAAGAAATTAAAATTTGTAAAAAATGACATGACGAAAAATATTGTTTCAAAAAGTGTCATTCTATGTTATTTTCACAATTTCAATATTTATAACCAAGGAAACGTGTAACATTATTTCCTGAAATATAAATAAATATTTGAATTATTGTTTTTGGCAAAACTTTGCGATGTTGAGTTTTATGTTAAAGTAAATATTAAAAGATGCAATACCCCGAATCTTTTATTTATACTGCAACCTCTATATAGTTCCGCTAGATGGACAATATTATACATCACCACATTTGATTTAAAAACAATTTAACATGTTATGAACCGTTAGTAACTTGTTAACCATCGTAGTGTACACATCATTGTTTTCTTTCGTGCACCTGAATGTTTCGTGATATTAGACATATGAGCAAGTGATATTTTAAAAACTCGCTTTTTTTATTAAAATCGTTAGCAAGTGCATCTTTTATTAAAGTGTGCATCGCACTTCAATAGCATGGTTCGTCTTCGAAGAATTTATACTAGTTTAACGAAACAGTAAGTTTATTAATTACATATTTATTCTTAAATATTAAGTGGGAGAAACAGCTTCACTTCTGTGTATGTTTTATAATTATTCTCTCGCAAATCTAGTACCTTGTAAGCGTGTAGTATTTAATAGTTTATTAACGAACAAAGTTTGTAAGTTCTGGATAACGAAATTTCTATCGGAAGCCTGCAGCTAGAAATTAAATAACACATAACACATTCATATACTCGTAGATACGTTTAGCGATGGAAACTAACGTTGAGCTGTTGTTTGTACGGAAGGGGAAATGTTTATCGAATAAGTCATGAAACTTCGTATAAAAGTATAGTACAAAATAATTAATGTTTTAATATTACAGTACTCTTTAATCTATTACATGCTTCAATAATATGTGAAATTATTCCTCTTTCATAACCTCTAATAGTCTGCATTTACAATTCAATATTTTGTACAATAGGTAAATAGGAAGAGATGGACCGATGGGAAAGAAGTACTCTTGGTCTTAAAAGTATATTAGAGTAATATCTCTCACAGAGAATGCTGTCTCTAAGTAACAAAATTAACATTAAATAACCGCTTGAAAATTAATTTAATCAGTACTGAATAATTCAAGATTTACGTAAAAAATTGTCAATTTTTTAATATCTTGTATACACAATTAGTTAATTATTACTTCGGTAGAATTAAAGTAATTATTTCAGTAAATTGCGTAAGACTTACGTAACCCAAAAATGTGCTTTTTTTTACACAGTCGTAAGTAATTTAGTGATCCATTTAACCTCTGCTCTGAGAAAGATAAATCTATGCTGAGAAGAGATGGACTAGTGGATTTTCACCGTTAAAAAGAACAATTCAACGGACAAACAGGAAAAAAATCATTCGCACATAGAACGGTAGACAATTTACTTTTTATTCCATGAATTCTGAAGAACTGTTGTTAAATGGTTAATCAAAGGGTGTTGCTAAAAAAAAGGATAAAAAGGGTGAATGTATAAAATGTGTAATTTGTAATGTCTTTTTGCACAAAGAATATATCGTATGACAAATAACAACAATATTTTAAACAGTTCATCTTCTCATAGCCTTGGTCCACCTCACTTATATAGCAGAGGAGAATTGGACTTTTTTGAACCTGAATAAAATATTTTTTTGTAGTTTTCAGAATATAGTTTCAATTTTTTCTTTATTCTAATGATTAAGCCTAAATTATATGTTATTATAAATAATTTTTGGTTTTTAAATATTGTTCAATAGACTAATAATTATTTTTCCAAAAAGTGGTCCATCTCACCCTCACTTACTTTACGCATACGCCATTAATTAGCGCCTGATTTTAATTAGCCATTTACGTTCTTATAAACATAACGATAAAATCACAAATACTTTGAATTACTTTTTACTTTTATTACCCTTTTAGCTATACGAGACATAAAACTTAATAATTAATGTGACATTTTTCCATTGTGTAGGACACTATTCATATCTTCACTGTAGCGTTATTTTGTGATGTATTTTAAAGCCACGTCACATAAAATGCATTTCCGTTTGTATGGGAAATTATATCGAAAATCTGCATAGAAATCTTATTATTTCCAACCGGAATGTAATCCCCGTTCCGTCCAGGGATTTTGGTGAGCTGCAAGCTTGTTTGCGGCCGAACATTTTACTACATACGTCCGTATATGTATGCTGCACATTCCAAATTACATTCATGGAAGTTGCACAGCCTTTCATCTTACTTTACAGCAACATGAACGGCTTCTCCGCGCAACTTCCTCGCAAAACCTGACTGATTAGAAATTCACGGAACTCGCTAGTCGCTAGTAACGTAAGCGTAAATCTGGTCTTGTTCGAGTTACATTCATTATTCTGCAGTTGTGGCAGCAATTGCATTAAGGGTGTTCGCAGTTTCGCAATAAACTCATTACATTAATTACTTTCACTGTCTTATTGCACATTTACTTTGTGATCGTTACGTAAATCAATTGCAGTAATGATTTGTCGTTTAATACATTATCGTATGGACTTTAAAATGTACGTCTCTATCAATAACCTATGAATGTATAATTTTCGGATGAATAAATAACTAATAATAATAATTTTAGTTTATCGAGTAAAGCCGGGGTTTGTGGAATGGTCATAATATGAAATAAGTACTTTTTGAAAAAATGGTACATCTTTGATCTTTATCACAAATGCACGTGATGTACAGGAACCACTTTCTCAAAATTTTTGTTTCATAAGCTCTAGATAAAATAGCTAATAATATCCATAGGTATTTGCTTATATCAGATTTTAGGAGCAATTGTATTTATATAATTTAATTATGTTATTTATTATTTTGAAATAGGTACTTTTTGAAAAAATGGTACATGTTATCTTTGATCTTTATCACAAATGCACGTGATGTACAGGAACCACTTTCTCAAAATTTTCGTTTCGTAAGCTCTAGATAAAATAGATAATAATATCCATAGGTATTTGCTTATATCAGATTTTAGGAGCAATTGTATTTATATCATTTAATTATGTTATTTATTATTTATTTTTATTAAAATAAATGATATAAATAAAAATAAATTGAGTTTGCAGTTTTATATAATATTTTATAACATGTACCTACTTTAAACATTAAAGGTATCATATGAAAAACATACAGAATGTTTAATGATTTACAAATCGCAATTTTTGTTTTATTAATAAAAGTCACAAATGGAAATATATTTTTTAATACGCCGTCAATTTTCATTTAAAAGATGTATAGCGTAAATAAACCCACTTTGATGCAAATATAAATGTTTGCAACTGAAAAAGTGTGTCAATAAAATCTGGACGAAACGTGCATGTTTACATGACATGAAATCATAACGTTAATGTGTCGCTTTTACTGCATGACGCAGAGCGAATTCATATCATAATGCTGTGATTGTGTGTTTGTGTTGTGGTGACTATAAAGCAGTTATAGCTTCGAAATTTATCTTGCTGCCAGTGAAGATTACATGAAAGATTTACGATTTCATTTACAATGGATTACAAAGCAATTAATTGATAATGCAATAGACCGCTCCTGAGGATTTCCACGTGGATTGTAATTAAACAAGAAACGTTTATTTGGTTTTTACGCTCTTCGTTTCCATGTCATTGTGCAAGGGGTAATAATAAGCGGAAACATTTTATCGTTTGGAATTTTACAATTATAACTACGAAGAAATATGATCATCTTATTGTCACGAATACAATGCCACAGTAATTCATACAATGGGCGAATTGGAATTTCATAATAATTTTGCTATTAATTGCAGATTGCACTGGATATTTTTTGACTTCTACTTTTTTTTACTATTTCTTCGTCTTTTTATCAGTAACTATTGGCATAAAGACATGCACTATGTCTTTTGCATCGATGTAAAAGTCTTTATTAATATTGAAAAAACAATTATTGAAATATTTCACTTGAAAATTGATATAATTTAAAACAATTGTTTGATTTCTGCTGTCAACTAGCTGTCCAGTGTCAAAGAATATCTGTTTTGATAAACGTAAAGAAATTGCGCTGATAATTTTCATTGGGCCACTCTGTATTAACTTTTTCTAGCTCTAAAACTTATAAAACTTATATCACCAGTTTCCATGTTTCCTCGCGTGTATTTTCTTTTGAAGAGGGGCGCATTATAATTAGTAGCCCATGGGCGCCAAATAGCATAGTCCTGCACCCTGCATGATTTGAAATATGTTAGTGTGCAGTTGTACAGTAAGTAAACTACGTGTAGAACAAGGTGGTTAAATGCGAGAATCTAAGTTGGAGTTGAAGGACAAACAAAAAGCATTACTCTTTCAGCAAGTCTTAACGGGATTTCTTTCAACGCAAGACTCTAATGAAAATCACAAAACGGATAGAAGGATAATAGAAGGTGGAACCTCGCCATTGTCAAAATGGCGTTCTTCCTTTACTTGTGGAAACGGAAGTAGCTGGGAGTTGTAGATAAATCTTTTCTGACGTTACATTTTCATTCGAATGTGTACATTAAAGCTAGTGGTGTCATTTCCTCGCAAAACTCGGACTTCAAAAGATCCGTGTCTCTCTGGTGAGATTCCTGGAGTGATTTAATCCTCGAAAGCCTTTGTATCGCACAACAGCACCAATTGTTCGATTGTGGAGCGTTGCTTTCTTCAGACGTCCGCAGCCCAAGTCTTGCTACCTCGACGCGGGCGCGACTCTCAACTAAAACCCACTGCTCCCAGCCACGATATAAAATGATCAAATCAACTCTTCCCAACATCATTTATTAACTACTCTACAATCTATACTTATTCTGTATCACAATAATTTATATTTTAACAATACTAATGCTACATAATATTTAACAATAAATCAATTCTATAAAAATATTTTTTTTTCATTACAATCTTTCACAGAAATGATATTCCTTAACATTGTCATGGTATACTCTACTAAGTAACTGAAAACTATTATAGAATGAACATATTCTATTACTGAATAATATTATTTACAATAATTAAATAAGAAATCAGCTTTGCTTAACACGTGGTTTTAGATTTTGTTACCTCAGTTGTCAAATGAGAAAGAAAATTTTTACGAAAACTACATGATGCTAGAGAATTTAAGTACAGTCTACCAATCGTAACGAAAAGCAAGGAAATTATCTGTTCCGTAATAGTTATGGAATATAATAATTATATTTTCTACTTTAAATTATGAATTTAGATTTATAATCCAAATTGTGTCCCGAGGTGCGAAGCAATCGAAGGACATAAGGCGCTGGTCAATAATATATATTCTTTTTTTTACTACTAGCATTTCAATCCCAATCCTACTAAAGAAAATTGCATTAACAATAACAAAAAATTTGATATGAATATTAACTTGTTTTTATATTTAACGTTTCAGTTCTGTTAAACTCACTTTTGATTTATAATTTGGCTTTAATTAATTTACGTATTTAATTTAGAAGGCATATTTAAATTCAAGCAATATTTGGATTTGGAGATTTGACCTGACAGTTTTCATTATGGATCATAGTTAATAATAATTTATTATTGACTTAGATGATCCTGGTTACCAAGTAAGCGGCTGTGAAAAACAATTTCTCATGTCAAATAAAGGTTAATAGTTGTTGTACTTATTTTTTTTATCGTATCGTAATATATGGAAAAACAGTAATTACTTAATTACCTTTTAATAGCTAAAATTTTTTTGAAATATCATTATACAAACATAGCCAGACATGACTACATAAATATTTAATGCTCTGTATTTAACATACCTGTTCAAAACAATGAGCATATTTAATAGTAAATGTTTAATTAAACACATTCTCTTCATGTAAAATTTATATTCTACCCTTTACCTTGAGCAAGGTTTAGGTCAAGTGTTTCATGTAATTTGCGCAAAGGTAATATACAGAATACAGAAATGTATATATTAGACAGTTTGCTAATATTACAATACAAATTTAAATGTATGGAATAGAATTAATTAATTATTATATTTGTATGTATACTGCCAATTTTGATATTTTTTTACTTCGAAAATCACTTGATTTCACCGACAAAATTATATCATCAATCATAGCCAAAAAATTTAAAATATCGATATTTTCACATCAAATGACATATCAACAAAAAGCGATTTGCGAAAAACATCGTAACTGAAATCAATATTTCAGAAACAAAAAGGAGTTTAAGCTAAACAAATTATAATGAAATAAATATTGAAATGTAATTATACAAAATTAGAGCTAAACAAAAAAAGTAGTGAACAACCAAAGATTAGAGTTGTTAAGTATTTTATTGACCAATGGAAGAAATTAATAATAAAAGAAGGTCGTTTTGAAATTGCAGTCATTTGATAATTGACTGCAACTTCTAAAAAGACCTTCTTTTATTAACATCCAGTCTATAAAACCAATCCTACATTGAAATTAATAATATTTTTACAAAAATATAAAGTAATAAAACTGCAATTTAAAGTTATCTTTTTCTGTTTTTAAAAATGTTTTTTTTTAAATCGATATTTTTTGGTCATCCCATTCAATCTACCTTTTCCTATTGGCGATTTGAATCAAATGGTTAATATTGATGATGTGAGGATCAACTCATGGAAACAAACCTTATATTTATAAATATATTAAATTTAATAACTCGCACGGTGTCTATCATTTCCGTTATGTATTATAGCACATATATTTGCATATAAGGAAATTTAGTAATTTGAAATACCTTAGAGGCAGATCCTGAAATTATATTTGGTACTTCAGGTCGGCCTAAATATCCCTGACTTAACCACTGTTGAAAACCCTCCGCATATTTCTGATTGAACCCGAGAAACAAGCAATAAAAACAGCCATTCTTCAGCATCCAATTCCACGTAATCTCCTTTGTAGTTGATTATCAGGTCCACGTCACATCTCACCTAGCACCTCGGTCTCATTATTCAAGGAATAAATCCGATGTCCGTCAATCACGGGCCGGACGGACACTGGGCTGACGAATTGTGGCTCGGCAGAGTTAATTTTCCCCGTGACTGCGTGACAGCCCGGCTAACCTGATAACGCGCGGTGACCACTGCACGTGAACGAACTGCGAAGTCCATTCTACGGAATAGGACGCGACGAGGGAATGGGGGATGAGGATTTGAATTTTCTAAGGGTTACAAATATTCCGGAATAAGATTTGTATTCTGATCAACCTTCAAGTGCAAGTACTGCTACTATTGCTTAATATATTAATTTTTCATTGTAAAAATTTACATTTTTTGCTCTCAAAGATGCACTTCAAAAAAGTGTGCTTTTTAAGAATATCGTTAAAATAAGTAGAGATACAATCTCAATTACTATACCAATCGATTCTTCGGGCATGGTTACAAATAGAAATATTTTCTCCTCTTATACCTTCTTACTCTGATTTAGAGAGCAAGAAATTCCGGAACGAAAAATGATAATTCAATTCTGTTTTTAAATTTGAAATCAGCGCATCGACGTTTATTTATGTACTCTACTTTCATTCAATTTATATCTTGTTCCTAGCCAAAATTTTTAGATATAAGTTTTATCAATTTTGTTATATTTTAGTCAGTCCTTTCTAAGAATGTATACCTATGTGGAGAAAACTTTGTTTATATAAATTTTATTATAGAATCGAATAAAAATGTAGTAGAGATCGACTACATGGGAGCATCAGAACTCATGCCCTCAAGGAAAATTTTTCATGAGTAACGCCCCGAAGGGAACATTAATACAGCCCTGAAGTGTTATTATTTTAAAGAATTATAGTACCTCATTCCATTTTTAAGTAACTGACTACTACCCTAAAATAGGTGTGAATTACACACTTAAAAAATACTATTGTATGTACATCAAAGTGCCTATGAGTACCAATTTTCATTTAAAATTCCACTACTACAGTTACAATTACAGATTGAATATCAGCCAATAGGAATCCATATGACCAGTTATAATGCGCGTTTCAGGATATACCGGAGATCCTGGGACGGTACCACTCAGTCCCGCTCGACGGAGCGCCGGGGTGATAATGGGCCTTCGTTCCTTCGCCCCGCCTGATGGTCTTGCTAGACCGCCTTTCAGCCGGCAGGGAATTGGAGTACGCTCCAGCGTGTGCTCTAATTTATGCTGGAATCAGAGTACACTCTGGAGCAGATTTGGCTGCTCTAGATTGTGTTCTGGTTTAAATGGATCAGGAATTAAAGCACTCGTAATTGTTTGCTCTATTTTTAGCCTACTGAAACCAGAATAAATTCTGGAGTAGTTTTTGTTGCTCTGGATTGTGCTCTAGTTTCAATGGGTCAGGAATTAGAGCATTTTGAAGTGTTTGATGAGGTATTTTTTTTGTGTATTTTTATTTTGATTTTGGTCATTACAAGAAATTTATCTCCAAAGAGATTTAGAAAAGTGGGCGTTCATGGTTAAGGCTACAACTCTACCATTTTAAAAAAAATACTCAACAAAAAAATTATTGAGGTGCTACTTTTAGAGCCTATAAACGTAGGAATAAACAGAGATTACTTAGTTACACGATTACAATTGTATGGAGTATACAAAAACACACTTATTAGAATAAACTTTTCGAAATACGATTTTAACTTCAATAATACCGGAAATACATATAAATGTTTATAACTAGTGCAATATAACTTATAGTTAATATTAAAGTTATATGAAATATTGTACTTTTTATACAATGTCTCCAACTTTTTCCGTAACTTGTACTCGTAGATAGGAAAAAATAAGTAAATATGTTGCGTTTGACACGCAATTAAAAGTTTAAATTGAGAATGTATATCATGAATTTATAGTGAAGTAATTAATTGGGTAAACTTAATAGGTTAGTTAATTACTTCAGCTACTAAAGTTTTAATACAGCAAATATTTTCGTTTCATTATAAGTGAATATCTGTGTTCCACACTTTGAAATGAAAACTATTATTTATTTTGCATAATTCTTTTGTTAAATACATATTTACAAAAAAAAGATAAGATATTTAAATTATATTAATTTGTTAAAACTTCTCATTGCGTTCAATTGGATAAGTTCATTTATTTGTATGTTTAGTCTAACAAATAATTATGTGAAAATAAATAATTGCATTGTAGTCTTCTGCATTTGCAATATTTCTTTAAAGTATGCAAAACAAAGAGAAAATGAGATGAAAGTGATTAATTTATTTAGGGATTCTCTTGGCCTGGATAAATCCGTTTATAATACGGCGGGCATAACAGTAACTTCGTTAGTGACATCGTAGGGATTTCGGAAGAACTAAACTGAACTAAGACTAGAGGAAATTAAATTGGAAAAGATCTAAACAGCACATTTCCTGTAGTCGGGAAGCGATACAATTTTTATTCTTGATCCAACTAGTGGAAATTGGAGAGCATCGTGACACACATGCGTAATGCGCGTCTCTCATAAAATTCAGCCGCGAGATATTGACTTATCTGATCCTCAAACATACCAAATATCGATATCTCGGCACAAAGCTCCCAGCGACGTCGAATCGGTATTTCGCCCACTCTTACCTCAGACGCTATGTTTCCCTCAACCTCTATCAAATACAAATTTAAATTTCAACGGATTTTTTATTATTAAAAAAACAAATGGGCAACGAAACTAAATCGAAATTTTAATAACCTAACTGCAAATAGAACAACATACCTAGAGAAATTTGAAGTATTTTATACATGGCCAGTTTCATAATGAATTTAAAGTCAGTTTAATTTAAAGTAAACTTTTATCTATGTGATTCATACGGTTATAAGTTTACTTTAAACTAAACATTAAACTAATTATGAAACCGTCCAATAAATTGTTAAATTTTCCTCCATTGTAATTTAATTTGAAATTAATATAACTACAATAAATCAATAAATTTATTAATAATATGAGTACTCTTACATTTTTATCCCACACCATGTATATAATTATAACGCTATAACTACGATGTTTCTTAGATAAATAAAGTAGGTCATAAAACACATGTTGAATAGAAATTATAACTCATTGTTTGTTGGTTCGTATCATAGTAACTACATTATACATTAATCTTCTCTCCTCTTTTTTTATTAAATGTCATTTTTTTAAATATTGAACTGACATTTTTGACACCAAAAAAATTCCACTTAATAATTTTGCTTAGATAGGTAAGCCAAATATCTAATGAAAAATTTCCAAAAACGTTTTATATTACCATTGTAACTATGCTTATACCGTGTTTGTATAGGTTTTAATTAGTATGGCACGATTTTCAGTAAATTACAAATTAATCTACAACAATGCGCTAATTTGTAATTAGTACACTAATTTCAGTGACATTAACAGTTTCATACTGGCACTGTGTATTTATTTTTAAAACAAATAAACTAGAAATTCATTCAAAATTATGTTATCTGTGTTCTGTGGAACATTATCTGACCGAAAAAACAAACAAAGTAATCATAACAATAAATAACATAATAATTTTCTTATTATTTAAAAAATTAAATAAAAACTGCATTTTAATATCAATTTGTACGATTAAAACACTGGGCTCATTGCCTCGTAATTTAACATCATACACGTTTTATTATATCGCTATATCAATTAAGTATCCATAATATTTATTAAATGTTATAATTACAAAACGTAGTTTTTATTTCAAATGTTGACAGACTCTTCAATCTTCAATATTTACTAATATATTTTTTTGTTGTAGTGCATTCCACATTAAGCATACAAATGGTAAGTGAATTTAAAAATTATGTCTATAATTTACAAGAGCTATATTATTGGTTGGTTGTACAAGTAATGAAAAATCAGGTTGACTTTCCTTTTTTAAAAATATTTATTTATTAACAAACAAGTGTACAGTTTGATTACAAGAATGAGAATGAATGTTTATTATTTTATTACAATAAAAATACAGTTCTGCAGGGATTACTCATAAAGTCTAGGATTTCTGGCTAGACATGTTTATAAAGTGTAGTATGATATATTTGTAGTTACATAACTTACAAGATCGTATTGCATGTAAGATACAAAATTTATCCATTTAAAATTTGATGTGTGATGGGTTGCGATTCAATCTATATGAAAGAAATAAATAAATCGTAAGTGTATATTTCCCGGGAAGGGTCGAATCGGATGCGTATGGGCCAGCAGGAACTGCCACATTCCGAGGATGTTTACGTTGCTCTTTAGGGCGCGAGGCCAGCGCGGGCGTTATGCTGAAACAGCAGGGTAGTGCTAGGCACCGCAGCCGCGAATAACCCACCTTGGCAGTGGCGCGCGACCGGGGTGCAGAGGGGGCAGCTATAGACCTTTAAATGTAGGAAAATAATGAAATACGTAATAGAAAGTTAATAAATGATATATATGTTTATTTCGTGATTGATGGTTTAATAAAAAGAACTATGATTTTTTCTGAATGTCTATTGAACCCAATTATTAATTCAACTCAGACTTTTTTCAACTTTATTTAAATTTTCTTCATTGATCGATAATTATTAATAATTTGTTTTTAATTTTTATATTTTATTTTTTTCATAAAAATCTATACTCGGAAGTTAGTTAATTGAAATGCAAGTATTAATTTATCTCCGATTAGTTTTCATTTGATTGATTTGAACTTTCTTCAAGGATCGATAATCTTTACCATAAATCGTTCTAAATTTTATATTCTAACTTTTTATGTTTTCATAAAAATCCTTACTCTTAGGTTTCATGGATTAACTTATTTCCTATAGTTTTTATTTTAACATAAAGGCGCAATTAAGTTTGAATGATAAATAAATCAGAATCGAAATAAATCTTGCATTTATAATCGTCCCCTTTACGATTATACAAACAGGTACATTCTTTGCATGTCTCGGATCTTTTTTTTAACAACACTGAAAGTATATTCTTTAACGTTTGATGAAGTAACTAATGAAGTATGCGACCAAATTTTGATTTTTACATATATTATTCTAAATAAAACAATAAAATACCTGTATTTTTTAAATTGATTCATTATTCGTAATTTACGAGAAATTAACTATTAAAAATTTGGGGAAGGAATGCTTTAACGTCATCATGGTAGAATCGAGGATTAAAAGAGGCAGGGTGGGACGGTACGAAACAGACGTCACACGTTCCTACTTCGGAACTTTAAATTGCTAGTAACTATGTTACTCCAAACAAATGTTTAGTTTTTATTATTATAATGAGAATTTATATTGGATAGTTTTTATATTTTATGATTTATATACTGAAATTTATTATTAGTCAAAAAAGAGGTAAAAAAGAAACATTTGGATTTTAAGGTATAATTTATACTATATTTATGAGGATTTATTGTGTGAGCTCATCATATATTTACTGTAGGAATAGACGTTGATTCATATTCTTCTGATCATCTGCGTGACCCATTCGTAGATGAAACAAGGCGTCAAGAACCTAATGTACTTCTTTCGTAATTTTTACTTGCTTGCTTTTGTTTTGTGGAAATAAATTGAACTGTTAAAAATTTATTTGAGCCAAAAGATTTTAGATTTTGTTTCCAAATTAAACAACTTTCAACTTCATAATCTAAACGTACAATGTACCAGTGAAATAATGTTAAAATTACGACAGGATGTTTTTTTTTACAACCCTTGAGGCAAATATTCTTGGCACGCTCCTGCGTTCTTCCACTGCAGTGAGAATGACTCGCGACCAACGACCTTCTTCTTATCAACCCATGCGACTTTCATTTACCCCGAGATTTGTGGAAATTACTTCAAACTGGACTTTTTATTATCGACTTTTTCTCCACATTTTCTCTGATTGAAATTACGTATTGTTTCCACAAGATTTTAAATCAAGGGAGGCTTTTCCTTTTCTTTTTATCTCATCTAAACAGACATAAATTTAAGGTGAGAAAAAGATAAAAAGCTTACGAAAGTGCGTAATCCTTCCTGAAATTCTTTAAATTATTGCGCGCTTAAATTTCTAATCATGCAATTAAATTTTAAATTGCCAATGGTCTTGTGATTGGAGATACATAAATTTGCATAAATAAAATACTAATAAAGTCTAGTACGAACTAAAAGCAATGGTGATTGAATAGTTGCTCTGCCTCGTTGCTTTTACTAAGAAAAATTTAATAAATACATATGGATAAAATATTATACAATGTACATTCGCAATGAAATGTCGTAGTACTTTATGAAACCTAAGAAGTTTTAGAAAGTTTTAAAAAGCTTGTGGGTGGAAAAGAAATAGTTAAAACTATGAATGTAAAATAAAAATTTAAATGAAATTAATTGAATATGCAATAACTTGACAGTGCATTCTGTAGAAAAATCAATTCACCGCAAAGTGTAAAGTATTCGAATATAAAATGAATAGCGATGAAATATGAAGTTTTCTTTTTTACAAGAAGTTTGTTTCTTACACCAAACTTTCTGCCCTTATTCCTGTTTGAATAATCGCCATGAAATGACTTTGAATGTTTTTTAATTGCCGCATTTAAAAATGATAAACGTAATGTTTTCAGCACTTAATAATTTATGAGTGTTAATATTTGCAAATTGGGAATATAAATTAACAAAATTTGATAAAAGGGTCGTGATACATGTTATGTATTCATCTATAGATGAATGACGTGATCGTGAATCATGCAATTAGCGTTAATGATTTGCTAATATCCAATAATAGTTTGTCACACGATCAATATTAATTACAAACCGAAATGAGAATACCAAGGCAGTTTATATTACCGAAAAGTCTCATTATTTTAAAAAATCCTTTAAATGTTAAGGCGCCATTTTCTGAAATTTTATGTAAAATAATAGGTCCATAATATTAAGGTGCTTTTATAACAATAGTGCTTTTAGAAAGTATACTTTAACATTATAATTAGAGGTGATAATTTTATACAAATGCATATCTTTTTTTGTTAGGTATACTTTCAAAATTTTCATATTTGTGTACAATTCATGTAATTAGAAGTTTATATTTTGAATTTAAAAGTGGATATTTTACATATTTTATAACATCTTGCATTTTTTAAGTTTTTGTGGATACTCCTGCATATTTTGTGATTTTTCTCTTGTTTGACTCTATAAAAACGATAAATTTTTAATTGGCTTGTGATGCACCTGTCGAAAAAATGAACGAGCTAAATTTTTTATTTAAAATATGTACTCGTGAATACATACTGAGACAAATTTTTACGAAACAAATACCTAATCGTTTTAGAGATATTGCAAAAAAACACAGTTTTTTGAGGTGCAACTTTGACAGCAATTATCTCAGGAACGAAAAGAGATAATAACGTCCATTAGTGAAAAAATAATTTATTTTTTTTAATAATTTTCAAATAAGCAAACGTTTTGTCAACTTTGACTGTGTTATCTGTTACATATTAATGTAATTTAGATAAATCTTAATTGCATTAATAATTACTTAGGAAGAAAGAGAAATATAATGAAAATGACACGAAGTTCTCAAAAGGAGAACAAGAAACTAAACATGATAATAAGCTTAGAACTGTTGTGGGGGAGTAAGAGGAATAGCATGCTAGCATTTACATCTCGGGAAGGTGTCTTCCGGATTACAAGAACAATTTACAAATTGTAATTTGATTAATCAAGGTGGCGACGCCCTCACGATGCGGCGAAGGTGAGAATGGTGGCAGAAGGCGACGACACTTTCATTTTCGGCTTTATTAAATTATACCGGAAATACAATAGCAAACGAGAAGAATACCATTCACTTCTTTATGAATTTATTCTATACCTTTTGTAAAATAAAATATATTTGCATGACCTACTTTCAAACGAATATTTGTTTCAATATCTTCATGAAAAATTAATATTTACTTTAGTCTGGGTCACACGTAATGAAATTTGTCATTCTTCTTATTTTTCTTATGTACATAACATTTATCACTGTTTTTGAATGGTGTCATTTGCAATATTAAAATATGATTGAAAACAGACAATTGTAAAATATTTTTAAATTTGATTACTTGCTAGCGATTTCATAATAATGGGGTAATAATAACTTTTATTTAAACCCTATGTATTCATATGCATGAGTAATATGTAACTTGCAGTAATAATTACTTAATATTATTTATTATATTTATAAAATTATTAAAATTAGCAATGTTGATTATCCTTGCAGACAAAGGTTTTTCTTCCATTCGTCTCGGTTTCTTGCTGTTCGTGGCCATGTTTGACCTGCTACTGATTTTTTCTCCTGTGCCTATCTTTTTCTTTGTCGTCCTCTTGATCTTTTATTTTTTAATGGAAATTTTTGTTTCTCGTAATATGTCCTGTCCAGCTCCATTTTAGTGATTTAGTTTTTAGATCTTCTGTACTAACTTTGTCTTTCCAGGTTATATTTAACCTACTATGTTCCATTTTTTGTTGGTTTATTATATTATAGAGTAGAGAATAATAGGGTACTTGGTCTAAAAAAATTGCTCAATACAGAGGGGCAGCGGTGATTCACTTGATTACCACGTCCGACTCTAATTGAACGGAATGTGAGATCTGGGGTTCAAATCCCAGGGTCTCCTCTATTTACCTAAAAAAATACTGCTGCATCCGAGTAGTTCAGAACGCAATAGATACAAGCTGTAGATGGTTTCAAGACTGATATCCTACACCACTAAAATTTTAGTAAAACACGAAACAACTTGGGCTAGTGTTCCATCAAAGAATATGTGCCACAGATGATGAGAATAAATATACCGAGCTGTTGAACCCATAGAACTGCGAAAATCCATGTTGCTTATAACATTGATCGAGTCAGTGGCGGCTCGTTAGAGGAGGCAGGTGAGGCAGTGCACCATACACCATAGGAATTTTAAATTTAGCGCGCATTATATTCACAAGATCTAGTTTTCAAATTCCCATTATTTTCCTATCCTACATACTGTCGTATAACGCAATGCCGTCTACAGAAGCCCAGAGGCAAAAATTCTTCTGCCTTAAACTTCATCAATGAGTGTGTACTACTGTGCTGTTTTTCAATGTTCACAGCGTTTATCGATTTTTCTCTCGCAGTACTACCTACTTCAGAAAAGAGAGTCTTTAAGTTTTCTCAAAAAAAGGAAGCAGGTCCTACCGGTATTCAGATGATAAATGAAAAGAGCACTGATGATATTGTTAATTTTCTGAATGCCATTTCAATAACTTTTTATTCAGCTCCTACGTGTCTCACCAAAATTACAGTTCACAAGCCGCCACTGGAAAAAGCTAGTTAGGTAAAACAAAATATATCAAAGTGAATATTAAAATTGTATCATTGTAAGATATAACCTATAAAGCAGGTAGTTTTAATTATTTCAAATTAAATTTTATTATAAAAAGGGCAATTTGCTATGTTTTCGATAATTATTTGTTACTTCCATTACAGAAGTGCACATAAATAAAAAATCGCGTTTGGCTTAGTGTGTACGACAAGGTTTTACAAACGAGAAAGATTTATGGACAAAAGTAACATTTCATATTTTAAAAGGTCGACATTAAAATATTTTAAACATTCAAATGAATGAAATATAACAATGCGTGCATGTTAAAAGGGTAATATATTTTATAGAAAATAAAAAAATAGAAATTTAAATTTAGAAAAATATAAGAGTTGGCGAACGAAATGAATGATGTTAAAATTTTTATTTTGATTATTACTAAACGTGAAATGTTTTCCCTCGTCGGTGCTACAGAATTGAATAAAAGTTGGCCAAATTGCCTGGCGAATTTGGAAACAGCAACGAAACATCATTCCAAAGAAATTTGTTAGAGGGGCGCATTTGACTTACACACGTTCCTCGTTTATCGGCAGCGGTTTGCCGACACACATTTGCGTTTAATTCACAATCGATTCGAATATTCAGTCGGAACAAAATCTTTGTTGGAGTGTAAACCGTCAGATGAACGCATGACTTGATCGAGCGTGCTCTTTTGTGTGTGAGTATTACGCTAATGTAAACTTAATGTGTTTGTGAAGTTCCGAAATTGTGTACTCGACGACGCTGGGGTTATTTTAAATGGCTTCATTTAACACAAAATGTAACGGTTTCATGGATGGGTATTACGATTATTCTCGTACTCGCAGTCGTGCCTATTGTATTCCCATTCATTTTATTATTTTAAACGATGTGTTTCATTCGGAAGCGTTGCAATTATTATTTTAACGCCAGCGTTTATCGTTTGCTTAATTGCGTAATTTGTTGGCCTCGCAAATCCTTCTGCCAGAAAATTTCTTACAGTTTTATTTCACTTTTCTGTTTTTCTTTTCAATGTATACACAATTTAATTGCTTTCCAACCTTTTTAAAATGCACTTGGGGAATACTTCAAGAACCATTCTTCAAATCTCCAAAAAATTCTACTGGGTCCTGAAAGCAATCATAACTCAAAAGTTATTAACACAGCGTGTTAAATTGCAAGCCCATCAAACGGTAATGTTTGACCATTTACGTAATGACACATATTGCTGTAAGGGGTATCTTATCTCGAGGATGGTTCAAGTCTACAAATTCTACGGTGACCTACTTCGAGAGGAAAAGGAGAATGATGGATAATTGAAGTTTTCCTTAATAATTGTTTTGGTAGCGCTTATTTAATAAAGGCATCAGAAGATTAATGTTATAACTTTGTTTCAAATTTAAAACTATTAAAACTTTGATCAAATGTTACACACATATTCTAAGTATTATAAGTACTGTTTCAAATTTAAAACTATTAAAACTTTGTTCAAATGTTACACACATATTCTAAGTATTATAAGTACTGTTTACACTATATTATACTACTAGTTATGAATACGGATTTGCGTACTTACTACAATTTAAATGTCCATTCCAGTAATAAACAATATTATTTTAATTATTTTCAAATTTTTCAGTACCGATTACATATCCTCTTAGGCCAAATTGCACCAACAAGGTTTAAATTTAAAACAACACTTAAAAAAACTGCTAATCAACATAAAATTAAAACTAAAATTAAAATTAAAAGTTGCTTTAGTGTATAACTAAAACTTTTTGTGCATGAAATATAATTGAAAATACAGGCAAACAATAAAATATAAACATCCTTAGTTTACATTTTGATTTGTGACCTTTGGGCAAAAGGCGTTCTATTGAGATTTGAAATCGAAGTCTATTATATGTACGAGTACAAAACAATGTACACAAATGGCATGAAAATAATATTTACACGTTTTGTAGACGCTAGACGTTTAGGAAAAACGTAAAACAGAAAATGTTGTCTAAAAAATACAAAACTAGAAAGTATTAAAATAGGCAATAAGACGTCGACTGTTAGAATATATTTGGTCTACTACTTTTCTAGGATTGTCAAGATTTATTTTGTTGTTATTAATCTAGTATGTTATTATGTATGAAACCGAAAAACTAAAAAATCTATAAACTTATAGAATTTTATTTCATTTCATTTCTTTAATTTAATTTATTAAATATGGAAATATGAAAATATTTTACAATTGCCTATGAAATGTATTGTAATTTATTTTATAAGGTGTGTACTCAAAGTTTTATTGAATATCAAGAGCTTACAAAATTTTGAAAGTTGCATAAAAAGATAATCCTACAATCTTCCTTTTTATAGGCACTAACCAAGTATTAGATGGCAGTTTCCAATTTTATTGAAAGATGAAAAATACTTGGGGAAATCAAACTTTGCAGATTGCAGGTCATTTAAAAATATCAATTCATAAGTTCCAGAAGTTAATTGAATATTACAGGAGTAAATGAAAAAATGTGCCACATAAAATTAGCATTAAAATTCACGAAAATGTTAATGGTGTTGCCAGAGTATCTTTTATCGCGTTTCTTTCAATGAGAAGATTCGCCAATCTTTTATTATTATTCCTTAAAAAGCGAATTGCAATCTGTTCCTTCTTAAAAGTTCTCGCGTTAAAACAGATTTTGTATTCCAAGGAGTACCCATCTTGTTTACACTGAACCTTATAAATATTCATTGCCCAAATTTATTTCGCATTAATCGTAGAATTTTAGTCTGAATTAACATAGGTTTATCTTGTTGTTTATATTATATATAATTACTTTCATATTTGTACATAATTATTCATTTTTTAAAGAAAACTGGCGATTTTTGTACTTTAAAATAATAAATGATTTCGAGAAATTTGGAAATCTGGAGCAGTCAACTATCAAATTATAAATTTGTGTCATCTTTATATAAAACCACCCTTGTGACTTAATGTTGTTTTCCTGTCAAGTAACATAATTTAAGATATCGTGAAACTGTCAAAAAAGATTGACGCGAGAGATTTATGTTAAAGCTGTCGCTCAAACCGTGCCAAAATATAAGCAGCACTTAATTTTATCAGAACTGCACACAAAAAGTTTACAAAAACGTTGTGCAAACTTTATACTCGTCAATATTGATACAATGTAGAGGTTACGATAAAAATATCGCTGCCTCTCTATCAGATACAGTACTCTTATTTTATATAGTTTCAATGTTGCCTCCAATTATTTTAATGTTGTAATTGTAGAATGTTTCAATTAAAAGTTTTAAAAAGTAAATATATGAAAAAACATCCAATTTATTTAACAATGATTATTTTAAAAAAGCACTATTTTTATCTTTTATGTTTATAATTCAAACATTCAAAACACAAAACCTAATTTCTTGTTATCCTTTAATTTCTCTTTATTAAATTTTTATCTAATTGTAATCTGGACAGTGGCGGAACTAAAATTAGAAAATTGCATATTTTTTAGGTAATCATAAAGAATAAAATATGTAATTATACATAAACGATATATATAAACTTTCTTCGGAGCCAACTCTTTTAAAAAGTTTTACGTTTTTATTTTCTAATGTAGAAAAGTTATGTTCAGCCACACTTGTAAGTAGGGTTCTTATACTGTTAATAATTTATTTACCAAAAATTAACATTAGCTGCACATATTTTCAGAACTTCATTAACACTGACGGGTATATCAGATTCATTAGACGTTAGTAATTTATTATTATGTTTTCACAACAATTCAGATATATTTATTATTATATTTTATTTTCCTTTAATAAGACACTCTTTATTTTCCTAGTTTCAGGGAGTATATATAGAAATTATAATAGCTACAAAATTAGAATATTTAGTTCCTATTATTTTTAAAAATATTAATAATATAGTTATTACATTTATAAGATTCACATTATAGACTTGTATTTTACAAATCAAAAACCTTAAAAGACAATTTTATTTTATAACGTTTTTCTGTTCATAACCAACAATTTTGTTATAGTAACTTAGTAACGCACATAAATAAACAGTCCGTCGTATTATATTTTTATAAATGTTAAAAATTCATCCCTTCATACAAATTTTTGTATTTATACAAATGGAAGAAGAAAAAATATTATAGGAAACATGTAAAGAAACTGCAGCTGCTAATTTAACTTCTGCTCTCACAAGACTCACCTTCGTTTCGTTTTGTAATGTTCGCATGTGTTAAATAACCCCCTTTGTTTCCTTACTTATTACATAAATAGTAATTTTCAAATTTCAAAAACCATACCTGTCTAACCAATTTATTTATTTATTTATTTTAACTAATACTGTCCAACAGACCAAATTCAGTAATAGCACAGGGGACCTACAGCTTATAGTGGGTTCCGAACTACCCGGACACAGCGGTATTTATTTTTGGTTGCGGTTTATCGTCACTAAGATTTGAACCCCAGATCCTCCATATAACACTTCTTTAGTTAAATATAAAAATTTACCAATTTAATTAGTTTATGATTGCAAAATAGATAAATGTACACACATAGCAAATTATTTAAAATAGTACAGAATTTAAATATAAATATTTCATGGAATAAGAAAAAGTAAACATTTAATAGTAGAATGTAATGCTTTGAGGACATTAGATTTTCAATATAGTTTTTAATAAATATTTGATGAGTAATATGAACGAATTTGTGCGTAATTAGTGTGTAGTTCACTCGTCGTTGAAATTGTTTCTCGCAGTGAGAAACAAATAGATATGAAGATATTTGTGTCGTTTTATTAGCAGCAGCTCCTTTCTCTTTCTTCGCGGCGTTTTCTCATGAATGCCAACAACCCTAGTTTAATATAAAGGCGGCGTAAATGCTTTCCACGCAGCTGTAAATTTCAGCGAGTGTCTCCGTCTCGTAGGCGGATGAACGAAACATTTGCGGCCCGGCGACCCGGCGCGAAAAACCACCGCGACGGAAATACCGACGAATGATGTTTAATCTCATTCGATGCAGAAGGAAGTGGAACTCGAATGGCCTTTATATTCTCAACTACCACTACCACTGCAGGTAATAACACAGCTCTTCTATATTTTCTTCCAACCTATTTTTCAATTGCTGTACAAATTTAATTTCACCGCACAATTGTTGAACTCTTCTAAACAGGAAATTGAAGAAGTTTTAAAAAATACTTGAGATTGAATTATGAAGTATTTTACATATTAAGAACTAAATTAAAGAGAGTTGGGAATAGTTATGGGTAAATTCCTAGAATTTATTTTGGGAAATATTCCCCAGAGATATTTTCGGGACTATTCTTGTTTTGGGAAAATTGAGGGAATTTTCGTTTTATTGCTGTATAATCCCAGAGAAAAATGGATTTCTTTATAGAAATTAAACTTCTTTAATTCCTCTTTTTTATTAAATATTGTTTCACGATATTATTATTTTTTAGACTTAATTAAAATGATTGATGACATTAGATTGCTTTCTACCGATATTTACAATGAAAATCTTCGGTGAATATTAATAAATTCATTTCTTTAGGATGAGGGGTATAATATGTCAAGATTATTTCACGAATGACAACAGTTCAGACAAAATTCCAGTGATTAAAAAGCATCGTGTTACACAAAAGCCAGTTGAAATAAAATATTATAAAGGATATTCAACATTGCTGTCAAAATTTCGATATGCTTTTATTCATTAAATACGCATTTAAAATTAAATGTATGTTGATAATACCGGAGGTAGGAGTAATAAGGTAATAAAATGAAGAAGGAAGAAAAAAAAAACAGAAGATAAAAGACGATACGGAGATATGAAGCAGTTTGACACGGAAAAAAGTGGATACTGATTCAACCCAGAAAAAACTTCTAGAAAGCTTTAACTGAAACACTAACACAATTGGTTGTAAGACAGCATAATTTAAAATAATATTTTTGTAAAGTTTGATGCAATTTGTGTAAATATCTTCATAATTCTGGACTAGGTCGAATGTAATACTAAAATAGAAAATAATCATGCATTAATTATGAGCCTCGAATGGAAACCAGCGCTTCAACTCGAGGACATTAAACACGTATTTCAAATTCGTGGAAACAAAAAACGAAATGAAATTAGAGAGGGAAAATATAATTAGGATATCAAAGGAAAATATATTATTTACAGTTCGTGCTGCTTGGTGCATTGCTTGTCACTCCCCAATATATGTTACAACTTCCGTCGCATGCAACGTGTCAACTGGGAACTGCAACATTTCAATGCACTTTACCTCAAATGGATCAGAATTCTCTTTTTACAAGGACAGGAATGTAGTTGTCATATCGAAAATTACATTTATTAATAGCAAAAATATAATTAATGATTTATGTTCTTCAGCATGATAATTTATAAAACATTTGTTAAATATTGATGAAATAGGTTACTAATGTAGTAAAACAAAAAAAATGACAGAAACGACAAAAGTTTATGAAGTGGCTATATCAGACGCACCAAAACACATGAATAATTGATTATGCTGAGGTGATACAAATGACGGTGTTATCGTTTGACATGCTCAGTATGTATGCCTCGATTTTTGATCAAGATATAACTGAAGTGCTTCCTATCAGTCGATCTCCGTGAAAAAGTATTAAGGAAACGTTGAAAAACTGTCTCATTTTCAAACTTCGATTCGCAATAGATGAATATATATTTCAACTTGAACATTTTGATATATTTTTCGTGGTGAAAATAAATTGCTAGTGTTTAATGAGTACGACTTTTTTATATAAATTCGCATCTTGAAAATTTGAAATAAGAATTTGATGAAATTAATTTTACGGTTCATTACTATAAATTTAAAAAATATAAACACTATTAATGTATAAATTGCCGTATGACGAACTTCACAAATTGCAACTATAATATAAAATGTTTTTATTCATTTCATCTTCCCAAAGAAAAATAATTGTGAATGATAATAAAACAAATGATGAGCTTATTGTCGATAATATTTTCAAAAAGTCACAAATTTTAATCCCAGTTTTGTTGCATTTTTCAAAGATTAGGATGTTTAGGAAGAGAATACAATGGTTTCTCGTTTTCATATTTGCACAGAATAGTTACGTACAGAAGCGACACTCCGTGTAGGTACATTCCATGTTACCCTATTCAGTTCTATGACCTTGGAGTATTGTGTAGACCTTTAAATTTGTTGCCTTTTCCTATCTCTCTCTAAGATGTGACGCAACTTTCCGATTTTAAAGAATGAACCCTTTAAATTTGTTGACTTTCCCCTCTCTCTAATTTTCGTTTCTCTTTCTTACTGTCGCTTCTGTATAAACCTATTCTGTGATATTTGTATTCATTGGATAATTATGCGCATAGACGTTCGCAAAACTTTTCTTATGAGGGTGCCAAAGTAAAACTTTTATAATTATTATTATAAAATAAAAGTATTAAATGTAAATGGAACCATTTATTTTATTATTATTGCTTCACACTATTCTGAAAACAATATATTGTCAATCTTAAAACGTTTGGTAGAAACAGATATGATATCTGTTTTTGAGTTGCATAAGTAACATGTTCAAATTTTTGGCATGTTTCGAAATTTTCAGTTTTATTTCTGACGACTTTTGTAATTTGAGAAATTATTTTGTATTTATATACATCATTTTTGTATTATACCAACATTAACACATAAACAAACATGTATTAGCCGAGAAGAAGACACAAGTGGTGTCGAAACGTCGGTTTTGTAGATAATAAATATTTTTTGACTGAATACCAGATTATTACAATCCTCAATACCAATATTCTGTAAAATTTAATTCAGTCTAAGATTCCCTGTTTCAATTGAACGTATGAATGAAATATTCATCCACCTGTACCAGGTTTGAAAGGATTGGAAAAATAAGTAAAATTGCGTCATAAAACAAGAACAATTTGAAGCATTTAAAGAGAAACTGTGTAATTGTCTGAACTGCTCGATAAAAATCCGGAGGAATCTTTTGTTGTGTTTAGGAGTTCAAAGGGAGTTTTTATGATGAATAAAACATTCGGATTGGCCGAGGGCGATGTGCGTGGCCGTGGCGTTCATTAGGATCGGGGTTGGCCATGCCTAGCGCCCTCGGCTCACTCAAAAGGAAAATTGAATTATAAACGCGGTCTTAAGACGTAATTTCGAATTATAGCCCTCAGCTACATTTACATATTTCAATATAATTGTATTTGTTTCTTACTCCTGACATTTATTACATCCGTCTCGGTAACAACAAATTCGCAAACGTTTTGTCTTCATTACAGAACTGTCTATCATTCAAAAGCAGGGCATGTAACCGGTTAAAAAAACCGGTTAATAAAAACCGGTAACCGATATTTTTAACGAAAATTGCGAACTTTAACCGTAATTTTAACCGATATTTTTCAGGCCGAAAATACCGGTAACCGTTAACCAAAAAAAAATAAACCGGTTTTAGCGAACATTAACCTTTATTTTAATATCATTTAGCGAGAAAAAAATTTAATATTTTTTTTTTATATCTGTGTTTTCTATTTGTATTTGAACATGAGTCATGACAGTTTTTACAATTAACATTTTATTGGAGAGTCATAAATGTAGGTCTCTTTGGCCGTTAAGGTTACTTAAAAAGTCCAAATAAATAAGGCCTTTGTCAACACAGGCAAGTTTAAAATTGAAAAGTGACCTGCGTTTTTCTGAATAAATTACGGGAATTTTTGTGAATATTTATTAATTAAATTGTTTTTTTTAATTGTTATATTTTCTCAGATGGTAATTTTTTATTATTTTTTAAAATTATTTATTCTATAATTTTTTTTAATCAAATATTTATAATTACTTTTTTTTAATTAATGTTAATAATTTTTTAAATTGATATATTAACCGGTTTAAACCGGTTTCCAATTTTTAAAAACCGGTTTTCGAACTAAAACCTTTATTACTATAACGTTCTCTATAAGGGTTAACCGTTAACCAGTATTTATTTCGGTTACATTCCCTGTTTGTAACTAACTTTTAGTAATTTCTAATTACAGTTGAATATAAAAAGTTACAATTTTTTAGGTTTTTACTGTAAAATTTTTCATATACAGCTGAAATATTCCAAAAATACCCATGTATGAGTCCAAAATTTTGGTTTTTGATTGTTGACACCCTTTAAACCCAATTTTAGGTCAGGTTTGGGTTCCTTTTTACCCATTTTAAGGTGTGACAAATTTCCAAATGTACTATACAATATGTTTACACACTTTTCAACTCATTTTTGGGTATAAAATGCAACACATAATCGTGTTAAACTTATTTTTTTAATTATGAACACCTAAATCATTGTTAACCACTTTAAACCCATTCCAGGGTGTGAAATAACCCAAATAAACCCATTTTTAGGTAAAATTTATTAATTTTTTTGAAAAAAGCAAATTGATAGTCGCCGATGCGCTGATTTCAAATTTTCAAACCGAATTTAATTATCTCTTCCCATTCCTGAGATATTTGGCCTCAAAGTTGCACCTCAAAAAAGTGTGTGACTATTTTAAAAAACCAAAATTTTTGACCGAAAAATGGGTCATTTTTGATTTTTTCGGCTGTAAAATCAAAATTTTAAGGTGCAAATCTAAATATTGTTAGTTTTCATGATTAACTATGATTGTAAATTACTTGGAGATATATTACGGGAATTTTTGTAAATATTCATTAATTAAATTGCTTTTTTTTAATTGTGATATTTTTCTCAGATGATATTTAAAAAAAAAAATTAATTAATTATTCTCTATTTTTTTAATCAAATTTTTATAATTAATTTGTTTTAATTAATTTTAATTATTTTTTTAACAGTTATATTAACCGGTTTAAACCGGTTTAAATTTTCAAAAACCGGTTTTATATGTTAATATTTCTCCAAAGGGGCAACTGTGGCTTGCTTGGTTTATAAAGAAAAGTTGTCGAATGCGTACTGATCACGAAATCGTGCATGATAACTTTTTGGTTAGGTATCGATTATTCCCTATATTACTATTATATTTAGTGGTCAATAGATGAAATAAATGATAAATAGGTAATATACGCAAAAAATCGAAATAAAACTTAGAGGTATGAACGAGATATAAAAACATAAAAAAATCTGTTAAGCTGAATGTGAAATTTTTAGAAATTTATTTAGATGATATTAATTGCACAATTGTTTTCTTTGCATTTATATAATTTTATAATACTAACATTATTATTATAATTGTTATTAAGTTTCTTAAATCGTATCACTACAAAGTTCCTAAAATCGTACTGGTATTATTGTTCTAAGTATTTATTATAAATATTAACATTATGTATAGCATTTATTTAAATTATTGTGTTCTTATTTTAATTATACTCTTTATGGAATGGGTGTTCTTCATAGACTCGACAATGTTATTAATTTAATAATGAAATCAATTTATTCCTATAAATATTGTATGCATTTGTAAGTTACCGGTGCCGGGAATCTTTCTTACTAAATTAGTACCTACTAAGAAAATTATGTTTTTCAATTGTTTATTAATTTTTCGTGTACTAGGTTAACAAAACAACAAATGAAGGCTTGACATTAATAATAGCTGGAACCGTTATATTAGAGTTAATATCAAAAGTATTAACAAATAAACAAGTTTCATAAAACATGTCCCTCAAATTTTATGAAATATTTGTCAGAGTAAAACGTTTATTAAAATTTTCATTCTTCCCGCATGAAATACTTTTATTCCACATAAACTATGTTATTTTTTTATAACTTGCTCTTTTACTGTAGTACCAAAAATTTTACGATAAAATTTATATCGTTTATTAGATATAATATACTGTAACATTCCCATATGCACAAAAACATGGTTTTAACAACACGAATTTGAATTTCAACGAGTAACGAGTCAAAGTCTCCATTTATTTGACACAAGAAAATTGCCTTGAAGTCTGTAGTGCACTTTTCAAACTAGCAATATGATTTACTTTCCTAAGTAGTTATTAATATAATAGCGTGTTGATATTTATATGTATTATAATTTATTATCATTGTAGTAAATTATTCGTGACAAAACTGCATTTCTGTAGTAGCGATTCTATCATTTAAATATTGTATATTGTTGATTTCATTTAATCTTTAATCTCCATATAAATCAAATAATAATGGAAAATAATATTCGTGCCAAATTTTCAACTAAAATAGTGTCTGATATTTTAAATAACGGTTTTGCATATTATATTTATATCAACGATTTCACAATGAATTATTGTCGTACAATATGTATGTAAAATATACAGCAACGATAAACCACATTTCAAATTCATAACGTCATTACATGAATTGAAACGTAGATATATTTTACAAGTACGAAATTACAAAAACTCGTCTATATTAATGAAAATATACCGTATAGAATAAATTATTTTAAAAACGGTGCTGATAAAATTTGCAAGCAGAATTTCTATAAAATATATAGTTGATTTATGAGTGTAGAAAAAAAGTTATGAATTAATACTTACGAAAATTGCGGTTGATTTTTTTTTGTAATTTAAAACTACCGCGTTTCAGAAGTTTTAGAAACCATACTGGCTGTAAAGTAAAAAGTCTTAGGATTGCTTAAAACATAAAAAATCAAAAGCTTTAATTCTTGTACATCAAAATTATACATATACAGAACAAATAATTATTTTTGTTTAATAAAACAAGTGAATTTTTTATTTATGTATATCTATGTACCGAATTCGTTAAAAGTGTCATTGGCGCAAAAAATCTTGTGTATCACACACCATCCAGAATTTTTTTACATCTCGCATTATTTGCAGACCTCGGTTTCAGCTTGCCCTGTTAAAATCAGCACGCTTTCGTAAAACTTCAGTTTCTGGCCTTGTGATACAAATAGCTATTTCCAAGCCCCCGTTTATGTAACAATGGGCAAAATTAAGTATAAAAAGTTGCAAATAAATAAATCTAAACTGTAAAGTGGCCCACATTTTACAAATACTTTAACAATATTTGAAGCTAATTGCTGCTGGAGGCGTGAAAAGTATATTATTGTATGGTAACATGAACTTACATTCGTTGCAGCGTAAATAAATCTAAAGAAATATTTAATAAAATCAATTATGGTATTATTGTACTAACAACATCATTTAAAAGTAAAACAAACATTTTTTTCTAATAATCAATAAATCTTTGTATATTTTGGAATTATATTTATAAGTAATTTATTTACATTACCTTATAGTTGAATTTCCTATCTAGTTAGCAATTCTCGACTAGCAGTTTAATATGAATTAGACTGGGATCAGATTCGACAAGCGATCCCCTTAATTCATAGCCTGCAATGGGAGTGTCAAAGTCATTCACGTTTCCCGCTATTAGTACAGCGAATTTCATGTGTTCATTACCAAATTGTAAACAGCAGAAATCCCAAGACGCGTCTTTGTTCTTGAGCAACGAGTCGTTGCCCCAGAATGCTGCCGGGTGTAATGTCTGCACAGCTCTGCGGCATATGCATTCAGTCAATCATATCACTTATTCAGCCGTACAAGTGTTGTATTGTGTACTGAATGCAGGGAATCTAATTCGGGATAAGGCTGCAGCGACGAGAAACAATAACAGGTTGTGGAATATAAGAGGATAGTATATTTTCTTCAATAATATTTGGTATTGACAATTTGAAGAAAAGAAAATATTTTGAATTTTTTTTGCATCCCTTCCTGTCCAAATGGAGAAAAAAAATTGATATGTCCAACTTCTTTTTAGTGAGCCGACTCGATCAATATTGTTAAACTACTTCAACATTTGTTAGGTACTGACAACTTTTACTATTAAACTATTGTTTACAACCAAATTCACTTTCGAAAATTTCAAGTTTGCATATGGGATATCTGTATAAGCATTCATAATTAATTTTAATTTGAAAAATTTCATGTTTGCAAACTGCAAACTTGAATGTGAAATTACTATATTTGCCCTTGTTGTCAGTTGGTCATGGTTTAACATAAAGTAGCACATGGTAGGTCATGGTCTTCTTATCATTTTATTTGTGGTTAGGTTTGTTGTTGTATTATGTCTACTTATATTATGCATTATTTATTATGTTTAATCTCCATAAAATACAATTACTTGTGGGATAAAAGATTAGTGGACTACCGCAATAAATATAATGTTACTCTTATGTCTTTACTGAAAGTGATTGTGATTACTGCCAAAAAAAAATTATTGTGACGCTTTCAAATTTTACATAAATTCATAAACTATTATTGAGGGAACTTTATGTTTACATTGGTATACAAGTTTCTGGACTGGAGTTGGTTGAAAGATGGAATAAAATTATTGAAATTCAGTGATTTTTTTTAAGCTTTATTTCAGCTCCTATCGGTATCGGCCTCATACAGGTCTTCTTCACTTCTACGAAGAGTGAAAGTCAGAAGGGAATGCCAATATCAATATTTACAGTTGAAAAATCTCGAAAGGTTGTTAAATTTTTAATAATGATCAAAATCAAAACTTAAAAGGAAGAAATATTGGAAAGAGTTAAAAGGAAACTAAATATTTCATTGTCAATGAAAAATATTTAAAATTAAAATTTAGTAGTAGCCTAGTAGCTCAAGCCGCATCTCTCAGTACCTAAATGATTTTAATTCATCTTTAAATAACAATTCCGAGTTTCTTTACTAATGCAAAAAATCTGATGTGGACACCACATCACTTGCTTGTACGCTAAATTATATACATTTTTGCTGCACTTCATTTATACTTATTTCACTTGAAGGTTCTATGGCTAATATTCTTCAACTTCCATTCGTTTCATATCTTCAAACTTTGCGTCGAAATTGATCATCTTTTGAAAATTTTATTAAAACAGCAAGAAACTGCACATTTGTACTGCAATTAAAACGTACAATTAAAAATAAAAAAATATTTAAAGAAAACAAAACACACGTGCAAACATATGAGAGGTATGAGATTAACAACGGTCCTGGATTTCTCAAGTGGACCGTTATATAACTAAATTATTATTTTTCTGCAAAAAGTAAATTGTTCTTTTGAAAAGGCCGATTGGAACAAAACATGGAGGTGAATGTTTAAATGTTATATTAATTATTTAAACCAAATTTCCCCATTTTATGGCTAATTGTTTTTGAATTAAAAATTTAAAAAAAAACTCTAGGAGCAAAATGTCCTTTTGACATTGCAATAAAAAAAAGAGTAGCACAACTAGATGTTATAGCAATCCTATATACAAAAGATTAACATCCTACGACTAATCTGTTTTGAGTTATGCGAGATACTTACATACGTAAAGGTAAAGGTTAAAGTAAAGACGCCAAAATTATAAAAAATGGATAAGATGGTCATAATCAAAATATTTTCTTCGAACAATACTTCCTTTACTTTGTACAAGGAAGTAAAAATGCTGCGCTAAAAGTATGTCTTCTTTGGGCATTGTCCCAAAAATAATTTTCCTTGGGAGTATGAACAGATGATCGTAAGAAAGAGATCACTTACTGAAAATATAAAACTGTTCTTCTTTAGTTTGCAGTGAAACGGTTGTGAGAAGGTCAATGGCATAAAGCAGTGCAAATGTAGATGTAGATGTAGACGGAAAGGAAGTAGGGAGTAGAAGTGGCTGCTTTGGTGTTTCGAAGTATTGACACGCGGTGGGGGTGTAGGAATGGATGGCGGAAGCCGCATATTTATCACGTTAAGGCATGTAATTTAAAGCGCATTAATTTAACACATCTGAACACTTCTCGGACTGCCCGGGGGAATTTCCAAGTCCAACCCGAAAGTTAATTTTACTGGTGGCTGCGTGACAACCCTCTTTAACCTGATAACAAAATCGTCCAGCCGTGAAAATCTTGGAAAACTTTGTACGGGTATCAGCGACCAACTTATCCACTTCCTAGAGGATTAGTAACAACTTTCCATCTATCAATATCACAAGAAATCAACAAGTCGACTTCATATCTATTATGTCTCTCGCTAATCTAAATAGATTACTTCCTTATACTCCGCTGGGACCGCATTTAATTACTTCTTTAGAGCTAGTTCTAAAAAGAAAAACTGCAATAAATATCAGGGCATTAAAGTTCGCCCATAAACCTCCATCCTAACCTTATTTATCTCATAAATAAGTTACTGACCTACGCTGCTCTTTTTTTCTTGACCTCGTGCTCTATCGACTTGGAATCTATGTCGCTAAGCTTCCAGGAAATGGTCATTATGTTCTGATATTTCTTTCTCACAATCTTGATTTCTGTTTCCATTACCCTTTTTATTAAGCGGAATTAATTAATTGTTAATACAACTACTCTATCGTACTGTAATCGAAACGTAACATTATTTGCTAAGCTGATAAATAAAAACAGAATTGGTATCATCATTGTAGATTTGACTAACTACTCGTTTATTTGAATAATAATATTAATCTACCCTACGTATCCTAGCTTTTGCTAATTTAATGGTAAGTGTAAGCTATGTATTTTTGTGTTTATGCTATTCCATTCCGTATTCTATTCTGTTACATTATATAGTGCGAACTATAAATCAGGCTTAACTTTGAAAAGCAAAGTAACAGTGGCCTAGTTCTGGAAGTGTCGCTGGTAAAAGCGCGTTATTAGCGTCCTTCGTAATAACGTTTGCTTGGTTTGTCTTTTTGCTGGAAAAAATCAAAGCGCGAAGGTTTCTTTTCACTTAGGTACGACTTATTTTTTGTTGAAAATCAATTTGATTCTTCTGGCCAGTGAAGATTTCATAAAATGCTTTATGAAACTCTGACGGGTTTTTGATCGGTAGGCGTTCCTTAATCTGCTTTTTTTGCTCTGAAACTTTTCTTAGACACGAGAAATAGCGATCTAACTAACATATAGAACGGGTGATATTGGAAAACGTTTCGGATATTGGAGCTTTTTATTTCTCTGACACTAATGTAAATTTCCATTAATCGTTTCACCTTTCACCTGCCCTGTTAATGTCTATATTTAAACGCGTACAGATTTTAGCACGTCAAGATAATTATGTATACTAACAAATATTTCTAATAGTATTAAAATTTCATAAAATCGATCGCTATAAAAGGTATCGCAAAGGACCGCGCTAAGTGGCAAGTTAGCATTTTCTTGCGAACTCGTTTGAGTTCTTGGCTCAACAACTCTTCAAAAACTTCTGTTTTGTATTATCCTTTGTTCTTTACATTTTATCTCTGCGACAATGTATATTTATTTGTATTTAAATCTTTTCAATATTCGTAAATATTGTTAATACAAAAATATGTCAAGGTATTGTAACAGTACGTACCCACCTCCTCCGTACATACAATTATATTTTAGCCAAAGATCGTTTAGTGGAAGGTTTAACTTACCCTACGTTGTGTTTATTTAAATAAGTAACCCTTCATCGTCGTAATACAGAGTAGCTGTTAAGAGTGGAGGAATCGGGACAGGTATTTGGTAAAATAAAAGAATGGATATTCACTCCAAAAGACAGACAAAATATCTATCTTGTGCATTTATTTATAATTAAGAAAATCGTAGAGTGCTGTGGAATATTACTCTCTCTGGTATTCACCTTATGAACCTGAGGGAAACCACAGCCAAAACCCCAGGTAGAGAGATAATTTGACAATATAACAATTATATAAAAATATTGCATTCAATTCAGAAAGAGTTGTCCCAATAATTTATTATAACTATTTATGGTAGAATTGAGTTATTGTGACCAAACTTATATTGGAAGTCATTGACAGTTGTAAGTGTGTGTGTGTTGGTTTGTGTGGGTGTTATTGTTTACTACAGAGCCGGAATACCGTTGCTCTGATATCTTCTGTTTCTGGGGGCGCTCGGCATTGCCTGAGGGCCGTTGTTTTGGGGTAGACACCCAGCTGAGCTGGCGAGTCTAAAGCGATTACCACTGAGTGGTCGCACGCTCCTCGTGGTGCCGGTGCCGCACCACGGTTGTGTATTGTTTATTTATACCCAAGTGAACGTTCGTTCGTGCTGATACGGCACATTCTTGAGTCTGAGAGTTTGTGCAGAGCACAAAGTCTCGCAAATTACAATTGTTAGACAACCAATATCAGATCAGTCATGTTTAGTAAAAATATTATATCATTGTGACAACCATAATTAACATTTATAAAAAATATAACAAACACATGCCTAGTTTGTCCGAGTCGCCACGAAGTCGTTGGGAATTTAATAGTATTTGATACAGATTCGGGGACGGTTTTAGAGTATGCACTAGGTCATCTTGGTGCAGTGACAGAGCCACCGCTGCGTCAGAGACGAGTCTAGTGTGGAGGAATACTTATCACGGTGCAGTGACAGAGCCACCGCTGCGTCATGATAGTGGTTTCAGAGGACACCAGATCGTCTTGGTGCAGTGACAGAGCCACCGCTGCGTCAGAGACGAGTCTAGCGTGGAGGAATACTTATCATGGTGCAGTGACAGAGCCACCGCTGCGTCATGACAGTGGTTTCAGAGGACAAGGTTGGTCTCACCTCGGACAAGCCAAGCATGAGTGGAGCCCTGGAACCGACTCCCCGAGCTCAACTTTTGACTCGAGTTTTATACGAAAATATCCCTCTTCACTCCTTCAGGACTATGGTGTGTCGGGGGTAGTCCACGATCCAAGCACGTGGTTGTAGAGTCTTCTAGAATATTTTGAATATTCCATCTCACTTGACTGCACGCTAACTTCTTTGTCTTAATCCCTATGTGAATGAAAGAATATATAAAATAAACAGTTCGCGCGTGCTACGGGATTCCACCTCATGAGTGTTGTTGTTTCAAGTGGCTGCGTACCCTACACTAATATTTCCTATCTTGGCCTGCATAGAAACGTAAACAAATAATCATAGACTTGTGTATAATAAAGAGTTCATTAATACTTTGGTTACACTGTTCAGGTTAAAAGTATAAATGAATATCACAAAAATTCCTGTGTGAAATTATTATTAAAATGTTTATATTATAATAAGGGTTATTTCTAATATTATTAATAACAAAATTATACATGCGAGCAGTACTGCTTCAGTATGTTTCGGTGTATGAAAAAGCAATTTTCAATTTTCATAGACATTTAATGTAAAAGAAGCATTTTCACAGTAGCAACGATTGGTATTAGTACGGATGATTTAAAAATCATTTTTTAATGAATTCTGGACGAGATATACTATTTATAATTTGAGCCCCTGCCTGAAAGTAGAAAGAAAGTAAAGGTAAAAGATTGAATAGAATAGTTGTCAAAGTAAAATAAGCCATGATTGAAATGAGGAAGAGTGAAGGCACAGCAGTATTTGACATTTCTCGTTTTGATTAAAATTCACGCAGAGTGCAATCAGCCAAATGAGTCTACTTGAGGCACGCGGTCTGATCCACGATTGAATCACGACACCAAGAAGGTCCTTTTGAAGTCGTAAGACTTTTGCGGAAATGACATCGCGGGCTTTAATGCAGACATCCGATGTAAAATTTTACGACAGAAAGGATTTATCTACTGCGAGGCGAAGCTTCTGTTCGCAAGGAGGAACAAGTGCGGCATTAGGGCTCTGCAATCCACTCGATCCGTTTTGTGATTTTCATTAGCATCTTGTTCCTTTCCTTGCTCAACCGGCTCAGCCAGAGCTGTAAGATGAGGCGGACGTAATGTGTTTACGTCGCCAAAGTTTCAAACACAACTTCGTCCTGCTCCTGTTTCCAGATAGCCGAGATGCAACCACTAATTTCATGCTGGCAAATATCGTTTGTTTCGGGAAATAAAATCCTTCCTTGGTTCATGCAGATGCTGAGATTACATCATTATTTAAACCGAAATATAACTTGTTTGATCAAATTTAATTTTGCATTTTATCAGTGAGTAAAGCATTTGAATACATAAACGAAATTGCGCTCTCAATATTATAATTAATTAAAAATTATTATTGTATGGTTTAAAATTAATTACTCGAAGCCATGTGTGTTTTCATTTTATTCTGTTAAATGTTTTGTTGTTTTAATATGAAGCTAGAAATGAAACTATTTAATATTCATAAAACAGGAACTGGCCATCTGACTGCAGCAAGCGAATGTACGTATGTTAAGGTTGTAATGCATTTGGTATTGCTCATATTAATGTAGATATACAAATAATTAAAATTTGCTAATCCTATTTAACAATTCATAATTAATGAAATTTATTATAATAATCACACTTTATTTTTTATTACTCAAAACTATAGAGATAATTGCCTTGCCTTGAAATGGTGAGGCGCGATATCGTCAATTATCTCTCAAAATTTTCTGAAATATAATAATAAAATATATTTATCTCGAGTGATTTACAACACTCTCTCTTCCTCGTATTGCTAACCTCATTTTCATGAATATTTGTACATCTTACATGTTAATTAAATAACAAATTATGAATAGTGAGTATATTTTTTTTTAATTTAAATAATATTCAAAAACCTTTTTTCAATAATTTTTTTAACATTTATAAGTGCAAATCTCCCATGAAAAAAATCAAATAGTTTTTATTTTTAACAAAATAGAAAAGATTTTTTTTGTATTTTCTTACATAAATGTTAAAAAGTTAACAATCTTTTGGAATTTGACACATGTTGGCTTTAAATTAATTAACATAATATGATACACTGTGGGTACTGCATAATGACTCAGTTTATTGGTTGAGAGGAATAGGGTCCAAAACCATTTTTTTTTAAGAACAGAGTGAAATAAAAATATTAGTGAAGGCGACTAAAAAATATTTTGGAATTAAGTGAGATATCAATTTGAAAATGAAAATATAACGTGACGTGATATGTCTTCACCAGTAATGAACAAACTGTTAGTTGTACAGGGTATTGGTTATTATCATAGTCGTATAGTTAAATTATGTTTACATATAAATTTATATGTATGTATATGAATGAAAAATAGGTACATATAGTAGCATTTTGACAATGCCAGGTCGCATGCTCTAAGAAATATGGGCGCGCGATTGTCTTTTTAATTAATCAGGCAACCAATGAAATTGCTCAAGACTTAATAAAATTTAATCTCTTATAGCTTCGAACGAAGGAATATTTAAATAAAATATTTTCACTAATATTCATTATTTGAGGTATAAGTCATATTCTATTGTAAAAGGGTAATATTTCAACAATGGTTTAGGACCTTATTAAGATTAGAATTTAGAATGTAGGTAAAATATTCCAAACCACATTTTAGTCGTCGAGTTCTTCATTGTCGTAGAAATATGATCTAATTCATTCAACAAATAATAATTAATATTGTATAAATTAAACTTTATTTTGAGTACACAATCTGTAGTGAAAAATATAACATGAAGTGTGTTGAGGTTTAGTGTGAAATATTCAGTGATTTCTCTTTCACGTAGCGCGTTATTCGCGTCCATGCGGAGTGACCACACTCGCGTTAGCGTAATGCAGGCGGTTAATTCTGAAATCTATTTCCCCCAAGGGATTACAGAGACGCAATTTGACATGACGAGGTCACATTCATGAACGCCAATTTAACGCTGCGGATTATCCGTGGCCGTGTAGTCTCTTCACTTATCTTCCCGATCGTCTTGAGATATCCTAGCCACTGCTATCCAATTGCTGCATTACGGGAATTACTCCGTGGAAATGTAATCAGCCATGTGTTGCGTATGATTGCAATGTTGTTGCACTGATTGCAAGTTATGCTGTTACGTCATTAGAGGATATATTGCTAATTTAGTTATAATTAATTTTTGGTATTTAGTAATCTTCATGAAAATATCATTAAGATAAGTAATAAATAAACGCCAATGTAACACACTTTGTCATTTTAAACTTTACTTAAAAAAATGCATTTATATTATGGAGGTATTACAACTTACGATATTTTCAAACACACTGAAATTGCGTGTTTTGATAAAATATTAAAATTGTCTTAAAAATAAAGAAAAATATACATGAAAGTATATAGTTTTGTTTTGTTATTTCTTGAGGGTGCATTTCTTAGAACTAATTGTAAATGTTTTAAAATAAAAACTATGAGCTATTTTACTATTTTAATTGTAATGCCGAAATCTGAAGATACAGAATAAATATGACAAATATAATTAGCACGCTGTTACAGTAGTGATTTACAGTGCCGAATTATGCTTCTCAGTGTATATGCTTGGATGCGCATTGATATAAGGTATCGTGCTATGTGATATGACACTGAGATAAACACAGTGCTGCTAGCATTCTTTGCCCTTCTCAGTGTTACAAGATTAATTATTATAAACAATTATAAATAAATTAATAAATATATTTATATATCGTGAAAATTTGGGGGTGCTGCAGTGTCGCAGTGCCTATATACGAGAAGGTCCTGCATATAAGAATAGTACTACTTCAAGTAAAGTATAAAATCCTTTAAGATATTTGTGTAAAAATACATGTCATTATTGTGTAGAATCAATTAAATCGGATTCTGTATCTTACTAATAATCAATTATTTATATATCAAGACTTGAAAATAAACGGAGACTAGAGAAATTTTGTTTACGATCAAACTGTTATGTTAGCCAATTATATTATTGGTGTAGTTTGTATTTATCGATCAAACAGTTGTTACCCAATTATATTATTGTCGTAGTTTGTATTTGTATTTTTCATCTGCATCATTATAGATTGTACTAGATAATGAAAATATCAAAGGATTGTGATTACGACAGTTATCACGTCAGCGACATAAATGAATATTATTTTAAAGCGGTGTTTTAACATATACTATTGTAAATTGCAACTGTATAAAAATATGTTTGCAAATCGAAAATATGATATTTGTAATACTCGTATCTGGTGCAAAATATAATAACCTTAAAATAATGCGTTCTTTTTTAAAGTTTATCGTTTCTATACTTAGTGCTTCTTTTATCTAATATTTAGTGTGTACTATTTTGTGTTCAGAAATTTATGAGCGTAACGTTTTGTTGTATTTATTTTTCCTTAAAGTTAATAAGGAACGTAAGGAAGGAAAACGTTGCACGTATGACCTAGAAAAGTAACATTATTTAATCTGAGCAATATTTTCACTCCATTCGGGCCATACGGCTGCAAAGCTCTCCATGGATAAGACCATGAGGCCACCCACAGTGAGTTCTATCTTCCTTTGAGAGCGCAGTATGATCATAGCCAAAGCCATTTTTATTTTACGACCCTCGGCGCTGATATCGGACCAATTGCATTGATAAGCAGCCTCACCCACTTTCAAACCCTGCATTAAATGGAGTTGCGATTGTTTTACGGTTAGGTTAGTATGTCACTCGGTTACCTCTTCTTGAATTTGTTGTCCTGCCCAGCAATACGCAAACACTTGAATTTGGCAAGCCACGAATATGAAAATGTTGGTTATCTTGCGAATGCTGAGGAATGCAAAAATAATAATTGAATCAACAATAACGAACTATACGTCTTCTATAAATTTTATATATGATTATTGAACTTTTTTTTAGCCACAGGGTTGACAAAAATCATGATTTATTTAAAAAATCAAAAATAATTGATTTAAAAAAAATCAAAAATTATTGATTTAAAAAAAATCAAATATATCATGATTTTTTTATAATTTTTAAAGAAATCTGAGTATTACTGCACTTTTTAATTATTTTAAAAAGCAATATAAATATTTTATTTCATAAACGAAAACGAAATCTGTCATAAAACCAAAACGATTCATCTGAATAAAACTGGAAGAGTAATACTTTTAGTTACATATTTAAATACTTATATTTTTCTTCTGTTATATGAGAATTAAAATTGTAAAATACCATTTAATTTTAAAATTTTATTTTATACAGTGTATATTTTAGTTATTATTAATTGTTTCATAGCAAATAATTAAATTCCTGTTATCATTATTATATATATATATATATATATATATATATATATATATTCATCTTTGATAAAAATCAATGATTTGAACAGGCCAACCCTGTTTAGCCATATAAAGATTAAACGTCCTTTCAAAATTTCGTTCATTCGAAATATTTCCTTTTTATTACAATTTACATTCTACGAATGAATTAAAAATTTTTGTTAAAATTTTAGCCAATGTTTTCATTTTTTCATACAAAAATTATAAAAATATTATTATTTATAAATCACATGTATTAATATTTATTATGTTGCTTCAAAATCTTTTATGATACGGAAAAAGGGTTTTTGTTTAAATTAACTTACAATGTTTCCTCTACTGATATTCCGTACATAGTAATTGTAATTAAAATGAAGTTAGTTCCGATTGTAGGTAAAAATAATCTGGAATATACAACTTCAAAATTTTCTACATACCTGGAAAATATTAACAATATCATTGAATATATACCCAAAACAATATTTAAACATACTTTAATATTACATTATTATGAATAACACATCTTCGTACTACAGCAAAATTTTCTTTCACTGTTTTATTACCTCCAATTGTTTTTATAACGTTTCTAATCATTTTAAATTGTTCACAAATGAAACAAGTTTGTAAAATGAATAATTTATCTAAGGAAATGACCGAAAAATACATAGAAGTTAAGAGAAGTACTATTTCAAATAAAGAAACTATTTCATAAATTGGAGTTATTCTTAAAATCTGTTTATGCGGTATCCAAATATCCATTACCAATCCTTTATTGCCTCTGAATATAGCTTGAACACAAAAATACAACCCAGACATCATAGTAATGTTACCGTATACATTTGCTATAATATAAGCAACTCTATAACGCATGAGACCTTCTTTGTGATACTTTTCTTCAAATATATCTAATGTCCAAAACTCATTGAAAAGAGAATTTAACATTTCTGATAGAATATCTGCATTTCTAACTGATGTATAATATTTAGCACATATCTAAAAATATTCAGAATGATACCTACAATATCTGTCATATTTGAAATATGAAATACATAATAATCTACTTCCTGGAAAAGTTTGTGTACTTACTTGAACGAACCCAAATAACATAATACAGTCTTCCAAAACTCGGGATATGGTATTTGGAGGAGTGAAATAAAATTTGAATGTTAACAGGACCACAATTAAACCAGTTAACAATATATACATGTGGCCAATAAATTGCTTTTGTTTCGAAATTATGTTAATACAGCAACCTCCAGTTTGCATTGTTTTAATTATGTCTGCTGTCATAGATTGTGGATTCAACTAAAATGCAATTAAAATTATTATATTCGAGGTTTCTTTAGACAATAATCACAACACATTTTGATTCGAAGATCTTATAACTGGATCAATAAAATTAAGATTATTAATTCAAATTTGAAAATAATATCTAAAACTTGAATTAACAAAAGAAACATTAAAAAAATACTATATATCAGTGTTCGGTTACAAGGACAAACTAAATAACACGAGATGACCTTTGAAAAAAATTACTGTTGCCAGATGCCAGATTCTAGGAATGTTGTTAAAATTAAAAAAAAAAAAAATCAGTTCCATTTAGGAAAAAGATTTACAGTAAATATTTTTAAGGAATTCAGAGTTAGGTATCCTGAATGATTTCATTTTCATTAGGTATAGCCTTTCTTGGAATTCCATCATTTGTTATTAGTTATCCTAAATGTGTTTGTGTCCTCTGCAAGATCTTCCTTCTCGAAATCCATATTCTATACTTTATTTACGTTAAACCTTTTTCTTTATTTTATCGAGTAAAATTTTTGATAGCATTTTGCTACAGTTAGAAGCAAGGTTATTCCTCTCCAAGTAAAATGATTAAAGTCGTCCTTTTTTGATACCAAACGATATATATTTAATTTTAGGTTTCTAAAGAGTACAACTAATTTTATTACAATTTTTTTACTTCAACTTCTGCCTGACACGCGACATGGCTAAAATTTAAAAAATTTATAAAATGTGACAGTTCATTACAAAATGGTTGCGACCGCTGCTATATTCTTTATAACTAAAATAAAATATTAACTATTTTTGGTTGTATATTTGGTGTTATTAAAAATACGTTTTTTTTTTTATACATATACGTTTTGGGTATATATAAAAAAAGACAAAAGAAAACATTGCATTGCAAATTAGTTGAATCTCATTATTCATTTTTGATCAAACTATTACTTTTACATTTATAAAATAAACTATGATATTGTAATTAAAGAACAATATTTATTAGCCTCCTCTCCAAACCGTATTTATTTGAATTGATCCACAATTTTCATTTTAAACAGGTATATAATTAAAAATTTAGATAACTTAATAAGTTTATAATAAATAATAATACTTATATTTTAATAAAAGTTCACAATACCTCTTTCTTTGTAGCCATTTTCTATTTTCCTTCTTAGACCAAATGTCCGTAGCTCAAGTATTTAATTAATGCACTCTGCACTACATTTATACTTTTGTCTCATGTCTTAAAATTTAATTACCTTTTTGCGAACTTCATAAACAGCTTAAACTTTGTTTAACTGGAACTAGTTATGAGTATTTGCAGTTCATTTATTAGTTATATAATTATGTCAACTTCTCAGGAATAATTATTGCGACGTAGGAAGAACTGTCCTTTAACTTTATTTTATTCATTATTAAAGACTCCTCATTATGACAAAGAAAATACCTCAGATATTTTCCACGTATACCACATAAATTAAATTATAATACGTACCTGTTGTATAGCAATAAATATGTTTGTTTAAATTTAACAGAAACCCGTTACAGGATATGGGAAATAAAAGTAAGAAAAAATAATTGGAAGAAGATATATTACTGTCTCTGCTTTCCTCTGAAATAATAATAATACAACCCTGGAATTGTGATACACTGTAGCACAATTATCTTACAAGTTTTGAAACACATATATTCAAAATATTTTACATGTCTGGCATTACGTGCTAGATTCAAAGATTACGAGGGCGGTTTAACAGAACTCTACCAATTTATGCTACATCTCTTGCTCGCTACAGCTAAATTGTCATTCACAGCCAATATCAAAAAAATTAAACTGTTTATTTACAAATAACAGAATTAAACCGATAACATTAAAATCACATTTCAATGTTAATAGTTTAACGCTCATAAAATATATAACTTCTCTAGAACATCAAAAATCCCTGTAATCTTTGAATAAAATTGAAGAAACAGTTAATATGTACATTAAATACAGATAATTTTTATAACTTCACAAAATTTCGTTACATTTCATTTTTCTAGCAATATTACAAAAAATATTAGTTAGGAAATAATTTTTTAATATGGTTAATATACATCTAAATATACTTATTTATAATAATATGTCTACATTTAATTTATTCTTCATTTATATTATTTACACCATGGAAGAATTTTTCAAAATATTACATTCATTTTAATTTAATATAAATATAAAACAAAATATAATTTTAACATAAACTGCGGCACTTTAAAGAAGCTTAAATTTTATTTCTTCCCACGTATAAATAAAGCTTGCATAGAAAATTCATTTTGATTCCGTGGTAATAAAAATATTTAAAATATATAACTACAAAATACAAAGATTTAGCTAGATATTTTTTCTGTATTTCGTTCATAAGTAATGAATCTAAACCAATCAAATAATTTTAAATGTTCGATCTATTTTTTGATCTTTTGAGACGGGATTATATTCTGAAGCAGTTGACTGCTCTAGAATATGCTCTGGTTTCAGTAGGGCAAGAATTAGAGTATTCTTCAGTGTTTGCTCCAATATTTGAACTGGAATGGTTGCCGTAATATATGCGCTAATTTTAGTAGGGCACGAATAAATCAAGCTTCAATATTACCTCTAATAAGGGTAGGTAACTGATTTAGAATACGTTGTAGTTTCAGTAGAATTAGAGCATTGTTAAAATATTACTTTGATTTTTATCCTCTTAAAAATAGATCACATCCTATAGGAGATGGCCACTCTTAAATATATGTGATTTCTGTGAATTAAGAATTAGAACATTCTGAAGAAGATTGCTGCCATGGAAAATGGTTTGGTTTCAGTGGGTCAAGAATTAATAGACATTACACATGATCTACTGAAAGCAGAATACAGTTCAAAGCAAATAATGCTCCGGATTCATTGATGCTTAAAAAAATACTAGAGTGAATAACTCATTTCTCAGTGACATAAAATTAACCTTACTGTTTTAATATTCAATCAAATATTTTGAAAACATTGCAAAGAAAATATCTAGCTTTAACAAAAATTACTAAAAATATAAGAAACTAAAATTCTCCATAAAGTTTGAGAACCTTTCACACATTGTTAAAGTGTCTTAATATGTACACATCCACTTTATATACACCATCCATGTCAGTCTGCGAGTTACCTCCCATCCAGAAGCACCAGGAAGCTGAGAGCCACGACGGAGATCCCCAGGTAGAGGGACTGCGCCGAGGACGACGTGCTCGTGTTTGCATGTTGCATGGCTGCAGGTTTCTCCTCTGAAATAGAAATGAAGTTTTTGTTACCAAACGACGAGTGATGAAACTTTAGATTGTAGATGTTGTCATGAAAAGTAGGTCGACTCATGTATGTTTAGTTAATGAGGGTGGCAAGCAGTGATCCTCAAAATGTGGGTCGCCTGATATATGACTCGCAAAAAAGGTTTAAGTAGCAAAACTTGTTCCATTTTTTTATAAGGTATATGTTACTAAAAACTTTTTAATGTGCAATGTTCAAAAATTTGATCTTAACTTCTAATAAAAACACCAAAATTATAAATCGTTTTAAGAAATGAAAAAATGGAAGGTTCGTTAGTATCTGACCGAAACACGATTTTCAGTCTAAACCAAAAACTTAAGTATTTAAGTTGGAATTTAGTTAATTTTTTATTAAAAACGGAAATCTAGTGTTTTTCTTACAGTATTATTCGATTAATTAAGGATTGCCACTTACAAATTTTAAATGTAATGACTGATATCTAAATGGTAGTATGGCAGTTTTGAGAACTGCGGCTCGGTGAGCCCTTAAATAGATTATTCGAGTAAGTACCGATTTTTGAAATGTAATTGGTTCATGGGGTGACGGGTTCGACTTTTTTGTTAAACATAATTCGTATTTGCTATTTAGGAAACAGAAACATTTGAAATATAAGCAAAATGTTTGCATAAACGTATAACATTTGAGTTTAAATATTTGTTTGATTTCGTGTTTATATCCATATTTCCATTTTACTATTATGGTGATAACGTAATTGTCATGAGGGCTTTAAAACCGTTCAAACGAACACGATAAATTTACACAAGCAAATTTAATAGTTCATTCAAACGATAGTGTTCAATACCATTAACTTTAAATGGATAATATCTGATACGATATACGTGCATTTTTTTCTGCTCGGTTTTTTTGCTTTTCCTTTATTACCATATTGACTACTGACCTACATTTTCTAACGAGGTAATGAATGATATATTTATTTTTCAAATAAACCTGTAATTATCGTTTGAGGTAATCATTTCTTGATATATTTATTGAACTTCCTATTGAATAAAATACAACATCTAAAACCTAAAATAAAATATTGAAGACAAATAATTTAAAATTTTCCCTATTAAAAAAATTATAGGTATATTCAGATAATAATGTCGCCACAAGACTTGAAACTATACGATGAAAGATTGATAGAATAAATACAAGAGAAAATCACAGAAGGTAGTAGGGCAATAATTATTAAATTTTATTCTACTAGCAGAATTAGAAAGATTGAGAAAAGAAATGAAAGAAAAAACACAAGGTGATAGAGAAATAGTTATTAAAAGTTTATTCTACTAGAAACAGAAATAGATTTTTTGAGAAGAACTCAATAACAGTAAATATTCTATTGTACTTAAAATAAAAGATGAACTATGCAGCATGAAATTAAACAAGAATTAGAAGGTAAAACATACTGAAGAAAATAAAGCAGATGAGAGTTTAAATGGCTGGGACACGTAAGGAACCCAAAAGAAACGTATATAACAAAATCGATACTAACCAGAAGGGAAAAGAAATGACATCAAAAATTAGAAGAGAATTTAAAAAGAATAGGAGTAACAAAATGGAAGGAGAGAGAAGTAGACATGGAGAAGAATCAGCGACCTAACATAAAGAAACAAGTACCGATCCACTTAATAAAAAATGAATATTTGGAACTCTCCACCCTTAAATAAACAAAACAATACAGATGAAAACTTTCTTTTTGTTTCAATTCTTTTCTCAGGAATATAAATGATATTTATAATGAGTGTAATTTTTATCAAATCTGGTACACTTATTATAGTCCGTATCAAATAAAAATGGACCTGTCAATAATTTAGCGTATCTAATATAACAAACAAGTTTAAAGAGACAGCAAAGTATATATGGTTTTTTTTTAATGGTGTGCAATATACTGTTGTCCCGCCTACCAGTTGCCCTGTGCAGTTCAGGATTGCGGTAGTAATGTTCAAAACTGCTCTGATCTAATTCGAATTAATATCTACAATTATTAGTTAGCGTAGGACAAAAAAATCATTCATATTTGAATGAATTATCAATAGTTAGTACATATACTTTAGAACCTTCTATTGATTGCTTAGAAAACTATATTTACTCTTGCGCGTACATTACGTTTACACATTGTATTTATTGAATAATTATAAAGAAATTTCCAATTTATATGGTATATTCGCTCCAACCTTGAAATTCACTGACACGCACATGCGCAATCCGTAAAATTAATACGAAAAGTTTCGAGTTTGTAAAGTTCTGCTACTAATTTTAATTGAGCGTATTAATTTGTATACCGGAAATGATTGCATATAAACAAGTGTATGTAATTTTTGCGTATAATGATTGATTTTACTGAGGGCTAGTAATTTCGCTGTTGTGAATATAGCATTACTTCTTTTTCTAAGCACTAAGTACGCCACTGATACAAAATCCAACAAGGCGTATCTTTTCTTAATGAAGAATTAAGTTTTTGAAAAATTCATGGACTTCACTGGAATATGAACCCAGGGCCTTCCCATTTCCAGTAGGATGCTTTTCCAATTGAGCTACAAAGTTCCGTGCATTTCACTATTCTTTCTCCTGTCTTTTGCCGCATTTACAAGTATACTCTATGTTCTAGCATTGAATACTTTCTGACGACTTGACACACTTGGTGGTTAACGGAACCACACCGCAGTGATTAACTAAGACACTGTTTTTACACAGTAAAATTATAACATTTGGAACCACATGACGATTCAATATTTTGATAATGAAGAATTAAAATGTTGAATCGTCATGCGGTTCTAAATGTTATAACTTTACTGTGTAAAAACAGGGTCTCAGCGTTAATTGAAAAATGTGTAGATAGGCAAGCGTGTCGCTGTTTTGGAATCTGAAATGACAGAGCCATTTTGTTTGTAATTCCATGAAATACTTTGTGAAATTAAATAGACAAAATATCAGATAAATAAAAATGTTTTACATATTTACTGATTTTTTTTTTGTATCTATTAAAATAGTTTTTTCAATAATTCATTGGTATATTTTATAACAGAACTAATTTGTATTATTAATTATTTGACGTTTGCTCTTTATTTGACAGAACGCCTAATATTAACCCAAATGCAATCAGACTTACAGTTCTGTAGGTGAAACGAATTTTTCCATAAACTTGCCTATCTATATATTTTTCAATCAACGGTCTCAGTTACTATCTTTTCTTATTGGTTGCTCAAATAAGAACGAAAACGTGTCTCTCACAAAAGTCCTTTTCTATGAGACGAACTCTAATAGTAATAACAATATCGTCTCACCTGCAGTGGCATTGAGCACATGAACATTAATGTTAGCCGGTTTGGCATTACTAGGCGAGCAGGTGTAGTTGCCGTTGTCGCTCTTCTCCGCCTCCTTGATGACGAGGATGCTGGACAGCTTGTCGGCCAGCACCGACACTCCTCGGGTGGCGTCGTAGTTGATCATCCGGTCCTCGTGGTACCAGAACACGTACACCGGCGGCTCGGTGGATTGCCGCATGGTGCACACCAACCGTAGGGTTGAGCCTGACTTGATGTGCAGGTCTGGGGCGCCTAGGATCTCGGCGGTGGCTTCTGCGAATGAAAGAATAGAGCATTAGTGAAAGAAAATAAATAGGGTTGAACAAAAACATGTTTCTTCAAATCTAAAAATCTGTAACCTTTTATGACATAAAGTAAACGAAATAAATTACATTCAAGAATGTGGTCAGGTGGTTTGGTGGTCAATAAAAAATGTAATTCGTTGAATCAAAAACGATTTGATGACTTCCAATTAAAGAAGTGTCGGCTGGATGGCTGAGCGAGCTAGCGCACATCTCTAACTCGCTGTGACGTCATTCGAACTTGAGATCGTACGTTCAAGTCCCAGCGACCAACAACGTGTGATTTTGTCGTAAAAATAATAAAACACAGCTAGTTGTGTATCACACTCGGATGCTGTAGACTTGCCATCTATACATCTTATATAGAAGTAGCGCTGGCATGAAATAACCGACAGTACGGTAGTTAGAACTGTGGCTCGGTGAATTCGGTTGCTCCGCTTGGGAGATACAGGGACTCGTTGTTATTATTTATGTATTCGTTCATATAAGATTTTGACATTTAACTTATTAACTTACGACGGGAGAATGATTATTGTCCGGTGGCAATTTTCTTGTAAATGTACTTGTTTTTAAGGAAATCTGTGCGAAATTTCTAAAGGTTTAAACTTTTTAAGTATTCTTATTTTCTGGCTATTGTCTAAGGCAGGCATATGCAACTTAGTACGCGTGCCGGAAAGTGTATTTGTTGGACTTATAATATGGTGAATCCTATTAATTCAATGAAATAAAAGGAGATTTTTTTTAATCTGTGAATATATTTTTTGCTCGCTTTGTCTCTTACTAGAGTTACTACGTTATTTAAGAACACCATGTATAGTCTTATTTTGAAAGATTTATGCTGTTTGTTGTCAGTCTGATTTCACTGATACCTATGAAAATTTTCTATGTTAGGCACATATGAACATGAAATGCATATATACGTATTGTCCTTTTTTTAATTCTCGTTCTGCTGTTCATAATTAATTTGATTCTTTCATTACAAATTCTCTTATGCAGAAATAGAAACCTTGTTCTTTTAGAATTTTAAACATATATCCATAATTAATCATAAGAATTATATTAAACTTGAATCAAGTGCTATGCAAAAAAATATTAAATGATAAATTGGAACTGTCAGATAAGTGATATTCGAATTTAGTCAATATCAAGCACTTAATTTTTGTGAACTATTTTTATTATTTTTCAATGATGTATAAAGTTAAAAGACCGAAGTTTCGAACTATTTACTCGTAGTTTCAATTTCATTGCAAGATTTTAATACAACTGTAAGTGTTTCTTAATACTACTTCCGAGATCTATAGAAAGTTATATTCAATCAAAACGTGGAAAATGTACACAATACAATTAAAGTTTCACTCAAGTTGTTGGAAACTCCTATTGGTTAAATGCAAATATTTACATTTGTTATTGAATTACATTGAGAATTTATAATCCACTTTTGCTAAACAAAAGCAAAAACTCAATAAATAAAGTTACAAAGGAAAACTAAGAACCTTAGCAATAAATTTCATTTTGTGAAATATTTACGAGAGACATCATATAATTATCTCTATTCATTTCTATATCGCATTGGTAAAATATTCCGCTGTTTTGCATAAAAAGATATATTTTCCACGAATGCAAATAAAGATAAATGCTACCATTAATATAAGAAAGTGGTGTGTCCATATTTGGGTCAAGTATTCCCTTGTGAAATTGTAGTCATTTGTCTACGACATATTGCATTAAAGAATGACAGCAATTTCTCCGAAACATCATTCACGAGTTTATCTTCTGTGACAAGTATTAGTAATATTGATCGACAAGTTTCTTTTTTTCTCGGATACGACTTTTTAGTGTGCCACGTGTTGCATTGATCGCATCTATAAATATTCACTAGCACTAGGTGTTCAATTGTCATCAATATTTCAAACCACTCACAAATTTAAGGTAGATACTTTCAATTTAAATTGATAGCAATTAAATAAACAATAAAGTAGAGAAAATATAATTGTTAAGAGAAGTTGATTTGTTAAAATAGGTAATTGAATCACGTACAAATTTAGTAAACCCCATTTATGAATTAATTATAAAAATAAAATAAAATGTTCACTGTAAAATATGAAACAGCATGACATGTTTTCAATTGCGAATAATCCAATAACGTAAACAGCTTAACAGGTAAAAATGCAATTAGCAACATTAATTTTTCACCCTTTTTATTTTGTCATGTATCGAAGTTACAAACTGTAAAATTTCCAATTAAAACTACAAATTTTTCATTCCGGGAAAAGGAACGTTTAATAATTTTCATGTTCAATTTCAATTCCTCGTTTTTAACACTCTATCATAAATTCTTAAAACCTGAAATGTTATTGACGAACGTACGATGTACTAGTTTATCGTTAAATGAATTATTAATCTTGACATAATTCGAATTTAAAGAAGTTGTTTTATGTAAGTTTTATTAGGTTCATTTTTACAGTTTTTATTATTAAGTTTTATTAACTTTAAACAAAAATAATTCATCTTTGAATGATTCAGAAGGCAATTGTTTTTACCTGTAACTTTAAGCTCCACGAAGATGCTAGTAGGCGGATGTGTAGAAACCTGACACTCGTAGAGACCGGCGTCTCTAGCTTGCACAAACTTGATCTGCAGGCCCCAGTTCTGCAGATGACGCATGTGTTCCACCAGGAAGCGACCATCTCCGCTGTAGGTTACCAGGCCGACCGTTAACAGGTGGTAGTCTTTGCGTCTGATCCAGGACACCTGTAACAAAAAGTAACATTATAGTTTATGCTTCCAAAATTAGAAAATAACTGTGATGCTTAAATATGTTTTTCTATATGAATCAAACTGATACTTTTCATTCGTTTTTTTATATGAAGATGTATATACCTTTATCATGAAATATCAAAAGATCGTTATAAAACGCTTAAACTCCCATCATTCAAGTTTACAAAGAAACCTAAATTTACAGCCGCAATAATTAAGACTAGGTACAATGTCACTGTTTTTCAGTCGAATTTTTTTTACTAATAAAAAAATTAGTGTTGATTACAGGGGAGTAGCCGGGGGTGTATTTCCCCCTTGCTGAAATTAAATTTCCCCCCGGTATTTGTGTATCTAATAGGAAAAGTATTCCCGGACAAGTTGCAGGTGAGGCTAGTAACACCAAGACACCGGGAAGTCACTTTTCCCACGTGGTCTATATACCTACTATATTTTTTATCGTTTAGTTTATTTTCAATAATTACGAAATAAATGTGATTTCATTTACGGAAAATTTTCGAAGCCCAGCAACTACATTTAAAATGCTGGAATAATACACTTTCCGGTTCGAAAATACACCGCAAATGTGTCCGTTACTGTCCGATTGAAAAAAATATTGTTACTTGTATAAATATACTACATATGAAAATAGCTCACAGATTATTCATCACTGTCTTAATTTTAATATATTAATTTTAATGAATATAACAAACAACCAATTTCTAAACAATAAGCATTCGAATGTATGTATCTCCAAAGTTTTCATTTCCCACCTTCTTGGATTAAGCAGTGAAAAAGATTAGAAGTAAAAGTAAAATTTCGAACATTAAGGTATGGCTAAATGATATAATTAGATAATTTATTATTTTCTGATATGATAATAATCGTCTTGTAAAACAAGAAACTCATCCTTTATTTTTGTATAAAGAAGTAGACATTTTTCCTGTATCTAAATGGCGCGAAGAGGCTGCGCATTATATTTTTCAATGATACTTTAATAACATCTTGCAATGAATTTAGTAGAAGATTAAGTCCGGTGTCAGACGGTTTTAATTTTATTTTTTCTTTGATCTAACCCTGAAAATTGCAAATAGTCTGAGAAACCCATATCAATTTAGCAGTATACATTATTAAACAATTATTTTGCAGTAGAAATTTTATGATTCGACATTCAATGAAACAAAGTACACCTACGTTATGTTTTGTTCTGTACTACACTGATTACGTAAAGTTGTAGTCAAATCTGAGGTAATTAGGCTTCAATTTTACCGATTGATGATTAAGTGATTGACTTTATCTGCTTGAATTGTAACATTATCGAATGGATGTTTCCGTTTCAGTTAATTAATTTATCATGTTTGTTGCAGAGGAATTAAGAATCCTGCTAGAACGAGTTTGCTGCAAGTTGGTACTACAACAAATACAGGTAACCATTTAATTTGTTTTAATATTGTTAGGATTATAAAAGAGTACTCTATAAAAAATATATAACAATAATAAAAGTGATTTCTTTAAAATTTTATGAGGTGTGAATTATAAAATACTTTTCGTGGAAAGTGTCCGTTAATAATTTATGTATTGATTATTCGATTTTCAATAAATAGATAATATAACAAAAAAATAAATTACTTTCTACATAAATGTACTTTCTAGGTATAATAATGTATTATTTAAAAAATATGTAGGTAACATTGTATTTCAACCCGATATTAATATTAAATTGTACGATTTCATTTATTTCAAAATTTCGTTTTTAAAATAAAAAAACTGGTATCAGCTATTGTACACAGAATAAGGCGCTTTATTAATTAATTAATATCCCATAAAATTTTCTTTTCTCTGTAGTAATAGAAATGATTTTAGTTCATGTAAAAAAAAAATGTCCCCCTTTGAATCTTACAACTTCATCATAATTCCGGGTGCAATGTATGCCTGAAAACATATAATTTATGGAATGGAATGCAAATGATTTGATCGAGGTGAAAATGCAATTATGCAAAGGGCACGCAAAGTCAGTGACACATTCCTTTGACAGAAGCGGAAGGCGGAAGATGCTATCGGGTTGAAATTCTTACACAGTTTGTTTTAGGCTGATTAATTCACCCTATTTAAATAACTATGCAAGTCATGAATACTGCCCCACACACGGTTTATTCATGAACAACTGCGGCTATTACTCGGCCTCATTAAAATTTATTACGTGTAATTTCATGAAAAGGAACGTGTATAAATAGTAGTCAGATTCCCATATGATTTCCGGTTATGTGAAAACTTTACAACTTGACACTAAAATGGTTTTCCGATAGAGCCACGCTTTTTTGCTTCATTAGTACTAAACGCGAACTTATGAATGTGTAGGGGAATTTTTCAAAATGTTTGCCATTTGGATGTATTTTATCCCTACACATATAAGCTTGAATTATTCATGTACGCCACAGTATCGCGCAATACTGTGGAGTGGTGATATTTAGTGTTGACTGTTCAGATATCTCGTTTGGAATAAATTTACAACTCGTATCTACTCTAACGCTGAAATTGTTAATTATATTATTTTCTGCTTCTCTATGTCATTAATAATCAAAAGATAATAGAAGGAATACATATGACTAATTAATACCTACTACAACAAGTATCCTAAGAAATGGTACGTACAGACAATAATTTGGTTTTATAGGAAAAGATAACATATAATATAACTTGTGAAAATTCCATTCGAATTATTTTAATTTGAGACAACTGCTATTTAAGTAATTGTTGTAAAATTTAATGATAATAGAACATACGACTAGATTTTGTTGTTAATGATATTTAATGTATTTTTTTTCATTTAACATTAACATTTTTTTATTTACATAAAACATCTCTAACCCAACTTCGAAAAGTTTTATTAAGAAATAGAAATACAACTGTTCATTAAGATCATAAATAATATAAAAATATAATATATTGGTAAAATGTACGAATAGTTATTGCATACCACGACAGTAACAGACAAACAAATGTTAAATATGATATTTAAATTGCAAGAGTTTAGTAGGAGTGTTTTAAGAATCATTCTTGAATTGTATTTGCCTGATTATTTTAGACACGACATTTTCATCCAAACAGAATGCTTCGAAAGAAATATGAAGCTTTTTTAGTGAAAAAAAAAATGATAAAACCGCAGTAGCAATCGCCATGGTTATATTTTGTTGATATGTAAATTTTATGTTTGAATATCGTTCGAGATAAATTTAATTGCTACAATTTACTCATAATTTCTTCGATGTAACGACAACTCGAGTTAAAATGATTCTTAAAATATTTTAACTTCGTTGTTTCCAATAAATTCATGGCTCTTGTTATATTACAAAAATTAGTATTTCATGAATGACAGAAGTTATTATTATTCTTTGACATATAGAAAAAATATACTGGGACTATCTATTTTATAGTTACGAAAATAACCAATTGTAAATTGTTAAGTTGTTAATTTAATTTTAAAAATTCTTGGCAGGGAAATGCTCAACACGACCCAGTATTTTTTATTCAATTAACTGTCTATTATACATGAAATAATCGCGGCTATGTGGGAGTATTTTTGGAAATGTTTACCTTTCGGATGTATTTTATCCTGACATACACAAGCATGAATTATTCAACATCACATTCGGATATAAATACAAGCCTTGATTTGGGATCAACATTTTTATGAATGAGCACAACCGAATTCGATTTCAAAAGTACTGATTTACATATCTTTCCACATATTCTCTGATATATTGACTTCAATCATAAGGTTACTAGAATATGGATGCATATTTTATTCATTCAACATAAACTAGGTTTAAAATACTTCTTTTGAAGAATACAGCTGTAATACCGTATATAAATTTTTGTTTTTTCTATTGTACAATAATCAAATATTTTATTCATAATATCACTATTGAAAAATCATTCAGGAATCATAGTAGAAGCGATAATTGAGAAATATTTACTTAAAGATACATTTGAATCACCGGTAATAGTAATACAATTTTATTTGTTATTAAATTAAAAGATAATTAAATTGATCAGGGATATTTTATTATAATATTACAAGAAGGAATGTTAGGTGATTTACATTTATCACGAACTGACTATCACTGTAGAACTCGGATTAATTGATAGTTTTTTATATATTCGGTAGATTTTTCGCGCCCTCGTTGACATAAGCATAACTGGTAACATTTATTATTTAGTTAGTATTTTCGTAACGAATTAATTATGAAAATCATACAACTTTCATATACATTTGGTATTCTAGCAACGGAAAAAATTAACTTTTCAAAGTTGCAAATAAATATATCTGAACTATCAAATTGTCCACATTTTACAAATTTTTATCATTAGTTGAAGTTAATTTCTGCTGTTGACATGAATAATATTATAAACAACTCGGAATGTAATTACCAATTACAACTATTCTCGTACGGTAACATAAATTTCGGCTACGCAAGCTCCGTCTCAGTCTAAACTCAGTGGACTGATGGGCAATTGCAAACCGGCCCAGGAAAACAATTTTGGGTATAATATATTTGTGATTTTTTTACCTCTCGGTATTCAGTAAGAGAATTGTTGGAATCATGCAACAAATCGAATAGTCAGTTTTCAATGGATAAATACGTTTTAAAGTCTCTAGAACACGATTTTAATATTTCTTACGATGATATCTGTCCGTGTGTGTGTGGATGGATGGATAGATTTTTTGTTATAAATAAACATAAATATGAAAGTATTGAAATAAAGTGGTTACGCCACTTCCTGAACTTTTTTGATGGGAAAGTTGAAAATAACAGTAGCAATTACTTCTAATTTGGGTGTAAGAGTCTCAGAAAGTGAAGCCGAAGAAAGTGCCCTCATCGTGAATGACATACCTTCGCGAAAGTTTGGTCGCTCTCCTATATTTAGATTACGTACTTGGCAAAAAATCTCATCTGAAGTAGCGGGGATTCCTCGCGTCTTTTCAGCTTAGCATTCATGGGCAAGTTGCGAGAGGAGAAAATTAATGACTATAACATGAAAGTTTGGATGCCTGCCTACAGCATTAAAGTTAAACGATAATCGTTATCACACACTAGGTCTGACAAACATCTTTACAAGCTCAATGGTTCGAGCTAACTGGTGGTGGCGGGAGGATATGAAATTATCTAATGACGCGAAGCTGCTCCATATATTTTCCTTTTAACGTCCTCTTTCCTTTTTTGTCGCGGCCCACAATGCAGCAGATAAAGATGGCAGCGCTGGACAAGATGCCAAATGGCCCGAAGCGCCACGCATGGCCAAATGAGCGTGGCTTACGACTCTGCATCGCCAGGACCGAATCCATAACTTTATACTCCTGGCCTTACTTCATAACTGCTTCACTTTCATTAACATCTACTGCGCTGAAGATATTGGGCGCTGAGTTTACGGATACGGGTAGTTCAACTCTTGATGGTTCCAGTCGCATTTAAATTTAAATGACAATTGGCATAAACTACATAAATTCATCAGATAATATTGTTATATCACAGTAGTTTAGAAACCACAGAAATAAGCGTTCTCGAGATATTTGCATTTAAAATTAGACACAAAAATGAGGGTTTCAAGCGTAGCCCTCTAATGGGTCGAAATACTATATAGCCGATATAACCAATCGATTCTATTCTCCTAACCTTAGTTCATAACTGCTTCACTTTCATTAACATCTACTGCGCTGAAGATATTGGGCGCTGAGTTTACGAATAGGGGTAGTTCAACTCTTAATGATTCCAGTCGCATTTAAATTCAAATGACAATTGGCATAAGCTACATACTTTCAACAGATAATATTGATATATTACAGTAGTTTAGAAAGCATAGAAACAAGTGTTCTCGAAATATTTGCATTTGAAATTAAACCCAAAAATGAGGGTTTCAAGCGTAGTTCTCTAATGGGTTGAAATACTATCTCGGCTATATCATCAATCGATTCTACAGGAAAAATTATACAGGGTGGTGACTGGAACACCCAAACATAAGGATTTAATATGTAAAATCATATTTTTTTAATAAACATATAACAAATTAATTTTGAATTTAAATATAAAAACAATATAAAATTGCTATATTTTAGCATAACTTGATAAAACAGTAATTACTAATAATTATAGAAATAAACAAATGCACCTAACATGATAGATAAACTGTTAAACATTTGTAAATTTTTGTCTCAATTCTATGGCTACTTTTGGGGTAATTTACGTCATTTTGCTGATGGATTCAAATGCAAAATTTTATTTTCTACAACTGTAAAAACACAATTTTACATTTATAATTAAAAATGAAAGATATTATTTACTATCGTTTGAAAAAAAGATACAGTCCGAGTCTGCCGTGGTCCTTTTTGCTCTTTTCATTATTGCCCTAGTCCGGGTTCTTTGACAAACCGGTGGTCCTTATACACTTTTTTATCTACCTAGAGCTACTAAAAAGATAACTAGGTAACTGGAGCAGTAACTCTTCGTGTGTTATCAGCACGGGGAATTGTCTTTCAAAGACTTAACTATTATGTGTTTCTGCGATAAGGCGTATCAGAAATTAAAGTTAATCTTTCGCGAAGAAACGACGAAATAAAATTTTTAGTACGGATGGTTTTTTTGCGTGATGAAATGTTTGTTTTATTTTTAAATGAATACGTTATAGGGGAACAGTGACAGAACGATGTCACCGTCGAATGTTTGTGAATTTCAATGTACCGTCGAGGAGCTTTATTTACATGGTTATTTTGGAATTGTGAAATATTTATAGAAGCAATGCACAAAGAGAATGATTGTAATGGAATAATCCTATGCTTGTTGCAGTTGACATACTCTATTAAATATACACATCATACAGGATGTTAAAAAATTGTAATAAATATCTGCAAACGATTTTTCCCAATTTCACTTGTTTTTATTTTATTAACAATATAATATAAAATAATAATTTGAAAACTTGCATTAAATACGTGCGTTTTAATGTATAAAATATTGTCTTTATCAATGATAACTATCTACTACCAAACATAATTATTAAAAAATATGTCTATGACAGTCATTTTAAAAATTATGAAATTATAATGAATAATAATGTTTTATCGAAATAAAAACAGATTATACTTTGTGAAAGGATCGTTTGAAAACTTTTGTTTATTATTTTTTTTTCAACATCCTACATGTATACGAGTACATGTGACAAACTCTTTTTAAATTAGATTTCAGCTGTTTTTATTCCCTTGTTTCATTAATAACAAAAAACAGGTTAAACAAAAATGAGTTGTAAATATTTACGTCCGTTTTTACGAATTTCACTCATGGTGCTAGGTTTTTTATCATTGTTAACAAGCCGGTAATTCTCTTTAATTTTGTTTCCATGTTTTCAAAATGTTTTCACAAATATATTTTTGAACAGCGTATAACAATTGACAATTTTATTTTAGAATTTTTTACAGGTTACATTTCCATTGTAATAACAAATTTCAAAAAAACCTTCAATTGTTTGTATTGCAAAATTTATTTCTGATATATATGTACATCATTTAATATTTTATGTTAAATCATTAATACCTAATATACATAAACAAAGCATGATTATTCCATTGTAATTTTCTTTGCATTTATTGAAATATAACGATAATTGCATGTATGTGTTTGTAATTTGTAATATGTATTATCTATTATTAAAATTTAAAATTTTCGAACAATGCTTTGCACAGTATATTGATTCATTATTTTAACGCTGATACATGGATATGATATTATACCGAGTTTAATGTGTAAATGGATGTAATAACATGTGTTTTTTCACTATGAGCCTAAACACCCATTTACCTTTATTTGACATTGACAACCGTTTACTTAGTAATCATGGTAACCTAGGTCACTAATAAGTTATTACTGCTTTGCACCTCGGGTACAATCTTGGTACTAGGTCAATAATAATAGTCTTCATAAACTTGGTACATAATATACTATTAATTATAATATTTGAAATCAGCATATGTGGTATCAATCTAACTGACATATGTGTTTCGCAATAACTTTTCGCTACGTGGAATCTATAGCTTGTAATGTAATAACTAACCACTCTATTATAACGGTACTTTTTATTTGAGTAATAATTGGCGACGCTAGAATTTTGAAACCCAGATTTCAAATTCCTTTTACTTTGAATCATAACCTTTGCGAAAATAATTGAAATGTGAAGTACATAAATTGAAATAAATTTCAATATTTCATTTTTGTAAAATGCTAAAAAAGTACTTTTCAAAATGTTAGTAGGTGCAGGTATATCTGTAATTCCATATTTCATAACTTTTCTTTGACAAAAAGAATCTTTTTCTAAAAGTTAGAAACGCTGCACCATTAATTACATCATCGATCATGAACTTCTTTTTAACAAGAAGTTTTAAAATGTAAATGATCGATCTAGCCGAACATATAGTTCCGGAACTGCATAAGCCAGTGAAGCAAAAACAGATTGAGTGTAAAAATTGCATTGCAGTTCCTTGCACTCTTCGGGAGTAGATTTTGTAAGAGGCTCCTGTGATCCAATAAGAGGCAGGCATAATTGCACGGGGACGTTGGGCCCGGTCTTCAGAGCCTTGCGGAATCCGGAAATGGCTTCTAACCCGGAACGAACGAGCGGTAAGTTTACAAGGAACCGCTAGATTTATTCCACAATCCACGTTTCCTTCTTTTTCGCTTTGCCACTATCGTAACTTACGAAGTTAGAAATGGTCGGAGAAAACAACCGACTAGAACATCGACTTTTTTGTTCCTCTCGTTATTTGTAACTGAATTGTAAAAACGAGTTCACCTGTACTCGGAACTCGAAGTAATCTGGATTCTGGACTGGAGTTAATTTTTACCTGTTTACGTTTGCTCTCAGACAAGTTTTGAATTTCGTTATGTTCGCTTGTTCAGTTTAAAGGAGTTGGTGAAAGGGTAAGAGTAAATTCATTTCAACTTGCAGCTCTCATTTGAACTTACTTCGCTCGCCAAATTACGTGGTGTGTAGCGTTAACTTGATTTTACTTCCGCCACGTCTTAAGTCATTTATCTCCTACCATCCTTTTTGCAACGAATTATTCAACGCATACATAATCGAAATAAGAGGAATGTGAGATCTGGGGTTCAAATCCTAGCTTGGCTAATCTTTATCCAAATAAAAATACCCCTACATTTCAATGCTTCGGAATCCACTATAAGCTGTAGGTCCCTTAAAAAGACTGTAGGCTGACAAGTATACCAGTAAAATATAAAATAACACTTGTCATGAAACAAGTACCTTGGGGACTTGAGGCCTTATTCCATCTAATAATGTAGTGCCACAGATGGTAAGATTATGGTAGTAATAATAATAATAAAAATAAATAATTATTTTGCTTTACTCGTACTATATTTTTTCAGCATACATGGGGTACAATTAAAAAATTTTGACATACAAATGATAAAATATACTAAAATACTTTTTCCTTTATAAATAACTTAAACATGTAATGTGAGGACAGGACTGTCAACTAGTTGGACCAAATTACAACTATTATATCAATCTAATGTATCAATAGCCTTAACACAAGTCTAATAATTACTATGGCAAAAGATTATGGTTATATCCTAAAATTGTCCATATATAATGAGGTTTACATATTTGACTACATATGAATACTGGACATATACATATAGCAAAGCAAACGTATAGTGGTAATATCTAATATGTATTACCTACATTATTCCAATTCTCAAATTTTTAAAAGTTTTTTGAAAATGACTGGGTAAGACTTTTGTTTTTACAGTATAGATGCATTGGCTTTGGTACAAACATGGAATTTCTTATATTCAATATTTTAACTCTCCGTAAAATGAGTAATGAAACACTTTGCAATATATTTTTTTACATATAGAACAGAACTTTTCTTCAAAGCTTTTCGTAAGAATTTCAATATTTCTACCAAGTATCTACCGAATATATCAGTCAAGTCTGTGAAGACAAATGTTTACTGAATAAAATATCGCTGTATATACATATATATGTATGTATTATAAGATGAAATATTTTTTTGATAATTTACATCATTAAAATAATAGTAATGTAGTCTAGAAACAGGTGAAAATATTGTGTGAATTACACTACCTATCGCCAAGAAATATGTATACCTATTATGGTTTCTATTGTGACATATTTAATGTAACATTTCTAAGTTGGACAATATATTAAAATTGCTTTGAAATTTTGTATTAGTTCCTTTTACAAAAGAAAAACTTATTCTACAAAAAATTCTCGTTACAATTGTCCGTTTAGTTGTTACAAGCCAGGTCGTTGAATTCGATTTTACATAATGTTAAAACGGTATAGCATTTGCACGAAAAAGAAATTTCAGAAAACAATGTTTTCAGCAGCGAAAGAATTCCCGACTTCAAGTTGTAAGAGTAGCATGTGATTTCGCTATAAAAGATCAACAGTTTCTGCCATTCAGTCGGTCGTAAAAGTTAGCATACAAAGTTTTACTGCGCTGAAATTTCTAAACACTTGTGGTTGCCATTGAAATGACATGTTAAAAAGAACCTCTTGACTTGTGAAGAGCAAGCGTCTAGACACCACATTAGACGATATGTACCTGATAGAAAATTCAAGCGCAAAAGAATTATAAGAAAAATAAATCCGCCAACTTTTTCAATAGCCTCACATATGTGAAAACATGAAAGGTGCGTAATACTAAGCCGGGAGTACTTCTCATATCTTTCAAGAATATATATAAAAATCAACTCAGAAATAAATTGTTCGCACATAATAATTTAAGAGATACAAGTTTTAGAATTTGGTAATCATATGCACAGAGGTAGTTTCTTTCGTAAAATCAACTATTGGTCATCAGTACCTCCTTTGCGAAATTAATATTTTTTTAACTTATTTTTCATCTAATTGTTCTAATTGAGTATATATACCTATAAATAAATTGTACATTGTGCAGAAAGTTGCTTATTTCCCACGACATATGAAAGTTTGGGCACTAGACGAAGTAGAGCGCTGGAATCATACAAGGTGGAAACTAGGTGATTTTGCACTAGTGGCACACTATACTTTTTCTACGACCATACAATTAAAGGTTACAGAAGAAAAATACATACACGAAAGCTAATTGACATAAAAAGTAATATGGCGCAGGTAACCTTACCAACAGTACTTTCACGCATACACAGTGTTGGAAATTACTGTGAGAAATGATATTTCCCACATTGCACATGCGCAGTGTTGGCAAATATTGTGAGAAATGAACAACTTTCCATAGCAGTCGAAGAAAAACATATTTCCGCAACTTTTTTCATAAAATCTAATGATCATGTTGTTGAGATTGTATAAATGTATCTAACCCTATTTGTAATATTAATATTCTGATTTTTTTCTGTAACTATCAGGTATAAAGAGGGATAATCAAATTCTATTCTTAAAATGAAACTCACCATCATTTTTTCAATAACAGTTTTAGGTTTCACCTTAAATGAATTAAAGTAGAATATCAACTTTAATAATTAATTCCTCGGATATTATAGAAATACTCAACCATACACACTTTCTAAAACATATTTTCTAAAAGTAAATAATACATTACCTCTGGCTGTTTTAATATTTTACATTACAAGGTTATTTATTTGATCATTTAAAGTTCTACTTTTTGTTTTTTCTTATAGCACGATTTTTGTTACAACCGTACAAATTTACAAAAAATAATTAATTCGTAAAGGGTAAAATGTTTGAAATTTCCATGATGAATTGCCCGTGCTAATGTCATTTGAAAGCACGGGTAAAGTTTTCGATGCAAATTCCCCGAAACAAATTGGCAGCGTTCCTAAAGTGTTACTAGACCGGGATGTTCTATCACAGCAGCGATTTTATGTGCAAACTTCAGTTCCTAGTGTTTCGCTACTTTTGCCAGGTTTCGAGTTATATTACCTAAATTTCGATGGAAAAGTGGACGTAAAAATCTAACTTCCAAGTCGCTCAATTTGTTCTTTACTAGGAATTTGCTACCTATCCCTTTCTCTTAAAAACTGTAAAAAGAGGATGGTAAACTCGAAATGGAAAATGCTCGTTCCATTCAAATGGAATAATATTTCTATTTTCATTCCAAAGAGCTTGGATGGAATACGTGACAGATTATTCAATCAATCTGGAATGGAGAATCGACTACAGTATTCTATTTTCATTTTAATTAAATTTTAAAATGTAGAATTACTTTACAAAGTAGCATTTTTATCATGAAAGTTAAATAAAGTTTCAAAGGAGACAGAAATCATATAAATAATTAATATAATGACATTTAAATAAACTTCAAAAAGTATCGTCTCATCATTATAAATTAGAAAAAAATATTCATTTTTTCTGTATTATTACCAATCATCTACAAATGGGTAATAAGCTTAGTGATATTTTTAATTATTTATTTGACATTTACAATCTAGGTTTTTCTGGTTTATAAAATCTTTCAACATTTTTCACTCGGGCAAAAATAAGTCTATATAATATATGGCTTACAAATATAAATGTCTATACAGATATTTATTGCAATTAAATCACAGGTATTAATGTTGAACTAGTTTTTAAACATCGCTACGGATGATTTATATTCAGCAAGCTTTATCGTACAATTTTTCATTAGTGTTTTTACATTTATATGTTTCAAAAATAAAATATCTATATTTTATACGCATCATGTTCACCTGACAAACAAATATACTCGCAAATATTTTAATATCTCACCAACTGACAACAAAAATAGGAAAATAATATTTGCTTCAAACTTTTATTTTAACAAAAGTTAAAAACCTTTTAATACTGATCTTCATGTAAAAATATAGTGAAGGATGATAGAGTATTTGATTATTTTTCTTTACTATTTAATATTTTTATATTTTGAAAATAAAATATCTGTATTTTATACGCACTATGATCACATAGATATTTTGATTTTGAGAACAGTAATTACGATAGGCTGTTTTTCTACTGGCTGTAAAAATAGATAACCTAAGAAAAGAGTTACTAAAATAACTAACTTTTAGTAATTTCTAATTACAGTTGAATATAAAAAGTTACAATTTTTAGGTTTTTACTGTAAAATTTTTCATATACAGCTGAAATATTCCAAAAATACCCATGTATGAGTCCAAAATTTTGGTTTTTGATTGTTGACACCCTTTAAACCCAATTTTAGGTCAGGTTTGGGTTCCTTTTTACCCATTTTAAGGTGTGACAAATTTCCAAATGTACTATACAATATGTTTAGACACTTTTCAACTCAGTTTTGGGTATAAAATGCAACACATAATCATGTTAAACTTATTTTTTTAATTATGAACACCTAAATCATTGTTAAGCACTTTAAACCCATTCCAGGGTGTGAAATAACCCAAATAAACCCATTTTTAGGTAAAATTTATTGATTTTTTTGAAAAAACCAAATTGATAGTCGCCGATGCGCTGATTTCAAATTTTCAAACCGAATTTAATTATCTCTTCCCATTCCTGAGATATTTGGCCTCAAAGTTGTACCTCAAAAAAGTGTGTTTTTTGAACATATCTCTAAAATGGGTAGAGATACAGTATCAACGATTACACCAGTCGATTCTACGCGCAAAGTTACATAAAGAAATGTTTTCTCCGCATATACGATCTTCGGAACGATTTGGTGAAAAATGAGAAAAACGAAAAAAACCTGAATTTCAATTTTTCGCTTGGAAACTTTTTGTCACCAAAATTTTTTATATTCTGGACTTAAGTAAATACAGATGCGCTGATTCCAAATTTTCAAACCGATTTCAATTATCTTTTACCATTCTCGAGATATTTGTGTTCAAAGTTAGACCTGAAAAAATCAGTTTTTCAGGAATAATTCTGAAATGGGTTCAGATACGACTTTAGCGAGCTCACCAATCGATTCTACGGGCAAAATTACATTTTTGTACCAATTTTCAGATTTTTATTCCAATGGATACAAATTTTATAGAGGAAAAACGAAAATCGTCAAAAATCGAAAAAAATCGCAAGGGGTTCATCAGGCGATTTTTCGATTTTCGCGATTTTCATTTTTTTGCTCTAAAAATTGTATCCATTGGAATATTAATCTGAAAATTGGTACACTTATGTAATTTTGGCCGTAGAATCGATTGGTGAAGTCGTCGAGATCGTATCTTGACCTATTTCAGGAATATTCCTGAAAAACATTTTTTTTCAGTTCCAACTTTGAACCCAAATATCTCGAGAACGGTAAGAGATAATTGAAATCGGTTTGAAAATCTGAAATCAGCGCATCTGTATTTACTTAAGTCTGAAAAATGAAAAGATTTGGACCCAAAAAGTTCTCCAGAGAAAAACTGAAATTCCGGTTTTTTTCTTTTTTCTCATTTTACACCAAATCGTTCCAAAGAACATATATGCGAAGAAAACATTTCTTTATGTAACTTTATGCGTAGAATCGACTGGTATAATCGTTGAGACTGTATCTCTACCCATTTTAGAGATATAGTCAAAAAACACACTTTTTTGAGGTGCAACTTTGAAGCCTAATATCTCAGGAATGGGAAGAGATAATTAAATTCGGTTTGAAAATTTAGAATCAGCTCATCGGCGACTATCAATTTGGACTATTTTAAAAAACCAAAATTTTTGACCGAAAAATGGGTCATTTTGGATTTTTTCGGCCGTAAAATCAAAATTTTAAGGTGCAAGTCTAAATATTGTTAGTTTTCATGATTAACTATGATTGTAAATTACTTGGAGATGAGAAAAGATATCAATTTTTATTTGGATATGGTTTGGAATATATTTGCGAATATAGATAACAATTATCAAAACAAAATTTCCAAATATAAGTACTTCCGTTCATCATTTCCGTTGTAGGCCCAGGTTCGTGGTCCAATTAACAACTATCAATTGTTTTTCAGACATCCTTTTGTTTAGATAAAGTTCATTTGTCCTAATTATTTATTTATTAACTGTTTCTTATATTATTATTTCCACCTTCTATATACAGGGTGGCTCAATGAAAATTATAAGCGCAATTTTTGGCCACTTAACATCAATTTTGCAAAAAACGCTCGAACACGTCATTTTTAGTATAAAAGGGGAAAACCGAATGGATTAGTTCCAATGGCATAATTTCAACCCTATAATGGGGGTGGACTGCACCTCAAAAATTTTAAATGGAAAAGAGTGTCAAACATGACACAGTTCGAAAGGCCTTTCAATTCTCTTCTCAACAGTTTTTTTATTTTTCAAATCCGATCATTAGTTCCAGAGAAATATCGTTTAAAATAAATTTTATCAGGTGTTTAAAATTGCAATCAAGTAGGCTTAAACAAATGATAAAATCGAATATCAGTATTTTTCCCGTAACGTAGAGGGCCGAAATAATAGGATAATATACTTTTATAATCTCGTAAATAATACAGTCACAGATGTAAAAGGAATAATAAAAGTTAATATATAAGACACAAACTAATAACACTTTAAAAGTATACAACTTAAGTGTACTATTACTCAAGATCACGCCCGTTGTATTCTTCAAAATGTTCCATGTCGATTATCTTTTGTTTTCTGCTAAAATATTTTAGAAGTAACTCGTGTTTGGTATTAAATGAAAGGATTATTTGATGAGGGCTGGCGTCTAGAAATGACAAAAAAAATCCTTGTCGAATGTCTTTTGTTTTCAGCTAAAATATTTCAAAAGTAAGTCGTGCTTGGTATCAAATGTAAATACTCGACTATGTTTGGCGTGCAAAAATGTCAAAAATCATGTCAACAGGCTTTTGTTTCTGGAGAAAAGTTGTCAGAAGTACGTCGTATTTGGTATTAAATGTAAATAAAAAATGACAAATAATTACCATGTCAATCAGCTTTTGTTTTTGGCAAAAAGTTGTCAGAAGTATGCAGGGCATGTAACCGGTTAAAAAAACCGGTTAATAAAAACCGGTAACCGATATTTTGAACAAAAATTGCGAACTTTAACCATAATTTTAACCGATATTTTTCAGGTCGAAAATACCGGTAACCGTTAACCAAAAAAAAATAAACCGGTTTTAGCGAACATTAACCTTTATTTTAATATCATTTAGCGAGGAAAAATTTTAATATATTTTTTTTATATCTGTGTTTTCTATTTGTATTTGAACATGAGTCATCACAGTTTTTACAATTAACATTTTATTGGAGAGTCATAAATGTAGGTTGTTTCTTTGGCTTACTTGGTTACTTAAAAAGTCCCAAATAAATACGGCCTTTGTCAACACAGGCAAGTTTAAAATTGAAAAGTGACCTGCGTTTTTCTGAATATATTACGGGAATTTTTGTAAATATTCATTAATTAAATTGCTTTTTTTTAATTGTGATATTTTTCTCAGATGATATTTAAAAAAAAATTTTAATTAATTATTCTCTATTTTTTTAATCAAATTTTTATAATTAATTTTAATTATTTTTTTAACCGATATATTATCCGGTTTAAACCGGTTTCCAATTTTCAAAAACCGGTTTTCGAACTAAAACCGTTATTATTATAACGTTCTCTATAAGGGTTAACCGTTAACCAGTATTTTTTTCGGTTACATGCCCTGCTAAAAACCATCTACAACTGACAGATATAAATTGAAAATCTAAAAATTCCATGCGCCATTTAACAGTAGTAATAGAGTACCATTAAAAAACAAAATAAAAAATTTGAATTTTCATCATTTTAGTGCATTTTTATATGACTATCCAGTACGTAAAGACAAAATATAGATGGAACAGATAATTATATTGTACTTATGCAAATTTATACTAATAATTAAATATTCTGAAAAAAATAGTTATTTGTGTATCAAGGTTGTAAAAGTAATCTTTTTGGGCCGAAATCGAAGTTTGCAGCCGAGGCAAAGCCGAGGCTACAAATCAGATGAGGCCCAAAAAGAACTTTTAGCCGAGGTGCACACAACATTTTTTAGGCGATTACAACAAGAAATTATGAATTTTCATTCAAAATCAATTTTTGACATCTGTCAAAATTTACTTTACGGCCGCATTTACCTTACGGCCGCATTTACTTTACGGCCGCTATTTTTACTCGCAAATTCATTACTTTTTCATTAATATTTGTAAAGGAATAGTTAAAATCTTACTTACATTTGTTATTACATTCTAAAATAATTAATCACATTAATATGAACTTTGTAAATCAATAATTAACAAACTAGCGGCCAAAAATTTTGACTTTGACAGATGTCAAACAAAAATTGATACTTTTAGGTTGCCAGCAGATACGAAAAACAACAATTTATGTACCAGCCGCCTAAAAACGATTTTTTCTTAAAAACAGATTTTCTTTTTAATACACTGCACAGATGGCGTACATGAGAAAGCCTGCAATATTCAACCTTAAAAACTAGAGAAATCTCGGCGAGATTTTAGACCGGGATGAGATAATAATATTCGAGATGAGAAATAGAGGAGATAAAATATTTTACAATTAAAATGGCACGATACGAGAAAAATAAAAATTTCGTCTCGTTTCGTCTCACTGAATCACTAGTCGTCCTTCAATGTAGATTCCTGCGCTGTGAAATTCGAGCAACCACACTTTTGTATGCAATGAAAATAACTATTGCTTCAAATCTTTACTATGTAACTTTTAATCATGCTCTTCATGATACAATAACTAAATAATACTGGGTTTTGATTATATAGGATTTTATTGTCTTGTACTAATGCTGATTGATATCGCTCCAGTTATATCTGGAAACTGGCTGTTGTGCTTTTTAACATTCTCACCTCTGAGCATTATGGAGCAATTAAGAAATTAAGCACTTAATTCCCGCACATTTCTTTTCATATTCGCGGTAATGCGGGGCTGTGGAGGGCGTAATGAGTCGTGCGTATCTGGTTTGTTTCGGACGTGCTGACAGTCAGAGCGCGGGAGATTGATGAAGAGGTTTCACAGAGCAAAGAGAAAATGTGAGAATAAAGGCGGCCGACTCTCACAAATAGAAGGATCAGTGTAATTGGAAATGAACAGCTTGTAGGCAGACGCACAAAGAGGCCATTCATACAAAGAAAAATGTTATGGAATAATCTGGATTCATCTTCCCAATGGAGAGCCAGTTTAAGGGGTTTATGGAAATGAATTAAAAGTGGATGAATACTCAATAATATTATCCTGTAGCAAGCTTCAAGAAACCAGGACTAAATCTTCTCATAAACAAAAAATGAAGAATCTCAACACAAAGATATCAAAAGCCGGCAACAAAAATTCTTTTCTTAATTCAATTTTAGCTTGAATATTTTATAAAGAACTGCCATTATAATGAAATATTAAATATTTGTTTAATGCTTTATGAAACAATATATACACTCGGTCTCTTAACATGAGCTTTACCTCAATTCTGAAGTAGAAAACTTTTTTAGTTATCAAAAATTATTGTTATTATTTTCGTGTACTAAAATAAGTTTTTAAAAACAAATAAAAGATATGTAATGATCACTAAAAGGTTGATACTTGTTTCATTTTTTTCATTCATTTTTTTTAACTCCTCGTATTGAAATTAAACAGTAAGCTTAATTATAATTCAAATAATCGAAACACATTAAGTCGTGGACATCCATTAAAACTTCGATATGTCATAATTCATATGATTACAATACGTGCCGTATATGTACCCGTATATAGAAATGGATAAAAAACTCATTGCTTAACAATTGATTTAATAATTATTGGAAAATATGGAATATAACTAAATTTTTATTTACTCAATCTATAACAATTACTGGAAAATAAAGAATATTATTAATATTTTTTATAAACTCAATCTATGACAATTACTGGAATATAAGGAATATTATTAATATTTTTTATTTACTCAATCCATATTTAATCATCAGTATTGAGTAGAAAAATATTTAGATAATGTAAAGAAGAATATTATTTCTCTATTCAGCGAATGGCAGCAGTCAGAAAGAAGAAACTGATAATAGAAACAATAATTTTGAAAATTTCATGTCAGCATCAGTGGCGGATTTGAGGGAGAGGGGACGCAAAATTCTTCTTCTCTCTCTCAGGCATGTTTTTTTAATTTCGAAATTAATAATAAATAAATCTGGATTGCAAATAATCAAAACAACTTGCCGAAATATTTTTGTGAAAACACAAATGAATAACTAATTTGAACGATTTTATGTTAATTAAAACATTTTTTATTTTTCATTACCAAAAAAAAGGTATTATGCCCTTCACGAAGAGACTGTGGAACCGTTACTGTCCAGGCTTAAAATAATTTCAAAATCATACTAAACTATAATTGTGCAATAAAATGTTTTCTCATTTTTTATATGGATATTACTGTCATGCATTAATATTACTCATAATGATGCAAAATGCATGAATGTCAGAGAAATAGAGAAAACGCGACAACTGTGCATACATTTGCTGCGTTTGAAAACACGGCAATATTAATGTGCTGGAATGCTGTAGATAAGAGCAAAAGTAAATAATTAAATTCAGTTAAAACCTTCCTCAAATCACTTTAAAATTTAAATATTTCCACGGCGCAAAATCAATACGTGAGCCGCCTGATTGCATTGGCACATATCCCCGAAGAAGATTCAACTGTGTTCCACTTTTGTCTGATTTCGTTCCATATTTAACCACCGTGAAAACAATTTTCCATTCCTTTTAGCCATCCACATTCCTGCAATTTTCTTTTAGACCCGTTACAAATTCGTTTACTCGCGGAACAAAAACACCATCAATTATTTCACATCTGGGGCAGTCAATATTCCGCAAAGCCTCCACTATCGCCTGTCATTTTATACTTTCGCAGGTATTGGCGCATGACCTAAATTACAAACACTTTTTATAATACACTACGACGAGAGAGCTTTCAGTTTTTTCACCCAATACCAGTAAGAGCTGCTGTATAATGTACTGAACACCTCAACCTGTAATGCTGCAATCTATATGCATGAAGAAAATATATTTCTGAAAAATTGCTGCTTAGTTAAACATTTTTATGCGTGATACAGTAAAATATACAATACTTGTTAAATGCTACTCCCATTGAGAAATATGAATAACATTTGTATAATGGTAGTGTCATCATAAATTTTTTCGAAAAGCTTTATGGATATAAGCTTTTTTTTATTTACAAGTAATGCGGCGTAAGACATGGCTTAGGTCGCCTGACTTATTGGGGCGCCTAAAAAAATTTAAAACCTAAGATTTAAATGTATAAATTAACAAGAAAATCAGTATTCAAAATATGTATCTATATTATTAAATTTGAAGCCTATCAAAATTAAATTAAATATATTTACGCGCCATCTCACCTACTAGATACTTCTACCACCTAACTTACTAAATACGTATCAAGCAGACACTTACTCAAATACAATTTTTACTTAGCAAGGAATTGCATAGAAGTTACAGTATCACAAACAACCCTCAATAATTATGAATTTTTAAAGAGAATATAATAGATTAGGTAAGTTCACAAAAGAAGTAATACTGAAGTATTTTGAAATATGTAAAAAAAAATCTTATGTCTATTACTTTGTTTTTCTTTTATTAGGTAAAAACTTGTTAAACAGTATCGGAAAATAACTCTCTAGATCAAAAAATAGAAAAGGAAAGCTTAAAATGATGCAAGTCTTGCAAAGTTTAACGACAGCCTATTTTTTTTTAATATCAATCAAGTAAGAAACTCGTCTATTTCTCAGTAGTTTTGGTACGTAGGCTTCAGGATCTATATATTTTTAAAACATGATTTGCTTTAACATTATTCGACACTTTAAGAATAAGCTATTTATAATTTGATTACAAATAAATGATTGAATTATAATATTATTGTATTTTCCAGTGTTCAATTTTTTAGTTTATTTCATGTTTTACAATGTGATATTAATTTTGTCATTATCGTTCCTTTTTAATAGTTGGTAGCGTGAAATTGTTTTTATAATATTTGTTTTTACTGCTATATACATTTTGTCTCACTCTCATATAAGACTATTAGATACTTAATGATATACCGTAGTTCATAGTATGCTATAATAAAACGATTAACCCTATTCTTGATCGTATGATAGATAACGATACATACAAAAGTAATCATTTACATGTATTTATAGATATAAAAATTATAAATTTCCTAGTAGACCCAAGATCTCCAGTTTATTTTATACTTGAATCTAGACATGTTTTACTTGCATTTTAATAGCCATATACCTTAGATAGATTCTATGAGATCTTGGACAACTAATTTTAGACCTCCAATTTTTAAATCAGAACTTATTTATACAAATAAATAGGAACAATTTAAATTCCGTAAGAAAATTTGCTGAGAAAAAAGCAACAAGATTTCTTGCCGACGTGGTACAATTCATAGTAATTGTGAACGTCTACCAAATTATATTTTTAATATTTATAACACGTGTTCTGCTTTGAAAGCTACATTTTTATTGGTTCAAAACGCGAATAAAATAATTGCTGCACTGGCTGGAGAATTGATCGCATTGTTATGTGTAAAACGATCCCAGAGTACCATTCCATGTAATGTGGAGTGTACCGGCAGTACAAAGCCGTGAGTAAACATCGATTCGCTGTTGATGTGATGTCTCTCGTGAGCTGAAGCTGCCGGGCAGAGGTTTGGAATTGCACGAGACTCGTCTAGATGCTAGAACAATCAGTCAACTCGATGTCCTATTCATAGTGCTCATTCCTGCTCTCTCGCTTAAATATCCCAAAACGTTAAAAATTGTCACCACGTTGTAGAATTGATACTTAATTATTATACTAACTATTAACATACATAGGATTATTATCAGTATCATAACCGCATCTAAGGCCTGGTATAATTCGTAACATCCGTGGTTAGTTCATTAGTTTGTCGGTTTCAAAAAATGAAGACTTTGTTAGTACATATTATTTTACAAAATTCTCTTGTCAATAATGTTTTCGGGATCAAGTCTATATGGGTTGATAATGCACCATAGTTATAGTTGTATTATCCAATTGCCCCATGTTATTTTGACAAGTCAGGACGATAATAATATTGCCATACAGATAAAGTTTCGACTTTGTTACCTAGCTTACTTGTGTACGGTAAACGTTTTTCACCGATTTTAGGATATTAAGCCTTTGTTTACATAGACAAAAGTAAACAAATAATTAAGACTTAACAGTAACTGTACAGTAATATTATTACTATAATCAATATTGAGCAATTGAATAAAATAACCATGGAGTCACATCAACTCATACTGACTTAATTACGGAAAGGTTATTGATAAGAGAATTTTATAAAATAATAATTATTAAAAGTGCCCTCATTTTCTGAAGCCGGTTAACTATTGAAGAAACCACAATGTTATAAATCATACCAGGTCTTAGATATCAAAAAATTGACATCTGCGGCGGTTATGATATTCCCAATGCTAAATATGTTAATAGTTTCAATTATAATATTAGCTGTTGACGTTGAAGCAGAATACAATTTTATTTCTTAATTACCTTTTTGAAGACAGTGCCCTTTCACCACCTCAGTTAATGATTGTAGATATCCACAAAGTAACCCCAAGCAAAACTTCATTTCAGAAAGCTAATCACGCAGATATGTTTTATTGTCCTATCAGATTTATATTTTTACGAGAAAATATAAAAGTCGTCAATCAGTAAATTGAACTGGAGTTACTTTCTAGTTAAACTTTGTAACAAATATGATAACCATTTCTTTTTCATATGGCACCTTCAGGTTTTCATGAAGCGTTTGGTTTAAGTATTTACCTTTTATTTAATTTTGCTTTCCCAATTGTAAAAATTGTAATTTGCAATAAAAAATTTAGTCCAATTAATTAATTTGTTATAATCCTACATTCGTGTATTTCTCAAAACAAAACAATGATAAAATAACAATAAAAATATATTTTTATATAGCAGTTTTATGTAAGGATAATACCCAAGGCAAATATAAATGTTTTTCAGGTAATAATTCTTATACATATACAAATATGAATAAAATATAAACAAACAAACTTTGTTTTTAAATAAATAGCAGCTTTCCATATAAACAAAAAGATAATAATATTTAAATTTCTTTTTACGCTTCTTCTTTTTCCATCACTTTAGTAAAGAAAATACGACAATAACTTTGAAATTGAATTTTTATTCGTAACTTTCACCGAAAGCTTTGGAAAACACAACAGCCTCGAATATACCACATGTGTCTGATTATGTTTCAATCACCATTATCAGTAGTACCTGACGGTAACAGTCCCAATAGAACAAAAACATAAGTTTCCTTGGAATTAATTTTTTCTTTGTATGTTAACGATTGCTTGCCTGCTAAGGTCATATACAGTCGCATGAAGATAATCCAATAAAATTGAAAGAAATAAGAAATTTTTGTCTTACTAGAACTCGAACCCGCAATACTTATGTTGTAAAATCTAAGCGCTATTATTATTTGAAACCAATATTACTAAATAAATAATTTTAATCGGTTGTATTGGATATAACAACACAACGCGTTTTTCTCAGGATTGCATTGATTTAAATCACATTGGTGTTTTAAAAAATCATTGATTTGCATCACTTGCTCTGCAACATCGTAGATTTACTTAGTTTTTTATTTTTTCTTTAAATTTTTACTTATTCCTGACTTAAATAAAAAAATCCAATTTAAACCTTATGATAAATGAGAAAATAAAATATCCTAAAATATAAAAATTTTCATTAATAATTTTTCCGTTCCGAATTCGTGACGTCCTGAATCGCAAACTCATACAAAAAATATATTTGACACATATACATGCATAGATGAAACAAAGATCAAACATAAAATTAAATGGCACATGAAAAGTACGCAGAGTGTTCTAATCGTTTTGTTTTGCGTTAGTATTTAGATATAAGTACAGATTTATATGTACAAAAAATAATAAAAATTACATGTAAACATGAAAATATAAAGTACCTTAATTTATATTTTGTTCGCAAGAACTGAATCATTGTGATTCATGACGTTTGGACAAATGACCTATTTCCAAAATATTATATCTACAAAACAATGTACACAAATGACATGAAAATATTATCTACATATGTTGTAGATAACCGGGAGACTTTCAGGAAAAAGTAAAACAGAAAATGTGGAATGACCCCATTGAATGCCTAAACCAACAAGTTTCGGTTGCTGGCTTGTTTAATACATGAAGAATTAGCTATCCTGAAAAAGGAAATTGATTAGGACAATCAGCTTTTCCATTAACCCTGTTCAAAGATTAATCGTAAAAATGTTATTTACATTGACGGAGCTTATTTACGCAAACATTTCCGGCTTGGGTCACGTAACTTTGTGAATTAGAGTAAAAAGAATTAAAAGTAAATTTTTGTGCGCACGTGAGAGGAAACGAGAGTGCCCGAAATCAGGAAATCAGAGTAAATAGATTACCTATTAGGTAGATTTATGTGCGGAGAATGAAGAACTTTTCGAATTAAACCTTGAAGATCACAGGGCCATAAACATTGCAAGTGTCTCATCCAGAACGGTCTGTTGTTTGTAAACGTTCCACGATTTCGTGTGTCTGACAGGAAACACATCGATCTTAGAAGAACATGAGCGTGCCGACAAATTTTCCACTGGGCGACGGATCATTTTCATACGGACCTACTCCGGGCTCTTGTATTTGTTCATTTATTTGCTCATGCCAATTGCTTTTTGTCACGCTACACCAGTAAATATACACAGCCGTTGCCACACTATTACATTACAACGCTTTATTTTAAATATACATCCATCTTTACCTTCTCTACTTCAACACGTTATTTTCGACCTTTGACTCACACCATGCAATTATTGTTATAGCTATTATTGCCCACATCATAATTTTCCTTAGCCTTAATTAACGTTAGAATAGAAATTATAACGTTTGTGTTTTGCTGTAATGCTTTTATTGCGTATGCTGTTTTCATACCTTACTATTTCATTTTGCATTTTCTTGAAAATGAGTACATTGAACAAATAAACTTATTTTATTTTTAGTTAAAGCTTTAATTAATTAAATTTTTTAACTTTTAGTATGATCTACACCTACCCTATCAAGAGGAGGGAGGAAAAAATTAATAAAAAAAGAATATTAACAAATTGAGAAGTGGAGTGTCAGATTTGGGATTTGAATCCAAGTTACACCAATCATTATCCAAATAAAACTAGAAGGTGTATAATTTAAGTAATGATACTAATTAAATATATATTCGAATAGAATTATAATTCAATATTATCTCCCTAAAATAACTTCGTTGAGAAGTGCTAGATACTGTTCTTCCAATCCTCATAGGTGTGACGGAAAATGAATTCCTTTGAGGTGATATTTTTAATCTTGGGAAGAGGAAAAAGTCACAAAAACTCAAGTCAGGCGAATAAGGAGGCTGAGGAGTCCTATGAATTGATCAAAATCTGAAGAACGGTGGTGTGAGTTAATTTTTAATAACTCTTCCCCAATCATTTAATAGTATCAACCGACGATCTGAACGCAAAAAATCTTGGATTCTGTCGACATTTTCATAATTTCTTAAAGATAAGGCCTTCTGTTGCGTGCTTCATGCCTTCTGAAAATGCCTAGAATCATCGAAGAAATAACACTGTCTCCGAAGGTCTGCTTAAATTTTGTAAAAGTTTCCATTACATTGTGCGTAAGTCTGAAGCAAAACATGATAGCACACCGTTGTTTGAAATTGAGGTTACTCATTTTTAGAACGCACTAGAAAAAACTGTTTCATGTAAAAATCGCTATGGATAACTAAACGACTTTAGCGAGTTCAAACTTGTATAGAAGGCATAAAACATGTTCACTTGTTTCTTCTCCAAGTCCCGCGTTCGAAGTGTTACTAAATCGAACGCTACGTTTCCACTCTCATTAATTTACACGACTCGTATCGTGTTAAAGTTGGTTGTGAATATCGCAGCATACAGTAAGCTGTATAGGTCCTTTGCAGAAGATGTAGGATGAATACATGCACCATAAAAAGGCAATTAAATTTAACATGAAACAAGTTCTTGGTAAGTTACTTGAGGTCCTGTTTCATCTAGGAATGTAGTACCACAGATAAAGATGACAGGTATAACAATAAACAATTTTATTTTGCTTCAATTTTTTTAAAGACATAGGTATGCAGTTAGGATGTTATAACATACGAAAGATTAAATCTACTAAAATACCTTTTTCTTTTGAAATTACTAAAAATATAATGTAACAATAATAAAAGTAAAATTAACAATGAATAAGATAATATATCTACCTTTTTACATTAAACAAATCAGATGAATTTATTGTACGCATTATAAAACTATTATTATAACGCTAATGCTAAACCAATTATAACATTATCGTTAGTCATCAATTTCAAATCATGTTTAATATGCGCCCTCTTTTGTATAAAATATATCAGTTCTGGTATCTTCGATAAATCAGCTTGGCACAACCAGCAACGAATAAAAAGCCATGAGTGACATATTTCTTTAAAAATAAACAACCATCATAACGCCTAATTAAAAATTTAAGATCCTGGAAAATAATTAACAAGTAAAACAATGTCCTTGAACGGCCACTTTCAATTTCACTCCCTATTAATATTATAACGACGTATAGAATAATTTATTCATAACGATACGGTCTACTTATATATCATACGGGAAATGAATAAGTAATTAATAAAACATCACAAGTTGGAAAGAGGAATCAAAGCAGGCCATGGGGTCCGTCGGGAAGGCAAGACTCGGCCGCACGTTGCTAATTCGTTCCCAAAGGTTTAGTCTTTGATATTATCGCACGCGGGTCAAAGGCAAGCCATTTTACACACAGCACTCGCACAGCAAAAACAAATTTTCTGCCTGCAACATTTGCTTTCCTTGCGGGAAAAAATAACGAATTTTTTCGCAGGAAAAGAACCAGCAGAATAATAAAATTATTCGCTTTACCCCTCTGTTACACCGGAGTACATAAATTTATGTATGTAGGTAATTCTATTTTTACTCCAATCTGAAATAAAACAAACGAAATTGTAACACTGCGGTAAAGTGTTGTATTTTATGTACATATGATTTCTTCAAAATTTTTGTACTCTTAGCATAAAATCTGTTGTTTACTGTCGCTTGAAATATTAAATCTCAATTTCCCGCTTTCTAAAGCATTTATTAAAAAACTATATTTACAACAAAAAAATATATAAAAATTGTCTAATAATAATAAAAGAAAATCTTACGGGAACTTATTTCCTGGAATCGTACTATTGCAGCGTTTGCAAGCTCGCGCCTCAAAACCACTTATCAGGGAACTAGCCGCTCTTAAAATATTTTACCGAAAATTTAATATGTACCCTAAAGAAGGATGACTTGATTGAAACAATTGCAAATTGGAACTTAAAATGTGATGAATAAAACAACTTTTTTAATTTTAGTTCTGTAATTATTTATTTAATAAACCCAATGTTTCGGCAGCATAAACTGCTGCCCTCTTCAGGGTAATGACAATTGCAATTAAAACGTGATGTCAAAACAACTGCACATAAATATATAGTGCTGAACAAAATTACAAATATTTATAATGTACAATCATATTTTATTTCTCTACAATATTGCTGGAAAACTATCTAATTTTGTCAATAAAAATATTTTGTCTTACAGTTTCGCTTGCTCGATATAAAATCAATTTATCAATTAATTTAGATTTCATAAAAAAAACTTTATCCCAAAATTGTAGTTAAAGAAAATTAAACTGAAATTAATATAGTGAGTTTCTAACCATCAGTAACTTGTTAAACATGATATAATATATACCACGGTTAACAAGTTACTTAAACGCCGTTAGGACATACGGATATATTTGTGCTCGTAAGTGTTAGTATCTTGTTCTCTTACAAGTGTATGTATTATATTCTATAAACTTAAACTGCGCCCGCATTCTACATTACCGGAACCGCTTGTATGTGCATCTTGTTTCTTGTACATGTTGGACTTTATACCACTTTAGCAACACGACAGCCACCTTCTATTTGTAAGAGGTTAGTTAGCAGAACAATGAGTAATTCTTATATTTCATGTTATTATGTATATACGAGTACATATGTATTTCTTCTTAAATAATACAAGGTCTAGTAAATATCCTTTGCTATATAAATACCTATATCATAAATTATAAACGTGATCAAATTGACTGACGTAAAAAGCCATGAGTTATTTATTTGATATTTAATTTAAAATACAAACCTTTTTTAAATTTATTCAAATGAGAGAACAACTAAAATATAAATTAATATAATTGCTCGAAACCACTAATCCAGAAAATTGTAATTATAATTTTTAATGTTATGAACAGAGCAGATAAATTTATCCAAATGCTTATTTTTTAACTTGGTATGTTTCCAAAATTTCTATATTTCTGTATATTTACGTACTTAGAAGCTTATATTTTTAATTTAAAAATGCATATTTTGCATATTTTACGACATCATGCATATTTTGAGTTTTTGTGCAGAATCTTGTAAATTTTGTAATTTTGTGTATTTTTCCTCTTTTTCTGACTTCATAAGAACGAAAAAAATTTAATTGGCTTGAGATTCACCTTTCGAAAATGTGAAAGAGCAAAATTTTAATTTAAAATATGTAGAGGTGAATATTTATTGAGTACATTCGGCTTTCAATAAAACTTAAATAGTTATTTACGACACAAATACAAACAAAATTTTATCACTCATCTGTGAAGAAATAAATAAGCATTACAAATACGTATCATGTTACATTTAATCAAAGATAGAATTTAAAAAACTATTAAAAACATGCTTTTATATTTCAGTTATGATCACGAAATTAAATGTTGGTTGAGAAATAAATACAATCCAAATCATCCTCGCCTCTTATATTTAAAAGTTATAGATTCTTACATTTAGTGACAAATTGTTAACATTTTAAATATTTACTTTAAATGTAAGAAGGTTAAATATTCATGAAATATTTTATATCAACGTAATGTACTTATTTTAATATTTCAATAGAGTATATTATAAAAGACTATTAGGAAGAGTGGAGAAAAATGTCACTTATAATATGTAATTTTCTATCTAACTTTTCATCGAGCATATAGTATTCTTAGCGTGACAGTTTTATCGTAGCGAGCATATGAGGTTTTAGTTAAAATAAGTAAAAATGATATCACTACATTTTGTATCTCATTGAAATGTTCACGTAATTATACTGGCATTTGTTATTGCATTGAATAATAATGAGTCATAAATTTAAGCTACGATTTGGTTGACAAAATTAGCGGCCAACATAAATTATTGGTATTTTAATCGACAATTGGTTTTTGGCGATAAATGTTGCTATTAAAATTCGTTTCTAATTAATTTATGGATCTAAAAGGTTATAAATGAAATATGAAATCAGTTATCTAACGATTGACGATTTAACTTCGATTTCTGACACAAGTCTTTCGTTTTGGACCATTTCTATCTTTTTAAGCAAAATTTGGTAATCACCAGTTAGTACACTGCCAGTAAAGCCGTTTGTTAATAGTTTATTTTTATTTTATTATATATTAATATACTATTGATAAATACAGAAGATGAACACTGAGTAAATATATTTGTTTAACCCATTATTACAAAAAATGTATTCATTGGGACAGGTTTTCTTTAAATGTATGCAAAATTACCTTTATTTGAACATGTATTTTTTGTTTTTACTCCTAATAATAATATTATATTCTTTTTTTTTTCATTCGTAAAGTTTTTTTAATAGGGTTTTCAAAAAAAAAACTAGAAAAACCATGTACATAGGGCATGAGAAATCCATCTGTTATTTGTTTACTTGTATTTCGCTACAGCTTTTGCAGCTGAACCACTGAAACACAGCGGTATTTAAATTTTATTTAAGATTGAAGACGCGACGCTGAGAATATATGTATTTATTTATTTCAGTTCAAAATGATTTGATTTTTACAATGTTTATTGGAAGATTGAGATGAACGTTAAAATCAGAAAAATATAATACTATCTACATTATAAAGAAAATAGGTTAACTTTAACGTATCTGTTCCATGTAATACGAATTTATTAAAAAAAGATATTGTAACCATATTTCAATGAATGCTTTGCGTATTTGTGTAATCATAGTATTTTACTTCTAGTTCGTCAAATATTACCACAAATCTTTCTCTGTATCATTTAGAAATGCCGACAATCATTTACAAATAATGCTAATTCCACCAAACTAGTGGAGTTATCTGTGGTACTAAATAATATACTTAATTTTTTTATGAATTGGGACTGAAGTCAGTTTGATATTTCTGAATGATAGCAAGTTGTATAAACTAATCCGGGTAGTGGCTAATCTTATTTATGAATCTGGGTGTTAGATATTATAATTTAGGGCCGGTTTTTCCTTCTGTGGTTAAAGTGCTAGTTACCTTAAGCATCAGTTAATAGAAAAATATCGCACCGAAAGGCTGAAGTAAGTTGTCAAATATATACGTTATTTGCTATTTCGATGCGATATTTTATATTAACTGGCACTTTAACCAGATTTGAAAAAACTGGCCCTTCATCATAGAAATTACGTACAAAAATAAATGTAAAATAGTGGTTTGTCTAAAGTGAGATAACAGGATGAATTGTTCCTAAAAGTTAGTGAAAACTTCGCCGCGTTCCATCCAGCAGTTCTCATATGTTCTCGTGCACGCAGCTGTGGATGGTTTAATCATCTTAACTTTAATCTCCATTCTCGTTCCCGGAAACGAAACACAAACTCAGCGTTGAAGTATTACAATCCTTAGCTAAAATTCATTTGATTATGATGTTCACCGAGGCGAGAGCGAGGCGATACGTGATACACCCAGCGACAATTGTCAATTAAGGCATCGAAGTGTGCGCGTCAGCACAGCGAAGATTTCGGCGGCTCCATTGTGACAAGCGAAGCCACATCTTAATTAATTGTTTGAACTGCGCGCCGGCACCAACGCCGGAAATGGCCGGGGACGAAGACGTGCTACGTCGCAGAGTGCGCTGACTGCTGTCTCCTGTTCTACAACCTGAAGCTCAACGTTGAACGCTGAAGCCGGAGGGAGGGGGTGTTTGCTACGTGATATTGGAAATGGAATTGTAGAATTGTATCAAGGTTTATGCATGTGTGTTTAGCTTACTTGGCCTGATTTCCACAAGGCACGATTCTGCAAAGTGGAACTGTTTTACGCACTCAAATCTTCCATCCGTATATTAATAACTGTATAAGAGCAGCGGTTGCTCATTTGGTTAGCTCTGTAGCAGTGAGATGAGGATGAGACGCATTTTGGATTATAAGTATTTTTGTTGTTAGATTGGTTTACTTTCTAAATGATTTTATAATTTAGATTTATCGTTTATAGTTAAAAATTTTATATGCTGCCACCAGGTTATTTTGTAGGTAAAAATATCGAAAAATACTTTAAATATGAGATTTGCAAAGTGTTAAAAACAAATGGGAAACTTATCAATTATATTAAATACATATTAATATGAAATATACAACAGTTGCAAAACAAATTACATGCTATGATAATTAATGCTATAAAATAACTTAAATTCTATTTACATTTCCTTCTACCGATTTTATATGACTAATACTCGACTACCCTGACTTGACTCTACTGTCTGACTCCTTTGTTTTCACTAAGTTACCCTCTTCGTCTTACTACCTTAACTTCACTCACTTGACTTCTCTGCATTCACTAACTTATCTTCTAACAATTTTATTTGTCATGGTTCTGTTGCTATTCGATGACATCTCAAATTTTATTCCTGATTGCCTATAAAAATCCCGAAATAAACACAAAAATCCATCTCTAAATATTCTCAGTTGACAACAACCCCTGAGAAAGCAAACTGTGTTTACCACGAAGATTTTTCCGTCGCCCATGACTTATTTTATCAGAATTTCGAACGCAATCAGATAATAACAAACATCTTCAAATAATACAAAACAATAATTAACAATTTGAACAAAAATATTGATTAATAATGGCCCTGAGGTTCAACTGTTACAGCGCGCTCCTACTCGAATTGAGCACAGTTTGAGGTTTGGGATTCGATTCCCAGCATCGTCAATTATTAACTAAATAAAATATGGCTATGTCCCAATGGCAAGGAACTCATTACAAACTCCCTCCAGAGGCTGTTGGCCAAACAACAATACTAAAATGCAAAATGTCCAGAGAATTTTCAAATCTCGATTATTAACAACAAAATCATTGACAAAGAAAAAAATATAGATAAATAAAATTAACATTCATCCGAACACATTTATTAATAACAGTTAATTACCCAAATAAAAATTAAACGTATTATTCTGCATTTAATTTAAATTCAATAATACCTAACATTATGTTTTATACAGAATTACACTAATATATCGTATTGTACGAGTATATCACCAGTTTAAATTAACAATACTCACATTTGTATAACATTAACCAATAATTGAGACTTTTAAAAATCTATTATAGATACCTTTCTTATACAAAAATTGACCTTAGGGTATCCCTTCCATGTAGGGTTTACAACCGTCCTTCCTTTAGGACAGTTTTCTATTAGAAAAAATTGTCCTCTCAGTCTTCTTTTATTAATAATGTCCTCTTTTGAATTAGATTATTACTAAGTTTCATTTTTCATACTGTTACGAAACTTTGAGAATTTGCATAGTATTCCAACAGAAAAAGCTTTCGAATACTTCAGAGAACACAGTATTCGGACTAGATACGAATTGTATTCGTTCTCGATTTCTAAATTGAAAAACCGAGAGGGTATCATTTCTAGATTTTTTTCTCTTAACTGAAGTAAGAGTTGTCATATTTATAATTTTTTGCTACTTCATGATTTGATTCTGACATTGATTTGTTAGTACATTGTCCTCTTTTTTGATACAAGTTAATTGTAAACTAGTTTGCCCAGAATAAGACATCTAGTTAAACATTTTCGACGATATATGTATTTCATTATGAATAAATTACTAACTATAAATAATAAATAACCATTGATATATTTATATTTATTTGTATTTTATTTTTTGAGCAAGTATTATGTTTTACATGAGGTATTATAATTTTATGTCAGATAAATTGATATTTTTGTAACGTATTATCCAATTTATCAAAAACGTATTCGGAATTATTTTTGTACTCTATACTAATATAATGAAAATAGTGTATTGGTGATGTCATTTCCCAAAATTTTTATTTCATAACGGTTTATTAAATAACAGTTCGTCGTGCGTATACGCTTTTATATTTTCATATAAATGCAATGAAAATAAATATTGTGTGTTTCCGATTTGATGAACAGTATTTATTGCTGCACAATAAATATTATTTTTTTGGCATTGTGCCATATAGATTTGAAATGTATACAAAGTTATAATTATTTTAATGTGGGACTACCAAATTCAATATTTATTTAATAAAATAAACAGTTTCCAAGAAATGATAAAAGAAAAAAGGCTGAAAGTTTTTATAAGAAACAGAAAAACCAAACTTTTCTTGCAGAGATTCACGCAATAATTAAAAGAAATCATTCTCGATTCAGAGTTCATTTCCGGACTTTGATGTTCAATGCCGGCGCCGCGAATGAAAAGGAAGAAAGAATTTAGTGATATTAAAGAAAATACCGCTGGATATTTTTCTTATTAAATGTTATATTTGCTCAAAGCATCTCATGATAAAAAAAACATAAAATTATTTTCGATTCAATAAAATAAACACGTACATTTACGTGTTAAAAAGAGAAAATTTAAGGATTTATTTTCTCTTCGATTTGTTTCATGTATGTGAGCATTTTATCAATCAGTTGCATGTAATATTGATGCTAATTTTCCTCAATATTTGTCATAGTTGTAGTCTTTTTATTAGCGCAAATTTACATTATACAGTTACCTAGTTTTAGGAAATCAATACTTGAAACATAAAAGATAGTCAGTGGAAATTGGAATGCATTTATCTTACTGCAATGCACCTTCATAAAAGCAACAAAATTTCAGCTCTCTACATTCTGTTAGATGTGTTGCACAGAAATGAACTAAATGTGTTTTAGATTTCACTCAGCGATTCTTCAAAAATGTTATTGAAACATGTTGAAAAATCTTATGACACACGTAACATATCGCTGCACAGATATTTATATTACACATATTTTTAAATCTTCATACTTTCTGCGCCAACGCCCGATAAACAATATTTATCTGTTTAACTGTTATTGATTCAGTTAGGAATTTAAAAAATCACATTTTCTGTTTAGCCAAGGGCGCACTCAATGGGAGGGCTCGAGGGGCTTGAGCCCCTCTTCAGGACACTGAACTTTTTTCAAATTTTTACATTAAACATACTTAACAAAACTATGAACCTCACTCTCATTATTGTTATTTAATATTTCAAAAAATGAATCAGAAAAGAAGTAAACTAGTAAAAATTTAGTCTACATGTAATTTTTTAATAGACCTAAACTTCTTTAAAAACAAATCTTTAAGTGATAATGAAAAATCGACTGCTCATTGTAGATTTTGTATCCTCAAAAAAAAAAAATCATTAAACAGTTTTTTTATTTAATCGACATGACTTTAGAGTCGATTTTATGAAATATTATCAGGAGAACTTATTACCCTTAAAAAATCAAACATTTAAATGTAAAGCTGTTTGAACTTAAAAATTTAAATAATTTACAAATACGCAACAGATTCTATGAAAAAAAAATTTTGTCTTCCCAAAATACAATCCTCAGTTATAAATTTTTATTTACATTCAGTTAAAACTTATTAATGAAAAGTTTAAAATCTTTAAACCAAAATTGCTTTTATAATCGTGTCTAAAATATTCCTAAAATATATTTTTTTGTATCAAAGATATTCTTTTTTAAATTTATTTTATTTTAGTAGATCTTACTGGTTACAAACTTTCAAGCAAAATTGAATATAATTTTCGTTTTTAAGATATTTTTGCTTTCAAAGTTGTATCTCAACAAAATATGTATTTGACTAAATTCGAAAATTGGGTTGACATACAATTTCAACGAATTTACCATTAGATTTTTCAGTAAAAGTTACTTAAAGAAATGTTTTCACTACATATAAGTTTTTTAGAACGATTGCATGAAAAATGGTAGAATTGGAAAATACTAAATTTCAAATTTTCACTGAGAAATTTTTGTATCCAGAACTTTTCATTTTCTGGATAAATACCTAAATATCGATGCGCTAACAATACGAAATAATACAATTGTGTTAAAAAAAATAAAATCAGACCATTCAGATAAATACTAATTTCTAAACTTAATTTCATCTTAAATATTAAACTTAGTTAAACTAAAAGAAGGAAAAAAATAATTGGACACTCACCGTTCCAGGGCTGAATTTTCTGATAACACAAGGAAGGGTAGCCGTGCCTCCAATCTGTGCGGTAACTACAGTGGAGTTCTCAGTAGCGAAGATGTTGGATCGGTCTACCGGAGCCGTCTTCACCTGGTTATTGGCACTGCTGCCCTTTCGGTGACCGTCGTAACTACGTTTTTCCACGCTCAGCAGTGACGACTCTGTTTCTGCAAGAGACAAAGGTTTTACCATGATTTATCAAAAAGATCAGAACTACATTTGGTTGCCAGCACATTCATGTCCGCTTGCATAAAGCGTGATTGGCTAATCACATGATTAACTACACGTTGATTCCATGCATTTTTAATACGTTACCATGGTAACAACCTGAAGTTAACCAGATGATTAGCTGATCACGCTTATATGCAACCGGGCATCAGTAATAATGAGTAATAAGAGATGAGTGATTGTTATTTTTGTGATAAAAGAATTATAACAATACCGAGAATATACAACATAATGTTCAATACAACAATGTGATTTTGAATACATATGAGAATTTCCAAAACAATTTAGTGAATACATTAAAATATTTTAATGTTAATAATTATACATAATTAAATATTTTTGCAGTATTGTAATTCTGACAATGTGTTTTAATTTGGTTGCTAATAACGTACATATTTTGCATATAGATATTATTAATTCTAATCAACGAACATACTATTACATTAATTAGTTTCATGTACTACACACACCGCATGGAAAGCATGGCAATTCGGTAATTTGCATCTGTTTATAATAAAACGTTAAAATAGGGTAGCAACAATCTATATCGCTTGTTTATATCTAAAACAAATCACTGTGAATTGTATCTATTTGCGTTATATGTAAACTGAATTATTTTTTGTGATTCAGTGTTTGCATTTTTTCAGTTCCGTTGATTGTGTTAAGCTGAGATAAACCTTTGGTATTTGATAGTAAAAAGTTGATTTAAACGTTTTGAATGTTCTTGAATTATTAGTTTGCGGAATTAATATTGATTTTACATTATCTGTTGATGCTGCAAAAAGTGGGGTAGTAGACGCTCTCAATGCATGGATTATTAAATTTCTAGGATTTTAATTCAAATATGTGAACATATACATATTAATAAAACACACAAACTAAAGGTTGAATAATACATATTACCTTAATTATTTTCAACTCTAGTTCTATATTTCATTTGGATTTAAAGCTTCGTATATATATTTATTTGAATTATATTTAGTTACAGATTATTTTATATTACTAAAGAATTTTGCATTGACGGATAATTTATAAAAAAAGAATACGTAATATTTCTTGTCAATCGGCTTAAAATCTAAATTTGTATTTACAGTTCAATTATAAAATATAGTCATACATAATCAACATAATCATGAATCCTACATTAACTTTTCTCTTTTTAATAAATTCTTTCATCTAGTCTTGTCTTGACCCCCAATTATCTATAATAGTTCACAATTAACACTGCATGATGTTCTCAGATTCTTCAGGGGTTTCTCTTCTTTTTCCCTCGTCATCTGGTAGACAGATTTTGTTGTCTATCTCTTCATTGCCACAAGTGAGTCTAGTAACCATCTTAATATTTTTTTTTGTGTTCAGTTGGCACCTAATATTGTGTACGGTAGAAGTACCATTTCTTTGGATTAAGTAATTGGCAGTATTAGTAAATACTTAATAAAGAACCACTTTAGTATTGGGATGAAAAATAGAATAGAAGAAAATAATAGTAGCATTGCTAATGACATATTACAGTACCATTTTATGTCGGTCATTCAAAGTGAATAAATTTGAAATAATTAGTTTTTAATGAAAGAAATCTAAAAATATCTGGCTAACTACATTGAAGCTAATATTTGTTATGATATATGTGAATATAATTCAAGTTGAAATGCTTTTGAAATGTGAATACTAACCAGTACTTTATACATTTTGAGAAAAATAATGGTTTCGGAAATTTTAGCAGTAAATCTGAGCCAAGCGAGTTTTAATTATCCCGATCTGATGCACAGATAAATGACATGGTAATTGCTTTTTAGTGGGAGTTATAAAGCTATATTCAGAAACAGCGGAGTGTAGTATGACCTGAAAAGCGACGATTCATCTTTCCCGGGCGACTGCTGTTCATTTCCAGTTTTGATTTACTGGGGTTCTTTATTCCCGGCATAAAATTAGAATGTGTTACCCACTTCGCGAATCACAGTATCACAGTTTTCCGCCCGAGCATTCGTCGCAAACAACTGCATTCAAATATTTTACCCAGTAAAGTTTTTCTTCTTTTGTTTCTGTTGTTATTTAAAGCGAGAACAAAGCAAGCCGACATTAATTTTGAGGGCAAAAGAGCAGGAGTACCAACAATGAAATTTACTTTACAGAGAGTAGGTAATGCTTACTGGGTCGGTGTAAAAATAAATCTCAATTTGTGGTCACACATTCGAGGTTGTCTTCTCTGCAAAAGTTGCCTGCTGCTGCTTCATTTTGATGGCTGTTGTTCGCCATGTTTAATAAAATTACCTTGTCTGATATAAAGCTGGCAACGTGCCCGAGAGCAGCGCCGTTCTGCCCAACTTACAACTTGATAATTAGTTTTTAAATTATAATGCGTGTGTGGCCGACCACATGTGTTTTTATTATTCTTGCTCTAATCATTTCTAATGATGCTGCAACTCTCTCGTGTATGGATGAAAAATTCACACGTTACAAGAGAAGTTTTTAAACAGTTGTATTTTCAAACTAGAGTTTTTGATTCCACGTTTTATATTTGAATTGTAATGTTCCAACTTCGTAAAGCAGGAGATATGTTTTTAATCCAAACTTTATTAAAAAAAATTTCACGTTTGTTACTATCAAATAGTATCCGATCGAAACACTATTTTCAACCGAAATCGAAACAGTAACCGGATATTCGGCTCCTCAAGTAGATTCAGTCGAAAACGCAATCGAAACCGAAACTTATGTAGTTAAGTTAAAATGATTTTTGAAATTTTTATTAAACACGGAAATCTGCTTTGCTTACCTTTTGAGATAATATTCGATTATTAAATTAAATAAGACTTTAATCTATTAGAAAATAATTCTATTCGTAGAAATACTGTCCCGTATTCCGAGCTCACTTTTCTAATAAAATCCCTTTTAGGGAGCCTGATTTTACAATTACAATTTCATGAGGATAAACGTCACTTTTAATAAAATAAAATTATATGTCCGAAAGGATGAAAATTGAAATGATGTATAGAACAAAATTATGAATTAACAAAGTAAAAAATGGGCGAATGAAACCTTTCTGAACAATCCCAAGAGCGCCAGACTCGACACAAATATTTGTTTCAGTCAGACTGAAGTTTCGACACATTTTTGACCGAAACTGACCCAAACTGAAATTACAGTCGGACACTACTGTCAAATTGTATAAACCATTACTGACTATGAGTATTGTGCTTGAAATAAGAGATGAGGCAATTTTATTACTAATTACCAAATATAATTCTTCTTATAGTCAATCCTCCTCATAATCTATCATCCAATCAAATCACAGTATGTTGATGAATTGAACGAGTCACTTTCGAATTACAATTTTCAATATTATTAGTATCATTTTATTATAATTATTCTATTTCTTTTGTTAAAAAGAACAAGTTTTGTTCTGGAATTCTAATATTAAAAGTGGTTTTATTTTTCATAAATATTGTAGTTCGCAGAATATTTTAGAATTGCAACAAAGTAATAAATTTTTAACGTCCAGCAGCAAGCCATAAAATTTTCAGTTTCTATTAGACATCTGCGGGAAAAGCAGTACAGTAAGTAGGTTTAACAATTTTCAACTTGTTGGAGAGGATAGACGATGCCGGAGAGGTGATAAAAATATCGGATACAAGTGTAAGATGATCGCTTCAATTTTGATCCTGGTTTATCCTGAGCGATTACTCTTTGAACTCGACTCTTACCTTTGTACTATCACTGCCTTTTGTGTAGGATAATACAAAGTACATAATGGGAACACTGACATACTTACACTGCACATTTTATCTTGTAATATTTCTATGTTTACGTAATTTATAAAAATATTCGGAGCAAGCAGTAAAAATAAAACCAAGCAAAATTTACTTTGATGATGAACAGATAAAAATGAAATATAATTCAAAGTTTTCTTTCAAAGTTATTAAACTGTATTTTTATAATTAAAAATATCTAGTGGCTCTTTTGAAACACGATTAGGGATTTACTAATTAATTAAAACGTTGTTAATTACTGCCAGAAGTTTAAAATATTTAAAAAATGCCTTGAAGAAAGTTTGTATTATTACGTCACATCAATTATTCTGATATAAATAAAAGAGTTTAAAATACGAAGTTACAAAAGAAACATTGAATAATTTAACCCAAATTGGAGGAGAATATTATAATATTTTACCGTACCTATAAATTTAGTAAGAAAATTACGTGTTTTGAATGAAAATGACAAAAATATCGACTTGCAACATGAGTTATGTTTAAAATAAAAACTAATTCACACATGAAATTATCTTCGTGGACATAATAACCTTTATCTAGTGACCTTGACATCTTATCTAAAGTTTCACAAAATACCGGGCTGGATATTGATTGAGTTTAATAATGTCCACGCCTTGATGTTGCCTATGGAAGTCTACAAAGTTGAAGTTCAGAACTTTGCATTGTTACTCCAGACTACAGTGATTGGAATTCACATTAAGGTGGCCAATAATGCATCGGAATCAATACCCCAGAGACACGGGAAAATATTACAACAGCTTAACTCAAATAGAGATAATTTATTATTTAAAACAGTTTAAAATGGAACAGAAGGTCTATGAATATTTAATAACGCTGTTTTTTTAATCAGCGCTTATAAAGAAAAACATTCATACTTTCAATATTAATCTACAGGAACTCCATAAGCTGTTATCCGCTTGAAATGCAATATTAATAACTTTTATTTGCATATATAGCTTTTTTAAATTTGCTATTCATTACAATCCTACCTGCTTCTGACATACGTATAATTCTACTTTTATACCAAAATAATTCATATTCCCAAATATTTGCTGTCACTAAATCCATAACCATTTTAAATATTTAGTGTTACTAATATGTAAGTTGCTATGATAATAATGACAACATTTGTTTTAGTAAATCACAATACTAGTAAAGAAACAAAGAATTTCATATGTGCCAGATTTGAATATGATCGAATTCACTTGTTCACGAGTGTTGTTGTAAAGTGTTCAGTTCAATCCTGATATTAAAATATTATAAATAAGAGGAAAAATGTGAATTTTCACTTACTACTGTCACTCATTTTCACGAGGCAATTTTTAAATTTTAATATGTGATGCGTTAATGAAGAAATTGATTTTGTTTTTAACCCTAGTTAAGGCTTTGTACTCTAATTAGAAGCCTATTTTCTTTATTAAGAAACTATAATAATACAGAAAATATTTACCCGACGGAGTGTAAAAGGCAAATAGATAACAATTACAAATATTAAATTTATTCGTGTTAAACTTGAAGTTGTGTTCACAAGTTTATTCAAACTGGACAGCATTAATATGCCCTGAAACTTTCTCATAGTGGTATGAACTATAATAGTGGTGGTCAACCATTACGACTTGGTCTGTTTAACGTAGTTACTTTCTGCTAAACATTAAGCTCTATCCCAGCACAGTAATTTGCTTTGCACGTATTTTACAGATAATTCAATTTCATATAAGAGTTACAACTTACAAAATCGTCGTCTCATATTTCTCTCGCTTAGTCCATAATCCCCATATGAAAATCATGCATGTTGGAATAGGATGGGCTGAATCAAACACGATATTCCAACAATAACAAAATTATATAAATTTTTATAATCAACCGCGATCAAAAACATTTATATAATTCAAATAAACTACAACGCGTAACTTGATTCTTTATAAACTCTAAATTATTAGTTTTCTAATTTACAAACAATTTTGAAAACCTTTTTACATCGATCCACAAATCAATATTAATCTAGACAGAATATAATAAAAACTACTTACAAATTTACATCACGATGCGAGAGCCTTTACACCCAGTAAAACAACAATTAGTTATTTCACTAAGAAATACCAAGGTATGTCTGATGATCAGTCAAGACATCCACAATAGTGGAAGAGTACAACAAGAGAGAAAAATTTCAAACTTTGGAGCACCATTTAATGGTAAAAATCCAGAAATTCTTAACCTATGTTTATCCGGCTGTCCTCATACGTAAGTATGAACTGTGCTAAAAATTACCCAACTATTGATGTCCACCGAGGTCATCACGTACCGAAAACGGAATGTTATATTTTTGAAAACAAGTTTGAAGGCGCAAAATGTGCGTCCGTCACCATAAATCTGTCCATTTCGTAACATCTGGACTACTACAATACCAAAAATGTACAAAAATACACAGCCGCCAATCAACCGTATTACATATTTTACAGATAATTCAATTTCATTTAAAAGTTACAACTACAAAATCGTCGTCTCATAAATCTCTGGCTTTAGTCCATAATTCCCATATGAAAATCATGCATTATCGCCGGAAAGCTTAAAGAAAATGCAAAATTATGTTTAGGAGGAAAAAGTAGAAATTTAATCGATATGGGTGCATGGGCATGTGCCGGTGTCGCGGTTTGGCGCTACGACTTTTTCTTTTTAACGTAGTTACTTTTTGCTAAACATTTATAGCCAGATTCACAAAACAGGAATAGCTAAAAAGTGGTTTAAATATATCGAATTTAGCTTGAATTTGACATATTTTACCCTGTTTAAGAGCTAATCCTATTTTGAGTATCTGGCTGTAAGCTCTATCTCAGCAATCAATTTATTTTGCACGTACTTTACAGACAATTTTATTTTATAAAAGAGTTACAACTTACAAAATCGTCGTCTCATATTTCTCTCGCTTTAGTCCATAATTTCCATATGAAAATCATGCATTATCACCAGAAAGCTTAAAGAAAATGCAAAATTATGTTTAGGAGGAAAAAATTAGAAATTTAATCAATATGTGGTATGAACTAGGAATGACGATGGGTACCCGGGTACCCGGAACCTACCCGATAATATTGTACCCGGGTATCAAAAATAGTACCCGATTACCCGAAACGTACCCGTTACCCGTTTATTACCCGTTACCCGAAATATATCCATTACCTAAAATCTTTTGTTTCCAGTTAAATATAGTTTTCAGTTGCAGGAAACAGTGCAGTGCAAATATTCTTCTGTAATCAGTTTTAATTTTGTAATTTTATACTGCTGATATACTCGTATATTAAATAAAATAACAATGTTTTTTTTATTTCCATACCAGCAAATAAAATATTTTTTTTATTTTTAATAAATTTATATGCAAATAACAAAAATTTGTATTAAAAAGATGAATATGAAAGAATAACAGATATTTTAAGGGTATCAGGTAATTATTGAGTATCAGATTATTATCGGGTATCGGGTAATTATCGAGTAACGGGTAATTATCGAGTATCCGGTACTACCCGGGTATTCATATCGGGTATCCGGGTACCAAAATTTTCAGGTTTCGTCCTAGTATGAACTATGATAATGGTGGTCAACCATTACGGCTTAGTCTGTTTAACGTAGTTACTTTCTGCTAAACATTAAGCTCTATCCCAGCACAGCAATTTACTCTGCACATATTTTACAGATAATTCAATTTCATATAAGAGTCACAACTCACAAAATCGTTGTCTCATTTTTCTCTGGCTTAGTCTATAATCCCCATATGAAAATCATGCATTATCGCCGGAAAGCTTAAAGAAAATGCAAAATTATGTTTAGTAGGAGAAAAAATAGAAATGTAATCGATATGAGTGGTATGAACTTTAATAGTAGTGGTCAACCATTATGACTTGGTCTGTTTAATGTAATTACTTTCTACTAAATATTAAGCTCTATTCCAGCAAAGCAATTTACTTTGCACATACATATTTATAACAAGTACGGTCGCCTAAGACGAAATCTATTACTTGACATACAAGGGTTTTAATTTACGAGTTTTACTTGCCTCAAAAGTAATCCACAAATTATAATAATGAATAACTATAACACCACTATCACTTTATTTAAAAGTCTGCCGTGATAGAAGCAGACAAGGAAATGTTAATAATGATAACAGACGTCAAATTGGTGCTACCACGTCACAAAGACAGGTGTTGGAATAGGATGGGCTGAATCAAACACGATATTCCAACAATAACAAAATTATATAAATTTTAATAATCAACCGCGATCAAAAACATTTATATAATTCAAATAAACTACAACGCGTAACTTGATTCTATATAAACTCTAAATTCTTACTTTTCTAATTTACAAACAATTTTGAAACCCTTTTTATATCGATCCGCAAATCAATATTAATCCACACAAAATATAATAAAAACTACTTACAAATTTACACCACGATGAGAGAGCCTTTACACACAGTAAAACAACAATTGGTTATTTCACTAAGAAATGCTAAGGTATGTCTGACGATCAGTCAAGACATCCACAATAGTCGAAGATTACAACAAGAGAGTAAGATTTTAAACTTTGGAACACCATTTAATGGTAAAAATCCAGAAGTTATCAACCTATGTTTATCCGGCTCTTCTGATCCCCTAAGTATGAACTATGCTAAATATAACCGAACTATTGATGTCCACCCAGGGCATCACGTACCGGAAACGGAATGTTATATTTTTGAAAACAAGCTTGAAAGTGCAAAATGTGCGTCCGTCACCATAAATCTGTCCATTTCGTAACATCTGGACTACTACAATACCAAAAATTTACAAAAATACACAGGCGCCAAGCGATTGTGTTACATATTTCATATAAGAGTTACAACTTACAAAATCGTCGTCTCATATTTCTCCGGTTTAGTCCATAATCCCTATATGAAAATCATGCATTATCGCCGGGAAGCTTAAAGAAAATGCAAAATTATGTTTAGCAGGAAAAAAGTAGAAATTTAATCGATATGGGTTTGGCGCTACGACTTTTTCTGTTTAAAGTAGTTACTTTCTACTAAACATTTGTAGCCAGATTCACAAAACAGAATTAGCTAAAAACTGGTTTAAATAGGTCGAATTTAGCTTGAATTTAACATATTTTACTCTGTTTTCTAAGAACTAATCCTGTTTTAAGAATCTGGCTGTCAGCCTATCCCAGCAATCAATTTATTTTGCACATATTTTACAGATAATTCAATTTCATAAAAGAGTTACAACATACAAAATCGTCGTCTCATATTTCTCTAGCTTAAGTCCATAATCCCCATATGAAAATCATGCATTATCGCCGAAGAGCTTAAAGAAAATGCAAAATTATGTTTAGGAGGAAAAAATTAGAAATTTAATTAATATGTGGTATGAACTATGATAGTGGTGGTCAACCATTACGACTTGGTCTGTTTAACGTACTTACTTTCTGCTGATCATTAAGCTCTTTCCAAAGAAAGTTATTTGCTTTGCACATATTTTGCAGATAATTCAATTTCATAAAAGAGTTACAACTTACAAAATCATCGTCTCATATTTTCTCGCTTTAGTCCATAATCCCTATATGAAAATCATGCATTATCGTCGGAAAGCTTAAAGAAAATGCAAAATTATGTTTAGTACGTAAAAAGTAGAAATGTAATCGATATGGGTGCATGGGCACGTCGGCGTCGCGGTTTGGTGCTAAGCCGGCGGCGCGGCGCTGTGTAACGATAGTGGGCCACAGCAGCACCACATCCACATTAAAGCAAGCGGTGCTCCGCGCACTTGAACCTGTCGATACCAGCGTTGGCGCCCTTCGCCCTATATATCTTCGCTCTCATTCCGGATACGTTAACAGCCTATTAGCGGAACGATGATGCCATTATTATTAACAGCAGCCGCCAGGAAGCAATGCCTGGACAATAAACACGTTTACTCGTGTCGATGTCGTTCCATACCTTCGTCAGGGACGGATCTGGAATGGGACCATGCTGCTTTACCAGTTTTGAAGTGTACCAAATGTAGCAAAAATAACCGATAGATGAATGTAAGTGGTAATATTCACGCTTCATTCCATATTAGTTATAGAACGTACTATTCATTCTTTTACAATATTTAACCATGCGAGTACATATCTATATTATTATATTTTACAACATAAAGGTTCCAGTTTCATACAAATACTGGTTGATAGAAATCATCGAAGAAAAGATGTCAGTATTCAGTAATGGAATTAAAATTTTAAGCTGGCGATAAATTCATTTTACCAAGATTTGTATTGATTGATTTTTTTAATAATACGTCATTAAAACTTAAAAAATAATGTGGAAACCACATGACTTCCTTGTCCATTTTTGCTGAAGTTCATTTAAACGTATTTCACTTATGTACCTACGTACAGACATGCCGAAACTAGTTCAGGGATAGTCAAAATGGATATTACCGTTGAAACCTGAAAAATAAATTTTTCGCAATTACAATACTTCCTTCACTTTGAAGAAGGAAGTAAAAATATAAGAACAGTAAATGAAATTTGTTAGTCTCTATGCCTTTGTCGTCTACTTCTAAAAATTAATTTTTCGCCTTATTTGATCTGCACTATCAATCATTAAAATATGAGAAGACCATAAATACCCTGTACAAATAAAATAAATATTTCTACATTTGATTGATAGTTTTCATTTCTTAATGAATAAAATTCACAGACGTATAATTAACAATGTTAAAATTTAAAAACCTGCACTTCATTTGGCTACATTTTAGGAAATAAAGTAATAGAATTAAAATAATTTTTCTCATTTATAAAATATTTCATAATTCATCGAGTTAATTTAGGAGCTCTGATTCTTTCTACAACTAGATCCGTCCCTGGCTAATTCATACACCTGGCGCGCTCGTTACTGCCACAGCTCACTCTGATGTCTGCTGTGTACACGTCCTGATTCCGGATCGACAATTGACAATGTGTGCACGGGGCTTTACAGTTTGTAATAAGGATTTGAGGCTCCAGGACAACAGATTTTGCGGAATTTGCAATGCTGGCCCAAGCCCTGACCTAGTTGGCCAAGCGAGTAGATAGTATCTGTTTATCAAACTAGTCTTCAAAATATTCCGTACTTATATACTTATATCAGAAAACTTGAACATGGAAATAAACATTTTATTTTGTTTCTCTTTGTGTTGTTTAGAGTCGTATGCTATCTAAACAGCAAATAGAATCTTACATTGAAACTAAGTTCACTTGAGGCTCAATTTTTACCTTCAATAACAATTACCAGATAAGTTTATTTGGTTATCTTTTTAAGAAGTCACTTCATCCCTTTGTCTTTCTATCTTTCGGTATAAGGCCATTCCCGTCGTTAAATTAAATCTTGGTTGTTGTTTTCAGGGTTTCTTTTCCAAATTTATCTCCAAACCTATCGATTGTGCATGTTTTTATTCGCTTCTGTCCAGGTGAAGCTTCTATGTTTCGCCGCTTATTTTACCTCTTCCAGGTATCATCGGTCTGCTTTTCTGTCTTTCCGTACGCTTCGCTTCATATACTTGTTCAGCTAGCCTTTCTTCTCCTTTTCTATAAAAATGTCCTGTCTATCTTAATTGCCCCTTTTGGATGGTGCATCTAACAGGTTTTGTTTTTGGATTATTTCTAAAGGTGTCGTTTCTAATTTTATGTATCCTCGTTTTTCCTTCTATTTTCGTTAAGGTCCTCATTTCTATATTTTGTAACAGACGTTTCTTATTAACGGATCTGTAACTATTTTTAAAAATTTGTAAAACAAATTGTAGTAATTATTTTATCTAGCACTTCATACTTAATTGTTTCCGGTTGTTAGCACAGAAAATATTTATGAATTTCAAAAGGGACGTTTTCAGAATTTCATATGAAGTTATTTACCGGATTGACAGGTAATTATTTCCGTCATGTTTGTGTTACATTAACATATTTTGTTCATTTATTTTTAGTCCGACACGTGTAGTTTGTAGTTTTATCTGTTTCTCATCGCTTTCATGACTGGCAGTACATGTAACCTGTACTTAGGGACAAAATGTTTGTTTAAGCTAAATATAACTACGTCTAACATGAAAAAATAACAAATAGTAATTACGTCTAACAGTTTTTTAATTGTATACTCTTGGAATATTTACCGACTAACACCTTGCATATTTAATAAAGGTCACTTGGATTACAATAAAACATGATGTATTCGAATAGAAGTAGAAAATAATTTATTTAACAAACATATATTTATAGCTTTCCTATTAAATTGATATTAAGTATCTTTTATAATTTAGAATTTATAATCAAAAGCAATAAATACTTTTCTTGTACGTTCAAACGTGCCTCAGCGGTTTGTTATTCGGTAGGTATTTCCGCTAATATTTCGATATAATTTACAGAATGTATCTTTGTAATCAGAGAATTGTTGTTGATATGTTATTTTTATATAAAATTTTCAATATGTTATCAATATTTAACATCGTTCATCATTTCTATTTCGTCGCTCCAAATAAAGTAACTAGATCTAATTAATTATTTTTATTACATTTTGGTCACGAACAACTAAAATTCTCTCTGATAAAATCATATATGTACACAAGACAAAATTTTCAAATATTGATATGTTTCACCTTCTCTTCGCTCTTATTTTTATTTTTTTACTTCTACCTCTTAATTTTTATGTTTATTTACTCTGTATATACCTAGAACTACTGTATTTTTTTAGCTTTGGCTTTTGCTAACAAATTAATAAATAAAAATGAATAAGTAACATTAGAATCCAGTGGATTTAACAATGAAAATGAGAATAAATAACTTTAGGCAGATAAAATCCTATTATCGAATACTGCATAATTGATAACATTTCAAGCGGTTTACCTAGCTCACCAAGCTTTTGTTATGAATATCACAAACTGCTTGGCAAGCTCTTCATTTTAAGTTTCCTGTGGTCACTGCGATTCTATAATTCATAGAGGGACCAGGGTCGGAAATTAATATTAATTTAAAATTTATCGAACAGAACTACAACAGGTATGAAATTACTGTAGATTACAGAGTATTTTCCTGAAACCATTGTTTATTGTAAAGTAATTGATTGCTAAATTATTAAATTGGTTATATAGTAACAACATATGTTATAGTGTCAATCAACAACAATTTAAAATTTAAAATATTAATATAACAGTTTAAACATTCTATCATCAAAAAAATCTATTAGGTACCATAAAAATATTTTAGACATTGCACTCAATATGTCATATCGATGATGTTAAAGCTGTAATAACCATGTAAGTGCTCTATAACTAGTAACGGTTATGTTTCTGTACATTAAAGTAAAAGCTATATGTCTTTATTAACTTATAGGTTACAAAAGAAATAAAAGGAGGAAAGGTCAATGTCAAAAATGTCAAAGGTCAAAATCTTCTAAGTGAATAAAAACACTTGATTGATACTCGTAAGAAAAGATACAAGAAAGTTATTTGCAAATCATTAAAAAATATTTTGTAAGTATATTACGTTATTGAAAATGGATGATATCAAACTAAACACATGATTATTTCCCAAATGGTGATTTATACGCTATACCAGGTGTAGTACGATATTTTTATACGAAAAACAACTCAACCAAATGTATTACTTCAAATTAAATTCTATTACCTATTCGGATTATCCCCGTATTTACTTGTACTATTATTAGACAAAGGGATTTTTGGGCAGCTGTATTTTTTTTATTATAAATACTGTAGCGATCTCAAATTCACATCGCGGGTGACGGCCGCTAGCGGACCTGTCACAACTGATTCGCGCGCTTCTATTGTTCTGTTATCGAGAGGGTACGAGAACATTCCCAAACTTCATTGTTCTACTATATAAACCCCGAGAAGGAGATTGCGAGGAGAGTCTGATATTAATAAGTGTAGTGAACAAAAATAGTTGATGATATAAGTAAATAGTTGGTGATATCAATATCGTGTAAATAAATGGTGCATAGTGTTAAGTGTTTAAAAAAATAATCTTAGTGTTTCAATTTTTATTAATAATTGTTATTCTTAAATTAGTGTTTATATTTGTTAATTCATAGTGTAAATTATTTTTATTATCTTTTATTATTTATATTTCGTTCATTAAACTTAGTTATATAAATAGTCGTTCTTCAATTACATTTACACTTACCCCAAATAAATAAAGGTTACGATATAGTTGTTTTAATAAATGATTTAGAAATAGGACTATTTTTCCGAAATTTCCCGAAAGTTAATTTGGTGGAGGCAGGGAATCACTAATTTGTATAACGATAACATAATTAGTTTAATGGTAATATTTTGTAATATAAAACTTTTAGCTCTTATAAGCAACATTAGAGGTGAAGAATTTGAAATGGATTATTAGAAATTGATGTTTCCAATTTGAAATTGATTCAATTTCCATTTGGTTATTGTTCTCATTTTGAAGTTATACCGCATTATCCTTTACCGTAAAGAACGTAGGCTTTCGGAAGCCTACCATTAATATCTGAAATCCTAGCAGCTCTCCACTTTTCAGTTGTATAATTATGTCGTCAGTCTTTCCGTGTTCCGTGAGACAAATCATCCGGCATCTCCACTCCATCGTTATGCAGGACGACGGTGCGCCGAGGGGATTCTCGTACGCATCCACATCCGAGACATCCGACAGAGCCGGGAGAAGTCGTGTGTGCTGGGATACGAACATGACACTTTCTATCAAAATGCTATTATCCGTTTTTGTTGAAAAACAGCGGACGCGGCTTGACAGTGAGAGATGTATGTGTTTTAAAGGGTTAAGGTTTTTACAGATTTTTGTTTTTGTACGAGAGAAAAGGATTAGTGATGTTTTTCGTTTTGATGCTTTAATTAAATGTGAATTATATTCTAAATGGGACAGATTTATGAAGCTGGGATTCCGTAGCAAAAATAATTTGCGCTTTAAAAAGCCATCCTGCAACTATTACGAAATGCAGTAATTAAAAGCCATTTACAAAGGATGCAAAATGAATAAGAATAAAGACCAGAATAAACCTTCACCAATGAAAAGATAATTTGTGTGGTATATTTTATTTGTCAATATATTCGTATATGTTTTTCTAAAATTTTTCAGTAATTTATCATATTGCTACCGCAAAATAGGCAAGGAAATTCAATTTCCCTTCCTAGGCCATTGTAAAATGTAATCAATTACGGATATTTCTTGAGTGGATAATGATTGGCTGAAAAAAGTACCAGAATTTAGTCAGTTTTAAAAAGTTTATTTCCGGCCTCTTCTAGTTTCGGCATCACAGTGTAAAAAATAACGCAATCAAATACTTTGCAAATTTATTGAAAATTTCTGACCTGCCAACTAGGTTTTTAAGAAAAAAAAAGACAAAAAATGTACTTTTATATACCAAGGAGAAGAAACTTCCAAATCTTCCAAATCTCATGGGACGGGTATTATTATGTCCTAGATAAACAAAGAACTATTGTCAAATAATTCAAACCCTTTTCATTAATAAAGTAAACTAGATAAATGCATTAACCTATATAATCCAAATTTCTTAAATCACCTTTAAAAACACTTCACTCTTACAAGAAACTTTAAACTAAACTTTCACAAGTTCTAATTTGATTTGAAACATCTAACTTGGCAGAAGAAAACAATATTATATCCACCTAAGCTGCATTTTAATATAACTGTAATATTATTACCAATTTCTTCTTCAAAACTATAATGTAAACTAGGAACCTACTTGTATGAAATAATAAGGTTTAATGAATCCTTTGCAAAAGGTAACCAAAATCTGCAAAAGAATCCATTGCTTGTTTTATTATTTAAACTACAAATTCCATTTCGAAGAATAATAACTGACACAAAAACGTCATGGAATTTCGGCTTCAACATAAATGAAAAATGTGTATAGAAAATTTAGAACTTGAAAACAGAACATCGAACAACATGAAAAAGTGGACAGGAATTTGCAAATTTAATAAAGTGCAAAATTGCATACCATTCTGAAACTCAGTGTTTCGAATGAATGCCCGATACAGGAAACACAAATAATACGATTTGGCATTTATTTTATGGACTTTGAAATCACAGTCAGCTTTGAAATCTTTCAGCGTAAATTATTTTTTTATGTAAAGCTGATTTTTACGTTCAAATAAAATAATTAAACTCAAACAAATCGAACTGTCAAGAGCATCACATGGAATGAAACAAAATAGCTAATTTTTGAAACAGCGCACGTCATCTGAAACAAAGGATAGCGTTATCTCTTCAAGTTAATTGCTGTTCATTATGGCAATGTTTTCAGAGGGATGGGTCTATTATTTAAAACAAGAACAAAAAGTATCTACCCAGCGCAAAGTGTCAGGCAACGTAAAGGTTCAGGATTCATGATGAATATGATACCCTAACAGATTTTCACATTAATAAAACATTGATATTGATATGCAGCTGACCCAATATATCAGGTCAGTATTACGTTTTTGGACAGAACCACTTAAATAAAGAAATTTTCCATCTAAGGAAGTCATCCACTAGAAAATCAGAAGTTTTCTAGGAGTTATGATAATTTTAGGATAATGTGAGTTGAATGAATTTAACTCTGTCAAAAAATTCAATTAATTCTGTTGATCTAGTGGGACAGTTTTTTAAATTTTTAAAAAGATTGGTTTTAATTGACTTTTATGCATTTATACTGTTAATGAGTTATGAAAGTAATCATAAATAATATTGTAATTTTCAAAACAAAATACTGTCAACCAGCTATATCTACTTGAAGTTAAGAAAATTATTCATTTGGGATCTTTGAACCTTGGCTTCTTCCCCCAAGGCATCTCCATTTTTGTCTGTCTGCTATACTTTGTACTCAGTTCTGCTTTTTTAATTTTCTTAAATCGTTAAGGTGTTATCTATTCATCTGGTCGATGTCTTCCGTTCCTTCTTTTTCCTTTCGATGTTAGGTAAAAAGATTTAGTGATTTTTACCTCCGATATACGGTACAGATGTCCCAGCCATCTAATTCTTTGCCTTTTCATCAAACGCGGTTTATCTTGTTCAGCATAGAGGTGTAATAGTACATGGTTTGTGCGAGAACTCCATCCTTATGACACATCATGGGACATAGGTCTATAAATTTTATCCTTTTTTCATGACATTTTAAAATTTCTTCATTTTTCATCATAATTTATAATACTTGTTTTTTTAATTTTAATGGATATATTTCAAGATCGGATCTAGAGGTGAGCGAGGTAGCCGATAGCTCACCCGAAAGTTTGCAAAGGATGACAATTCACAAATTTATTTAATCAAATATTTTATACATACTCGTATTATTTTTAGGGTTAAGTTAAAATTATCACTTACCTAATATATTAATAATTATCTGAAGTTCTCGTATATACCATATATTATTGTAATATAATAATTATTAATTATTGTATACTGTATAATATTTACACACGGAATAGTGTTTTTACAAATTCGATATGGCATGGATGCAAATGTGTTACAGAACTCCAGTTCTTTAGACACACTTCAAAACGGTGATTTGACGCCGAAAGAAGTATTATTATATTTATAAACACAACTTAGACAGTCTTTACCCAAACGACCCAAATATATACATCTATTATTTGGAGCTTTTTACCTGAAATAGTTACGGAAGCAGGAAATTATGAAAATATGATTTTACATGTTAAATCCCTATGTTTGGGCGTTCGAGTCACCAGCCTGTATATACTTAGGGTGGGCGGTGACATTTTTAGATCATGTCCACCTCAATTATTGTTCTGGATTCGACCTTGGATAGATTATTTTTTTAGCAAATCCTAAAAGGCGATTTGTATTTTGATAATTCGATTTAAAAACAAAAGCCAATATGTTTTTACGCAAATAAGCTTTTGTGCTTTGTATAACAATGTTCATATATATACTGCCTTTTTTTAGAAACAAATCATGTTTACTAGAACAACAAATATCCAAATTTGCATTGCATATTTTGATATCATACTCGTTTGCTAATTATTTTCCGCAACTATTTTTGTAAATGAACAGAATATTCTAATGAGTATGCGCATATGGTAAAAATGTAAATTGAAAATATGTTGTAATTACTCAGGATAACAAATTCCTATGTGAATAATTTAACTACGAGCAGATATCATAAATTCCCGTTGGTTTAGCAAATTATGTGCGCGATTTTAAAGTTAAACTACGTTAGTTCAAAAACTGCAACATTAGGGCTATATTTAATATAAAACTACCACCATAAATTATAGTACAGATAAAGTTTAATTTTTATTACTTTAGTTTACTATGCTATCTTCTTTATATATTACAAAATTTTTAAACTTAGATTATGTTTAGTACAATGAAAGTTCACAAGCAAAAAACAAGATTACTGAATTATTTTCTGTCTCGACGTCTTTTAATTAATCACAGCATGAATCAATTACGCCTAAAATTTCTTTTTCATATTTATCACGATCCAAAATGCTTCATAAAAAATGTCAGAAATAAATTAAATAAAATTGTCTATTCATTTACTTGACGATGTAAATTTGTGATAAGAAGTTGGAACATTAATTATACTTAATTTGAACGAGAAGATGAATAATAATTAGAGAACACATTAATCTTCTGCTAATGCTGATTCTCAAATACAAACATTTGAATTAAGAAATATAATTGAGAGCAAGATCCGAAATTTGAATTATAAATTATGCAATTTTAATAAGGAAAGTGTAGCAGAGGAAATAAATGCTTATCATTTATAATTTCAAAACGGTTTGTACTTTTGGGAGAAATAAGTTCTAATATACAATGCAAAATGCAGAACTTGTAAAACAAATAGCTTGTTTTTAAGATACTACAAGAAAATAGAAAGTAGAAAGACATGCAGAAGAATCAGCAACCTAATCTAAGTAACTGGGACCGGTTTATTTCACTAAAAAGATCAATAAAGAGTTATTTTAATAAAGATATAATATAATAATGACAATATTTAATTATATTTATTTTATTTCAGTTTGCTGAGACTATACCTTCGTGAAAAATTTTGGACACCTGGTAAGAACCATATATGCTTTATTTTATGTCTAATAGACGTAGGTACTATATCTTGTTAGAAGGTTGTGTATTGGTTAAGTCATTATTTAAAATTCTTGGAATAATGTCTGTATCTAATTGGCTATGTAGGTTGCAGGTGACATACACTTACATTATGTGTAACAAAAGGTGAATATGTATGCCTTATTTACTCTGCAATACATTATATTAGGAATGGATAGTTTAATATTAATAGTTATACTGACATGAAGGTTAGCATTTTATTGTTTTGTTATTTATTCTGCTAATATTTTAGTTAATATTTTGTACAAATATTAACAACCACCTAAACTGAAGGCTCAGTAATTCCGCGGGACAATGCTGTAGCCCTTGTGAGCAATACTTTTATTGTTGCAATTGACATTTGCAGATTATTGTAATATGTTGCGAATGATTTGAATGCATATGCAACAGCTTTGTTAATATATCATACATTATTACATAATTATTTCAATTTATCAATATAAACGCCAACGCCAATACTAAATTAATCACATTAAATGTATGTTATTGTTGTTAAGTACCATTAACTACACTATGAAATATTGCACGTTTAACAAATATGACAAACTTGACACATCAATTCAAATAAGGTTTATTTTAATTATTTCGCTAAACATTGTGCTTCACCCTTTGTTGCTTTACGTAACTTTAAACACCGCATAGTTTCCCAATAGTAAACGAGTAATAATATAAATATTTGTGGCAGCTTTCCGCACAATATATCTATTGATGAAAGTGAAACAAAAGTTATAATCTACCTTTAATGAACATAAAGCCTCATTTCCATCGACCTTTCTAATGTTTGATAGAATAATAACTAATGCGAGACATGTAAAATGTTTGTCGTATAACAACATATATAATCATTTTCAGTTATGATTAAGGCGTAATGCTTAAGTAATAAGAAACATGCTTAAAAACAAATAACTTGCCTTAGGCTTAATTACAACAACAAATCTTAAATTTTAAGCAACACAAACAAAAAAGTGCTTATCAAAATTTTGGTAGAAATGTTAAATAGTTCATTTGACATTTTATTCCGATTTAAGTAATATGGGTGAAACTGTCCATTAATGCACACCAATTCAAGCTATAGTTCGTGTCAAAAGTCTCATTTTCGTACACATATTGATCAACGAATAAGAGAATGTACACCCCCCTCCCTCCATTGAGTTTTTCACCAGTGGTGTACTTAGTTCCTAGTTCATAACTTTAGTAGTAATTTAAGAAACGTGAAAGCGCAATAAACAAAAAACCAATACAAGATTTGCCAACCATTGTATTTGGCTGAAAAATCTAGAGATTAAGGAAGCATTTATTGCAAAGAAAAATAGTCAATGACCAAACCGATGTAAGTCATTTCCTTCTAGTTACCGTGTTAATTCCACTAACTAAAGTACTTTAAAATATATTATATTTACAAAAATTCCATTTGTTATTGAAATAAACCCACGCGACTGGTGCAATGCTTTCTTTTAGCTTATTGTATTAGAGCAGTTTTGAAATTCGTTGATTTGAGTAGGTAAAGCTACTATAATCCCATATAGCACAGGGACACTGGTAGGCGAGACAAAATTCTACGACGGTTGCATTACGATACATACGTTTCCGTCTCCTTGAATGATTAACAGGTTCCTTTCTATTTGAGAAAACCTTTACTAGTTTAACTTGTAAACTTGACAGCTACATTTCTTCTGTTTTAAAATGTTACGAATTTATTAATTGTCTATATCCATACCTGAACTTTATAAATTTCAAATAAATATACCATAATCTTCCTTTGCAGAATGAAAAATGAGAGTTCAAGGACCAAAACAAAATGAATATGTACCTAAAACTTACAATTATGCATCAGGATATAAGCACTATGCACTAAGCTTAAGCCAGAATGAAAGCTAGAAAATGATTGTATTTATTGTCTTATGAAAAACATTTTGCGCTTTACTTCATAAGCATTAAACATTGTTCTTAATAATTAGATCAGACGGTGGAAATAATGCTTTCTTTTCATTAAAAACTGTTCTCTCAGAAACCCCATTACATGAGTCAATATAAAACTACAATCAGTGCAGTAGTGTCATGTACGTATGTTGATGAGATTGGGAAGCGATATAAGCCCCACACCGTATATCAATCAAGGAGATTTATTCCCTGTGACTCATCTGTCAACATCATGAACGTTGCGCGTGTCGCATAGTTCCGGGATGCAATTCCGACACAAATCCGGCACGGATCCGGAAAACACTCAAAAAACAACCGACGGAACAGATGTTTATCTGCGTCACCAGGGGACGGACTTATAACAACGACGCTCTTTTGTTTGCGACGAGGTTTTGCATGCGGGCCAACATTCAGAATCAAAACTTTTCTCCGGAATGTTAAGAGATTTGTTGTGATTTAGATTTAAATAAATTTCAGAGGAGATTTTCATACTTCAGAGATACATAAGACTCATTTTTATTCTTCAACAGACGCTGCAAATACATACAAAATATATAATTCCGAGAATTTTTTTTGGGATTCTATTATACTGAGGTAAACATGAACAAAACAATAAATAAACATTTGTATTTAATATAAGAATTATTTATATTGTAACGTTTTATTTATTTAGGTGAAGTGTAAAATTGATTAAAACACGAAAATTTATATAACTAAGTTTAATTAAAGAAATATGAATTATAAAGAATAAATAAAAATAACTAACACTAAGAATTAACAAATATAAACACTAATTTAAGAACTAATTATTATTACTAAAGACTTAAACACTAAGATAATTTATTTAAACAATTAAAACTAAGCAATATTTATTTCAACACTATTTATATCACTGTCTATTTATTTATATCACCATCTGTACACTACGCGTATTAACACAAGACTGTCCTCGCGATCTTTTGGTCCGGGTATTTATATTAAAATACATCATTCTAGAAGATTCTTTGATTCCTTGAAATCAGAACAATGGGAAGCGAACGGACGTGTTCTGACCTGCACGCTAGCGGTCGCCGCCCGCGCCGCCGCCCGCGCCGCGACCCTGGGTTCGCTACATTGCCCCCTCCTTAAGACTGTTTCGTCCCGGAACAGTTCGTTATGACGAAATCTGCATGCATCACCCTTGGTGCATCTGGAAGTCTTGAAGAAGTAACAGTCGATGGTCCGTTTAAGCTCTTCTTGCCCGGTAGAGTTGAAGCTGCAGACTAGAATTTCCACTCCGGTAAAGCGGAAGATTGTTTCTAACATGCTTCTAACAATCCTCCAATCCAAACCATCTAGTCCACAGCCTATCTTCGGTACTGCCAGCTTCATGATGTCGTTCTGCAACAGATGGTCCTTCATATCGCACAGCGAGTCCCATAAATTGCGGTATGACGGCTTCTGATATGAGTATTGTTTCGTAACGAGATAGTAAATGTACCGCTTGCGTTCCTCGTTCTCATCCTTCAGTTGTACCGTTTTTCCGACAGTTGGACGTTGGTTGGCCAGTTCTTGTACTCGTCCAAATTTTCTTTTAAAAACTGAAGCGATGCCGCGGGACATTTTAATGTCTTTCGCTACACAGTGAGCGAGGGAATATTCTGGGGACACGGTGAACAGATCTCGTTGTTCTTCTCGTGTAACGCCATACCGTGCTTTGTGACTAGTGGAATGGCTTTCCATAAAGTCTTCAAATGTAGGTTCCTCAGGTACAACCCGGCGAACCGTCGCTCCACGATGATCGTCAAAGTTATCACCAGCAAAAGGGGCTAACCGATTGAAGTGGACTACCCTCGGCTTTCCATTAGGTGTTTTCCTAATTCTGTAGACCACATCATTTATTCTTTTGATGATCTCGTAAGGACCTTCCCAATTCCTTTGCAGCTTGGGCGATAAGCCGCGACGTCTTTGTGGATTATAAAGCCACACCAAATTCCCAGGTTGAAAACCACCTTTTTCAGCCTTGACGTCATACTGGTCCTTCATCCGGTCGCTGGCACCTTGAATGTTTACACGGACTTGTTCATGGATGTCGTTCATTCTTCTACGCAAGTCAGTTACGTAGTCCTCCCCGGCTAGATCTTCACCGGGTTTACTGCCAAATACCAGGTCGCATGGTAAGCGCAACTCCCGCCCGAATAAGATGTTTGCTGGTGTCTGCCCTGTTGTCTCATGCACGGATGAACGGTAAGCCAACAAGAACAGATGAAGATGTCGGTCCCAGTCTCGCTGATGGTTAGAGACTACCTTTGACAAATACCGATTTATTGTTCTATTCATCCGTTCAACCATGCCATCAGACTGCGGGTGTAATGCAGTAGTTCTGGTTTTCTTTATTCCTAATATCTTACAGATATTTTGGAACAGAGCAGACTCGAAATTCCTTCCTTGGTCGGAATGTATCTCTCGCGGTACTCCGAATCGGCAGATGCATTCTTTTACCAAGACTTCAGCGACCGTTACGGCTTCCTGGTTGGCTAATGGATAGGCTTCGACCCACTTAGTAAAGTAGTCCATTACTACTACTATGTATTTATTTCCATCATCAGTCTCGGGGAATGGTCCGGCCACGTCAATCGCAATGCGTTCAAAGGGACTTCCAACGTTATATTGGCGCATTGGAGCTCTTCTTTTTCTATGTGGCCCGTTACTTCCCGCGCAGATCACACATTTCTTGCACCACTCTTTAACATCCTCCTTGCAATTTACCCAGTAAAATCGTTGGCGCACTCTCTCAAGGGTTTTATTCACTCCAAAATGTCCAGATCCGTCGTGGATCTCCTCCAATACTTCCGGTACTCTATTCCTAGGAATTATCAGCTGTCTCCTACTCACAGTACCGTCAG